>CM057342.1:670953564-672153564 GCA_030015575.1 Agapanthus africanus | reverse complement strand
ATGTGCTCATTGTGAATAAGTTACACTGGATGGACTTACCGAGAACTCCTAGTTGGTGTTATACCAATATCAGATAGCAATTCTCTGGTGACGATAGTACATGGTAGTCCCTTGACCTTAGATCTTCATAGCGTCTTATGTGTGTTCCTACTATACTTTGATTACTACCTTACTACGGCTCTATTGAGTCATGCAAACAGGTTTTAGTTCGGTATAGTCCCAAAGAACATAGAGGCAGTGAGCGGTTGAATAGATTCTTCTCTCTTGGAATAGGGAGTCGATAACACGCAGTACTGGACATAATTATAACCAGAAAATCTCTGGCCAGGGTGGATGAGATGAACTGGTAAGTGTTAACAGTTGCATCTCGGTTGGTTATGAGTTCAATGTCTGCATGACTTATTGGGCTATTAGGGGTCTGATAGATTCTACGCCCACGCCCAATATACGATACTCTTTGACGAAGAGACCAGACTGTATAGTATGCGTCACTGATAGGCTTTGTAGGAGTTCAGATGAGCTTGCTTGTCGATCTTCCTTTCGATCAATACCTGGGTAGCCATTACGTGTAACTAGTACCGCTGACGTATTTGTGGGTTGTGGATATGATCCTAATTTACTGCCAGCATATTGTCGAGTCTTTAGAGTACCACATAGAGGTTTCTCGGCTCAAGCAAAACGATGTAGTGTGTGTATGGTGATACGTGCAGGAGCCCGATTAAACACGTGTATTTGATACATATATTTTAATCAGGCGTTTTATGATATTAGTCGGTATATATATTGTTGTAATCGGATTATTAAATCAAGTGTTGATTTAATAATTAAATGTATATACACACGCACATATATATTGATATATGTATATATTCACTAATATCATGCTTACTTTATTTTTTCTCTCTTTATTATTTGTATATAATACAAAAAAATTTTAATATGTATTTTGATACATATTAGCAGTATGTTTGAGATGCACATGGAAGATTATATGATGACATATCATTTTCTTTATTTTAAAATAAAGAAATGAGGTTTAAATGAGAAGAAAAGAGTAGTATGTTTTGGTACCATCTTGATTAATTCTTTTGGATTAGAATGGCTACTCATTTTTGTTCTCATTATCATTATCATCTTCATCTTCTCTCTCTTGAAATTTTGTTAGAGAGTTAGAAAAAGAAAAGAGAGAAAAATAAGTAAGAATATTATTCTACATCATCTTTCTTCACCTTTTTAGCAATCTGGTGAAGCAAGTTGCTTCACATACATCTTCTTGTGAAGTGAGAGCTTGTATTGGGCAAATCTTAAAATGGATCATTTTTGACAAGGAGATCTCCATTCAAGCTCGATCCCGGTGTTGAGGAGCTTATCCAGAGTCTAAGGAGAGATGGTCAACGCGCTACAAAGGTTGTAGCTCTCAAATCCCCTCTCTAGATTCATAGAATGCTCTCATTTTGGTTTCAAGTTTGTGTCTTTGGGTTTTATTCTTGGTTTGGGTGCTACTGCTCTATAGAAATTTTTGATTTTGCATTTCTGCCTTGGCCGCTATTGTAGCGTAGAGAGCATTAGGATCCTAACATGGTATCAGAGCCGGTTCTAAAGACATTAACTTGTTTTGGCGATGTTTTTGTTTCGGATCAAAATTGTTTTACGGTTTCTAATTTCCTAGTTTAAGCTTCTATTCGAATTTCAAAACTTCACTTGAATTTTTTTAAATGGTGCCATTGTATTGGATTTAGCTTGAAAACTTCATAGATGAAATCTGGGACAATTCAACTCTGCCCTGGCCAGCCTTTTGGTCCTATGGGTCAGCCAGAGTAGAATGTTTTGTCTCTAGATTTCTACAGGAGCTTACACTGATGGAAATTGGATTGTTAGTATTTTTCTTTTCTTCCTAGATTAAGATGTGATCTCGATGTGTTTGTGGGAAGTCCGCAAAGAATTTTGATCGAAACAGTAACATCGTGGTTATTCCGCATATGCTGATATGTGATGGTTAACGTCGACGAATTGATGAGTGATCAATTCGACGGGGCTAAACATAGTAAGTCTGCTGTATTGGTTTGGTGGGATTGTCACGAACAAATAGTCCCGCGTGTGAGTGTTTGTAATGAAGAGTTTCATTTTCATTCTTGTATAAGCCAATGTATATTCTATTATCAGGACGAGCGGCTGAATTATGGCTGTCGTTGCCGTTGGATGTATTATTATTTGCCGGGACACTGTCAGGATGCGATCATTGCTACCGTTTTATAGAAAATACAAGTTATAGGATTACCCCGCGTTGAAGTGCTCGGGCAGCCGGGTTCTAGATAGCGGGAGGTGGATATCTCAAGGCGTTAAGACTAGCCCGTCTCGTTCTAGAATTGACGGGTTGCTCGCCGTGCTTGCAAAGTGTATAGGATAGACCCACGGAGGAATGCACGAGCTGCCGGATCCTATGAAGCGCTGGGTGGCCCACTTACGGCGTTGAGGAAGGTTGCCTCATTTCTGGAATTGGCGGGTGGCTCGCCGCACTCATAAAGGTCTAGGGTTGGCTTTGTACGGGCTATTTACGCGATCGGGAAATGCCGTGTTTCATTTGTGATTGAAACGAAACACAGGATTCCTTGGAAATCAGACTATTCCAGTTCTGTATTGCTTATCATTTGCTTGTAATATGATTGCTTGCTTGTGATGTTGTTTTCCTGCATGCCTGTAATGTAATTATATGCCTACGATGATGTGTATATATAGGATGATATATATGATATATAAATAAATCCTCATATATGTTTTTCATCCGCGCTAGCCCTGCCTCCATCCTGCCATAAGTTAAGTAATCTTACGTTGAAGACCCGAGGCCTCGTGGCGAATGCGGATGACATATATAGCATTCTATTTTCTTTTTATATCATGCTTTTCTGTGATGGTGTGAGAAGGTACTAGATAATATGTGATTATCTAAATGATGGATTTCATTAATTTGGATTAATGCAAAGAAAACAAACCTAAATACGTTGTGGGAACCAACTTTTTCTAAAAAGAAATTATAGCCGTATTCTTTTACTTCGTATCGAGGTATTCGGTTAGGAATATCCTGTAACTCATTCGATGAGGTGAGAGCCCTGATCCCTTCATGGGAAATCTGCACTTAAGCAAAAGTCTATATAACAATGAATTTTCAAAACTACTCGGTTCCTTCAATGAAATCAAGTTCATTACGTTAAAGGTTTTCTTCAAAACTAGCCATAACCCTATGTCATTTCAGAAAATAGAGTACTTCGTATTCGTGCTGCGTTTGTTGACCTAGTCAAGGCGTAGTGAGTGGTAGGTAAGTAATGTCTTCCTGCTTTCATGTTGATGCGATTAGCTAGGACAGCCGCATAGCCTTGTTTACCTAGTCGAGGGCTCGTGCGGATGGGTTTAAATTAATCATGAACTGACGGGTTGAACTTGACTACGACTTATTGTTTGTTGGCCTAGTCAAGGTTATAAGCCGGTAGGGGCAAAAACCATATCGGGAGTTTCAAGTGTTAAAACTTGCAATGTGATTGCATACCTTCTATAGAGTGGGGTGACTTGTTGACACAGTTAAGGTTACAACGCCGTGATAGTCTCGGGAGATTTACTATACATTATCTCGACTAGTTTTCCTTTTAGGGTTTGAAGGAGGATTCGATGAAATAGTGGAAGCCATCCTGATTAGATAAATTTATCAACCAATCTAATCTTAATAGAGTGCACGCTGAGTGTTTCTTTTCTCTATCTCTGGCAGCAACCATGGACTTACCTTAAACTAAAACTCAAAAACTATGTTAACCGACCTTTTTACAATCATTAGCTTTGGAATGTCATAATTACCCTAATTTCACGACAAATTCGCATATGTCCTTTCCCCTCTTACTTCTTCTTTACTTGCTCCAGAACCCTCTGTATCAGATAAAGAGATCCATATTGCTTGGATGGTCATCTCGTATGGTTACATACGAACTCGAAGAAAGTGTTTCGTTCGAGGATGACCACTGATTCTGGAGAAAGAGAATTATATATGATATAATTCATTTGTCTCTTCTCTCCAACTTATCTCAAGTTTGAGAGCTCCTTAAATAAGGAGTATATACCAGTTACGCTTGTTGGATAGTCTTCTTCCAATCCTAAGGATGGAGCTAAAAGGAAAGGTAAGAAGAGAACCGACTAGTCTAAGTTCGGTATACAAAAGGTAAGACGAAGATACATCTAAAGGGGTTGAAGTGAGGAAAATGAAATTGCAACTACTATCTTGAGCCTGGGTAGTGGAAGAGGCATTACTGGGAATACCTGGCCACCCCTTGAAGCATATTGATGCTTCATCCTTTATGTCTTAGGAATTGAAACTGTTTCTAAATTAACCATACTTCCTGGTTATGCGATACCGGATCAGGATCCTATATCTGTAAGTTGTTATAGCAACTGAGAAGGAGCAGAGTATTGGAAAAAGGGTGGTTTGATCCTCAAACTTGGAATTTGGAACAAATGTTGCTATTGAGAAAAATCACCGGGTTTTGCCTATCGACAAACTTTTGGTTTTGAATAATTGTTATAGTGCACCAACTTTACTTTTAAATGAATATCCACCTCTTTATTGGATAAAGAAAGGATATTCGAATTCTAAGAAATTATGTCTTTGACATTTACCTATATCAAATGTTGATTGGGTAAGGTGCACAGAATAACAATATAGATATTCTTAACCAAAAACCAGTTCTCAATTTATAATACACGGAGTAAGAGTTGTTGAACTCTTAGGACTTATGCATAGTGATATATGTTCTTCGAATCCACATGGACAAGGGGTTGGTACTGATACTTTATTCCGATTATCTATGAGTTCTCTGGTTTTAGATACGCATTCTTGTTGAAATGCACAGTCCAAAGATTCTGAGAAGTTCATAGGGTATAAGAATAAATTTGAGAACTAAACATTGAAAGTATCAAGATTTTTCAAAGCGTTCAAAGATGTGGATACTTGCGCTAGGTGTTTTGTAATCGAGAATTTGATTCTCTCTCAGATTACTCGTCCGTGGGTGGGCTACTTGATGAGTAATGCTGAGTGGCCATTTTCATTAAGGGACTGGAAACAATTGCATACAAATTGAATATTGTTCAATCTAAATAAGTGCCTAAGATTCTATATGTGATATAGAATGAAAATATATCTTAAGGTTATTAAAATATAGAGTTATCCGTCTTATACTTAAAAACACAATCCAGATAAACTCAAGGCACGTTTCGGTAAAAAGCAGTTTGTGGGTTATTCCAAGCATTAGTAATGATTTAACATCTACCATTTTTGGGATCAAAATTTATTTGTTCTTGACAAACCACCTTTTTAGAAAAGGAATTTCATGCAAAAGAAATTAGTGGGAGTATGGTAGAATTAGAAGTGATTCCAGAACCACACGCGATTACTGAAATTTAGTAGAACCTGGGAATGCAATTAACCCTGACAAACCATAGCTACTCCGCAGATTAAGTAGGTGACCTAGCCACCTGAAAGATACTTCGGTTTCGTCGTAGACAGTGAGAGGGAGGTTTGCATCATGGTGATGATGGTCCTAATAGTTATCAGCATGCCATATAAAGTGGTGACTTTCGACTGATGGATGGTTCCTTTTATATCCAAGTTGTACTCCATTCACTGCATTAAAGTTTGGACTTTAATAGGTGCTCCTGAAGGGGTAAATCTTATTAGGAGCAAATAGATCTTCAAAAATAAGATCAGTGCAGATGGAAAGATATTAATCTAATAAGGCTAGATTTGCAGCAAAAAGGGTTCTACTTATTCTACTTACCGCAATCAAGTAAGTTTCGCTTGGTATCTAACTGGTTGAGTACGAGTTGATCCACGGAGAGATGGTATATATTTTCGTTGTTATTTTAGACGAGTTAATTAAAGAACGTCCAAATTTTTTCAAGTCTATCCTAAGTGTTGTGTATATTTATGTTCAAGAGAGCTTGTTAGGGTTAGGGTTAGTTAGTTAAGTTATGAATTAATTTTGTGCTTGTCTTTTGCCATCATTGAAATGATGTTGGAGTAATCGAAAGTAACAGAGATTAGGAGGACATAGAAATGGTATTTGCGAGTTTAAGCAAGCTTTCCAACTTTAAATCCATTCCTAGTGCCCTTTGTCCGTCCGTTCCATAATCTTATTTCCAACCCTAGGCCAAACACACACAACAAATCTCTAATTAAGTCACAACTACATGTCACGTTGTAGTGCGCCTAAAGAAATTCTTAACTTAGGTTGTTGCTATATATCACGATAGCACGCCTAAGGGAGTGGGTTGTGTTTGTTTGGTCTAGATTCGATTTCAAGTTGTTTGGCGAAGAGAAGCACATGGATTTTTCCATCACTCATACCACCCTTCCTTAATCCTAACAAGTGTGTAATCTACTCACACATGAAAATAAAATAAAACAAGAAGAAGAGAAGAAAGAATGGAAGAATACGTTGAGAACAAAAAATAACAAGCTAACTACTTGGGTTCTCACCTAAGCAAGGGACTCCATTGGGTATCATAGCTTAAAAATAGAGATTAGAAAAGAAGAAAAGAAGAATAACAAAACCAACAACCACTTTAAAAAATAAGTAATAAAAGTTATAATAAGAATTAAAAGACAATGCAAGAAAATAAAAAAAACTCTCATCTTCATTACTCATGATAAGGCCATGGATCTGCCGCCAATATGGGATAAATTTCGCGAATCGACGGTTGTTTTGTAGAATTGGAGCGGCATTTTTCTTATTGGTTCTCATGTTGTTTTCTTCTTCTGTTTGGTAGGTTCAAATTTGCAAAATAGTTCCAAAATATTCTCAGGTTTACAACAGTCCAAAATAACAACTCTTTTTGTCTTTTGTGCCTTGATCTCTTTCGAGCTTCGCATTGCCCCTTGATCCTTGTGCTGCCTTCCTCGTGCTCTGTGATTGTCCCAGACACGAATGACCATCGCTTGATTTTGTCTCTTGTACTAGTAAGCGGCACCTGACAGATGTGGATGACCGAAACCTGAATTTTATCTGTTTTCGGCAGTTGTTCTGAATTTTGTCATAACTGTAAAGAATATGCGTGATTTGCGTTGTTCTAGATGGAAAACCTGTAACCTATAATCATGTAGCAAATACGGATCAAAAGCACCTACCAATATACAAATAAGAATAAGAATGAGCGATATTAAATGCAATATTCTGGTGTGAACAAATACACTTCAACTTATACTTTTCTCGTCCTGAGAAAAACCATTTTATTTTCAAAAAAAAGTCCTAAGCTCACTTACGTAGGCATCACAGTTGTACTTAGCGTGTACAACAAGCCGTTAAATCTCTAGGTGTCTCTAGTAGGAGGAGTTTTGTCTTCTGAGGGTTTTCAGTGGATACTACCCACAAAATCCCGTCAAACTAGTTTCATAAGTTAATCACGACTCTAATCCTACAGTTTAGAATCTAAGTTAGAAACTCTATCATCCTAAATTAGAAATAACCACCCCTTATTCTTCACAACTCCTATTCATTCAATCTAAGATCCTATACGTTTTGTCAGTTTATAATGACCTCAGTATCTCTTGAGTTTTCTTTCTAAAGTGCAGTCTCCAATCCGGAATTTTTTTATCATCTTTATAGAAAACATAAGACTTATTCTTTATTCCTATTTCTCCTCCAAACATTGATCCCATACCCTTACGTGTGTGTAAATTTTAACCCCTACACTCAAGAATTCAATTCAAGCTATAGTACTCTTGCCCTAATACTTAGTACTATTTATTTTTATTAATGATGGGAGGATTTACTCATACACCTTTCATGCGATTACTACTTCTTCCGGAGGCACTAATCAGCAAATTACTGAATGTGTGAGCTTATTAAGGCGTACATAGCAGTTTCCAGGTCTTGCAATATATTTTTTTTCCTTTTTTTCGTTTAAGACCAGATGTATTTTTTCAGTGACGCTTTTATGGTGGTTGGCTATAAATAGTGTTTTTTCTTTCATACTAGAGTTTCAGGCAAAAGTATTTTTAGGTATCCTCTATTATCCCAAATTTCAAGGTGTGTTTAAGTGCAGTCTGTAGGGTATATATTTTCTGAATTTGGACTCAAGAAATAGGAACTATTTTTAAGACTTATCCTTCAATAAAGCTTCAATAATTTCCCTTCATCTCAACTTAACTCAAGAACTGAACTCAAGATTATTTACTTCTAAAAAAACTACAAGGTTGTATATTTACTACGGTTAAACTCAAGGAGGGTTATTTTTAGGGTTTTCAATTCCTAATCTTAGAATTTAGTTATTTCTAACCTATCAAGCTAAATTTTCATAATAAGAATCTAAGTTACCCTCCCAGTTAACTTGACGATAAAGTTTTTATATTTTAGAAATTTTTTAGTTTTTATGGGTTTTCAAATAAGTATGAAAATGCAAAATATACATATGAATGTAAAGATAGAAAGCTTACCGAGCACACCCCCAAACTTAAATTAGACAGTGCCCTTACTGTCATTCTACATAAAGAGGGTCAAAATTGTTGAGGGGTCATAATGTGTTAGTTCCCTTCTTCTTTTTTGTTTTTGTTTTAATAAAAGAAAAAGCAAGAAAAATATACACACACAAAAAGATTCCCCAAATTTAAGTGAAACCGTGTTTCCACTCTTAAGCATCAAAGTTCAAAGTTAAGGGGAGAGGAAATCATCAGTTTATACATTGCCTTACACAGACCAAATGTTAAAACCAACCATTTAAAAAATTTATCGTGATGATGCCATGGTTGGAGAAAGAATGTGTAGAGAAAAGAAATAAAGAATATACGAGACTGTGTGTGGATGGAAGTGGTATACGGTCTCGGTAAATGAGAAGACGATTGAAGTGGAGAAAGAAATGGAATACAAACTTGATATTGTAAATTGATTGAACGAATTAGTATAGTTTGTAATGATGTGGAACTGGAATTTTCTAACTGTACTACTTTATCAATTCGTTGAGAAATGGGGTCAAACCTTTCAAAATTCACAAGAAAACATGGGCCGACTGAACTTGGTAAACCAGACGTAGGAGATGAAGGTGATGAAGGGTTGTACTAGCGCCCCGGCCAACTGCCGTGGCCAAATGCGGAACAAAAATTTTATAGCGATCAAAAACTTGGCGCTAGAATAAACCAAAACCGGATCTTTACCATAAACCTAGCTAGCTAGTTGGGGTTCTATCTACTATGATAGAAAGTATACCTAAAGAAAACGAGTCCTTCGGGTCTTTGATCCTCTTCTTAAGCTCCTCGATGGAAGTATGGATCGTGCTTGAACTCCGGCCTCCTTGTGTCAACGATGATCCACCCGAGAGTTCCAACCTTGAGCTTAACCTCTAACTTGAGGTAACTAGAACACTTGGGTTGCTAGACTAAGTGATCTAGAGTGAATAAAGAGTGGTTTTGGTGGCTTGGTCTCAATGGCCCTTGATTTTCAACTTATGAAACATTAGGGCTTGAGAGAAAGGAAGAAGAGAGAGCAACCATGAGAGAGAATGTATCATGATCAAATGAAGGGTGAGCTCTCATATTAGGGAAAAAGAATAATCAAAATTTTATTAAGATAATTGTCATGGTTGATGTTGATTTGACCATTATCATGTCACAATTAATGCTAAGCACAAATATCTTTTGCTCAAAAAAATATCTAAGTCAACAAGGGTCAACATGGTCAAACCAAATTAGCCATAACACAATTATCTCCAATAAAAGATTAATAATCAATTTCCCCATCTCATTAAGGTTTTAATCAAGTCACTGGTCAAAACCCTAATGAGGTGTCTCTTTTTCTGCCTCTGTCAATTGTATATACATACCCGCATCTGTGTTCCGAGGAACACGAATACAATGAGACTGAACAAATCCAAAATCAAATACTAGGATCCGGCTTAAACAAAAGCCCGCTAGTATCAACTGCCTGAACACCAAACACGTACAAGTGCGCGTATGTGATTGAACCCTGTCGTAAAACCATACGACTTCTACTCGTTTCGCCCGAAGCTGGGAAACCCTCTGTGTGGGACTCTAAAGACTCGACAGTACTCTGGCAGTGAGTTTAACCACAAGCATGTCAGCGGCACTAGCTGTACGTAACGGCTACCCAGGTACCTGACAAAAGGAACACCGACGAGCAAACTCGTCCGAACTCCTGCTGAGCCTATCCGTGACAATATCCGTACAGTCCGGTCTCTTTGTCAAAGACCATCGCATACCGGGTCAGGGGGGTAGTGAACGTCAGACCCTAATAACCTGATAAGTCATATCGATGTGGCTCAGGACCAATCCGGGAAACTACTGATCAACCTATCAGTAAATCCCAACTGCCTTAGCCAAGGTCTTATGGTCCTGACCAATCGATCACTGTGCGATATCAACTCCCAATACCAGGAGAGACGAATCCCCAACAATCGCCCACTGCCTCCATGTGGCTCGGGACTGAACCCAACCAAAACCTGTTTGCACGACTCAGTTGAGCCGTGGTAGGGTAGTGATCAAAGCTCAGTGGGAACTCATACAGGACAAATGCCGATCTCAGGTCCAAAGACTAATCTGTACACATGTCACCTGAGAACTTTCATTTGATGATAGGTATATTACCATCTGGAAGTTCTCGGCGAGTCTGTCCAGTGTACTCACACCCAGTGAGCACCTGTATACGATCTTGGGTGCATCAGACCAATGGCTGTGGGACCAACCATCCCCCGACAGGGCTAGAAACGTATACACTAGTATATTCTGGAGTATCAATGCCCAGTCTCTATACTCATGCGACTAGGGACCATTTAAGGATGTGATTATGGACTACCCTGCTCCCACAAGTATGATCGCCATCACAACGCAGGCAGTCAAGCAAGATCCTACGGGCTTTATCAACATGTAACCGCAATATGTAATAACGAGTATGACATATGCCATGTTAAGATAAAGGCAAACCATAATATTATACTACTGTATCGAGTCTTTACAATATGTGCAAGCTAGATATAACAACAATAGAAATAAATGCATATATCCTGACAAAGACAAGTAAAATAATATACTATAAAACTGAGCAAGATTGTCCTGTACATACATATCCCTAGCATCCATATGTATACATATACAATACTGGCATCTAGAGCATATATATCCAACAGGTGAAAAGCTGTCTTGTAGTTTGGTAATGATGGAATAGGTGGAGGAAAGTGATTTAGAAATGGTATCAGTTAAAAGTTCAGGAGGATGTTCACAGTCGATGGAAGGAATATGATGAATCGGAAAATCCGACTCATTCAATAAAACAGGCTCATCTTCAATGATATCCACCAAATTCTTCTCAAAATTCAGCTCATCCACGCATTCATCGTCATCAATAACATCCAGATGCAAATGAGGTTCAAGAAAAACAGTTAATGGTTTTGGATGATGCCCACACGGATTTGAAGGAACGTGTCTAATTGGTGAGAAAAACTCATCCAAAACCATGGGTTCATCATCCAAGTTATCCCCAGCGTCGATATCCTTAATCAAGTGAAATTTAAATTTCTCAGACACCTCATCAAAAGCATGGTTTTCAATCGGTGGATTACAAATCGCACTCGGTTGGTTTTCTAGATTGGAGATGTAATGATCAAACGGAGTGGTGGTGGTTTCACTCGATATGGTCCCTTCATAATCTGATAAATCAAACACAATGTAGTTGCACAACTCATCAAACATGTTATCCTCAGTCGGTGAATCATTTGGTTTACTCGATAGAATTTCAGAATAAGAGTTGTGGAGTTCAACTGGAAACGGGTAGATTTGATTTGGAAGGATGGATTGCTCACTTTCACTACTCAAATCATCAACTTGTCCAATTGCCTTATCATACATTGTAAAATTTTGAGATAGTTAGGAACTAGCTGCTGGTTCGTTAGGTTGTATAAGTGCGGCCATAGATTCATTTAATTCCTTAAATTTTCGGCACGAAGCTACCCGAAATCCTTCCAATGTTCTTTCAAGAAAAGACATGGGTTGTGAAGGGGTTTCAATAAAATATTTGAATTCGTTTGGATACGTGAAACTCCTAATTGGATGTTTAGAAAAAATATCTAGAGAATGTGTAAAAGTCAGGTAGGATTGATAAGAATTGAATGGATGCATGGAATGGACATGATTAGAATCAACACTTTGATAAGAAGGTGATTGGAATTGTTGTCCTAAACAATTCAGAGTGGTGAAAAGAGTGAAAGATCGGCTACGAGATTGTTCAATATATTCGGCAATGGACATGGATTTAAGAGTAGCTACATTACCTTCAAAAGGGGTATCAACATAAGAAGATGTGAACGTTTGAAACGGTTGATACGAAGTGGATTGTGGTGTCCAATTTGTGTTTCTAAAAGTGTCTATCTGATCTTTCAAAGAAATTTTGGGTATGGATGGATCGTTTGAAGTTCTACCATAGTAAGAACCGTATGAAGAAATATCTGGTTGAGAGTACCAAAATTCGGCAAGAGTTCCTCATTTCGGGGTACCCATGATAGAAAGAGTGAGCGGTGGGGAGGGTGGAAGGCGGACGAATTTTTAAAAAATTTTTGAATTTTTTTGATTTTTCTGGATTTTTGAATTTTTTTTTGGGTTTTTGAAAAATACAGAATTATGGGTCTAAACTTCAAATAAATCACAATCACAATATGCACAATCAACACCTAGAGATAGTGTCTTCAAATTCTAACTAGAGCGCTCCTAGACATCCAAGCAATAAGTTGTAGGACAACTCTCAAATCACATCTTCACTGCCAATTGTGGCCAAGTAAGTACAAATGAGGTATGGAGGGTTCCGCTCACGAATCACCGTGAGACGTTCCTTTTAAAATTACCTCCACACTTGTCTAGCCTAGGCACCATAAAATTAGGTTTAGATAAACGGTTGATTCCCCGCAACCTTCACTTGTTCTAAATGAGCGCGACAAGTCCTTATAGATTTGGTCTAGAAATTTTATAATTAACTCAAGCTAATGTGTATGCTTTTTTTGTGATTTTTGGGGTTTTAGGAAGGGTTATGAAATTCCTACCCAATCTGAATTGGTGTTATAGCCCTTTAAAGTACGTATTTTATTGGTGCAAAACGATAAGCAAATCAAAATCTAAAACAATAAAAAAATTGTTTGGCGGTGGCGCAAAGAATTCTGCACAAAAACGGTTTATTAGAAAGGGAGAGAGAGTTCACGTAAGGAATACTGCAGAAAAGGCAATTCAGTGAAGCTCAAAGGAAATTATGGAGAAGATAAGGACTCACTGTTCCTGCCAAAATTTTTTGGCTTAGAGCTTGTTGTTCCCTTAAAAAAATAAAGGGAAAGCTCCACGTCTTAAATACATGCACCCACATGCAAAGCATGTAACTATCACCTCAGGTAGCACCACACGTGAACTTCACGTGGGCGCCAATATGCAAAGCACAGGAGCGCTTGTTCCCTTAATATTTAAATATAATAAAAGAGTTAAGCTCTGTTAAAATTTTGTTGAGGCAGCGCCTCACGTGTCCCTCATGAGGACACCAGCGCTAGCGCCAATCTTATAGGATTAATCCTATGGTGGCGCCGCACGTGCTCCTCATATGGGCGCTAATGTGCAAAGCACATGAGCGCCTTTTATAAATAAGAATTAAGTTCTTAAGTGGCGTCCACGTGCACAACACGTGAGCGTTGGTATCCAAATTAAAAGCAAGTAGAATTAAATTCTACATGGGGATACATCCCTAAAAACTGAGATATTCTCTGTTAAACAAAGCCGTTGGATCAAAGATCCAATGGTGATAATAAATCATCAGATGATAAATTCTATTTGGGAAATATTTTCCTTCTAATATGGAAAGATCTTTCTCTAACAGAGAATCTTGGATTTAAAATCCAATGGTGATAAAATATCACCAATTAAACTATCTGATAGAATTAAATTCTACGCGGGAAATATTTCCCTGATCTTTCTCAAATTAGAAAGATCTTCTCTGATCCAACGGTGATTATAAAATCATCCATCGATCATCTGATAGAATAAAATTCTATCTTAGGAAAATATTTTCCTAATCTTGTTAAACTAACATGATATCCATATGATAGAATTAAATTCTATGTTAGGAAAATATATTTCTAATCTTATTAAACCAACAAGATATTCATATGATAGAATAAAATTCTAATCTTATTAAACAAACAAGATATTTATATGATAGAATAAAATTCTATGTGAAAGAATTAAATTCTATGTTGGAATAAAACTCTAATCTTGTTAAACTACCAAAATATTCATATGATAGAATTAAATTCTATATTATGAAAATATATTCCTAATATTGTTAAACTAAACTAACAAGATATTCATATGATAGAATTAAATTCTATATTAGGAAAATATATTCCTAATCTTGTTAAACTAAACTAACAAGATATTCATATGATAGAATAAAATTTTAATCTTGTTAAACTAACAAGATATTCATATGATAGAATAAAATTATATCTTAGGAAAATATTTCCTAATCTTGTTAAATAAACAAGAAATCTTTTCTGTTAAACAGAGAGCTTTTGGATTAAAAATCCAACGGTGAATAACATTCACCGATTGATTTAAAAGATTATTTTGATTGATCATGAAATCAATCACGATCTCTCAAGGAGAGATTTTCTCAACAAATTGATTTTTCTCTTCTCCTATAAACTGGAGCAAAGAGATTAATCAAAAGGAGGAAAAGAAAAGAGGAGATCCCCCATAAGCTTCTGTAAAAATACAGAAGGCTCTCAAAACAACAGAAAATTTAATTCTTTCAAAGAAGAAGATTTCCCTTCTAAAAAACTCTAGGTAAAGAAAAAAAGAAGAGATCAAAAAACTTCTCCTCTACCTATTAAAAGGGTTTAACCCTTCTCAAAAAACTTAGTTCTTTCTCCGGATCTAAGATTTACAAGACAAATCTCTCACAAGTTGAGAATTTAATTCTCATCAGGAAGATCTTGTTCTTAAGAATCAATGATTCAGGGGAGAACATGGATACAAGAACATGAAGAAGATGGAGTTCATAATACTCTGGGAACTTAGTTCCTTCAAATCAAGAATTTAGTTCTTAAAAGAACCTGATCTCAGATCCTCAAAATAGTGGTCTTGGTGATCCTTAATGGTCAAAACACCATTAAAAGAGGTTTAACCTCTCTGAAAACATGAACATGGAAAACATGGAGTTCATAATACTCCAGGAACTTAGTTTTTTCAATTCAGGAACTTAGTTCCTTCAAGAACATAATTCCAGATCCTCAAAATAATGATCTTGATGATCGTTAATTGTCAAAATACTATTAACAGAGATTTAAATTCTCTAAAAATATCAATAGAGATTAAATCTCCAATAGAACTCAGTGCCTCACGTGAAAAGCACGTGAGCGTTTAAGGCTAAGTTATATAGCGCCTCACGTGAAACACACGTGAGCGCCGAGAAAAGTTAGTGCTTAGCACTATTGGAGTGCCTCACGTGATATACACGGGAGTTCTATATACAACTAAGTGCTTAGCACTCCTGAAACCCAATCTTAGCCCAAGCGAGCTCATATGCTCGTGATTTCCTAACTGATCTTAGTCTCAAACATGACTAATGATCTCTCATCAATGATATCCAAATGATATTCATCCCATATCTCCTAAGTTAATTTTAGTCTCAAATAAGGCTAATGACTCTTAGATGATCAATCACGATCTTTCCATCAAAATACGGGATTTGTTTTAAGGGTACATCTCTTCATATCTCTGATATATGTCATTGTAATTCCTCAACGTCTTCAAAAAGGTGGCGGGTCCCGACAACCAACAACAACTCCTCGTCCTAACTTAATGTAAAATTTCATCAAAATAAGGAATTATACACCCCACATTGATGCAGTTCCAAACTGACATGCACACCTCAAATCGGATCGCACTCCAAATTGGGCGCATTCCATGTCACCATCGTTCACTTCGCCACGTAACAAAAACAAGTGCGCACAAGATGAATGATGGACCGAAATGTCCTTAAACTAATATTCGTCCCAAACAGGGAATGTTGGACCACGATGTTCTTAAACTGATATGTTTTGCCATGCGGACTGTCTCCATAATGACTACCGTATACTATCAATGGCATATTCATATATGATCAAATGATCAGTCGAGCCCATATGCTCACACTACTACAATATGGGGTTGTCCCTACGGCTACAGGAATCCATAGGGGCAACTTTTTATTGCCTCTATGGACTAATCCGTAAGTCCCCATAGTTGTCCCTACGGTGCCCTACGATTTAATTTAAAAATATTAAATCATAATTTGTTGTTTGGCCCTACGGAGCCGCAAACAAATGCCCTACGGTTAAATCCGTAGGGGCATATATATAGGTATTTAATAAAAAAAGGCACAGAAAAGCCCTCGCCGTTCCCAAAATTCTCTCTCTCACTCTCTCCCGCATCTCGATCGATCGTTCCCGTGCGCGCCTTGATTTTTTGCCTCGTCGCCACAGCGCTCCGCCAGCGGCCCGCCACTGCCCTCGATCGTTCCTAAAACTTCCTCGTCGACTTCCTCGTTGCCATCGCCCGTGACTCGTCGCCGATTGCGTCGTCGACCACCGGTCTCCTCCGTCGTCTCCTCCACTGCCCGCTACAGGTTAGTAAATCTCCAATTACTTATAATTTTGATGATGTTAGGGTTAGGGTTCTTGGTTCTGCAGGGTTCGGGTAGGGGCCTGAGGGTTAGGGTTAGACATCGGGTTCAGTTTAAGTTAGGGTTAGGGTTAGGGTTCAGTTGGTGTTAGGGTTGGGGTTGGGGTTAGGGTTAGGGTTCGGTTGGGGTTGGGGTTTGGGTTAGGGTTAGGGTTAGGGTTAGAGTTCAGTTGGGGTTAGGGTTTGGGTTAGGGTTCGGTTGGGGTTGGGGTTAGGGTTTGGGTTCGGTTGGGGTTGGGGTTGGGGTTTCGGTTGGGGTTGGGGCTAAGGTTAGGGTTAATTATTTGGTCTTAAGGTTAGGGTAATTAGGGTTAGGGTTAGGGTTAGGGTTTGGTTCAAGTTTAGGGTTAGAGGCTAGGGTTAATTAGAGGGTGGGGTTAATTTGAGTTAATTAGTGATAATTTGAAAGGGTTAGGGTGTTGATTAGGGTTAATTAGGTTAATTTGGGTAAATTGGGTTAAGTTTGGGTTGATTAGGGTTAATTAGGTTAATTTGGGTAAATTGGGTTAAGTTTGGGTTAATTAGGGATAATTTGTGTTAGGGTAACGATTATGGTTAATTGTGGTTAATTAGGTTAATTTGGGTTATTTAGGGTTAAGGTTTAGGGTGCACTACTTCATTGCAGTAGGATACTCGATGATAACGTAAATATACAACTTTATGTAAAGGCAAGAAAAATTTACCCTAAACTTGAAATTTCGAACCCTTAATAACGAAACGTAAACGTAAAACCAATTCATGTTAAATGTTCAAGTTAAAACCAATATATGATACTCGATGATAATATGAAACTTTCATATTCTCATCGATACTCATATATGAAACTCAAAGCGCCACTTAGTCCCCGTCTATCGGTTAACATACGTTCGATATTCGTCGTGACATAGAACTATGCGAAGGTTGTTAAATATCGGATGGTATAGTTCGGTACTAACAACCGTCGTGTAGTCTATGTGACGAGCAGATTCAATCGTATGATAACCGATAGATTTGTCTCGTGTGGACAAGTTAGGAATGTATAAAGCAAACACCTGCATTCACTTGTGTTTTCATCCGTTTCGAGATATTTCGTCGGTACTTTTCCGCTTGTTCTCCGTGTACAAAGATAGATTAGATGTTCATTTCAACGTTGTTTCACAGCTTTGAAATGATTATCTATTCTATTACAGTGTACTCGGAGAACAGCGGGGAAGTGCTGCCGAAATTTACTCGAAACGATTGAAAGCACAAGCGAATGGGTGTCCGCTCTATACATTCTTAATGGGATAGAAGTCTTACCCTCGACAGCCGAAACACACACATACAACACGAATACACAACAAACACATCATTAGAGAGTGATTCAAGATGTTCAAGTTAAAACCAATATATGATAATTGATGATAATATAAAACTTTCATATTCTCATCGATACTCATATATGAAACTCAAAGCGCCACTTAGTCCCCGTCTATCGGTTAACATACGTTCGATGTTCATCATGACATAGAACTATACGAAGGTTGTTAAATATCGGACGGTATAGCTCGGTACTAACAACCGTCGTGTAGTTTATGTGACGAGAAGATTCAATCGTATGATAACCGATAGATTTGTCCTGTGTCGACAAGTTAGGAATGTATAAAGCAAATACCTTCATTCACTTGTGTTTTCATCCATTTCGAGATATTTCTTCGGTACTTTTCCGCTGGTTCTCCATGTACAAAGATAAATTAGATTTTCATTTTAATCTTGTTTCACAGCTTTGAAATGATTATCTATTCTATTACAGTGTACTCGGAGAACAGCGGGGAGGTGCTGCCGTAATTTACTCAAAACGGTTGAAAGCACAAGCGAATGGGTGTCCGCTCAATACATTCTTAATTGGATAGAAGCCTTACCCCCGACAGCCGAAACACACACATACAACACGAATACATAACAAACGCACACACAACACATACACATTAACAACCCTACACTTAAGCGAAATCATAAATTGAAACACACATATATAGAATACAACTCATACATGGGTATCCTCAAATCTAACTTTGATTATCGATAATTTATTCTTTTCAACGACAAACGCACACACAAAGCATATACACAGATTTTCACCTTTGTCAGTAACCATCCCGTTATTAGATTTCACAATATAGTCATCATAACCTACAATTTATATGTTATACAGTCTAACATGGCCCATGAGTACGTCAGAGTTAAGGACTGAATGTATGTGGATTAGCAACAACGTATGTAACCTAAGTTTGTCGCAGGAGTTGCTGCTTTTATTGAATTTGCACGCGCACATAATAAGATCGTGATAGAGAAGATTCTCTGTCCGTGCGATAGATGTGGGAATAAGTACTGGCAGAAGGTAGAATTGGCAGAGCTTCATATCGTAAAACATGGTTTTACGATACTTTATACAACTTGGCTATATCACGGGGAAGGAGAAGAACACAGTAATGCGGCAGAAGAAGAAGGAGAAGACGATAATGCGGCAGGAGAAGAAGGAGAAGACGGTAATGCGGCAGAAGAAGAAGACGGTAATTTCTTTCCATCTGAAGAAATGGAGGATATGGTAGAGGCCGCCCTAGGTGAATCTATTTGTACCGAAGATGACATTCCTTCCGGTCAAGGACCGCGTGCGGATAAATATGAAAATTTTATGAATGATGCTAGAAAACTAATTTATGAGAATGCAAAGTATTCCACCCTCTCATGGTTCGTCCAACTTTTCAAGATTAAGTGCCTAAATGGATGGAGCAACAAGTCATTCACAATGCTTCTTTCGTTCTTGAAAGATTTTATGCCCCGGGAAATAACGTGCTCGCCAGCTGGTATGGAGCCCAGAAGATGATATCTGATTTGGGTCTGAAGTGTGAGAAGATTCAAGTATGTCCTAAAAATTGCGTGTTGTACCGGAAAGAGAATTCAGATTTGAAAGAGTGTCCAACATGCGGAGAGGCCAGGTATAAGCCGAAAGATTCTGATAAAAAGCCCGATATACCTGTCAAGATAGCACGATATTTTCCCATAACATAGAGGCTGCAGAGGCTATTCAGGTGCAAGAAAACAGCCGAGGCAATGATTTTGTATCACCGTGCTCCTCCAAGTGAAGATGGAAAAATGAGTCATCCAAGATATTCACGGACATGGAAGGATTTCGATAGGAGGCACGCAATATTCAGTAGCTATCCTCGCAATGTCAGGCTCTGACTGGCTAGTGATGGGTTCTGCCCATTCAACTATATGGCTGGAAGCCACAACACATGGCCTATTGTAATGATAGTATATAATCTGTCGCCTTGGTTGGTTATGGACCAATCATACTTTATGATGCCTCTTCTTATCGACAGACCAAACTCACCGGGATACAATATCGACGTCTATCTCCGACCTCTGATCGAGAAGTTAAAATCTTTGTTCATTGATGGTGTAGAGACTTACGATGCAAACACAAATACAACTTTTATACTGTGTGCGTCTTTAATGTGGACAATTAATGACTTTCCTGTGTATGGAATGCTATCAGGTTGGTCCATACATGGTCACAACGCATGTCCTCATTTCCATCAACATACAACATCGAAATTCTTGAATTTTAGCAGGAAGGTTTGTTATTGCGGACATCGACATTTCCTGCCTTTAGACCACCCCTACAGGTTAGACGATGTTCACTTTGATGGTCATCAGGAGCTTCATGGACCTCCAGCCCCATTGTCCGGAGAGGACGTGGCTGCTCAGTGGGATGGTTACAATAATGTAACCTTTGTGATGGATCCGACAAAACAGGTCAAACCACCATTCTGAAACAAGTTAAGCATTATCTGCAAGCTTCCGTACTGGTTAACAAATTTATTGCGTCATTCTCTGGACGTCATGCACATAGAGAAGGGAATATCCGAGCACGTACTCAACTTGCTTCTTTATAAAGACGGAAAATCGAAAGACAACCTTAATGCTCGGATGGATCTACAGGACTGGGGAATTAGAAGTGAATTGCATCCTAAACCGGTAGCGGGTAAACCAGGCAAGTTTGTACTTCCCAATGCCGCTTATCATATGTCACAACCGGAGAAGAAAAGATTCCTGCAGGTGTTGCATGATTTGAAAGTTCCTACAGGTTTCCCAGGATCATTCAGCAAGAAGATAAAAATTATGAAAGGCAAGATCGATGGGCTAAAAAGTCATGATCACCATGTTATTATGGAGCACCTTCTCCCATTAGCCCTCAGGACATCCCTCCCTGAATCAGTTGGTCTAGTAATCAATGACCTATGTTGTTTTTCAGAGAATTATGCGCTAAAACACTGGATGTTGTGACGCTGGAGAAACTAGAAAATTCTATTGCGTTGATACTTTGCAAATTTGAGCGTATTTTCCCACCGTCATTTTTCGATATCATAATACACCTGACGGTTCATCTTACAACTGAGGCTAAGTTAGCCGGACCGGTACAATATCGATGGATGTATCCCGTCAAGAGGTACGTGGAATTTTTCGTTTCGCGCAATTTGTAAAATTATTGTTGTCCTGTATGCCTATATTTATTTATTTAACATATTTTTCTTTAGGTACCTTTACACTCTTAAAAAGTATATACGCAATAGAAATCGACCAGAGGGTTCTATCATGCAAGGTTATCTTCTAGATGAAGCAACCATATTTTGTTCCCGCTATCTGGGCGAGAACATTGAGACGAGACTTAACCGGCCTCGAAGAATTCAGGACGGGCCATATGGTAAAGCCGATTATAAGAGGGTAGACATTATGTTTATCAACAAGATATACCGGTTTATCCTCCTCAATAGCGCATGTCGTGAAAAAATTAGAGAGTATGTTTTTTTGTATTAATTGTTATATTTGTGTTTGTGTGTATGAAATGATATAATATTAATGTCATAATTTATTGTCGAGAACAAAATTCATTTTAACGAGATACGTGAAGGGCATTCTGATTGGAACGATGAACGATTGGAAAAATATCATTAGGATAATTTTTGCGATTGGGTTGGAGATCATGTAAGTTATTCGAATAACATGTTATTTCTATTAGTTTTAATCTAAACTTATATCGTTATGTATTTGTCGTTAAATTTGTTTTGTTAGATCCACGATCCGAACTTGTCTGCAACATTAGAGACTGATTCAAGATGTTTAGCTCAGTTTTCTAGTATGGAGGTTGCATATTATAGAGGATTCGGTGTCTTTGGATAAAAATTCGAAGTTAAGGACATAGAAACATCTAGAACCACTCAGAATAGTGGGATTGCGAAGGATCAGATAGTGTGATTTATTATGGATACTTAAATTGTATACTCGGCATCCAATATCCCGGACGATCAGAACCCTTTTATATATTTTAGTGTATTTGGTACGATACACGAACCGATACGGATAAGTGGAGAAGCAATCTTGGGACTTGGAAAGATGAATATGGATTGACCAGTATGAACACACTTCGATTTTACGATCAGGAAGATCTGTTTATCTTTCCGAACCAAGCGTTCCAAGTATACTACTCACAGTGTTTAAAGCATCCGGGATGGAGCGTCGTATGCCATTGGAAACCCAGGGATGTTTACGATGTCCCAGAATTCGAGGACAGCGATGAGGATGAAGAAGAGGGAAGACTTAGAGTGCTCCGACCGTCTGTTTCGAAAGACGGGTTGTCTTCGGCTGATCATGATGTTACGTGGGTTAGAAATGATATCGATGATGAAATCCAAGTAGATATGTCTAATGCGTCCACGAAACGAAAAAGGTTATCAGTAATGTTTTATTATTACTTCACATTTTACGATCTATACATATATAGCATGCATATGTAATGATTGTCTAATGCGTACACGAACCGTTTTATCTAGATTTGATGATGACGACAGGAGCAGCGAGGGGAGGCAGGAGCTCCAGCCGCGGCACCGGCAGAGGCGGAGGCAGATGCAGAGGCAGAGTGGTTCTGCCGCCCGGAGAGCTGCGTAGGGAGCTTCAGAGGGCCGGTCTTGCACCCCGATCGGAGACCCCTTCGGATGCCTCCTTCCGTAGGGACTTTGCCACACCTCCAGGTATATTGCACGCATATTCATTTTGAATGTAATATCTATTATAGATATACATATATATTCATATCAAACTTACTTACATAGTCAATGTTTGATTGTCTAGTTGTTTGTGGTGCGTCCACATCAGGGATAGAGGCCACTCCCGCACCTCCAGGTATGTTACACCCTATTCATTTTGAATGTAATATTATAGATATACATGCATATTCATGTCAAAATTACTTACATAGTCAATGTTTGATTGTCTAGCTGTTGGTGCGTCCACATCAGGGACAAAGGCCACTCCCGCACCTCCAGGCATGTTTATATATCATATAGTGCATGTATATTGATTTAGAATGCTATATCATAAATATACATACATTCTTTTTGCTCTTACGTACTTACATCAGGGGCAGAGCCCACCACCGCACCTGCGGGTATATTTATATATCCTATAGTGTATACATGTTGATTTAGAATGTTATATTATTGATATACACAGTCTTTTTGCAATTACTTATATAGTTAATGTTTGATTGTCTAATTATAGGTGGTGCATCCACATCCGGTGCAGGGGGCACTCCCGGTGCAGGGGCCACTCCCGTCACTTCCATACCCTCCGTTCAGTCTGCAGGTTTGTATGAATAAATATAAAATATTTATTCATTTTACATATTCTTTAAATATTCATGTAATTTTATCGATGTTTATTTTATAGTTGGAGGGGATGCGTCCACGTCCGGGTCACCGGCTGTTCCTCACTGGAGGAACTATCAACTCGCTCGTGCTTCTGTCGCCGGAGGTATATATCACACTTTAATTTTCGTTAAACCTTGATTTCTTAATACCACTTTGTCTTAATATTGATTGTCTTGATATTTCTTGTAGACGCAGGGCATCCCCATCCGAGAGGGGGACTCAAGGCCCGAATCAGTCTCACAAGCTGAGGCCCGACAGAGCCGGGGGGAGGCAACATTCCCCCTCTTCTTTACCCTTGATTATCGCTATACCGGCGATTATGCCGAGAGCTTTGACCGGTATATGGAGGATGAGAACCGCCTCATGAAGAAGTATCCACTTCACGTTGAGTGGGGTGACCAGCACCGGCGATCATTCGCCCTCTTCTGGGATCAGGCTCGGGTATTAATATATATTTTCATTTGATTTATCCAATATATTTATTATTAACACTTGCAATTTAATAACATTTTTTTTGTATTTGCAGTTGGATTACGATTTTCAGCCTGTACCCGACCCTGATCACCTTGGGAGGGTGCTCGATCTTCACGCTCTGTACCATGGCCTGATGAAGAACATGAAATCGAAGGTCCGATACAATAGGAACGAGCTGATGATCGACTGCTATTCCCTGTGGATGGCGACCCCCGAGGCAGAGAGAGCGGCCCTCCTACATACTCCGGCCTTTGCTTGAGTCGACGTAGATACATGGCCTCTATTGTGCCAATATTTCGACTCTCAGCGCAAACATGTATGTATTTTAAATGTAATTCATTGTTTAGTATATAATTTATTTTTTGGTGTTGCTTAATTAGAAAACTAAATCTGAATGTGTTGTGCAGAAACAGGCGGATCAAAATAATGAGAATAGGAGGTCGGCGAAGAGGGGTCGTCCCACTTATACAGGTGGCTCGAGGAATATTACTCGTGCCATGGAGGCATCAGTAAATTACAATAGATCTATTTTAATATAATATGAACTTAAGAGTTATTTTATAATAAATCTAAATTTTTGGCAAATTGCAGAGAGCTCAGATCCTGGTGCAGGGTGGTACACCGAGCGTGCTGTCCGCGTATCTTGCCGTCCACGGCATCTCGACAGATCCCACCACGGGCGAGCTTCGATGCCCCGACACCGCTACCCAAGAGTATTGCGTAAGTGTTAATATTTATTCAACCCCTATTTGAAATTTTTGTTTTGAAAAGTTCAAATTTAAATGATATACTTATATTTTACTGGTTAATGTGGGTGTAGGAGCGGGTGGTTGAGCAGGCCGAGGCATCGGGGATTGATTTTACTGGACAGAATGATCCGATACTGCTGACCCCAGTCCTAGACGCCGCACACGGAGGGCACCACGGAGGTTGGGAGAGAGACCGGGGACTGGGTCCTAGCAGGGCCCATATGAGGTTGGACTCCACTCCGGCGGTTACTTCTTCTATCTCCCGTGAGCGACGTCTAAAGCAGGAATTTGACGCCTTGAAGGCCACCGTTCAGGAGTTGAAGGAGATGATGGTATGTATACTACTTAATAGTAAAATATTATGTCATATTATAGATAGCAACATATCCAATATTAGTACGTAGCCTGAGCTTATTTGGTTGTAGACTTAGTTTTGATTAATCATACATACATACATAGAACTGTCTAATTAAAATAAACTATGGTTTTCCAAACTAGATATCCAAACGAGGCCTAAGTCTCTAATTATTCATAGATTGGGGTTTCGCAATAACCTGATAATGATACGAATTCGACTAATACACAATTCTTACTCATTTATTACACGCAAAACTGAACAGACGCGACAGGGTACTTCGGCTGAGGCTCCACATGCATCTCCTTCGGCTACTACAGCTCTACAGCCCGCTCAGACTCCCGCAGCTACGGCTCCGTAAGCCACTACCTCGGCTGCGGTTACGCAGACTAGCTCCACAGCTCCATAGCCCGCTCAGACTTCCGCACCGTCCACATTGCTTGAGTTGTTGACTCAGGGTTTATCCGAGAAGAAGATGCGCCAGATTACGGCGATTATTAGAGGTGGAGCTGGACCGAGCTAGGGTAGCTTTTTGATTTTTATATTTTAAACATGTATTTACTTATATGATACATATTGTATATATTTTGGACGATATTGGTGGTGTTTGCGTATTCATATTGATTTAGATTGATATCGTATTCTGCTTGTTGATTTCTTTTATATATTATGCGTGAGATGTTGATTATGAATACTGCGGTATATATTTTGCTTGTTGATTACTTTCATATATGATGTATATATTATTGTGCATAGGGCGAAGAAAAAACAGGCTGCCTTTTTTTTAAAAAAAAACTGTTAATATGTCCCTACGGATTAATCCGTAGGGATACATATTGCACTTACCGTTTATTCCGTAGGGACACACTTTGCCCCTGCACATTTATCCGTAGGGAAAAAATATCAGGATACCTGATATTTTGACCTTATGGACTCAGTAACAGGGGTTAGGCTTGTCCCTACGGAGTAATCCGTAGGGGCCTTAGCTTTACCCCTACACATTTACCCGTAGGGACAAAATATCAGGATACCAGATATTTTGCCCCTACACATCTGGACCTGCGCATTAAGCTGTAGGGACTTATGGACATCCGGAGGGGCAACTATTTTATTTTTTTAACCGATAAATTAAATAAAATAGTTTGTCCCTACGGAGTTATCCGTAGGGACTTATGGACCTACGTATTAAACCGTAGGGGCAATGATTACTCCGTAAGGGCATGTTTGAGGCTAAGACTTGCACCTGCGGCGTGTGCACCTACGGCGTATTTTTATGCACCTACGAATATAGCCGTAGGGGCAGTGGGTTGCCCCTATGGATAAATCCGTAGGGGCAAACCCTATTTGTACTAGTGTCACTGCTCATAAATTGATCTTAGTCTCAAATATGGTTAATGATCCTTAGATCAAATCCGAATATGCCATGAACCGATGGACCACACAAATGTGAGATCTGCATCCTAAGTTCATTCCTATTGGTAAACCAAGCTACCAACGTGGGCCCCGTCAAACAAAATTCTTGACCTAAACCCAAATCTCAAATATACGAATTTGGACTATTCCGCGCCCTGCGGGCGACGACACAAACCAGTCTCCGTATACAATCCATGAGCAACCTAAACAAACAAATACACACACGACATGAAGTAAACTTCCGGAGCAGGAGAAAGTGGTTATCGAAATGCGGTAACGTAATTAACTGCATGGGCTTGCGTCTGTAGGGAAGAGCGTCCCTACAATCAAAAACCCCTCATAAAATTAGGGGGAATCTGATAAAGTCTGCTACAATGGTCGCGTCCGTCCAAACCTCCGATATATGGTGACATAAATTAACTTGGTATATTCGGAGAGGTGGACGGATAAATCCAAATAGCATCTGCCCCCAAACTCAGGCAAGACGATCCATCCCAGTTCGTCTCTGTTTTTGGTGGTAAACAGATTCTGGCATGCCCGGTGGGACATTTTCCTCTTTCCACTCCACATTTCGTGTGTCGTGTTTTTCCGCGATCAAATAATCATGGTATATATGTTTGTAGTTGCCCTTGGTGATGAGATACTGAAGCCGGCATTTCGTCTCTTTGCAGAATGGCGTTTGCTTCCACTCACCACAACTTAGGCTCTATCACATCTGGTGGAGTCAAGTATGGGCCACTTGCAGCCTCAAATCTCTGCAATCCAATTCTTCAAGAAATCAATGGGTTTCTCTTTGGGTCTATCTCCCACCCTTGCTACCTCAACACCGAAGGAGGAAGCCCAGAAGAAATATGTCTTCGATGGACCAGATCCTCCAATTTCAGCTTTGCCGATGGAATCAGTCCTTAAATAATTGGCACCTACCAAAGACCAAGGTCGACGCAGGGGGAAAAATATTCAAGCTCTCAAAGGTAGCAGGGGGAAAGCTCAGTAAAATCCTGAGGCTAATCAAATTTTGGCTGTAAGAAACGGTCAACGCGATATCGACATCATAAAAAACGAGCTGGGGGCAGTTTTCCGTCTGTGTTGACGTCACCTGCCTCAACTCCGATGGAAAATGCTGTTGTTCCAACCGGTAACAGTTTCAAACTGCTGCGAAGGGCCAGACAAAATTCTTCCACCGCAGTACTGAAGAAGTCTCCGCAACCCTTGGAGATCCAACGAGAGCAGAAACCAGTTCGCTCCATAAAAGAACTTTCCTCATCTATATGTAAGGTGTGGAAGAAAGTGAAGGACTCGGTCATTATCCACGACCCTTCTCCTAAGCGTCAGCTAAACTTTGACAACTCCCCTTCCAAATACAAGGGGAATCATCCCAAGGCGGTTCCTACTACAACAGTTCCTCCTAAAGCCAAAGCAGCTTCTCAAAGAAAAAGAGGCCTGATAAAGCCCAAGTGCCCGTGGCAAACTCCGAGGGTCAAAGCTCTAAATGCCCTAATCCTAGGGGCATGGTAGTTCACACAGTCTACATGGTGAACTCTAAAGACGATGGTCACTCTCAAACTAGTCACGGATCTAAAACTCGGTCCCAGACAAAGGTTCAACGGAAACGTGAAAAGCTACAGGAGATACTTGCTCAGGCGGCAGCACTTGCTAATCCATCATCTTAGGAAAATCCTGAAGACACGCCTGGAGAAAGAACAGGATAGGTGTCGGATATTGACTTCCTAAAGCGCGCTCTCAAAAAGAAAAATGAAGAAGCGGCAAAAATGTCCGTTAAAATGAACCAGATGGCTCTTCTGATCCAGAATATGGCAGGAATGATGGTTCAATCGGAACCACTGGAAGATGAACCGCCGGTAGTCGCTCTTAAAGACAAGAGAGACATTTTAAATCCTCTGCAAGTCTCATCAACGGCCTAAGAGGAAATGATTCCAAAAGCAAAGGTGGACGCATATATCGCTCAGCAAATCAAAGTCCACTATGCGAGTGAAGCATCAAATAGGTCAATCAAGACTGGTCGACTGTATCCGGCGTAGTACGATCAAATATAGTACCCACAAAAATATGTACTTCCGACGTTCCGAATGTACAAAGGAACTGGGAATCCTCGCCAACATATTGCGCGATTTAAATCCATGTGCGGCAATACTGGAGGAATTGATATACTGTTCCTCCGACAGTTCGTCAGCAGTCTGGACGGCATCGCCTTTGAATGGTATGTGGAACTTCCAAATGATTTCATGAAGAACTTCGATGAGATGGATATGCTCTTTTGTCAGAGATTCGATACTGAGAATGAACACATTATCGTTTGGTCAACGAAAGGGTTGGACTGAATGAAACCTGGGTTCAATATGTTACCCGATGGTGAAATTTCTGGTCAAAATGTGAGCAATTCTTCGACGAAGCTACAGCCGTGGGAATGTTCATGGCTACCCTTGACCCAAATTCAAAGGTGTTCCTATTTATGGCCTTCTTCAAGCCGATGACCTTCCAAGAGCTCATGGATATAATGACTCGATTGGATCAGATGGGTCAAGACCCTTCATCATCCGATGAAGATGAATGAAAAGCGAAAGCAAGGTGGCATTTGTTGCCAACGCTCAACAAAAAATTAGTGGCTCTGAAGCAACCTGTCGCCAAAATAGCAATGGTGTGGGTACTCGTTCCCTCGAGATATACACAGCAGACATATTTCTCGCTGGCGGAAGAATCTCTACATGAGATGGTCCTTTCCTCTCAAAGAACAGAAAGGATATCAAGGGACCTACAATCGGGTCCTACAATCAGGTGGAATATCCCGCTTGAACAAAAAAACCATGGGAGGGATGTGAAATCCATGTCCCACTCCGAATCAGACAATGAGGGGAAATCCCCCAAGACAAGTTCATTTTTCCATGAAGGAAGAAGACTCGGTAGAAGGAATGACGTGATATCTCGTTCTTTCATATATGAAGAAGACGCTCCATCAGTATCGGAAAGCGACATTGATGAGCAGGGGGCAGGTGCCATTTAAAATACCCGGTATTTCCTGCAAAACAACCCGATTGCTGCGATGGTAAAATAAGCAGTCCAATAGGGTGATGATAGCCTAAGGCGTGAAGTGTCCATGCATACAAAAGACATGCAGCAGCACCTCGGAAAGCAAGCGTTGGAAGGAATAAAATATATAACTCCTCGACCAAATGATAGATAATGGACCGAGAAGTCCCTAAACTAGTGCATCACCCCAAACACGGTGATATTGGACCAAGATATCCCTAAACTAGCATTTCGTCCCGACCATGGGAATAATGGACCGAAACGTCCTTTAACTACCGCGTTTCCTCAAACATGGCAATAATGACCGAAACGTCCTTAAACTACTGCTTCGCCTCAAATATAGCGATAATGGACCGAGAAGTCCCTAAACTAACAATCTGCTTCAAACATGGCGATAACGGACCGAGATGTCCCTAAACAAATAATGGACCGAGATGTATTTAAACTAAAACTTTTCCTCAAACATGGCGATAATGGACTGAAATGTCCTTAAACTAACAACGGTCCGAAACGTCCTTAAGCTAATATTCGTCCCAAATATGGGAATGTTAGACCGAAACATCCTTAAACTAATATTCGTCTCCAAAATGGGAATGCTAGACCGAAAAGTCCTTAAACTAAAAATTCGCCTCAAACATGGCGATAATGGACCGGAACGTCCCTAAACTAGTGCATCGCCCTAAATATAGCGATATACTCCCTTGAGATCTATATTGCAACCGAAGTCCTAGCGGCAAAGGTCGCAACTCAAGTCCCACTGGCTGCACAGCTACTCCAGTGATGGAGCCACCCCTAAGTCCTCCCGGTAAATAAATGGGTCACCTGCGACGAAGCTACTTTTGAGAGTTCCATTGCTCGAAAAAAGGTATGTTCATGAGCGAAATGGGCACAGATGAAAATCCAAAAGGGCGCATGAGTAAAAACAACAGTACTGCCGGCGAATTTGTGAAAACCCGAAAGGGCACAATCTCGTTTAAAAAAAGAGAGAAAAAATAAAAAAATAAAAACGGTATGTCCACAAGTAAAATGGGTACGGATGAAAAGCCGAAAGGGCGACGTGGGTACAAATAGTAGGACTGCCGGTGAGTTTGTGAAAACCTGAAAAGGGTGCAAACTCGTAAAATAAAAAAATTCATGTGCACTTGCAAGGTCTTCTTAACCTTGTGAGGATGAAAAAAAACATGCGTGAGATCCGTATGACTTACAAAGGAGCAACAAACTTAGGAATCCCCACGATTCATAAGGAAAAAATACATCTACGAGATCCTTACGACTTGTAGGGAGAAATAACTTTATGAAACCCTTACGGATTATATAGTCAAAAAGCCTTAGTCGACAGGATCCTAACCCTGTTTGCTAATCCACCTCTGTTCAAATCAACAAAGGCAAATGATGTGTCGCTCCTATCAAAATTCTTGTCATAGCAATGCTGATGCCAAGGTTGGTATCAGATTCCAAACTCGCAATAAAACCAGCAGCGGGTAGAAAAAAATGCATATGAAATAGCCGAAATGATATGGCAACTCGCAATAAAAATAAGTGAGCAAAATATGCATATAAAAACAGCCGAAATGTTTAGGTAACTCGCAATAAAAAGCAGCGAGTAAAAATAAAAATATAGCCGAAATGATTGAGTACCACTGATAAAAAACCGAAATGATTGGGCAATCGCGACTTTCACGATATGAAATACTGAAAAGATAGAGTATCGCGGCAATAAAAAATAAATTAAAATAAAATTTCTTCTGCCCTGCAAGTATGTCCATATTAACTCTTGTATACGATCCATGAGCACAAATGAAAAGGGAACCATATCTTCCCACCAGGCTCCATCAAAGGGAGAGCCCAGTCTTGACGGTTCATACAAAACCCAGAGACTATCTCGGCGTTCCTTCTCATTCTAGCAGGGTGTAGACGCAACATTATCAAAGACCCAAGGGTCAAAGAAAAACGGAGTAATGGTAAAATCCCAGCACCAACTCGGCGTTCCTTCTTATTCCAGAAGGATGCATACGCAATGTCAAAAAAAAACCTAAGGGCCAAAACAAAAAAGTGTGATGGCAAAATCCTAACTCCAGCTCGACTTGCTTCTCATTTCAGCAGGATGCAAACGCAACGTCAACAAAAGACCCAGGGGCCAAAACAAAAAAGGGAGTGATGGCAAAATTCTAGCTCCAACTCGGCGTTCCTTCTCATTCCAGCAAGATGCAGACACAACGTCAACAAAAAACCCAAGGGCCAAAACAAAAAAGGAGTGATGGCAAAATCCTAACTCCAGCTCGACGTGCTTCTCATGCCAGCAGGATACAGACGCAACGTCAACAAAAGACCCAAAGGCGAAAACAAAAAAAGAGAGTGACAGCAAAATCCTAACTCCAGCTCGACGTGCTTCTCATGCCAGCAGGATGCAGATGCAACGTTAACAAAGGCTCCATGGAGCCAAATAAAAAAGGAGTGACGGCAAAATCCTAACTCCAGCTCGACGTGCTTCTCATGCCAGCAGGATGTAGATGCAATGTCAACAAAAGATCCAAGGGCCAAAACAAAAAAAGGAGTGATGGCAAAATCCTAACTCCAGTTTGACGTGCTCCTCATGCCAGTAGGATGCAGATGCAACGTCAACAAAGGCACCAAGGAACCAAATCAAAAAAGAGTGACGGCAAAATCCTAACTCCAGCTCGACGTGCTTCTCATGCTAGCAGGATGTAGACGTAACGTCATCAAAGGCCCAAGGGTCAAACAAAAAAGGAGTGATGGCAAAATCCTAACTCCACCTCGACGCGCTTCTCATGCCAGCAGAATGCAGATGCAACGTCCACAAAAGACCCAAGGGCCAAAACAAAAAAGGGAGTGATGGCAAAATCCTAATTCCAGCTCGACGTGCTTCTCATGCCAGCAGGATGTAGATGCAACGTCGACAAAGGCTCCAAGGAGTCAAATCAAAAAGGAGTGACGGCAAAATCCTAACTCCAGCTCGATGTGTTTCTCATGCCAGCAGGATGCAGACGCAACGTCAACAAAAGACCCAAGGGCCAAAACAAAAAAGGAGTGATGGAAAAATCCTAATTCCAGCTCGACATGCTTCTCATGCTAGCAGGATGCAGACGCAACGTTAACAAAGGCTCAAAGGAGCCAAATCAAAAAGGAGTGACGGCAAAATCCTAACTCTAGCTCGACGTGCTTCTCATGATAGAAGGATGTAGACGCAATGTCATCAAAGACCTAAGGGTAAAACAAAAAAGGAGTAATGAAAAAATCCCAGCTCCAGCTCGACATTCCTTCTCATTACAGATGTGATGTCAATAAAGGCTCTAAGGAGCCAAATCAAAAAGGAGTAACGGTAAAATCCTAATTCCAGCTCGACGTGCTTCTCATGCCAGCAGGATGCAGATGCAACGTCAACAAAAGACCCAAGGGTCAAAGCAAAAATGGGGTCATGATAAAATCCTAGCTCCAAATTTTGACGGTTCATATACAACCCAGAGACTATCTCGATGTTCCCCTTCATTTCAGCTGGATGCGGACGCAACTATCAAATAAAATTGGTGCAATGACATATTCCTAGCTCTGGACTTCAGTTGCAATACATACAACATAGAGATCCTACAGATGTCTACCCTACTTCAGCAAAGAAACGGCACGACATCGTCAAAACAAAAATGAAGTGATGGCATATTCCCAGCTTCGGGTCTCGACGGCAACTTATATAAAGCCTAAAAGACTATCGGAGATCATCCTACACCGAAGCGGAGTGGTTATGACTCATCATGGCTCTAAATTGAGCCTAACCTCAAGTAAAATGAGTCATGACAAATTCCTAACGTTTGCTCTCCCGACGGTAATATTGTTAGTTATATGTATGCCCTAAAGGCCATTACTGTACATACGATGTATATTGTAGTGGATGCTTGGACATATATAGGGAAGACTTTCTCGCTTGATATGATAGTATGCTATCTGGTTGTACTTTATCTTAACATGTACTCTGATTGTCTCTATGTTACATGTTGATAAAGCCCTTAGGATATGTACTCGACTACTGGGACTATGATGAGATTATACTAGTGGGGCCACGGTAGTCGACGAGTACATCCTATAACTGTTCCTAGTCGAGGGTGTATCGAGACAGGGCATCGATGCACCAGAGTAGACTAGCGTATACGCATCTTGACCCATATGATAGGCGATGGATGATCCCATATCCATCGGTGTTTGACATCAAGGATGGTGTACGTGTGCTCAGTAGAGACTGGGTACACTGGACGGACTCGCCGAGAACTCCCAGATGGTATTATACCTCACGTCAGATGGCAGTTCTTCGGTGACACTGGTACAGAGTAGTCTGTTGACCCGAGATCGTCATAGAGTCTTGTGTGATTCCCACTGTGCTTTGATTTCCATCATACCACGTCCAAGAGGGCGTGCTAAAAGGTGGCTTTTGGGTGCAGTCCCGAATCATATGGAGGCAATGAGCGATAAGAGGGGATTCGTCTCTCCCGGTATAGGGAGTTGATGTCGTGCTGTGTTCGATTGGCTATAACTGGAAATCCCTGGCCAGGGTTGCTGAGATTTACTGGTAAGTGTTATCAGTAGTTTCTCGAACTGATATAGGCCTCATATCGACACGACTTATCAAGCTACTGGGGTCTGACGTATACCACCCCTAGGCGAGATATGCAACATATCAGACGATGAGACCGGACTGTACGGGAGTGTTACTGACTGGATTCACAGGAGAATGTACATGCTTGCTTTTTGATCTTCTGAGCGCTCAATACCTGGGTGGCTGTTACGTTTAGCTGACCGCTTGCAGCTTGTGGGTGTTTGATATGATCATCACCTACTGCCGGCGTATAGACGATTCTTTAGAGTCCTACACAGAGGTTTCTTGGCTCAGGCAAAACGGAGTAGGGGCACATATGTGATATGTGCGGGACTGAGGATAATGCGATATGAGATACCGTATTATATTCTCTCGTTATTTGGATATGAGCCGGATCATCGGATCAAGTGTTGATTCGATGAATCGGTACATGATATATTAGTCGGTTATATTCGATATAGCCGGATGGTCGGATCAAGTGTTGATTCGATAATTTAATGTATAATAATATATATGATATATTAAATTACATTAACTAATATAAGCTCACTAAAAGATTCTTTTTCTCACTTGGGTAATACATTGATATATATGCGATATATGTTAATTGTATTATTTTATTTTGTTACAATAAATATTATATATGTGATATATAATATTGTAACATGATATGATTACTAATGCAACATATTTAGTGGAGATTAAACAAGGTTAGGGTTTGAATTGGGTTAGTTCTTTCATGAACATTCTAGAAGGTTTTTCTTTTGTCATGAAAGAGATATTATGGTTGATATTTTTGTGTGACTCATTCTTAATCCAACCCAAACCCTAGCCCTAGTTAAATCTCTACATGAGTCATCCTTGACCATGGTTACATTATTAATCATATATTATTTCATTATTCATCACAAAAGGAATAGAATTGTTTTTTCTTCATCTTCTTCCTTGAGTTCTTCATGGAAAAGCTTTCTAGCTTTTTCAAAAGTGATGAAAATGAGTGAGAATAAGAAAAAAAATGAGAGCAAAAATACTATTTCATCATCCTCATCTATCCTTGCCATTTAGATGAGGGTGTTCACTTCATTTAGTGAGTGAGAGCTTGTGTTAATGAAACTTCAAGGTAGATCATCTTTGTTATCGAAGATCGGAAGCAAGCTTGCATCTTTCTCTTCGTGAAGCCTCTCGAGAGTCCGGAACATGATGATCGCAGCGAAGGGACCACAACACGGAGCTTATGAATTGTAGGACCGAATCTAAAAAGGCTGTAATCCCTCTCACTTAGTGTTAAAGTGTTTAACATACTTGTTTTCGCCTAATCTCTAGTCTAAGATCTTCGTTTAGGGTTGTTCGGAACGGCTAAATTTTAAATCGGGCATGGTTGATGCCTCGTAGACCATTGTGCGTATGCCTAGCAACCCTAAAGTGGTATCAGAGCCAAGCTAGAGCTTTAGGCGAAGTCTAGACAAAGTTTAAAGTCCGATCAAACCACGAAACCCTAGTTTTTACCCTTTTCTGGAAATTTTCTAAAATTGTGATTTTTTCTGTATTAAAAATGCTCAAAAAATTCAGCAGGGAAATACAAGAGTTACTGTGAAACACGTGCCCAAAATACCACTAATGCGCCGCGGAACCGCGGCCGTACCATGGCTTTGGCGGCGGTTCCGCGGCCGAACAGTAGTGTTTTGGTTCACTGTTTGCACAGTAATAACCTTAGCTGTTTCCTGATTTTTCTGGGAATTTTTAATTTTACTCAAGTGTTGATTTTTCTGGGGTGTATTGGGGACTCATTGATTCGATCAGATAATTTAACTTCGTTTATTTTCTCCGGGTAATTTTTAAAACGTGTTAAAAAGTTCGAACGGATATCAATAACTCACTTTTTTCCCTGCCGGAAAATTTCCAAGTGTTAGATTTTTCCGTAGTTTAAGAACGTTCTAAGTCGTGCAAGTAACGCGGTGGACCCTATGGAAGACAACAAACCTAACTCGATTATGTGACCGTCTTGAACTGCCTCTAAACCTTAGGGTTTGTGGCAGTACGGCGTTAACACCTGTGAGGCGTTGGCTTGACCCTTCTACGGCTGGACCATTGGTACTGTGGCATATGATGGATACTTTTTGAACTCCGCTCAAGTGTTGAGCTATTTGGGAAATCTTGGGTGTTTGATTATTCGATCAGAAAGTTTAACACTTTCTTTTTATCTGGAATGTGATACAATATTTGGAATCCACATGTAATTATGAGATAACTAATTTGAATGTTATAAATTTAGCAGTTCAGTCTCAATTGATCGGTTGCCACGGAATTTTGATGTGATCAAAAGTCCATCGCAATCACGTAGCGTACGAGGATACTCGCCGGGTAAACTTAATAGACAGCCACGCCCCAAAACCCCGACCAAGTGACTGTAGGAGAACCCCGTCGCCAAAAGCATCCGTTCGGGTGCTTGCGGCAGCGGTGTTCCGCCTTAGTGCACTTCGTCGACGGCATCCGGGGGTGCGGCCGTCTACTAAAGTTTGTGATGAGCATTCGATCAAGATGTCGGGAATCTTATTGAATTGCCCGACTTGATATTGAAAAGAGTTTTCGATAATGAGACTAAAATGCGGGGTTTATAATTGTTAGGCATGCGATATCTAAGGAATTCATTTGGTTAGGCATGCGATGTCTATGCAGGTTGCGGATTCCAACTGTTGTAGTTTTACACTTTCTTTTCTGTGACCGTAAGCGTAGTATGTGGTGTATCGCTGGCTTCGTTGCTATACATCAACGACAATCGGGATACGCATACTTGCTAACGTTGATCATATGAGATATTATGTGTTGCTGTGATATGTTATATTGGATCGTTGTGTTTTGAATAGCCGGGGGTTTATGTGAGATGGGAGTTTTTCTTTTTCATTCATGTAAAATTCATTTGTATGTAATATTCTTTTATTGGGGCACTTCCGGGCTGAGGATGATGTCACCATTGTATATTATTTACTTTTCCGCATTAGGTAGACCCAAGGCAGGGAGCACAAGTAACCGGGTTCTAGGGTCCAGTGGGAGACCATTTCGAGGAGTCGAGACCGGGTCTCCTAACCCTAGAATTGGCAGAGTTGCTTGCCGCTCTCGTAGGGGTCTAGGGATGTTGGTTTGGCTATTCATCGCGACCGTGGAATCCGTGTTTTATATAGGCTCGTACTAAAACACGGATGTCCTAGTATATCCAATATTTCATATATGTTCTTCTGCTGCAATGTTCTGTGATGAGATCATATTATTGCCTGAGAAAAATGTTTATATTATATATATGAGATATATGTTATATTGCAGATTTCGTTTCAAATGTAATACTTGTGAAGCATAATAAAATGGGATTTCATTAATGAGATTAATGAAACTAAAAGAAACCTAAAGATGTTGTAGAAACTTGTCTCAAAAACAGGTAGCTCTAGTTCTTGCTTTGCATAGCGGTGTTCCTTGTAGAACATCCAGCACCTTATTCGATAAGGAAAGAGCCGAGATCCCTTCACCGGGAGTGACCACTTTAGCGAAACTAGCAGATGCTACAAACTCGGTTTGTCTTTTGATTGTTTCTATAGTTTTTGCTTTGCGTAGTGGTATTTGTGAAATATCCTGCACCTTATTCGATGAGGAAAGAGCCGATGATCCCTTCACCGAGAGTGACCTCTTTAGCAAAACTAGAAAAGGCCTCAAAAACATTCCTTTCAAAAATCACCCGATTTTACAACGATATCAAGTTCATTACGCAAAGGGTTTTCTTAAAAACCTGTCACAGCCTTCCGTCATTTCAGATAAGTATTTCATAGTATTCGTGCTACGTTTGTTGGCCTGCATCAAGGCGTAGTGTTCGGTAGCTAATTATGCTTATCTGTAAAAGCATATGATGCGATTGAGTTAGGGTAGTCGTGCGACTTTGTTGGCCTGCGTCAAGGGTCGTGCGGGTGGGTTTAAGTCAATCGGGAAATGACGGGTTGAACTTGACTAGCAGACTATGGTTTGTTGGCCTGCGTCAAGGTCATAGGACGCTAGGGGCAAAATATTATCAGGTATTTCAAGTGTTGAAATTTGCAATGAGATTGCTTACCTTCTATGAGATAGTTGGATCTCGATACCCGCTGCGAGTAAGAGTTACTCCTGGGAGAGTTTTACACATTACAATTAGCCGATCAAGTAGGTTTCTAGAAAGGTGTTAACGGGGTTACGCTTCTGGGAAAACGAGGTTTATTTTAATTAGGTCCGTGCGAAAGCACGGGGAACCTCCCTCAAAGTACCGGCACTGGCCTGGCTGAAAGATTGGCCAATTTGTATAGTGTAATTAATCCCGGCTAGTCTTTCTTTTTAGGGTTTGAAGGAAGATTTGACTAAAACAGTGGGATCCATCCTGATTAAATAAATTGATAACCAATCTAATCTTGTAAAAGCACACACTGAGTGTTTTCTTCTCTCTCTCCAGGTAGCGACCATGTCACGCCTTAATCAAGATAATAATACGGATGTATTGACCGAACCCGCTTGTTATACTGCGCTAAGGAACATTGGTCTTGCTCCAACTTATAATTATTATAAGACAGAGCAGGAAATAGGGGATTACCAGAATTCCCGTGCCGTCCAAACGAAGAAAGTGCATGCTGATGTATCGTCTTCGGGTGTGTTCATTACAAAGAACTGTTTCTCAGTATCTTTCACGTCCTGGGTATGAGATACCGGATCAGGACCCCATATATGTAATTTTTTACATGGGCTACAGATAGGTAGAGAGCTGAGAATGGGTGATAAGTTTCATGAGATAGAAATGGTGCAAGTGTTGCAGCCAAGTCTGTTGGTCACTATCACCCTGTATTACCAGAATACATTGATTCTGAACGAATGTTATTAGATACCGAACCTGATATACAACATCATATCAGTCTCTTTATTAGTAAAGAGGATATAATTTTGAATTGTTGGATAATGTTTTGAACATTTCCTATATCAAGAGTTGATCGGTTCAGGCACGTTATCTAAAAACATAGACGTTCTAAATCAAACAACAGTTCTTAATGTACAGAACACACACAAGAGGAAGAGTTCAGAAATGAACGAATCCTTCTTGAAGTATTGTAGGCTAGGTCATTTCAATGCGACCCGACTAGCGAAGTTACATATAGATGCATATTTAAATTAGTTTGAATTTACATCTTGTGAAACTTGCCGGTCATGTCACAGAGATAAGATGACCACAGCTCCGTTTATTGGACACAGAGAAAGAGTTAGTGAACTCTTGGGATTGATACATGCTGATGTATGATAGTCCCCTGTCTACACATACCAAGACCGGTTCTTTATACTTCATTACATTCACTGTTTATCTCTCAAGATTCGGACATATGTTCCTGTTGAAACACAAGTCTGAACCTTTTGAGATATTCACAGAATATAAGTTAGAAGTAGAGAACCAAAAACGGGTATAAGTATTATGTCCTTTGATGTGATTAAGGAGGAGAATACTAGAGCACGGAATTCCTGGACTCTTCTAAAGGAGAATGAGATTCTCTCTCAGCATTACTCCTCCGTATACACCACAGTACCTTAGTGTATCAGGGCGGAGCAATCACACCCTATTTGATATGGTGTGCTCTATGATGAGTACTACTGAGTTTCCTATTTCCTTTTGGGAGTTATGCACTTGTGAAGCTGCATACCTATTGAATAGGGTTCAAATCAAATCAGTTGCCTACCACTTCATATGTGATATGGAAAGGGAAGAGCCTATATCTTAAGTTTGTTAAGATTTGGGGTTGTCCGGCCTATGTCTAAAAAGCAAAATCTAGACAAGCTCGAGGCAAAGTCAGTTCTGTGGAAGTTTGTTGGATATCCCAAGCATTCGCAAGAGAATATCTTCTACCAAACCGAGGAACAAAAGATGTTTTGTTTCTCAACATGCCACCTTTATAAAAGGGAATTTCTTGTGAAGAAATTAATGGTCATGAGGTAGAACTGGAAAGAGTTCCAGCTATACAAACTGCAGCTGATAAGATTTGGTAGAACCAAAGGATTCGATAGTTTCCAATGAACCTTAGCCTCTCCGCCGATCTAGTAGGGTTCCACACCCACCTGAGAGATACTTCAGTTTCTCTATGACAGTGGGAGCGAGGATTGCGTCATGAGATGATGACCCAACTATTTTCGAGCAGGCCATCAGGAGTGGGACTCTGTAAGAATGGCTGGATGCTTATCGATCTGAGATGGAATCCTTATACACCAACAAAGTATGGACTTTGGTTGCTTTATCTGAAGGGTTAAATCCCCATCAGGAGCAAGTATATCTTGAGAAGATTACTTGGTGTACATGGAAAAGTTGAGACTTTCAAAGCTATGCTTAAGTCCATCCAGATCCTACTTGCCGCGGCTACATACCATGACTACAATATCTGGCGGTTGGGTATCATGACAGCTTTTCTAAATGATGATTTGAAAGAGAGCGTCTATAAGTACATAGCCAGAGGGCTTCATAGACAGTGGGAGCAACGGAAACGTGTGCAAGATATTTTATATGATAAATCAGGCATCGCGGAGTTGGAACGTCTGTTTTGATGTGGTAGTCAAAGAGTTTGATTTCATCAAAATGGTAGATGAACCTTGTATATACAAAAAGGTAGTAGAGAGTATGGTAATGATCCTCGTAAAGTACGTGGATGACATACTCTTGATAGGGAAGGAGTTTCCTATGCTACGCTCGGTCAATCTCCTCTTATCATAAGGATTCTCCATATAGGATCAAGGTGATACCTCCTAAATCCTGAGTTATAGATCTATGAGATAGATCTAATTGGATGTTAGGATTCTCACTAGTTGTAGTGAGATGGTATCAATCGATCTTGGGGAGAATCACTAGAAAAGTTTCAGGGTGATAAGGACGACTGAATGTCAGTCGCAGGTATTGTCTTTACCCTCAGTGGAGGGACGGTATGTTGGAAGAATTCCAAGCCAGATACCGTGACATACTAGACGATTAAAGGAAAGATACATCGTTACCAAGGATGCTACAAAAGAGGCAGTCTGGATATATATAAGTTCATGAGATGAACTTCGTTCCTACCATTGTGTGACAATGGAATTCTGGCTTTTGCCAAGGAACCCCCGTCCCATTAGAAATCCAGATATGATTCTTAGGCAGTATCGCCTGATCATGGAGATAGTTGATCTCCAGGGAGATCAAGGTTAGGAGAGTAGACACAGAAGACAACAGCGCGGATCCACTCACAAAGGCCATTTTCATAGTAGAGACTTTTATGGGATGGTTGAGTATGAGATACTTCAACCACAGCTAATTGTTGGGTATGTGATACCACAACAGATGGCCCTAGTGCAAATGGGAGATTGTTAGTTATATGTATGCCCTAGAGGCCATTACTGTACATACGATGTATATTGTAGTGGATGCTTGGACATATATAAGGAGGATTTTCTCTCTCGACATGATAGTATGCTATCTGGTTGTACTTTATCTTAGCATGTACTCTGATTGTCTCTATGTTAAATGTTGATAAAGCCCTTAGGATATGTACTCGACTACTGGGACTATGATGCGATCATACTAGTGGGGCCACGATAGTCGACGAGTACATCCTATAACTGTTCCTAGTCGAGGGTGTATCAAGACAGGGCATCGATGCACCAGAGTAGACTAGCGTATACGCATCTTGACCCATATGATGGGCGATGGATGATCCCATATCCATCGGTGTTTGACATCAAGGATGGTGTACGGGTGCTCAGTAGAGACTGGGTACACTGGACGGACTCGCCGAGAACTCCCAGATGGTATTATACCTCACGTCAGATGGCAGTTCTCCGGTGACACTGGTACACAGTAGTCTGTTGACCCGAGATCGTCATAGAGTCTTGTGTTATTCCCACTGTGCTTAGATTTCTATCATACCACGTCTAAGAGGGCGTGCAAAAAGGTGGCTTTTGGGTACAGTCCCTAATCACATGGAGGCAATGAGCGATAGGAGGGGATTCGTCTCTCCTGGTATAGGGAGTTGATGTTGTGCTGTGTTCGATTGGCTATAACTGGAAATCCCTGGCCAGGGTTGCTGAGATTTACTGGTAAGTGTTATCAGTAGTTTCTCGAACTGTTATAGACCTCATATCGACACGACTTATCAAGCTACTGGGGTCTGACGTATACCACCCCTAGGCGAGATATACGACATATCAGACGACGAGACCGGACTGTACGGGAGTGTTACTGACTGGATTCACAGGAGAATGTACAGGCTTGCTTGTTGATCTTATGAGCACTCAATACCTGGGTGGCTGTTACGTTTAGCTGACCGCTTGCAGCTTGTGTGTGTTTGATATGATCATCACCTACTGCCGGCATATTGATGATTCTTTAGAGTCCTACACAGAGGTTTCTTAGCTCAGGAAAAACGGAGTAGGGGCACATATGTGATATGTGCGGGACCGAGGATAATACGATATGAGATACCGTATTATATTCTCGCGTTATTTGGATATGAGCCGGATTATCGGATCAAGTGTTGATTCGATGAATCGGTACATGATATATTAGTCGGTTATATTCGATATAGCCGGATTGTCGGATCAAGTGTTGATTCGATAATTTAATGTATAATAATATATATGATATATTAAATTACATTAACTAATATAAGCTCACTAAAATATTCTTTTTCTCACTTGGGTAATACATTGATAGATATGCGATATATGTTAATTGTATTATTTTATTTTGTTACAATAAGTATTATATATGTGATATATAATATTGTAACATGATATGATTACTAATGCAACATGTTTAGTGGAGATTAAACAAGGTTAGGGTTTGAATTGGGTTAGTTCTTTCATGAACATTCTAGAAGGTTTTTCTTTTGTCATGAAAGCGATATTATGGTTGATATTTTTGTGTGACTCATTCTTAACCCAACCCAAACCCTAGCCCTAGTTAAATGTCTACATGAGTCATCCTTGACCATGGTTACATTATTAATCATATATTATTTCATTATTCATCACAAAAGGAATAGAATTGTTTTTTCTTCATCTTCTTCCTTGAGTTCTTTATGGAAAAGCTTTCTAGCTTTTTCAAAGGTGGTGAAAATGAGTGAGAATAAGAAAACAAATGAGAGCAAAAATCCTACTTCATCATCATCATCTATCCTTACCATTTAGATAAGGGTGTTCACTTCATTTAGTGAGTGAGAGTTTGTGTTAATGAAACTCCAAGGTAGATCATCTTTGTTATCGAAGATCGGAAGCAAGCTTGCATCTTTCTCTTCGTGAAGCCTCTCGAGAGTCCGGAACATGATGATCACAGCGAAGGGACCACAACACGGAGCTTATGAATTGAAGGACCGGATCTACAAAGGTTGTAATCTCTCTCACTTAGTGTTAAAGTGTTTAACATGCTTGTTTTCGCCTAATCTCTAGTCTAAGATCTTGGTTTAGGGTTGTTCGACACGGCTAAATTTTAAATCGGGTATGGTTGATGCCTTGTAGACCCTTGTGCGTGTGCCTAGCAACCCTACAAATATGACCTAAGTAGATTACTTGAAGGCGTCTTGTCCAGCCCCCGAAGGGATCTGGGACACGACAGTCGCGGGGCTACTCGAACAGCAGCTTAAAGACTGCATATTGAGAAATACATCAGTCAATGTGACGGTACCACGGACTAAAACCCTAGTACCACAAACCTAACGGACCCCTGTCGTAAAGAATATGGGTTATCTATATTTCACGTTAGGATACACCTGCGAGATCTTCTCGAATCATCTCGACTCATAGGGAAAACATCTTTATGAAACCCTCACGGCTCATAAAATTGAAAATCCTTAGGCGAAGGGGACATCAACCTGTTTCCTATGCACCATTGCCCTACAAGTATGTCCAAACTGACTCTTGTATACTATCCACGTGTCACTTTCTCCAAAGTCGCATACCGATATTATCTTAACCATTTGACATGATATTATAGTTTTAGAAAATTGGTTAAAGATTTTTGATACAGTAAGCACATTTAAATGGACTAAATATTATATATATATTATATGCTTACATTATCCTTCATAATGTTAATTATAATATATAAACACATGAAAATAGTATTTTTACAGATAAACCCTCATATGTGTCATATTTATAATAAACACCTTCTATTATATAGAAATAGTAAGGAAAATGTCATATTAAATGCACAATATTTTCGACTGAACAAATACCCCCAAACTTAACTTTGATCTTCCCGAGCAAACTAGTTATTCAAGAGAAGGAGAAAAAGAAAAAGATAAACCTAAGTTGCACACTTTAGTAGGCAACATGATAGCACTGAGCACGTGCAACAAGCCGTTAAACCTCTAGGTGTCTTTAGTAGAAGGAGTATTGTCTCCTGAGGGTTTTCAGCGGATTACACCCACAAAATCCTATAAAAGAAAGATAGTGAAAGTTACATATAAAGATAAGAATTATAAAAGAATGAACTTGAAAATAAGAGTTTACAACTATACCAGCTTTTCAGTTGTTATGAGCGCTATCTTAATGGTCATGAAAAAATATTAGAAATCGCATCATCCCTCAATAAAACATCGCCTTTAGTCTTCCTCCTTATCTTTCTTCCAAACATTGATCATATACCGCTACGTGTGTGTAAAAGACATCCCTACACTTAGAAATTTCAATTCAAGCTATCATACTCTTGTCCATTTTCCAAAGTAGTTTATAGTTGGCGAATATTTTGATGAAATTACTCACACATCCTTCATGCGACCGTTAATATTTCTTGAGGTACTAACCGACCGATTACAAAATGTGTTTGCACATTTAGACGTAATTCCTCGTTTCGCAACACCTAAGGCTTAGCAGTGGATCCTAAACTAATTGGACTAAGGCACTAGGTGATAAAGCACCCTCGCTATATTTTTTTTTATGCTGCCTTAGTAATTATAAAACCGGTGTTCATTTTTTTCTTCACCATTTACATATATATTTTTATACTAAGGCTTTTAGACAAGAGCATTTCAAGGTATCCTCTACCATCCCAAGTTTCAAGATGTGTGTAAGTGCGTATAGTAGGGTATCAACGTTCAAATGTTTGGCGTCAAGAATAAGTACTATTTTTCAGACTTAATTTTATCCTCAGATTAGTAATTTCCTTCATCTTACTAACCCTTGGGACAATGGCTCATAACTACTTATTACTAGTTTCATTTAAGAAAATATCTATCTTTCTTGCTTTTCTTAAACTTTTCCTATCTTTCATATGTAATTTTTCACTTTCTACTCTTTTATTATATAAAAAAAATTGTATAGTGCCAAGTGCCAAAAGATAGTTTAGTGAATACAAACCTTCCCTTTCAACACTGTCCTCACTGATGTCTGTTTTTTTGAATGCATCGACCTGTAGACTTAGAGAGAGAAATTAAGAGGGGTAAAGTAATAGTCAAATGAAAACTACTCCCAAACTTGTACTTTGGCATGCACAGATATTCAGTGAAGTCTTTTACCACTCACCTCCATTCTTAAAATGAGACAATGTTACCAAAACATGAAGGTGAGGCGGAGGAAATTTAGTTATGATAAAGTGGCTCTTTTAAAAAAAGGAGCTCCTCTGCTGGGTCAGCAGAAAAATACAGTTTTAATCTATATGCTTATTTACTTTAAAAATTGAATCGTATTTTATATTTTCAACTTCTACTGTCCCGTGCGGGTATACATACCATACCACAAAAGGTCCTTTCCAACGAAATTTAAGCTTACCCGGATGAAGATGGAGACGAGAATCGTACAGAAGGACTTGTTGTCCCGGTGTGAAAGTTTTCCTAAAAAGGTTTTTATCGTGAAACACTTTAGTCCGGTTCTTTACTATCACCACATTATCGTAGGCTTCTTCGCGGAGTTCACTTAGCTTATTCAATTGAAGCTTCCGATAGTTGCTGGCTTGATCAAAATCGAAGTTTAGCTCATTGATAGCCCACATTGCTTTATGTTCGATCTCGACAGGAAGGTGGCATGCCTTCCCAAACACAAGGCGATATGGAGACATACCAAGATCGGTCTTATAAGCGGTACGAAATGCCCAAAGAGCATCCCTCAATTTGGTTGACCAATCATTACGGTTTTTAGAAACTGTCTTCTCCAAAATTTGCTTGATCTGCCTATTTGAGATCTCAGCTTCCCCGCTTGTTTGGGGATGATTGGGAGTAGAAAGTTTGTGGTTAATTGCATATTTCCGCATCAAAGCCTCGAAAGACCGATTACAGAAATGTGTCTCGTTGTTGCTAATTATAGCGCAAGGGTGTCCGAACCGTGAAAAGTTATTTTCTTTAAGGAACTTAATAATAAACTTGTTGTCATTAGTGTGACACGGTATTACTTCCATCCATTTTGAGACATAATCAACCGCTAACAAGATATATAAATTCCCAAAAGAGTTGGGAAAATGGCCCATAAAATCAATACCCCAAACGTCGAATATCTCCACAACCAAGATAGGCTGGAGCGGCATCTCATTTCTACGTGAAATCCGACCCAAGTGTTGACACCGCGGGCAGGTTTTTCAATGATCATATGCATCTTTAAATAATGTTGGCCAATAAAAGCCACATTGCAAAACTTTCTCCGCCGTTTTTCGAGGACCAAAGTGACCGCCGCATGCCTGATCATGACAAAATGATAACACACTCTTGAATTCATCGTTAGGGACACATATGTGAATGATTTGATTGGAACAATACTTAAACAAATAAGGTTCATCCCAGTAAAAGTGTTTTACTTGGGATAGAAATCGAAATTTGCCTTGTTTCGACCAATTGCTAGGAATAAGTCCCGTCGCTAGATAATTCACAATATCCGCGAACCAAGGTTCGCAGGATACGGTCAAAAGCTGTTCGTCAGGAAATGAGTCATTTATCGGCACGGTCAACGTTGGTGAAAAAGAGATGTGTGAAAGATGGTCAGCCACTACATTTTCACATCCACTCTTGTCTCGGATGACAAGATCAAATTCTTGTAATAACAGGATCCAACGTATTAGCCTGGCCTTAGCATCCTTCTTCGATAAAAGGTGTCGTAGGGCGAAGTGATCACTGTAAACCACTATTGGCGTGCCAATCAAGTAGAGCCTGAATTTTTCTAATACAAATACAACTGCTAAGAGTTCTTTCTCGGTAGTTGTGTAACTAATTTATGCATCGTTCAAGGTCCTACTTGCATAGTAAATTACATGTGGCATCTTATCAATGTGCTGTCCTAAGATTGCACCAATAGCAAAATCTGACGCATCACATATAAGCTCGAACGGGTGATTCCAATCCGGAGATGATAGAATGGGGGCTGTAGTGAGAGATCTTTTAAGCGATTCAAAAGCAGCCTCACAATCCGAATCGAAGTAAAATGAAGTATCCTTGGCCAAGAGAAGAGTTAAGGGTCTAGCAATTTTGCTAAAGTTCTTAATGAATCTCCTATAAAATCCTGTATGACCAAGGAACGATCGTATATCTTTGACACATTTGGGACGAGAGAGGTTATGGATGACATTTATTTTAGCTTTGTCTACCTCAATGCCTTTTCATGAAATTATATGTCCAAGGACAATACCTTCTTGGACCATGAAATGACATTTTCCCCAATTCAAAGTTAAGTTCTTATCCTTGCAGCGGGTAAGAACTGCGTCAAGATGACGAAGACAGTCCTCAAAGGAGTCCCCAAATATGGAGAAATCGTCTATAAATATCTCCAGGACATTCTCAACCATGTCTGAGAATATCCCTATCATACACCGCTAAAATGTAGCGGGAGCATTGCATAACCCAAAGGGCATGCGTTTATAAGCAAAAGTACCGAAAGGACAAGTAAATGTGGTTTTATCTTGATCCTTTTCGGTGATGGGGACATGGTTATAGTCAGAGTATCCGTCTAAGAAACAATAGTATTCATGTCCAGCTAATCGTTCTAACATCTGGTCAATGAAAGGTAGAGAGAAGTGATCTTTTCTCATTGCGGCATTGAGTTTCCTATAATCAATACATACGCGCCACCCAGTTTGGGTGTATGTTTGGATTAACTCATTAGCCTCATTGGTTATGACCATAATGCTAGAATTTTTAGGGACTACAAGAATAGGACTTACCTATTGGCTATCAGATATTGGGTAAATTATACCACTATCTAAGCACTTGACGATTTCTTTCTTTACCGCCTCCTTCATGACAGGGTTTAACCATCTTTGTGGGTCTTGGGTTGGTTAGGCTTCATCCATCAAATGTATATGATGTTCAACAATTAAGGGACTAATCTCTTTGATGTCAACCATTGTCCAACCAAATGCTTGCTGATTTGATCTCAATACCGTTAAAAGATAGTTCTCTTGCTCTAAAGCTAGAGAAGCGGATATTATCACGGGTAAAGACTCATTCTCACCTAAATATGCATATTTCAGATGAGAAGGTAGCGGTTTGAGTCGGCAGAGAGACGATAGAAAGAGGGGTAAGGGAATGATATTCAGACTCCCCAAGAGGTTCATAACTTGCATAAGATATTGACTCGGAAAGCGCTACTGACTTTTGCGACGAATCAAAAGATTCGAACTCGGCGGTGGACTCGTCAAAAGTATCCTCACTATAATGATTTTCCAGATCAAACAATGTTGCACTAGTGTTGTCGAGATCATCATAGCAAAGTACTTCCGCTTCGCAGCTGTCGGAAGCTATCTCGTTGATGGAATAGACATCGATTAAATGAGCAGAAGGTTCAGATGGTTGACTTCCTAGCTTGTAAATATTAAGCTCAATTGTCATCTTCCCGAATGATAAGTTCATAGAACCGTTACGACAATTAATGACAGCATTGGAAGTTGCTAGGAAAGGTCGACCGAGTATCACCGGGATTTGGTTGCGTGGGTTCGCCACAGGCTATGTATCTAAAACAATAAAGTCCACAGGGAATATGAATTCCTCGACTTTGATTAACACATCCTCTAGTTCACCCCTAGGTTGGGCGATAGATCGATCTGCTATCTGGAGAGTGCAGTGGCCAGGTTTCAACTCTCCTATACCTAGCTGCTCATAGACGGAATATGGAAGCAAGTTAACACTAGCGCCGAGTTCAAGTAGAGCATGATTGATGCTTTTACCCTCAATAGTTATAGATATTGTAGGACAACCAGGGTCCTTACGTTTCTTAGGCAATTATTGGGTAAAACCTGTGCTCAAGTTACTTGTCATGAATACCTTTTTCGGCACTTGAGTTTTTTTTCCTAGTGCACAAGTCCTTAAGGGTTTTCGCATAAGACGGAACTTGTTGAATAGCATCTAGGAGAGGGATATTTATGTTAACCTCCTTAAACATTTCCACAACTTTCTCCATTTGTGCGTCAGGTTTGTTGGCCCTCAACCTGTTTGGAAAAAGGAGCTCTATTAAAAATTGTTTGGTCCCACATATTTGGAGAAGTTTGTGGGGATGGACTCGATCCCAGAATTGGAGTGCGGATCGTTTTAGATAGATTCGAGGAAGTGGGCGGAGTGTTCGAGCCTTGGGGAAAACGGAGAATAGGCTCGGAAGAAGGTAGGAGACTAGATGAAGTAGGGCAAGAAGTAGAAGCCAGGGTATCATTAATATCACCGACGTGTTCATCAACATGTTCACCCACTTGGTTATCTAGCACTCTTCCCGATCACAACGTGGTGACGGCACTCACATTATGATTTTGTGAGTGGCCAGGATTCGGTAGGGGTTGAGATGGAAGTTTTCCTTTTTCTCTCACACTAATCGCGTCATTTATTTATGCAAGTTGTTCTTCTATCGATTTTATACTCTCATCGTGGGAGTTGGTGGTCTGTGTTAAAGATCGGATAGAAGACTTTATTTCGTCCGTCGATTGCATGAAATGTTTAATAAACATATCCACGCTTCGTTCGAGTTGTAACAACCGAGTTCAGTTATACCAATTTCTGATTACCGTATGTGTTGAGTGTGGTGTTTATTTCTGTTACCGTGTTTAGTTGCGAATGGTAGTTACTATATATTCGACCCGTTTACTGAGCTTGCTGTTTCCTAGTTTCTAGATTACCCTAACATTACACTTTTTGCATATAACAATTTAAGTCCCTTAAAATAATTTAAAATATATGTCATGGCCTGCTTGATACCCCTAACCCTGTGGTAGGGTCCTTGCATCGTGTCCTCGTCCCGTTCAGTGAAACGGGCGTGTTTGGACGGTTACGCGCACGTACGTGCGTCTGTTTTTGGGGGTATGCTTTTCTGTTACAAAATCCTTCATTTCAATTTTTGGAACTTACTAATAATTTTCATATTTAAATTCAAAATTTTGGACCCGACCCGGGCGCTTTTCTGAAATATTTTACATCCCGCTAAAATTCCATTGTTTGAATTTTAAAATTAATATCTAAAAATCTTTCAGTTCATCATATTTCCTAAAACGATTTTTAAAATCTTTTAAAATTATTTTCTTTAAAAACTGCGCAGATTTTCCCTTCTTCTACTATCTTTCCCCTATATTTTCCACCAATCAGAAAACCCCATTCTAATTTACCCGGCCCCACCAATCCACAGCTCTCTCTCTCTCTCACCTTTCTCCTTCTCTCTCTCTCTCTTCTCTCTTTTATCCTAGCACTAAAAGACAATTTTATATCTCCTCACTGTGCATTCCTCCCTCTCTCTCTCCTCTCGCTCTCTCCCTTCTCTATATCTCTCTCATCTTCTCTCTCCTCTCGAATCTTTCTTTCTCTCTCCCCGCGTATCTCTCTCTCTCTCTTCCCTTTATATATATTTTTCCTCTCCTTCGTTCTTTATAAAACAAAACAGAACCCATCACTTGCGAACCCTAGCCGCCGTCGCCCCTCTCGTCTTTGCCCTAGAGCCGACGACGCCTTCGCAGATCTCGTCGCCTCATCACCCTCGTCACCTTCGCCTCCACTCCCTTCTTCCCCATTCACCTTGCACTTGCACCGAGCAGCCCGTGCACCCCTGCACGCATCTGCACCGCTGGGGGATCGCCGCCGGTGACTTGTCCCGTGTTCCTGGCCCTTGTGCGACCCCAGTAAGCAACCCCTTCTCCCTCTCATTCTTCTCTTCTTCTTCTTTCCATTCTTCTTTCTGTAGATTTTTCTTTACTGTTTTTCTCAAAGGAGTGCCTCTGTTGATCGTCGGAACTCCGTCGATCTCGCCACTGTTGGTCTCGCCGCTACCGTTAGCACCCCCTCTGCAACCCAGTAAGCCATCGTACACTCATTCCTCCTCTATTCTTTTCCTTGCCTTCGTTTTCTTTTCTTTTTTAAATTATTGCTTTCTTGTATTCGCTGTTCTCTCAAGATCACCGGATCTGACCGCGACGTCGACGATCCCGATGACCCAGCAAGGACCTCTAACCCGTGTGATCCCGCTGTTCGTTGTTTGTGTTAGTTATATGTATGCCCTAGAGGCCATTACTGTACATAGGATGTATATTGTAGTGGATGCTGGGACATATATAGGGAGGACTTTCTTGCTCGACATGATAGTATGCTATCTGGTTGCTCTTTACCTTAACGTGTATGCTGGGTGTCTCTCTGTTACATGTTGGTAAAGCCCTTAGGATCTGTACTTGACTACCTGGACTATGATGCGGATCATACTAGTGGGGACATGGTAGTCCATAAGTACATCCTTCAAAGTCCCTAGTCGTGGGTGTATCGAGACGGGGCATCGATATACCAGAGTAGACTAGCATGTACCTTCTCGACCCATACAGATGGGCGATGGATGATCCCATATCCATTGGTGTTTGACATCGGAGATGATATACGGGTGCTCAGTGGAGACTGGGTACACTGGACGGACTCGCCGAGAACTCCCAGATGGTATTATACCTCACGTCAGATGGCAGTTCTCTGGTGACACTGGTACAGAGTAGTCTGTTGACCCGAGATCGTCATAGAGTCTTGTGTGGTTCCTACTGTGCTTTGATTTCCATCTTACCACGTCCAAGAGGGCGTGCAAAACGGTGGATTTTGGGTACAGTCCCGAGTCACATGGAGGCAATGAGCGATAGGAGGGGATTCGTCTCTCCCGGTATAGGGGGTTGATGTTGCGCTGTGTTCGATTGGCTATAACAAGAAATCCCTGGCCAGGGTTGCTGAGATTTACTGGTGAGTGTTACCAGTAGTTTCTCGAAAAGTTATAGACCTCATATCGACACGACTTATCGAGCTATTGGGGTCTGACGTTTACCACCCCTAGGCGAGATATGCGACATATCAGACGATCAGACCGGACTGTACGGTAGTGTTACTGGTTGGATTCACAGGAGTGTGAGCGGGCTTTCTCGTCGATCTTCTGATCGCTCAATACCCGGGTGGCCGTTACGTTTGGCAGACCGCTTGCGGCTTGTGGGTGCTTGATATGATCATCACCTGCTGCCGGCGTATTGACGAGTCTTTAGAGTCCTACACAGAGGTTTCCTGGCTCAAGCGAAACGAAATAGGAGCGCATATGAGATATGTGCGGGACCGAGAATAATACCAGTATGTGATACTGTATTCGATTCTCGCGATGTGACATTGATCGGTTATATGCGATATAGCCGGGTTATCGGATCAAGTGTTGATTCGATAAGTTGTTACTAATGATACTAGTCGGTTATATGCGATATGACCGGATCGTTAAATCAAGTGTTGATTTAATGATTTAATGTATAATTATATATTTGATATATTATTTTGCATCAACTAGTATCGGTTCACTTTAAAATGGATTTTCTCACTCGGGTGTGCGCATTGCATATGCGATATGATTTTGTGCACTTTATTGTATCATGTTTGATGATGCATGATTGCTAGGTTATGTGTAAAGAATTTAACCAAAGTTATTTAAATGGTTAAGGGTTTTACTTATTCATTAATTAGTCTTTTTATTTTTGGAAAAAGGAAAAGAAATGAGAGAAAAATGGTGGCTTATTTTGTTTGCACTTGAAGCTTCATGAAGCTTTTATGATGCAACCATTTTTGTCTCATCTCCTAAACCCTAACCATTCCTTTAATCTTGGTCAATTCTCTACACTTAACTTAGGTTAAAGTTATGATAAGAATGATATTATTATTCTTTTCATAATTAACCAAAAACTCATCATATTATTATTCTTCTTCTTCCTTGCTTCAAGTGAAGAAAGCTTTCCTCCATCAATGGCAAGTGATGAATTTGAGTGAGAAATCCAAAACTAAAGTCTACCCACTTCCTATTTCTTCATCCTCTACCTCTTGCCAAGTAGTAGAGTGTGTTTCCTTCACAAGTTTCTTGACTTGGTGAAGTGAGAGCTTGATCTTGCGATGCTTCGACGTAGATCATCTTCGGCATGGACATCGACGACCTAGCCTGTCCATTCTCCGATGAAGCCGACGCTAGAGCCCGGATTTGATTTGGACAGCGGAGACGACCTCGTTGCGGAGCCGTGGAGGTGGAGGACCGGATCTACAAAGGTTGTATTTCCGTATTCCCTTAGTTAATTGTTAACTAGATTGTTTTTCGCCTAGATTTCTAGCCAACAGTCCGTATTAGGGTTTCTCGGCACCTAGATTTTTTGAAATTGGCATGGTTGATGCCTTGTGAGACCTCACTAGTGTGCCTAGGAACCCTATAGTGGTATCAGAGCCTAGCTAGAGCCTTAGGCGAAGTCCATACGGAATTTGAAACCCGAACGAACCCGAAACCCACACCCGAGAATGCTCTCTGTCCAGATTTTAAAATTGTGGATTTTTCAAGATTAAAAATATGCAGAAAATCAAGCAGGGTTTTCTAAGAATTACTGTAAATTTCGTGGGCCTAAGTCAACTTTTCCACCGCGGAACCGCGGCACGTGCTATGCATACCGCGGCGGTTCAGCGGTGGTTTTGTCGTTTTGCGCATTTTTCTTTTCACAGTAATTCTCAGATTTCTGTGCTGATTTTCCTGGGATATTTTAATATTTATTATACAGTTGAGTTTTCAGGGGTTGTTTTGGGTTTTCATGAGTTCGATCGGATTATCAAATTTTGTCTGTGTGGCTTTCCGGATAAATTTTAGAATATGTTAAAAAGTTCGACCGGATATAAATACCCAATTTTTCCCCTGTCGGGAAATTTCCAAGTGTTGGATTTTTCCGTAGTTTAACGACGTTCTAAGTAGTGCAAGTAACTCGATGGTCCCTCTAGAAGACAACAAACCTTAACTCGATTATGTGACCGTCTTGAACTGCCCTTTGAACCTTCGGGTTTGGGGCAGTACGGCGTGCCACATGTGAGGCGTTGGCTTGACCCTTCTACGGCTGGACCGTTGGTACTGAGGCACGAACTGAATGTTGTTAGACTTATTTCATGTGTTGATCTGTATCGGGAAAACTTGGGTGTTCGATTGTTCGATCGGAAAGTTTGACATTTTCTATTTATCCGGGATGGGATACAATAATTGGAATTCACAAATAGTTATGAGATAACTGAATGAATGTTATAAATCTAGCAGTTTAGTCTCACTTGATCGGTTGCCACGGAATTTTGATGTGATCAAAAGTCCGTCGCAATCACGTAGCGTACGCGGATACTCGCCGGGTAAACTTAATAGACAGCCTCACTCCATAGCCCCGACCAAGTGACTGTAGGAGAACCCCGTCGCCGAAAGCATCCGTTCGGGTGCTCGCGGCAGCGGTGTTCCGCCTTGGTGCACTTCGTCGACGGTATCGGGGGTGCAGCCGTCTACTGAAGTTTGCGACGAGCATTCGATCAGGATGTCGGGAATCTTGTTGAATTACCCGACTTGGTATTGAAAAGTGTTTTCGATAATGAGACTAAAATGCGGGGTTTATAATTGTTAGGCATACGATGTCTAAGTTTTTCATTTGGTCAGGCATGCGATGTCTGAGGAGGTTGCGGATTCCAACTGTTGTAGTTTTACACTTTCTTTTCTGTGACCGTAAGTGTAATATGTGATATCGCCGGTTTCGTTGCTATATGTAAACGACAATTGGGATGGACATATTTACTTACGTTGATGACATGTGATGTTATGTGTTGCTGGATATGTTATATTGGATCGTCGTGTTTGAATAGCCGGGGGTTTTTATTTGAGATGAGTGTTTTTCATTTTCATTCATGTAAAAACTTGTATGTAATATTCTTTTATTGGGGCGCTTCCAGGTTGCGGAAGTAGTCACCGTTTGTATATTATTTACTTTTCCGCACTAGGATAGACCCAAGGAGGGGAGCACAAGTAACCGGGTTCTGGAGTCCAGTGGGAGACCAACTCGAGGAGTCGAGTCCGGGTCTCCTAACTCTAGAATTGGTTGGGTTGCTTGCCGCTCTCGTAGGGGTCTAGGGGTGTGGGTTTGGCTATTCATCACGACCGTGGAATCCGTGTTTTATACTGGCTCGTATTGAAAACACGGACGTCCTAGTATATCCAATATTTCATATGATTCTTCTGCGGCGATATCTGTGATGTGATCATGTGATGTTCTTTGATAGATACAGTATATAGTATATATGATATATTATATAGACGTTACTTATGTTTTACACCCACGCTAGCCCTGCCCCGCTCTGCCGTTAGTTACCTAACCTAACGGTGCACGAGGGGACATCGAGGCGAATGCGGATGGCATAAGTGTACGTCATATCTATCTGTGATGTTTAGGTAACTTAAATGATGGGACTTCATTAATGTGATTAATGAAATAAAAGAAACCTAAGATGTTGTAGAATCGAATTTCAAAATAAAACAGGTAGCTACAGTTCTTGCTTTGCACAGCGGTATATGAGATATATCCTGCACCTTATTCGATGAGGAAAGGACCGAGATCCCTTCACCGGGAGTGACTCCTTTAGCAATAACTGGCAGATGCTACACACTCGGTTTGTCTTTTGATTGCTTTTAAGAGTTTTTGCTTTGCACAGTGATATATATGATATATCCCGCACCTCATTCCACGAGGAAAGGACCGACGATCCCTTCACCGGGAGTGACTCCTTTAGCAAAACTAGAAAAGCTTCAAAAACACTCCATTTTTAAAATCATTTGATTCTACAACGATATCAAGTTCATTACGCAATAGGTTTTCAGAAAAACCTGTCGTAGCCCTCCGTCATTTCAGATAAGTAGTAGTTAGTATTCGTGCTACGTTTGTTGGCCTGCGTCAAGGCGTAGTGTGCGGTAGCTAACTGGTGCTTATCTGCATAAGCATATGATGTGATTGGATTAGGGTAGTCGTGCGACTTTGTTGGCCTGCGTCAAGGGTCGTGCGGGTGGGTTTAATTCAATCAGGAAATGACGGGTTGAACTTGACTAGCGGACTATGGTTTGTTGGCCTGCGTCAAGGTCATAGGACGCTAGGGGCAAAATATTATCGGGAATTTCAAGTGTTGAGATTTGCAATGAGATTGCATACCTTCTATGAGATAGTTGGATCCCGATACCCGCTGCGAGTAAGAGTTTCTCCTGGGAGAGTTTTATACATTACAATTAGCCGATCAAGTAGGTGTCTAGAAAGGTGTTAACGGGGTTACGCCTCTGGGAAAACGAGGTTTACATTAATTAGGTTCGTGCGAAAGCACGGGGGACCTCCCTCAAAGTACCGACACTGGCCTGGCTGAAAGATTGGCGAACTTGTAGTGTGTAATTAATCCTGGCTAGTCTTTCCTTTTAAGGTTTGAAGGAAGATTTGATAAAAAGCAGTGGGAGCCATCCTGATTAGATAAAATAATAACCAATCTATTCTTGCAAGAGCGCACGCTGAGTGTTTTCTTCTCTCTCTCTCCAGGTAGCGACCATATCACGCCTTAATCAAGATAATAATACGGAATATTGACCGAACCCGCTTGTTATACTGAGCTGGGGAACGTTGGTCCCGCTCCAACTTATAATTGTTATAAGACAGAGCAGGAAATTGGGGATTACCAGAATTCCAGTGCCGCCCAAACGAAGAGAGTGCATGCTGATACATCATCTTCGGGTGTGTTCATTACAGAACTGTTTCTCAGTATCCTTTACGTCCTGGGTATGTGATACCAGATCAGGATCCCAGATATGTAATCTGTTACATAGGGCTACAGAAAGGTAGAGAACTGAGAACGGGTGATAAGTTTCATGAGGCAGAAAACGGGGCAAGAGTTGCAGCCAGGTCTGTTGGTCACTGTCACCCTGTATTACCAATACATTGATTCTGAACGAATGTTATTAGATACCGAACCTGATATACAAAATCATATCTGTCTCTTTATTAGTAAAGAAACGATAAAATTTTGTATTGTTGGATAATGTTTTGAACATTTCATATATCAAAAGTTGATCGGTTCAGGCACGTTATCTAAAAGCATTAATCTTCTAAATCAAACCACAGTTCTTAGTATACGGAACACACACAAGAGGAAGAGTTCAGAAATGAACGAATCCTTCTTGAGGCATTGTAGACTAGGTCATATCAATGCAACCCGACTGGCTGAAGTTACATTCTAGATGCATATTTAAATCAGTTTGAATTTACATCTTGTGAAACTTGCCAGTCATGTCACAAAGATTAGATGACCATAGCCCTGTTTATTGGAAATAGAGAAAGAGTTAGTGAACTCTTGGAATGATACATGTTGATGCATGTAGGTCCCCAGTCTACATATGCCAAGACCGGTTCTTTGTACTTCATTACATTCTCTGATAATCTCTCAAGATTCAGACATATGTTCCTGTTGAAACACAAGTCCGAACCTTTTGAGATATTCATAGAATATAAGTAAGAAGTAGAGAACCGAAATACGGGTATTAGTATTATGTCCTTTGATGAGATCAAGGAGGAGAATACTTGAGCACGGAATTCCAGGACTATTCTAAAGGAGAATGAGATTCTCTCTCAGCATTACTCCTCCGTATACACCATAGCACGATGGTATATCGGGGCGGAGCAGATACACCCCATTTGATATGGTGTGCTCTATGATTAGTAATACTGAGTCACCTTTTTCCTTTTGGGAGTTATGCACTTACAATGTTGCATACCTATTGAATAGGATTCCAATCAAATTAGATGCCTACCACTTCACATTAGATATGATAAGGGAAGAGCCCATCTCTTAAGTTAGTTAAGATTTGGGGTTGTCCAGCCTTTGTCTGAAAAGCAAAATCCAGACAAGCTCGAGGCAAGATCTGTAATGTAGAACTGGAAAGGTTCCAGCTATACAAACTACAGCTGATGATTTGATAGAACCAAAGGATTCAGTAGATACCAACGAACCTCAGCCTCTCCGCCGATCTAGTAGGGTTCCTCACCCACCTGAGAGATACTTCGGTTTCTCTATGACAGTGGGAGCGAGGAATGCATCATGAGATGATGACCCAACTAGCTTCGAGCAGGCCATCGAGAGTAAGACTCTGTAAGAATGGCTGGATGTTTATCGATCTGAGATGGAATCCTTATACACCAACAAAGTATGGACTTTGGTTGCTATATCTGAAGGGTTAAATCCCCATCAGGAGCAAGTATATCTTGAGAAGATTACTTGGTGTACATGGAAAAGTTGAGACTTTCAAAGCTAGACTTGTTAAAAGTTTGCATCATTGACCAGCTGTGCATAATGATAAAACCTTTTCAAGTATCTATGCTTAAGTCTATCCAGATCCTACTTACCATGGCTACATACCATGACTACGATATCTGGCGGTTGGGTGTCATGACTGCTTTTCTAAATGTTGTTTTAGAAGAGTGCGTCTATAAGTACACAGCCAGAGGGCTTCGTAGACAGTGGGAGCAGCGGAAACGTGTGCAAGATGCTTTATAGGATAAAGCAGGCATCGCGGAGTTGGAACATCTGTTTTGATGAATTAGTCAAATAGTTTGACATCATCAAAATGGTAGATGAACCTTGTATAAACAAAAAGGTAGTAGGGAGTATGGTGGTGATCCTCGTAGAGTACGTGGATGACATACTCTTGATAAGAAAGGAGTTTCTTATGCTCCGCTCGATCAATCTCCGCTTATCACTATGATTCTCCATATAGGATCAAAATGATACCTCCTAAATCCTGAGTTTTGGATCTATGAGATAGATTTAATTGGATGTTAGGATTCTCACTAGTTGTAGTGAGGTGGTATCAACCGATCCTGGGGAGAATCACTGGAAGGGTTCCAGGGTGATAAAGACGACTGAGTGTCAGTCACAGGCATTGTCTTTACCCTCAGTAAAGGGACGGTATGTTGGAAGAGTTCCAAGCTAGATACCGTGACATACTAGACGATAAAGGCTGGATACATCGCTACTTAAGATGCTACCAAAGAGGCTGTTTGGGTGTATAATGGTTCATGAGATGAACTATGTTCCTCCCATTGTGTGACAATGGAGTTGTGGCTTATGCCGAGGAACGCCGGTCCCATCAGTGATCCAGACTTATTCTAAGGCAGCATCGCCTGATCATGGAGATAGTTGATCTCCAGGGTGATCGAGGTTAGGAGAGTAGATTCAGAGGACAACACAGCGGATCCACTCACAAAGGCCTGTTCCCAGAGAGAGACTTCTATGGGATGGTTGAGTATGAGATACTACAACCACTGCTATCAGATGGCCCTAGTGCAAGTGGGAGATTGTTAGTTATATGTATGCCCTAGAGGCCATTACTGTACATAGGATGTATATTGTAGTGGATGCTGGGACATATATAGGGAGGACTTTCTTGCTCGACATGATAGTATGCTATCTGGTTGCTCTTTACCTTAACGTGTATGCTGGGTGTCTCTCTGTTACATGTTGGTAAAGCCCTTAGGATCTGTACTTGACTACCTGGACTATGATGCAGATCATACTAGTGGGGACATGGTAGTCCATAAGTACATCCTTCAAAGTCCCTAGTCGTGGGTGTATCGAGACGGGGCATCGATATACCAGAGTAGACTAGCATGTACCTTCTCGACCCATACAGATGGGCGATGGATGATCCCATATCCATTGGTGTTTGACATCGGAGATGATATACGGGTGCTCAGTGGAGACTGGGTACACTGGACGGACTCGCCGAGAACTCCCAGATGATATTATACCTCACGTCAGATGGCAGTTCTCTGGTGACACTGGTACAGAGTAGTCTGTTGACCCGAGATCGTCATAGAGTCTTGTGTGGTTCCCACTGTGCTTTGATTTCCACTGTACCACGTCTAAGAGGGCGTGCAAAACGATGGTTTTTGGGTACAGTACCGAATCACATGGAGGCAATGAGCGATAGGAGGGGATTCGTCTCTCCCGGTATAGGGAGTTGATGTTGCGCTGTGTTCGATTGGCTATAACCGGAAATCCCTGGCCAGGGTTGCTGAGATTTACTGGTAAGTGTTACCAGTAGTTTCTCGAAATGTTATAGACCTCATATCGACACGACTTATCGAGCTATTGGGGTCTGACGTTTACCACCCCTAGGCGAGATATGCGACATATCAGACGATCAGACCGGACTGTACGGTAGTGTTACTGGTTGGATTCACAGGAGTGTGAGAGGGCTTGCTCGTCGATCTTCTGATCGCTTAATACCCGGGTGGCCGTTACGTTTGGCAGACCGCTTGCGGCTTGTGGGTGCTTGATATGATCATCACCTGCTGCCGGCGTATTGACGAGTCTTTAGAGTCCTACACAGAGGTTTCCTGGCTCAAGCGAAACGAAATAGGAGCGCATATGAGATATGTGCGGGACCGAGAATAATACCAGTATGTGATACTGTATTCGATTCTCGCGATGTGACATTGATCGGTTATATGCGATATAGCCGGGTTATCGGATCAAGTGTTGATTCGATAAGTTGTTACTAATGATACTAGTCGGTTATATGCGATATGACCGGATCGTTAAATCAAGTGTTGATTTAATGATTTAATGTATAATTATATATTTGATATATTACTTTGCATCAACTAGTATCGGTTCACTTTAAAATGGATTTTCTCACTCGGGTGTGCGCATTGCATATGCGATATGATTTTGTGCACTTTATTGTATCATGTTTGATGATGCATGATTGCTAGGTTATGTGTAAAGAATTTAACCAAAGTTATTTAAATGGTTAAGGGTTTTACTTATTCATTAATTAGTCTTTTTATTTTTGGAAAAAGGAAAAGAAATGAGAGAAAAATGGTGGCTTATTTTGTTTGCACTTGAAGCTTCATGAAGCTTTTATGATGCAACCATTTTTGTCTCATCTCCTAAACCCTAACCATTCCTTTAACCTTGGTCAATTCTCTACACTTAACTTAGGTTAAAGTTATGATAAGAATGATATTATTATTCTTTTCATAATTAACCAAAAACTCATCATATTATTCTTCTTCTTCTTCCTTGCTTCAAGTGAAGAAAGCTTGCCTCCATCAATGGCAAGTGATGAATTTGAGTGAGAAATCCAAAACTAAAGTCTACCCACTTCCTATTTCTTCATCCTCTACCTCTTGCCAAGTAGTAGAGTGTGTTTCCTTCACAAGTTTCTTGACTTGGTGAAGTGAGAGCTTGATCTTGCGATGCTTCGACGTAGATCATCTTCGGCATGGACATCGACGACCTAGCCCGTCCATTCTCCGATGAAGCCGACGCTAGAGCCCGGATTTGATTTGGACAGCGGAGACGACCTCGTTGCGGAGCCGTGGAGGTGGAGGACCGGATCTATAAAGGTTGTATTTCCGTATTCCCTTAGTTAATTGTTAACTAGATTGTTTTTCGCCTAGATTTCTAGCCAACGGTCCGTATTAGGGTTTCTCGGCACCTAGATTTTTTGAAATTGACATGGTTGATGCCTTGTGAGACCTCACTAGTGTGCCTAGGAACCCTACAGTTTGGACTCTTTCCGTGTACCGTGCGCGCGTCGCGACTTTTCTCGCCGACGTGAGACGTTCCGTTTCCCGTATCGCGATCCGTCGAAGCAAGTGAAACTTGCTACATGCTATTCATACTATTCCTATATTAATTTATCTATTTTCTTATTAAATCCGTAGATAGAATCTAAATCCATGAGTTCCAAGTTAACAATATGATGTTCCGTTTGCATATTTCAGATCTAGAACTTGAAGCCTAACTATTGCATTTAGTTGACTATACCTAATAACCACAGTTACATTTTAATCACATAATAACTATTGTACATAGTCTATGACACCCTTTTCTCTAGTTTTACTCTATCAGACATCCGTGTGCATCTTTAACCGGTTTTAGTTATAATTGCATCCATTGAATATATTATACCTATCATTGCATCCCTAGATTACTTAATACTTATTAACCCGATCTTAACATCCATATTTGTCATACCGTATTCATATAATGTTGGAACTATGTCTTAAACACAAACTGATAACCGTACAGCTAAGTAGTTTAATCTGCACATATTGCTTAACCCATTACATGTGCCAATATATTGTGCTGATGATACCCATGCTTGTTTATTTATAACCATGATTATGCTAGTTGATTATGAGCACCCACATGATATCTTGTACATCCTGACATGACGTGCTACACATATTACTTGACCCGACATGGTACCGTACAGCTCTTGACATAACGTGACACCTTTATATATTACCTGGCTTGACCTGATGTACCATGGTTTTACCTGTTACCTGATCTTGTGTCTAATGTCAACTGACCTGACCTGTTGTCCTCACGGATTGTTCCTGTTGTCTATCCAGACAAACCTATACCTGCTTGATCCTGTGTTGGCATTAGCTCCAGATTATTTGAATACATGACTTGAACACTTATAACTTGGGGGTATGGGGAAATCAATGATGAAACCTGACTTGTAACTCGACTGTTGCTTGCTTATACTGATCAGTTTTAGAGGCTAGGCCTGCCTCGGGATGATATTGCTGACATCATTCGTCTTTACATATTCCATATTTTAGTGCCTAGCGGCACGTCTCGGTTTCAGCCCGAGAGTATTAGACCGTGGTCCCGGGCATGCACGGGATACTATTGAGTTACATCGATGATTCATCAAATTGATTTCAAGGACTTGAGAGTAGATAACCCAATAGACTAGTTCAGTTTACTCACTGCACATTACTCTTGACTGCCCTGATTTATATTGCTGTTATACCTGCTTTACCATTTATGATTATACTTGCATGTCTTGTTACCCTGTTTATACTTTATTGCTTGATGACATGACGCGCTGACGTCTGGGTTTTGCATGGCCCAGATTCTGTACCTTTGCTGCAGTCCGAGCAGGAGTACTTCAGCCAGCAGGCTGAGCAGTGAGGATTCAGTAGTAGTTAGTTCTTTTACCTTTCAGCATTTTATTCCTGATGTGAGCCCGCATTATGGGACATACATTCCAGTTATTCTTGTATTGGATCTCTTGCTTCCGCATTATTTATTCCCGACTCATTTTATTTTGGCTTATGGACATGTGCTAGATAGTTTTATTTTTGTTCTTGATATCTCTACAGCCGTAATGTGACTGTGGATGGATACTTCCTACCCACAGGTAGCATGGTTGGCTATGTCACGTGCCCATCTTAGCGTACTCTGGGAAGCGGGGCGTGATATGGTTCTTTTGGTATCAGAACCATAGGTTAATCGGGTTGATTCTTTTTGTAGTTGGGTATTGTACCCAATATATGAATCAGAATACTCGTGATTAGGAAACATGTCCTGCCACCTTGTCGTTTTACCGTTCTTGAATCTAACCTCCTCCTGATTATACTTTTACGGTATGCAAACTTCCTTTGCATATCGACTCGAAACCTGGTTCCTTGTTTATCTCTAGAACTTAGGCGATTTGGGTGGAGTTATGTAATTGTAGCTATGATACCGCGGCATGGTTACAATGCGGTACTCTATTTAAGTAACTCGGAGTTCTAGCCTTGATCTACATTTTGAATCTGTTATCATGCTAATTCTTGGGTGTTTTGATTTCAGGAATATGGCAGACAAGAATCTGAAGACGTACCAAAGGCGTGTTGACGAAGCCGCTATGCTTGGAGTAATACGTGGGATGTTGGAGAACCAAAAGAGACAGACCGAGCTGATCCAGCAGCAAGCTGAATCTTTTCAGGAAGGTTTGCAGGCCGTTCAGCAGTCTGTAAACAATGTTGGGGTCAGACCAGTAGATCGTGTGGGAACCGTAGCAGATTTCAGAAGACTAGGTCCGTCTGTCTTTACTGGTTTGGAGGAACCGTTGCCAGTGGAGCGGTGGCTGGTTGACATGGAGAATCTACTCATTGCGGCACATATCCTAGATGATAAAAGGGTGGATGTAGTACGCATCAAGTTGGTGGATTACACCCGTGAATGGTGGCTTGTGGAGGAGACCCGCTTGCCCAAACCGATCAAGTGGGCGGATTTTTCAAAGAGTTTCCTGGAGAAATTCTTCCCGCGGACGGCACGTGAGGAAATGGAAGAGAAGTTCATTAGTTTAATGTAGAACGGTGCACCTGTAGATGTACATGCAGCTGAGTGGACGCGGCTCAGTAGATTCGCTGGACCGTTGGTTGCTGATGATGCTGATAGGGCAAGGAGATTCATGCGCAGTTTGGATGTGGACATCCAGAGGCAGATTGTCTCCCTGGGTTTAACCACTTTCTCACAGGTACTTACGGCAGCCCGAGAACAGCAGAGCTTATCTGGGAAGACTGGGAGTTCACAGCAGACAGCAGTTACAGTAAGGAAGCCGACATTTGTACCGAACCGAGCTCATGGACGCAGAGGTATTCCAGTGGACCGTCGTCGTGTAACACCGATGAAGAAGCCTGCGGTCGTTGATCAGAGAAAGACCGTGATTTGTAGCTATTGCCATTTACCCGGACATTTGCAAGGGGAATGTCGTAGGATGCGGAGACTTTGTTTGGTTTGTGGATCGGCGGATCATACTATTAACTCTTGTCCGTCGAAGCTTCGCACAAGGGATGATGTTCTGAAGCCACCGCAGAAACCGTTTCCAGGACAGAAGCAGCGACTCAAGGACCCAATCAGGCTCGAGCTTTTACCTTGACGGCTGAGGAAGCTAAGGCTTCAGGAGAAGTTGTTTCAGGTATTCTACTTGTTCATGGTTTTCCCGCATTAGCGTTATTTGATTTTGGTGCATCCCACTGTTTTATGTCGTCCAAGTTTATTGCTACACACTCGATTACTTGCACGACCCTGTCTAGTTTCTGGGACATACACACTGGGAATGGGAAAATTATATCTAGTAGAAAGTGTAAAGACTGTGCAGTTGTTGTTTGCGGACGGGAGCTTTTTGCAGATTTCTTGGTGATTGATACGGGCAGTTATGAAGTCGTCTTGGAAATGGATTTTCTCGGCACTTTCCATGCTCACATTGATTGTAGGGAAAAGAAAGTAATTTTCCAGATTCCTGGACATCCCGAGTTTATCTTTACTGGAGGTAGCAGTTCTGTCGGGCCAGTCGAGTTTAGGGCTAGGCCGATAGCTAATATTCTTGCATCAATGGAGGTTGCTCAAGATGAAACGCCAGCTGTTGTTAGAGATTTCATGGACATGTTTGAAGACATATCGGGTTTACCGCCGAAGCGAGACGTGGAGTTCGCAATTGATCTTGTTCCGGGTGCAGCGCCAGTTTCTAAAGCATATTATCCAATGGCACCAGTAGAGTTGGAAGAAGTCAAGAAGCAGATTACTGAATTACTTGAGAAGGGTTGGATTCGCAGCAGTAACTCGCCTTGGGGAGTTCCAGTTCTTCTAGTCAAGAAGAAAGATGGCACGAGGAGGATGTGCATCGATTATCGAGAATTAAACCGGGTGACTATTAAGAACAAGTACCCGATCCCTCGCATTGGCGAACTATTCGAGCAGCTTAGTGGCGCGAGGGTATTCTCGAAGCTGGATTTGCGATCCGGATATCATCAGGTCTGAGTGAAAGCAGAGGATATTTGCAAGACGGCATTCCGAACTCGGTATGGACATTACGAGTACTTAGTGATGCCCTTCGGAGTTACGAATGTACCAGCGATATTCATGGACTTGATGAACCGAAACTTCTCACCATTCTTGGACCAGTTTATTGTGGTGTTCATTGACGATATTCTGGTCTACTCGAAGAGTATTGAAGAGCATGCAGAACATTTGAAGATCGCACTGCAGACGTTGAGACAAGAGAAATTATATGCAAAGATGATCAAGTGCGAGTTTTAGGGCATGTTGTGTCTGGCGATGGAATCGCCGTCGATCCCGAAAAGATTGCAGCAGTTCGAGATTGGCCGATTCCGAAGAATGTTGCGGAGATAAGAAGTTTTCTTGGACTCGCCGGGTATTACAGAAGATTTGATTTGGAGGTTGTGCTACCGCATTCTTCGGGACAGTTGATGCAGCTGCAAGTACATTCGTCGTTAATCGAGAATATTAAAGCAACGCAATCACAGGACCCTAGATTGCAAAAGTTTCGAGAACAGATTGAAGCTGGACTTCGAATTGATTTACTGATCCACAAAGATGGTTCGTTAAGATATGGAAGCCGTTTGTGTGTGCCAAAGGGAGATATTCGCTAAGAGCTTATGAAGGAGGCGCACAGTTCAGCTTATTCCGTACATCCAGGAGGCACGGAGATGTACCGAGATATACGACAGCATTTCTGGTGGGAAGGCATGAAGCGGGAAATTGCTCGCTTTGTGGCAAAATGCTTGGCGTGTCAGTAAGTTAAGGCTGAACATCAAAGGGTTGCTGGTTTATTGCAACCACTTCTGATTCTTCAGTGGAAGTGGGAACATATAACCATGGATTTCGTGACAGCTCTACCGCGGAGTCCAAAAGGCAACAATGCAGTTTGGGTGATTGTTGATCGGTTGACCAAGACAGCTCATTTCATTCCTTTTCGGGTTGGTCAATCAACAGAAACTTTAGCAGTACGGTACATGCAGGAGATTGTAAGATTACATGGAGTACTGGTGAGCATCGTGTCCGATCGTGACGCTCGGTTCTTATCACACTTTTGGAGGAGCTTACAGGAAAGTGTGGGGACTCGATTGAAGTTTAGCACGGCTTATCATTCTCAAACAGATGGCCAGTCGGAGAGAACGATCCAAACTCTTGAAGATATTTTGAGAGCTTGCATGTTGTACTTCAAGGGTTCATGGGAGGATCATCTGCATTTGGTGGAGTTTTCTTACAACAACAGTTTCCAGGCGACAATTCAGATGGCTCCATTCGAAGCTTTGGATGGTCGCAAGTGTCGTTCACCTGTTTGTTGGGACGATGTCGGTGAACGAAGATTGTTGGGACCAGATTTGGTTGTGCAGATAGTTGAGAAAGTTAACGCTATCCGGAATCATATGAAAGCAGCACAAGACCGACAGAAGAGTTGGGCAGATACGTCGAGAAGACCTCTAGAGTTCGCCGTGGGTGATTTGGTATTCTTGAAGATATCACCGACTAGAGGGGTGATTCGTTTCGGAAGTCGAGGAAAGATCAGCCCTCGATTCGTTGGACCCTTTGAAATTTTGGAGCGTGTTGGTGAGGTAGCGTACCGTTTGGCGTTACCGCAATCCTTGGCGAATGTCCATGACGTGTTTCACGTATCTCAACTCCGTAAGTATGTTCGAGATGAAACACATGTGTTGGATCACTCGGAGCTGACTGTATGAGAAGACTTGACTTTTGAGGAGCGACCGGTTGCGATTGTGGATCGATGGGAAAAGGTTCTTAAGAACAAGGTTATCCCTCTTATACTGGTTTCTTGGGATAGTTGCTCACATGGAGAGTCAACTTGGGAACGAGAAGATGAAATCCGGCAGAAGTTTCCCCATCTTTTCTTGTAGTTGTTGGTTGTTTATCTTTTGTGTTCTTGGAATTTCGAGGACGAAATTCTTTTGTAGTTGGGTATCATGTAACAACCGAGTTCAGTTATACCAATTTTTGATTACCGTATGTGTTGTGTGTGGTGTTTATTTCTATTACCGTGTTTAGTTGCGAATGGTAGTTACTATATATTTGACCCGTTTACTGAGCTTGCTGTTTCCTAGTTTCTAGATTACCCTAACATTACACTTTTTGCATATAACAATTTAAGTCCCTTAAAATAATTTAAAATACATGTCATGGCCTACTTGATACCCCTAACCCTGTGGTAGCGTCCTTGCATCGTGTCCTCATCCCGTTCAGTGAAACGGGCGTGTTTGGATGGCTACGCGCACGTACGTGCGTCCGTTTTTGGGGGTATGCTTTTCTGTTACAAAATCCTTCATTTCAATTTTTGGAACTTGTTAATAATTTTCATATTTCAAATTCAAAATTTTGGACCCGACCCGGGCGCTTTTCTGAAATATTTTACATCCCGCTAAAATTCCATTGTTTGAATTTTAAAATTAATATCTAAAAATCTTTTAGTTCATCATATTTCCTAAAACGATTTATAAAATCTTTTAAAAATATTTTCTTTAAAAACTGCGCAGAATTTCCCTTCTTCTACTATCTTTCCCCTATATTTTCCACCAATCAGAAAACCCCATTCTAATTTACCCGGCCCCACCAATCCACAACTCTCTCCCTCTCTCACCTTTCTCCTTCTCTCTCTCTCTTTTCTCTCTTTTATCCCAGTACTAAAAGCCAATTTTATATCTCCTCACTCTGCATTCCTCCCTCTCTCTCTCTCTCTTCTCTCTATCTCTCTCATCTTCTCTCTCCTCTCGAATCTTTCTGTCTCTTTCCCCGCGTATCTCTCTCTCTTCCCTTTATATATATTTTTCCTCTCCTTCATTCTTTATAAAACAAAACAGAACCCATCACTTGCGAACCCTAGCCGCCGTCTCCTCTCTCGTCGTTGCCCTAGCGCCGAGGATGCCTTCGCAGATCTCGTCGCCTCCTCACCCTCGTCACCTTCGCCTCCACTCCTTTCTTCCCCGTTCACCTTGCACTTGAATCGAGCAGCCTGTGCACCCCTGCACGCATCTGCACCGCCGGGGGATCGCCGCCGGTGACTTGTCCCGCTTTCCTGGCCCTTGTGCGACCCCAATAAGCAACCCCTTCTCCTTCTCATTCTTCTCTTCTTCTTCTTTCCATTCTTCTTTCTGTAAAGTTTTCTTTTCTGTTTTTCTCAAAGGAGTGCCTCTGTTGATCGTCGGAACTCCGTCGATCTCGCCACTATTGGTCTCGCCGCCACCGTTAGCACCCCTTCTGCAACCCAGTAAGCCATCGTACACTCATTCATCCTATATTATTTCCCTTGCCTTCTTTTTCTTTTCTTTTTTAAATTATTGCTTTCTTGTATTCGTTGTTATGTCAAGATCACCGGATCTGACCGCGACGTCGACGATCCCGACGACCCAGCAGGGACCTCTGATCCGTGTGATCCCACTGTTCGTTGTTTGGACTATTTCCGTGTACCGTGCACGCGTCGCGACTTTTCTCGCCGACGTGAGATGTTCCGTTTTTCGTATCGCGATCCGTCGAGGCAAGTGAAACTAGCTACATGCTATTCATACTATTCCTATATTAATTTATCTATTTTCTTATTAAATCCGTAGATAGAATCTAAATCCATGAGTTCCAAGTTAACAATATGATGTTCCGTTTACATATTTCAGATCTAGAACTTGAAGCCTAACTGTTGCATTTAATTGACTATACCTAGTAACCACAGTTACATTTTAATCACATAATAACTATTGTACATAGTCTATGACACCCTTTTCTCTAGTTTTACTCTATCGGACATCCGTGTGCATCTTTAACCGGTTTTAGTTATAATTGCATCCATTGAACATATTATACCTGTCATTACATCCCTAGATTACTTAATACTTATTAACCCGATCTTAACATCCATATTTGTCATACCGTATTCATATAATGTTGGAACTATGTCTTAAACACAAACTGATAACCGTACAACTAAGTAGTTTAATCTGCACATATTGCTTAACCTATTACATGTGCCAATTTATTGTGCTGATGATACCCATGCTTGTTTTTTTATAACCATGATTGTGCTAGTTGATTATGAGCACCCACATGATATCTTGTACACCCTGACATGACGTGCTACACATATTACTTGACCCGACATGGTACCGTACAGCTCTTGACATAACGTGACACCTTTATATATTACCTGGCTTAACCTGATGGACCATGTTTTTACCTGTTACCCGATCTTGTGTCTAATGCCAACTGACCTGACCTGTTGTCCTCACGGACCGTTTCTCTTGTCTATCCAGACAAACCTGTACCTGCTTGATCCTGTGTTGGCATTAGCTCCAGATTATTTGAATACATGACTTGAACACTTATAACTTGAGGGTATAGGGAAATAAATGATTAAACCTGACTTGTAACTCGACAGTTGCTTGCTTATACTGATCAGTTTTAGAGGCTAGGCCCGCCTCGGGATGATGCTGCTGACATCATTCGTCTTTACATATTCCCTATTTTAGTGCCTAGCGGCACGTCTCGGTTTCAGCCCGAGAGTCTTAGACCGTGGTCCCGGGCATGCACGGGATACTATTGAGTTACATCGATGATTCATCAAATTGATTTCAAGGACTTGAGAGTAGATAACCCAATAGACTAGTTCAGTTTACTTACTGCACATTACCCTTCACTGCCCTGATTTATATCGCTGTTACACCTGCTTTACCATTTATGATTATACTTGCATGTCTTGTTACCCTGTTTATACTTTATTGCTTGATGACATGACGCGCTGACGTCTAGGTTTTGCATGGCCCAGATTCTGTATCTTTGCTGCAGTCCGAGCAGGAGTACTTCAGCCAGCAGGCTGAGCAGTGAGGATTCAGTAGTAGTTAGTTCTTTTACTTTTCAGCATTTTATTCCTGATGTGAGCCCGCATTATGGGACATACATTCCAGTTATTCTTGTATTGGATCTCTTGCTTCCACATTATTTATTCTTGACTCATTTTATTTTGGCTTATGGACATGTGCTAGATAGTTTTATTTTTGTTCTTGATATCTCTACAGCCGTAATGTGACTGCGGATGGATACTTCCTACCCACAGGTAGCATGGTTGGCTATGTCACGTGCCCATCTTAGCGTACTCTGGGAAGCGGGGCGTGGCACGAGTGCAGATGAGTTTTCATTCCCGGCCGTTTGGAATGAATTATTGGCCGGGTTTTGAAAAGATTGCGATTGAAAGGGGTGCTGACTCTGTGGTGGCGGTTGCTGTTACTGTGGAGGAGGTCTTTGATAATTGCTTTGGAACTAGTTTTGATTTTGGTTTTGGTTTTGGTTCCAAGCAAAGTTAGGATGATTCCTCCACCCCTGATTGTATGTGAAAGAATAAGGATCGTTTCTAGGTCACTGCTGAAAAGTAGCATTAATGTGTTCTTGACCTTGAAACGGTGCATTTGAAGGACATTCTTCCGTCAGATGTGATGGATCGGAACAGCAACCGCATACACTCTTAGGAAACGTAACCTGCTTTAGGGAGATTGATGAGAATTTGTTCTCCATAGCCTCAACTTTCTTTTGTATTGCTGCAATTTTGGCTTTTACGGCTATGGAAACATCGAGCTAATGGATACCTCCCGTAGAAGGTGGTCTAACGCTTTCCCACTGCAAAGTGTTTTCAACGAGATCTTACAGATATTTCCAGGCTTCACCAACGTCTTTGTACATGAAATTGCATTAACACATGGTTTCAAGCATCTGCTTTGTCACTGGATTAATGCCCTCATATATAATTCGGCATAGATCCCATCTATGTATTCCATGATGAGGAAATTGGACAAGCAAATCCTTGAACCGTTCAAAGCACTTCCAAAATGGTTCATTAGGAAACTGGATAAAATGGTTTATTTCGCTCCTGACACGGGCGGTCTTATGATTGGGGTAAATTTTTTTAAGGAATGCTATCATGAATTCATCCCAATTGGTAATAGAGTGTGCGACAGTATTATAAAGCCATTTTTCTGCTAAGTCGCTCAAAGTGAACGGGAGAAGACGCAAGTGCAGAGCATCCACAGACGGTTGTGAAGTACCCACCATTGCGCATACGTTTTTGAATTTGGTGATAAAAACGTATGCGTCTTCAGACTCGAGCCCGTGAAATTTGGGCAATAGGTTGATATAGTGGGGTTTAATTTCAAATTTATCCCCGTTGGCTGGTGGAATGGATAGATAGGTAGGAAGTGGACCGCGTATAGGATAGCATCTCTCTTAGAGAGAAATGCGCGGTGGATTCTGCACACCTACGGGCGGTGGCAGGGTGGTTTTATAATCTGATGGAGTACCGTCCATCTCGATCGACGTGGTGGGTGGTGGGGAAAAAGAAAATGAAGAAGTACCAACTTCGGAGTCGATAGCCGAAACGCGGACAAGACGGGCACTAGAATCCCGTGTCCAGCCGAGCATGCACTAAACGGTTTTAGCACAAGTGGCAGCGTGTGTATGATTTAAAATTGGTTTGTTTTTGAAAAAGTGGGACTCAAGACAAATCACATAAAAATGCACAAATAACCCTAGAACTAAGGTTACCTAGGTAAAGCCTCTAGACCTCTTCTAGACTTCCAAAGGACAAACCACAGGATCAATCCTCTACCATCTCTTTACTACTCTTGTGGTCAGGTAAGTGCCAGGTAAGTGGGAGATATCCGCTCTATGAATCACCGAAAATAGCGGGCCTAATTAAATAACCACTTTCCTTAGACACACTTACCTAGACACCACAAAAGTAATGCGGATAAACGATAGATTACCCACGACCTTCCTCTGTCCTATTGAGCGCGACAATCCTTAGAGTCTTGTCTAGATATTTTTTAAAAATTAATGTATGGTTGATGCAGATGCTCGTTTTGTGATTTGTGGGGCCTAGGAAGGATGATGAAATCCCCACCTAATCTGAATTTGGTCTTTTCCCCTTAATGTCCGTATTAAAATATGCAAAAACAAACCGCAAAACAAAACTTGCAAAAAGATTTTTGCGCGGCGATATTTTGCAAAGAATCCTGTAAAAAAGATATTTTATTGGATTTCAGAGGAGAGAAGGAGTTGAGAAATATACCAGAGAAGCTTGAAATCCTAGTTCCCTAAATGCACCGCGTTTTCGCCGCTATTTAGCCTTACTGTCGCGGTTCCGCGCCGAAAGGAGGGGTCTCGTGAAGATTTTTGCTACGCGGCCTCCTTTTGCTCCTCTAAATCTTGAAGAATGTCTCTGACTCTCTGTTTCCTCAAGTCTGTGACTCCAGATCCCCTTGCAAAATTCACACAATAATCGTTAAATATATAATTTGCGGTTTTATTTTATTTATGATATTGATCGAATAATATTTCAACACAAATAGTAAGAATAAAAAAATACACATGTATCCCCGGCAACGACACCATTTTATTGGTTGATGTTTTTAGAGTTGTGTTGTAACCGCAATCAATAACGGTGTTGCATGTAGCTAAACCGAGATGAGTACGGGTCGTCCTCAGGGAAATGTTTAATCTTTTAATCTTACTTTAGACGTGTTGAAAAAGGGGAAGAATAAAGAATGGTGAAGAATGGTTGTAGATTCTAGATCCACGTCAAACACAGATGCAGGATATAGATCTCAACTAACTACGGATGTAGGTTTTATATTAGAAGGGGGCATATAGGGTTCGTTACGATTTAGTAGTCATGGATGATTAATTAAAAATTACTCTTTTTATCCTTTAATAGATTTAAAACTAGATCGACAATGATGCATGTAGATTAGGGTTTCTGGAGGGAAAAGGGTTCCCACTCTTAACCCCTATCTTAACATGGATCTCCGTTCATGTCTAGCCTTTACCAAAACAATTGTTAATCTAATCTCTAATCATGGACGTGAATATCAATGAATTGATAGAGTGCCCGATTAGGATGTTAATTATTCTTTTGATAAAGTTTATAAACTTTATAGGACGTAAAAGGAGTTAAAGGATTTTAATCATCCATTGATCTACCCTAATCCTACAAACCCTATCTAGCAGAGAATTACTCGCGCATGATGGAGATAAAAGAAAAGATAGAAATCATGAAGAAAATAAAATGCAATAGAATAAAACTACCTTTATTAATCAACAAGATCAAGTACACTTTGTTCCTTTAGAAAATGATTACGAAACCTTAGTTTGCTTCTCGATCTCTTCTTAAGGAGTTAGATGAACTGTCGATGATCAACCAGGATTCTTGAGCCGTCGTGGACTTCGTGATTGTGTCGGTTTGATTATTTTTCCAAGAGGCTCTCGGCCTTATTTATAGTTAAAGAGCCAGAACCCTAGTTTCCTAATATGGTAACTAGTTGTTAGGATCCCAACCTGAAAATCCCAAGCCCTAGATCTTCAGACGTGCGGCGGAACCGTGGCCATTTGGTGGGTTTGGCCGCAGATCTGCGGTGGATTAGGAGGGTCTTGATTTTATATTTCTGTTGGCCTCTTCTGGTGACATATGTAGACTATTTTGATATCTGGAATCTTGAAATCATCTCATAGTCTCTGCCAAAATATCTTTCTTCGATTTACTTGAATATTTCGGCAGATTTGATCTCGCCAACTCGAATCAGTCCTGATATAATTTCTGCAAAATAACTCAATAAATAATGTTAGTAGAATTTGTTTTTATTGAGATAATATCTTAACCATTTGACATGATATTATAGTTTTAGAAAATTGGTTAAAGATATTTGATAAGGTAAGCACATTTAAATGGACTAAATATTATATAGATATTATATGCTTACATTTTCCTTCATGATGTTAATTATAATATATAAACACACGAAAATAGTATTTTTACAGATAAACCCTCATATGTGTCATATTTATAATAAACACCTTTTATTATTTAGAAATAGTAAGGAAAATGTCATATCAAATGCACAATATTTTCGACTGAACAACCGACGAGGAGGGGAAACCACTTACGGGTTCTCTTGACCCGTAAGGGGAAAATTCTTTTGTTAGATCCTTACGACTCTTAAGAGAAAATGCATTTAGGAGTCCTCACGACTTCCAAGGAGAAAATACTCCTACGAGATCCTCTCGACTCGTAGGGAGAAAAGTCTTTATGAGACCCTCATGGCTCATAAAGTTGAAAAGTTTTAGGCGATAGATCTAAACCTGTTTCCTAAGCCATCACTGCCCTACAAGAAGGTCCAAACCGACTCTTGTATACTATCTACGGGCCACATTCGTCAAAATTACATGCCAATGAAGTGAAGAAGCCACCTGCGGGTCCCCTCGATTTGTAACTAAAAAATACCTGCGTGATATCCTTACGACTAACTGAGGTGAAAGACACTTAGGAATCCTCACGATTTCTAGGGAGAATATGCACCTATGTGATCCTCATGACTCATAGGGAGAAAAACCTGCTTGAGACCCTTACAGCTCATGAAGATAAAAAAGTCTTAAGCGACAGGGATCCTAAACTTGACTCCTAAGCCATCAATTCTCTGGTAATGCATTATTTTGCACTACTTAACCTACGTATAAGCTTACGTGGGCAAAATAGTGGGGGCCTTTGTTCCTGCCATTTTTTTTTGGCTCAGAGCTTACTGTTCCCTTATAAAAAAAAGGGAAAGCACCACGTGTTAAATAAATGCACCCACATGCAAAGCATGTAACTGTCACCTTAGGTAGCGCAGCATGTGAAGTTCACGTGGGCGCAAATATGCAAACCACAGGAGCGCCTGTTCCCCTAATATTTAAACATAATAAAAGAGCTAAGCTCTGCTAAAAAATTTTTGAGGCAGCGCCTCACATGACCCTCACGAGGGCGCCAGCTGAAAGTCTACCTTAGCACCATTATGAGGTTTAATCGGGCATCAAGCATGAAATTTTAAAAATTTTCTAGGTGCTTAGCTAGAGTAACTAAGGATCAAACTAGAGTATTAGGGTTTCTATGATGATATACAAAGCTTTACACTAAGAGATGGAGACTACAACCTTTATAGACCGTGTCCTTCTCTTCTATAGCTCCGGGTAGTAGTCCCTACGACTCCACTAGGCTCCACTTGAAAAATGAACAAGCTTCCTTCGATGACCTTCATGCCGAAGATGATCCACCTGAAGATCCACTAATCCAAGCCACCTCTTCACTAAACTCCTTTAGTGAAGGAAACACAATACACCTAAGTGCTAATCAAATGTAGGATGGTGAAGTAAGGGTTCTAAGCTCACTTAGGTTGATCAAAGCTCTATGGTTTACATCACATGTGAGTGTTAGAGCATTGAGATATGAGGAAGAAGAAGAAAGAAAATGGAGAGAGATCAAAAATGGCTAAGGCTAAGGTAAAAATGAACTCCCCTAAAAACTCAAGTGAAGAATGGCTCCTCTCTTGACCTCACTCATTCAAGTATGGAATAAATTGCAATAATAAATTGCAACCATGCTTAAAGAGTGAGTCAAGACTAATAAAGAAAAGATAAATGCCATGCTTCACCCCATTCCTCATTTTCCACCTCATTTCTATTTTTCAAAAAAATAGAAAATTCTACCATGCTTCATGATATATATATATATATATATATCATACTTCATAATATATTTATATATATTATATATATATATATATAAATATATATAATATATATATCATACTTCATAATATATATATATATATATATATATATATTATGAAGTATGATATATATATATATATTATGAAGAAAATAATTAGTGAGCAATAATATTAGTTAATATATAATTATATCAAATAAAAATATATATCAGATTATTAAATCAACACTTGATTCAATAATCCGGTTATATCACATATAACCTACTAATTTCATTTATTTGTATACCATATTATCAATCAACACTTGATTCGATAATCCGGTTATATTAAATATAACCTGACCGATAACAGATAACCGCCAGATTAGAATACGGTATCACATACTCGTATTTAATCAGGCCCCCGCACATATCAACATATGTGTGTAGGGTGTTTTTCGTCACCCCATTGAGATGGGAATACGCACGCGCTTTTCAGGCGTATACAGATTCCCCCTGCCTAAGGTAGACCGGGGTTTATTAATTGTGGGGATCCGAATCTCCGGCAGCCGTGGACTAAGCTGCTGTTAATTACCCCTTATCTTTGGAACGAAGGAACCTCCGATTGACTGGTCAACTAGTCATGCGAACTCAGTGTACAGTGTGCGTGTGTTGTGTTTTGAAAGGGGGTTTTGGATATATCGGAGGCCTCCCAGAAGGCTTCAGCTTGTGTCTGTATGAAGTTGGTGTTGCATCTTGGTTGTTTACTAACACACTCTTGGACAGCTCAATCTCTCCAGTCTTGTACTTCTTCTCGACCCAGTCTTTGAAAACATAAAAATCCTCGATCGCGTGGCTCACTACTCTGTGGTACGGGAAATACAGGGGATTGTCGGTCATTTTTGCTTTATATGGTCTCTTCAACTCTGGCAATTGTAGGCTGTTGTTCAAGGAATATTTGAATATCTTGCGAACATTGTCCCTTCTGAAAGAGTAAACCTTGTTCTTTTTCTCCACTAAGGAAGGCCCTTCTCCTCCCAGCACTGGCTTTCGAGACCGGTTGGTTTTAGATTCGCCTGCCTTTCGCTTGTCTTCATTATCGGACACATTGAAGACATTGGTATTGCAGGAATTCCCGATTTTACGGTTGTCGTCCCGCTTGCTTTTCCAAGCCTTGTCTCTCTGAGAGTCCGGGGTAGACTCTTGCTTCGAGCGTTCCAGCATTTGGACTTTCTTGGTCAGCTCCTGTAACGTCTTGAAGCCTGCTGTACATAAGAATGAGACCATCCAATTGCTGAGGTTCCCAATGAGGAGGCTGACGGACTGGTCTTGCCCTAGAGGCGGTTCGCACTTGATAGTGAGGTTGCTCCATCGTGCAATAATGTCCGTGTTGGTTTCATTTTTCCCCGGCTTGGTTCTCACGAGGTCAGTGATGGAGATTTTGTCACTGACACTCATGAATCTTTGCCGAAATAGAGACTCCATTTAGGTAAAAATAATGACAGACCCTTCCGGTATGCTTGCCTACCAGTCGAAAGCAACACCGATTAGGCTATTGACAAACTGACGAAGAAGGAGCACATCATTGCCCCCTGTATTTCTGCACGACACTTTAAAGTGGGTGACGTGCTGATTTGCATTTTCCGTCCCGTCAAATCTTCCGAACTTAGGAATGACGTAGTCACTGGGGAACTCAATCAGATCGTACTGTGTGGGATATGGTCGCCCACTACTGCTAATTTCTTTCTGAGCTTTGGCTTCAGCCACCAATGTTTTAACCTTGCTGGTGACCAAATCCATTATCCGATCTTGTGTTAGCGGGTTAATGCTATCTAGGGCCAAGGCATCCTCAGAAGCGGAATGTGGCCGGTGTTCATATAAGAATTTTGCATTATTATATCGCCCATTCTTAATCATATTACAAATAAATAGGTGCTTTTGATCCATGTCTGCTAAATTGTTGCAGGTTACAGGCTCAGAACAATGCAGTGAAATTCATGAAAAGATGTTACAAATGTGAGACTACAATAGATGAATCCATATGATGCCGCCTACCAGTTCAAGGAACAAATGAAGATCAGTAGACAGTTCAATGCACAAAGCAAAAGGTTAGCACAAGATTCAAGACTTCAACGCGAAGCTCATGGCAAAAAGTCCACAACATTCTGCGCTGTGGAAATCTGGAAGAAAATAGAAGATATTCTGTGGAACCAAGTGAAGAAAACAAAAGGAAAAAGCAAAATGAAGCAACCCTAGAAATTTGATACCAAGATCCCACAACATGGCCGCGGAACCGCGGCCGTGCAACGCACGTGTCGGTGCACGTGTCGGTGAGTGTCAATACTTTGACCCGGCTTTCTTAGGGTAGTCTTGTAAATTCAAATGTGGATCAGATGTAAATCTAAGGTTTCTCCTATATATAAATAGGAAAGCCGAAAGCCTAATTAGGCATGCTAGATTAAAATTTTAATTCAGTTGTAATGCGTTTTTGAGAGGTATCAATAAAGTAAGCTTTATTTTTCTATCTTGCATTTTTTATCTGAATTTAATTCGTGCAATTTTTTTATCTGTCTTTTATTATCTGCAACTTAGATAGTCTTTTAAAATAAAAATTATAAAAATGAATTCTTTTGTCACTTTCCTAATGAGTGAGTAATTCCTCACTTGTTAGGGTTAGGATAGGGAAGGTTTGAGAGAAGGAAATCTCTCTCACTCCTTTCCTTACCCATATAATTTTAATTAATTAGGACTCTATTTAAATCAACCACACACCGCTCACTAAGGCACCCTATCCTTCAAGATAGCGGTGATTCCCTAGTTAGAACGGTTGTGGTTGAATTAACTAAAGGTTAGGGCTAAGAGTTAAGAAAGGACGGACAAGGACCAAAAAGAAGAAACTAAGTTTCTTCCTAGTCATGCTAATCCCCTTTGTTGACTATTACCCTAACACCTATTTTTTAACTAGGACATTGTTAGCGGTGAGAAGATTCCATATTTCAAACTAACATAATCCTAACCCTAGCAAGACTTTAAATCAATTGAATCTCATTCTTAGATTTTAAAACAAAACCTACCACAAATAGAACTTAAATTGTTAGAACTTAAAGAAAGAACACCTTTTCCCTGTGGATCGACCCGTACTCAACCGGCTAGCTACCAAGCGACACTGTCTTGATTGCGGTATTCTTAATTTAAATTTTAAAACGCATATGAAACAACCAAACAATCAAATGGTGTCGTTGCCGGGGAGACGGTAGTTTATTTTTTTTTGTAATTTCGGGTTAATTGAAATTGAAAAAAATATAAAAAATTGAAAAAAAAATCATCTTGTTATTTTTGATCGGTTTTTGTACGAGTTGTGCAGGAACGGAAGACGGACTGAGTCAGATCTGGAAAAAGCCCAGTGAACAAATCAACAAATAGAAGATCTGAACAGACAGGAGAGAACAAAATAAAAATAGAAAATTTTTTTTTGAAGCTCTGAACCGACTGATCCACCGCGGAATCGCCGCAGATTTCAACATTTAACCGTGGATCCACGGTCGACTGCTAACGTCTGCAGTCCAGAATTCTTTATGAGTATTTCTTTTCTTTCCTCCTACCCCCTGATCTCCACTGAAATTTTTCCTGCAGGCTTCTTTGCGCAAAACTTCTTCTCCCTCTCCAATAAATCATTTTTGTACAGAATTCTTTGCGCCGCAAATAAAAAAAATTTAGCAAGTGTTTTAGATTTTGTGTGTCAACTGTTTTGCATATTTAAAACGGAATCTAAGGGGTTATAACACCAATCAAGATTGGGTGGGGATTTCATTACCCTTCCTAAGACCCCAGAAATCATAAAAAGTATATGCATCATCCTTGAGCTAATTAAAAAATATATAGACTCAGCCAATTAAGGACTGTCGCGCTCATTAGGACAGAGGAAGGTTGTGGGCATTCAGTCGTTTATCTAAACCTGACTTTGTGGTGCCTAGGCTAGACAAGTGAGAAATTTAATTTTAAAAGGCCCGTCTCATGGTGATTCGTGAGCGGATCCCTCCTTTCTTCATTTGTGCTTACCTAGCCACAATTGGCGGTGAAGAGGCGATTTGAGGGATATCTCACAACTTGTCGCTTTGGACCAGTTTGGAGCAGTCTAGTTGAATTAGAAGACTCTAGCTTTAGGCTTGATTGTGTATGCTTAAATTGTGATTGTTTGAAAGTGTGTCGTAGTTCCGTACAAAATCTTTTGCAAAACTCTTTATAAAAAAAACACAAAACAAAATTTTTTTTACAAAAACTTGCCATTTGTCACTAGAATTCCATTGCACCCAACCTTCACCCACATTTCCCCATTGACGTTTTCTTACCCTCACATTCTACGTTTGACTACACTATAACTTGTTTAGTGTATGTCCGGTTGGACTAGGGATACTAGGGCCTGTTTAGTCCGTATCTCGTTAGTCGCTACTGACGACGCGTTCGACTCCGAAATCGAAACTCACTCCACTTCTTTTTTATCTTTACCTTCATCTTCACATTCATCATCTTCTAAGGAAATGTCAGGATTCAATCCTAACAATCCTTTACCTACCTCGGGACTGATTCCACCTCAACTGGGTGCGAATTACCCGCAACAACCTCTTGTTGAAGTGCCCCAGCAAATCGCGCTTCAGGATTGTTTCTATCCCACCCGCTCCGCACTTCCTACCAGTCTTTCACTCCCGTCGGCTAATGGGGATAATTTTAAAATTAAGCCCTACTTCATCAATATATTGCTAAAATTTCACGAGCTGGAATCCGAAGATGCCTATATCTTCATTAACAAATTCCAGAATGTTTGTGCAATGATGAAGACCACCCAACTGTCCGATGATGCTATTAGGCTACGAGTCATTCCCTTCACATTATGTGACCTAGCTGAAAAGTGGCTATATAGTATAGCATCGCATTCCATAAACAGTTGGGAAGAGTTTGTTAAGGCATTTCTTAAAAAGTTTTACCCACATAACAAGACCGCGAGAATTCGTAATGAAATTAACCAATTTTCCCAACTTCCTTCCGAACCTTTTTGGAAGTGTTTCGAACGATTTAAAGACCTTCTTGTTCAGTGCCCTCATCACGGTATTAAGAGATGGCAACTTTGCCAAAATTTATACGAAGGACTGAACCCAGCAACTAAGCAGTTGCTGGAAACCATTTGTCAAGGTCACTTCTTAACCAAATCTGACGAGGAAGCTTGGCAATTTCTCGACGATCTTGCTGAACAAACACTTCAGTGGGAAAGCACCAGACAGACCGCTTCGTCCACTTCATCTACTTCCACCGGTCCGTCTAGGGCAGGCGTTCATCAACTTGATATGTCAATTGCAATGAAAGCCGAAATGGCAGCAATTACACGAAAACTAGAAGCAATTGAAAGCAAATTCTCATCGCCTTCTCCTGCCCCCGCTTTACCCCCTCGCACTATATGCTCTTGTTGTTCGGATCCGTCCCATTTGACTGAAGAGTGTCCTTACAACCCACATGCTCAAGGACAGGATCAAGTCAATGCTGCTTTTCAGCAAAGACAAAGAAATGATCCATACACTTCAACTTATAATCCTGGTTGGAGGAACCACCCCAATTTTGCTTGGAATCAAAATCAACAACAATTCTAAGGTAACAACAATTTCCAAAGGCCTCCTCCACAACAACAAGCTCCTCAACAAACTCAATATCAGCAACCTTTCCAGCCCCAACCTAACCAAAATCAAACGAACAATTTTGCACCCAACAACTCTTTTCCTCAAAACAATTTTGTTCATCCAAATAACGATAAGGTTTCTTCGCTAGAACGAATTCTGGAGGCGTTTTTAAAACAATCAACTCAATCCTCAGCCAACATCCAGTCTTCCATTCAGTCTTTGGTGCAACACACTGCCTCACATGGGCAAAGCATCAAAACCATTAAAGCCCAAATTGCACAACTAAATGCTGCTTTAAGCGAGCGAGAGAAGGGGAAGCTTCCATCTCAACCACTGCCAAATCCTGGTCACTCACAAAACGCACATGTTGCTCATGAACAACAAAACCCTAATGTGAGTGCTGTGACTACATTGAGATCTGTAAGGATGTTGCACAATAATATGGGCACTAATGATGACACCCCGGCCGCCGCTTCTTCTTCTTCTTCATCCTCATCTTCTTCATCTTCAGAGCCTGTTCTCCATTCTTCACAAGGCTCTAATTCTTCTACTACTCCGAATGGACCCACATCTCACTCCACGAAAACACCAACACCGGGATCCGTTCCAACTCCGCAATCTCTTCCACAAACATTGGACTCAACAAATTTTCAAAATATTCCATTTCCAAACAGGTTGACATCCAATAAACAAACTCCACAAATGGAGAAGATTGTGGAGTTATTTAAACAGGTTAGCATTAACATACCCCTCTTGGATGCAATACAACAAGTCCCTTCTTACGCTAAAATTTTGAAGGACTTATGCACCAAGAAGAGGAAATCACAGGTACCTAAGAAAGTCTTCTTGGCTAGTGCAGTAAGTGATGCACTTACCCAACCTTTACGTCAAAAACGAAAGGACCCTGGCTGTCCTACAATATCAATAACTATTGGGGATAAGAACATCAACCGCGCACTTTTAGATCTTGGTGCCAGTGTTAACCTGCTTCCTTATTCAGTATATGAGCAATTAGGCGTTGGAGAGCTGAAACCCATACATTGTACTCTCCAAATGGCCGACCGATCCATCACCCATCCTAGGGGTGAGTTAGAGGATGTGTTGATTAATGTAGGGGACTTCATATTTCCCGTTGATTTCATTGTTATGGACAAACAGCCTGTAGCTAACCCCCGGAGTCAAATTCCGGTGATACTCGGTCGACCATTCCTTGCAACTTCTAATACAGTGATCAATTGTCAAAATGGTTTGATGAACTTATCTTTTGGAAACATGACAATTGAGCTCAACATTTTTAAGTTGGGGAATCAGCCCTCCGAACCTAATGCTAATATACTTGATGTTTGCTCGATCCAAGAGATCACCCAGGAGGACTGTGAGCTCGAGAAATTTTTGTTCAATCACAACAATTTTGACGCAACTAGTGCGTTCCTCCTTGAATCTGATACTGCTTTCACACCCGATAATGATTACGAGTGTTTCACTTTCTCGAACAATTTTGAAGAATCACCACCCGAGTTTGAATCCTTTGAATTTTCGGATGATTTAGCCGAACCATCCGACTCAGTTGCATACACTCGTTTTGAACCTCTGTTGGAATCCTTCGAGTTTGAGACAATCTCACCGATTTTATCTTCAATTGTTTCGCCTCCAACACTCGAACTCAAGCTATTGCCGTCTAACCTTAAATATGCTTACTTAGGTGAGAATGTGACCCTTCCTATTATCATCTCGGCTTCTCTAGCCCCCGAGCAAGAGAAAGCCCTTTTAACGGTCTTGTACAGCAATCGGCAAGCTTTTGGCTGGATTATGGCAGACATCAAGGAGATTAGTCCCCTAATTGTTGAACATCATATTCCTATGATGGATGATGCCAAGCCAGCAAGGGATCCACATAGACGACTCAACCCAGTAATGAAGGAGGCTTTTAAAAAGGAGAGCGTAAAATGTCTTGATAGTGGTATCATTTACCCTATCTTTGATAGCCAGTGGGTTAGCCCCATTCATGTTGTCCCAAAGAAATCGGGCATAACGGTCATAACTAATGAGGCGAATGAGCTAATACCTACTTGCACCTAAACTGGATGGCGAGTATGTATCGATTATCGAAAACTCAACGCTGCGACACAGAAAGACCACTTTCCATTACCTTTTATTTACCAAATGCTAGAACGATTGGCTGGGCACGAATACTATTGCTTTTTGGATGGCTACTCCGGCTATAATCAAATCCACATCACCGAAAAAGACCAAGACAAGACCACATTCACTTGTCCTTTCGGTACGTTTGCTTGCCGTCGCATGCCTTTTGGGTTATGCAATGCACCCGCTACCTTCCAGCGGTGTATGATGGGTATTTTTTAAAACATAGTGGAAAAATTCTTGAAGATCTTCATAGATGATGTCTCCATTTTCGGCGACTCCTTTGATGAGTGTTTGCTACATTTAGACGCAGTCCTTACCCAGTGTAAGGATAAGAACCTTACTTTAAATTGGGAGAAGTGCTACTTCATGGTACGAGAAGGTATTGTCTTAGGACATATAATCTCACAAAATGGCATTGAGGTAGATAAAGCTAAGATTGAAGTCATTTCCAATCTTCCTCCTTCCAAATGCGTCCGAGACATTCGAGCCTTCCTTGGCCATGCCGGTTTCTATAGACGGTTCATCAAGGATTTTAGCAAGATTGCTAGACCCTTGACTCTTTTGTTGGCCAAGGACACCACATTTGATTTCGACTCGAGCTGTTTAAAGGCGTTCGAGTCATTGAAAAACTCACTTACTTCTGCTCCAATTCTTTCGTCTTCTGACTGGACGCATCGATTTGAAATTATGTGCGATGCATCTGATTTTGCCATTGGTGCTGTCCTTGGACAGCACATCAATAAGATGCCGCATGTGATCTATTACGCTAGCCGAACCTTGAACGAGGCCCAATTAAATTACACAACAACCGAGAAGGAATTCTTAGCTGTTGTGTTTGCATTAAAAAAGTTCAGGCCCTATTTAATCGGCTCTCCAGTCATCGTTTACACTGACCATTCAGCTCTTCGCCATCTTTTTGCCAAGAAGGACGCTAAATCTCGGCTAATACGTTGGATTCTCTTACTACAAGAGTTTGACCTTGTCATTAGAGACAAAAGAGGATGCGAAAACGTAGTCGCCGACCATCTTTCACGCCTCCCTTCTTCGCCAATGCTTCAAATTCCTATAAAAGATGTTTTTCCAGATGAACAGTGACTGTATCATGCGAATCTTGGTTCGCAGATATTGTGAATTATTTGGCCACCGGACTTATACCAAATGAATGGTCGAATCAGGACAGACTCCGATTTCTATCCCAGGTAAAACATTTTTACTGGGATGAACCATATCTATTCAAATACTGTCCTGACCAAATCATTCGTCGGTGTGTCCCCGACAATGAGTTTAAGAGCGTGCTGTCATTTTGCCACGATCAAGTGTGTGGTGGGCATTTTGGCCCTAAAAAGACAGCCGAAAAGATCTTGCAATGTGGCTTCTACTGGCCACAACTTTTTAAAGACACACATGATTACTGCAAGACATGCTCCTGGTGCCAACACTTGGGCCGGATATCTAGGAGAAACGAAATACCGCTCCAACCAATATTGGTTGTTAAATTTTTTGATATTTGGGGGATAGATTTTATGGGACCGTTCCCCAATTCTTTTGGGAACGTATATATTCTGCTCGCTGTTGATTATGTTTCTAAGTGGGTCAAGGCTGTGCCCAGCCAAACTAATGACAATAAGGTTGTTGTTGGATTCCTCAAAGAAAACATTTTCTCTCGGTTTGGGCACCCCCACGCAATCATCAGCGATAATGGATCTCATTTCTGTAATAGGACTTTCGAGTCCTTAATGCGGAAATATTTCATTAATCACAAGCTATCAACGCCCTATCATCCCCAAACGTGTGGGCAAGCCGAGATTTCAAATCAGCAAATTATACAGATATTGGAGAAAACGGTTTCTAAAAACCGTAAAGATTGGTCGTCAAAACTTATTGATGCCCTTTGGGCATTTCGAACTGCCTATAAGACCGATCTTGGCATGTCTCCATATAGGCTTGTTTATGGAAAGGCTTGCCACTTTTCAGTTAAAATTGAGCATAGAGCATTTTGGGCGATAAAAGAGTTGAATCTATCTCTCGGAGATGCGGGCAGGCATAGAAAGCTGCAATTAAATGAATTAAACGAGCATCGGGATGAAGCCTAGGAGAATGCGGTTGTCGTCAAAAACCGAACGAAGGTGTTTCACGATAAACACGTTATGCGCAAATCATTCAAACCTGGTTAATAGGTTTTACTTTACAACACCCGGCTACATTTCCATCCCGGCAAGCTTAGATCTCGATGGAAAGGGCCATTTTTGGTACGCACCGTATATCCGCATGGTGCGGTCGATTTAGAAAATCCTGAGGACGGTTCACTATTCAAAGTGAACGGACATACACTTAAACCGTTCCTTACCGCGGACCCTTCGGAGGAGCTTCTGTTGTTGCAGGAGCCGATTTACATTGACTGATCTTCCTCGATCTACCCCCAAATTTCGGTTATCCAGCCATAAATAGTGGAAACACCGTTTCAAATAAGTTTGGGGGTATGTCACACTTGTAATTATATAAAAACAAAATAAAAATAAAAAAATGAGAAAAATAAAAAAAATTAAATTTTTAGGGGTATTTTTGTAAATTTAGTTTTAATAAATAATAAATAAATAAAATAATATAAAAAATTTTATTTACAAATAAATTCCTCCTTTTAAGAGGTCCTTTTTGCAAATAACCAAAACACCCCCCTATAAATAGAACCCGACTCCTCTATGGCTTTTACCAAACCCTAATATTTTCCTCTCTCAAAACCCTAGCCGCAGCAGCAGCTAGAGCAAGGATATCCCATCACGCCGCCGCGCTTCCGCCGCCAGTGCCCCTATTCGGCCGCGCTTCCGCCGTTCACTGCTGTCTTCTCCCTCTGAAAACTTCAGAGGAGGTTTGCATTCTCTGGTTCTCTCTGTTAAATTTTTTAGAAATATTCTGCACTTCTCTGATGGCACCAACTTTGCAATTTGAAAGAGATTTTTTACAAATCTTTGCACACACGATCTACAGTAGCTATTTCGGTGAAGAGATCCGAAGGCGAGGGTAGAATTTCTTACTTTTTAACCATCCAAACTCTTTCGCTCTTCCAGATCTCGTCACCCGATTTTACAAGTGCATGGAAGATGGCTGCCTCTCACAACATGGATACATTAGGCTAATTTGGGGGGATAGGGAAATAATAATCGATAGGGATTTCATCCATGAAGTCACCTTAATTCCTAGACTACCTACTCATGACCAACCCCTCCAATTCGAGGATTACCTACCCTTGATAGGTAATGATTGTTCGAGGGAACCACGTAAGGGCATCCAGTCTAGAACCATCTTTGAGAACGTACTAACTGTGTGCCGTTGGGCACAAAATAACATTTTTGGTAGTTCGCACAATACTACATTTTTCACACCATCCCTTCATATCGTGCACACCTTGATGACTAGAAACCCAAGCTATGATATGTGCACGGTATTACTTCAGTCGATTGGTGCGGGTAAAAGGGCTGCCAATTACCCATGCCCTATGTTGGTGATACAACTATGTTGCCATTTCCTCCCTGTGGAGGAATTCGAGTTTTATATGCATGGAGGGATCCCTATTAGACCTTTTCTCGAGGGCGTATCCATGTCCTATACACGCTTAAATGATGTATGGTCGCGCACTGAGCCGGCCGAGGACGTACCCGCCAAGACACCCAGCTCGAGCTTGACCGCGAGCGAGGAAGAGCTTATCCCCGCAGCACATGCACGTTTACTTAGGAAAGCCGCTAGGGGGATAGACAGATTAATAGGGATGGTGACCAATCTGGATCAGCGAATGACAGAAATAGAGCATGGCATGACCACCCTGCTGGCGAGAGAGAGGAACGTTCACGTTCACGTTCGAGGGGACGGCGAGGCCATGAGCAGTGAGGGCACTTCTTTTGATAAGTTTGGGGGTGGAGGTGGTTTGTAAATAGTTATCATTGCATTGCATATTTTTTATTTTTGTACATATTTGTTTTTTTTCTTTCTTTGCATATTTAATTCCGCATTGCATCTTTATAAAAAAAATGAAAAAAATATGAAAATAAAAAAAGATAGAAAAAATAAAATCAAATAAAAAATTGAAAAATTGAAAAATTGAAAAAATTGAAAAAAATTCAATTTTGGCAATATGTGACTTAAGTTCAACATGACTGTTGAATAGTAGGAAAAACTAGATCCTAAAGTTAGTAAATTAAAAACCCTAAAAATAATCTTTCTCAAAATTTAACTGTAGAAAATATATGTTCTTGTAGTTTATTTAGAAATAGGCAAATTTTGAATTCAATTCTTGGGGTAAGTCAAAATGAGGGAAGAGTATTGAAATTTTTATTGAAGTGTAAGTCTGAAAAATAATTCCGAACCTTAAGTCGAAATTCTGAAAATATATACCCTACAACTCGCACATACACGCACCTTGAAACTTGGGATAGTAGAGAATATCTTGAAATGCTCTTGTCTAAAATCCTTAGTATGAAGGAAAATAAAATAAAAATATAAGTGTGAATAAAGAGATAAAAAAATGAACACTGATTTTGTAATTACTTAAGGCTGCATAAATAAAAAATATAGCGAGGGTGCTTTATCACCTAGTGCATTAGACCAACTAGTTTGGGAGTCACTGCTAAGTCTTAGGTATTACAAGGCGAGGAATTACGCCTAAATGCGCGAACTCATTTTGTAATCGGTCGTTAATACCTCAAGAAATATTAACGGTCGCATGATGAATGGGTGAGCAATTTCATCTAAAGTTCACAAACTAAAAGTACTTTGGACGATGGACAAGAGTATGATAGCTTGAATTGAATTTCCAAGTATAGGGGTGATAATCACACACATGTAGGGGTATATGATTGGGGTTTGGATGAGAGATATGAATGAAAGATAGGGCTTATATTTTCAGTAGAGATGATAAAAATTCCTAAGTTGAGATGGAACCTTAGAAGAAAAATTCAAAAGATGCTGAAAACTGAATAAATTTGCAGAACATATACTATTTTAAGTTAAATGAAAAGGAAGTCTGAAAAATACGGGTTGATGATTTCTAAGTCGAAGATAATAGAATTTCTTGCTAGAATATCTAATTGAAGAATGAAAGTCAACATGCCAAATTGATCGGATTTTGTGGGTAGTATCCGCTGAAAACCCTCAGGAGACAACACTCCTCCTACTAGGGACACCTAGAGGTTTAACGGCTTGTTGCACGAGCTCAGTGCAATCGCGTTTCCCTGCGAAAGTAAGGTTAGTTTTTTTCGAGAATAAAATTGGCTTTGCTCAGGACGAGCAAAAGATAAGTTTGGGGGTATTTGTTCATATCAGAATTTTGTATTATTATATCGCCCATTCTTAATCATATTACAAATAAATAGGTGCTTTTGATCCATGTCTGCTAAATAATTATAGATTACAGGTTCTCAGAACAATACAGAGAAATTCATTAAAAGACAATACAAATGTGAGACTATAATAGATGAATCCATATGATGCCGCCTACCAGTTCAAGGAACAAATGAAGATCAGTAGACAGTTCAATGCACAAAGCACAAGGGTAGCACAAGATTCAAGACTTCAACGCGAAGCTCACGGCAAAAAGTCCACAACATTCCGCACTGTGGAAATCTGGAAGAAAATAGAAGATATTCTGTGGAACCAAGTGAAGAAAACAGAACGAAAAAGCAACATGAAGCAACCCTAAAAGTTTAATACCAAGATCCCACAACATGTCCGCGGAACCGCGGCCAAACATGGCTTTCTGCCGCGGAACCGCGGCCGTGCAACGTACGTGTCGGTGCACGTGTCGATGGGTGTTGGTGCTTTGACCCGGCTTTCTTAGTGTTGGATATAGTGCCCGCAGAGTCAATTATTGGATCACAGGCACGTGATTGCAATGATTGAGGGAGGACCTATACCGGTAGGACAGTCTTACTCGAGATGATAGTATGCTATCTGGTTTATCTTTATCATCGTGTACTGTTTTAGGTGACCTTACAGGTCACTATTGCACGTTGATAGAGCCCCTAGGATTTTTGCTTGACTACCAGCAGTATGAGGGCGATCATATACGTGGGAGCTGGGGCCTATAAGCAAATCCTTTAAAGGTCCCTAGTCGTGGGAGTTTCGAGACAGGGCATCGATTCTCCAGAGTAGACTAGTGTATACAGTCGAGACCCCGACGAGGGACGGTGGCCGGTCTCACAAGCCACTGGTGTCAGTTGGTTCACCTAAGATGTATACAGGTGCTCGTTGGGTTATGAGTACACCGGACAGGACTCGCCTGGAACCTGCTAGTTGGTCTTATACCAGATGTCAGATAGCAGTTCCCTGGTGACATGTATACAGGTTAGTTCATCGTCCTGAGATTGTCATTTGTCTCGTGTGAGTTCCCACTGTACTTAGATTACTACCCTACCACGCTCAAAGGAGACGTGCAAACAGGTTTTAGTTGGGTACAGTCCCGAGCCACATGGAGGCAGTGAGCGGATCTGCAGGGGTTCGTCTCTCCCGGTATTGGGGGTGAGGTCGCGCTGTCTCTAGGAGAGCCATTACACAAAGCTCTCGGCCGAGGCAGGAGATTTACCGGTAGGTATTCCAGTAGTATCTCATGGTGTTCTGGGCTACACTCCGACACGACTTGTACCGCTGTTGGGGTCTGACTTTTACCAACCCCCTAGGCCCGCCATGCGATACTCATAGACGAACGGACCGGACTGTACGGATATTGTCACTGACAGACTCAGTAGGGTGTCAGGATGAGTTCGCTCACAGACGTCCCTTTTGGTCAATAGCTGGTGGCCCGTCACGTATGGCTAATACCTCTGACGTGCCAGTGGTTAAATCCACAGCCATAGTATTGACGAGTCTTTAAAGTCCCCCACACACAGTTGCTCAAGTTTCGGGCGAAACGCTGTAGAGGCCGTATGGAGATATGGCAGGGTTCGATCAGATACGTGCGGTATTGCACGGATCGTGATCGGACGGATTTTACTAGCGGGCTTTGGTTTAAGCCGGATCCTAGTATTAGACAGTGTAGATTTTGTCTCTTTGCATTTGTGTTCAGTGGGAATACAAATGCGGGCATGTATATGAAGTCGCGGAGTTTTCCTGTAATTTATTACGAGATCAGTTTTCTGAAGTTGCCAGTTTGCATTCCGTTCCGGCCAGTTTTCCCTTGTTCCTTCACGGCCGGACTTTCTGATGGAGGGGGGTATTTGCAGTTGTGCAAATTACCTATGTGGAGGGGGTTTCTTGCATATGTGGGATTATGATTTGATTAGCATCTTTGCTTTTTCATGATGGCTTGCAATTAATTGAGATTAGAATGGATTAGAAGTTGATGTGAGGCTTGCTTTTGGATGTGGTCATCCCTTTGCTTTTACTACTCTCACCTCCCTTCATGTTTTCATTTTTTTCCACCACCATTTCATGAGGGGCTGGCCACATTAGGATGAGAGAGGAATTCATTTTGTGAGGAGGGAAATTTCTTGTTCTCATTTGATATACACCAAAGTTCCAAAAAGCTCATTTTTCCTCTTGTTCATCTTTCTTGACCTCCATCAAATGGCAACCTCAAACCCCAAGAGACAAATCGTTTCTACGCTACACCTACAGCACTCTTGGACGCGTCGGCTTACCAACTTCACGCCCGAGTTGCCTCGGTCAAGAGGTGGGATCCCGTAAAAGATTTCGGCTACGTGGTGCCCTTTCCGACGAGGAGGTGACGAATGGAGATTCCGCGGGAGATCGGGACGACGACAAGAAGACCGAAGGACACGGATCGCTCGGTATATCTCTCTCCCCATCTTTTATTTTGCTAGTAGCTAGGTTAATGGCCCGATCCGGGTTGATAGTGCACGGTGGTGCCGGTTTGCAAGTTTCGCAAAGTTTTTCGTTTCCGCATTTCCGGCGTCGGATTGACGGCCGGGACGCCGCCGTGCACTTACATTAGTATCAGAGCCATGCCATTAACCTAGTCTAGCTTGGTCTAATGTGTTTAAAACTTCGATCGAACATTTATCCCAAAACCGCGTTTTCAGTGCATCTGTTCTCTGTCGAATTTTTTTTTGCTCCAAAATTTTTTCAGTACATTGTAGAAACATGCACAGGGAATTATAAGTAATCTGCAAAAATTTGTCACGCGTTGCTACAGTTCGACCGCGGAAATGCGGTCAAACCTCTGGTTTGACCGCGGTTCCGCGGTGGAAAGGAGTCAACGCGACACCAAATTTTTCTAGTAGGCTTTTGGGTTGAAACTGGGGTTTTTGGGATATTCTTTTTGGGCCCAGATTTTCTGTGAGAGCTACAGTAGTGCTTGGGGCCCACTTCAATAAATTTGATCGATCGAAAATTTTAAACATGTTAGTTCACAGTATTTACATTATATCTGCGACCGTGAATGTCATTTGATCGATAAATCTTATCTAACTGCTATAGCTCTTTTAGACGGATTTGCGAAAGTGACATTCACGTTGATGTTCTGTGTTGTGCTGTGATGTTGCGGATCGGTCGTGGGGATAGCTTGGTTGGAATATTAGTACAGTTTTGTTTTATATGTACATTTGATATTGCGGGGCGAGCGTCCGACATGTGGACTGCCGTCACTGCCTGTTTGTATATTATTCTTTTGGGGCACGACCGGGTCGAGGTCGATGTACCCGTTGTATGTATATTTTACTTTCTGTACTAGGATTACCCCGTGGAGGGGTGCACGGATAGCCGGGTTCTAGAGGGCAACGGGCCCGCATCTCATGGCATTGAGACGGAGGGGGCTTTACTCTAGAATTGGCGGGCTATTCGCCGCACTCGTAGGGGGTACAGGTTGACCCAGGAGGGGTGCCCAAGTTACCGGATTCCGTGAAGTGCTGGGTGGTCCATTCACATTGCTGAAGGGGGCCGCCTCGCTTCAGGTTTTGGCGGGTAACTTGTCGCGCCCGTAGGGGTCTAGGATTTTATTGCACAGGCTATCCACACGACCAGGGGAACTTTGGGTTTCAGTAGTGGCTCTATGAAACCCGGGGATCCCAGATATCTGTATTGTTCTGTGATGCTGGTTACATTTTTGTGATGTTACATTTTATCACGCCTTGAGTGAATATTATATATTGATATATATACTAGTAGATGTTGTATATGTTTTGCATCCGCGCTAGTCCAGTCCCCGCTCTGTCGTTAGTTAAGTAACCTAACGGGTGATGACGGGACCCAGTAGCGAATGCGGATGGCATATACGTACATCATTATTTTCGTTCTTTATTGGTGTGATCAATTGATGGGACTGCGTTGATTCGGATCAATGCAAGATAAACAAACCTATTCTGATGTTGTTGGAATATTTTTCAAAAAGCTGTTATTGCAAGGACGTTCTCTTTTGTTTTGCACAGTGGTATTCGGTTATGAATATCCAGCTCCTCAGTCGACGAGGCAAGGGCCGAGATCCCTTCACCGGGAGTGACCCCTTGGACAGAAGTTTGCGTTAGGGCAATAACTTCACCATAGCCGATTACTTTTGCTTTGCATCGTGATATTCAGTTGGAATATCCTGCACCTCATCCTACGGGGAAAGAGCCGAGATCCCTTCACCGGGAGTGACCTCTTTAGAAAAGGTTTTCGTTACTATATTTTTAAAAAGCTATCCGGTTCCTTCAACGATATCAAGTTCATTACGTTAAAGGTTTTCGCCAGAAACCATTCGTAGCCCTCCGTCGTTTCAGACGGGTAGCACGTAGTATTCATGCTATGTTTGTTGACCTTCGTCATGGCATAGTGTATGGTAGCTGCTTGTTACCTTTTTGCTGCATAGATAGATGCGTTGGTTTGGGATAGTCGTATAGCCTTATTGACCTTCGTCAAGGGCTTGGACGGGTGGGTTCAAATTAACCTGGACAATGATGGGTAGAACTTGACATGTGATTTATGATTTGTTGACCTTCATCAAGGTCATAAGAGTATGGGGGCAAAAATCACATCGGGAGTTTCTAAAGAAACAGAAACTTGCCAGATATGCGCATACCTTCTGGAGTGTGATAACGTGAGCGGATTCCGTCACGTTATCATGCGATGATAGTTGGATCCCGATTCCCACTGATGAGTTGGTTTACTCCTCGGGTAATCCCGACTAATTCTTCTTTCAGGTTTGGGGAAGAATTTGACGTTACAGTGGGAGGTTTCCTGATTAGATAAAGTGATAACCATTCTGATCTAGGCTAGAGTGCACGCTGAGTGTTTCTTTTTTCTCTCTCTCTTTGGCAGCGACCATTGACCCGACCCTAGACTATGACTCAGTGACCAAGTTAACCGAACCTTCTTATAAGACTGGCTTTTGGATTGTCAGAGTTGCATACCTCATTGCCACTCCTATTTTTACCCTTTTCTCCAGGACACCCCATATTACTACGAACGTCCACTTCCATTGGACAAAACCATCGTATGGTTAATACGAACTCGAAGGAATTTATTCGAGGATGGTTTCTGGTTCTGGAGAAAACGAATAGGACTATTCAGCTGTCTTTTCCTTTTACCTTCTCTCAGGTTACGAGTGTTCCTTGGATTAAGACAGTACACCTATTATGCAAATTGGATAGTCTTCTTCCAAACCATAGGCAGGTGCCGACCGGTAGGGAATGAAGAAAACCAATTAGCCTAAACGGTGTACAGAAGGTATTAAGTTAAGAAAAAGAAAGGGATTAGAAGGAGGGCAAAGTAAATTGTGACTGATATTCACGACAAAACCAAGTATTTCGTTACTACTCCCACTTCACCTTTGTATTTCTCCAGGACACTCCGTATCACTACGAAGATCCACAGTTTATCTGGATGCTCTATCGTATGGTTATATACGAACTCGAAAGGAACTTGTTCCAGTTCGGGGATGGGTTCTGGTTCAGGAGAAATATGAATAAGGTTTATTCGGTTGTCTTTTATCTTCACCTTCTCTCGCATTGCGAGTGCTCCTAGGATTAGGACAGTACACCCATCATGCTTATTGGATAGTCTTCTTCCAAACCATAGGCTGGTGCCGAACGGTAGGGAAGGAAGAATACCATTTGGCCTAAAGGGGTGTACAGAAGGTAATGACTAAAGACATATGAAGGGATGTGGAGATGTGGCAAAGAAATATACGGTTACAGTTGTGAATCTGGATAATGGAAGAGGCATTACTAGGAATACCCGGATACCCCATCGAAACATTTTAATGTTTCAGTTTCACTGTGTACTGTTAAAGGAAAACTGATTTCCCAATTAGACACTTGCTCCAGGGTATGTATTTACCAGGTTTGATTCTACATCTGTATGGTTTTACAGATGATGAGTGGGAGTAAGTTATTGGGAATTAGGTGATCATCCTCACTATATCGGAATTCGTTGTAATTGGTGATATTTGAGGAAATCACCTGGGTTGTTTGCCGGACGGCAAATATTTGGTTTTGAATATCCGTTGTTATGCACCAATTTCAAATTGATATATCTATACGTCTATTTTTATAGATTGAGATATAACTTTTTGAAATTATGTCTATGATGTTTACCTATATCAGTGGATGGTTAGATAAGGAGCATTGAACAGCGGTGTAATTCTTCTTAACCATAAGTACAGTTTTCAACCTACAACACACAGGGAATGAGTTATTAGACTCAGGGGAGTTATACAGAGTATTGTATATTGTCCAATGTCCATTAGGACAGAGGGGTTGGTACTCGTACTATATTCTGTTTACTTGTGACTTCTCTAGTTCTTAGACATGTGTTTCGTAGAAATGCATGTTCTGAGTTTTGAGAAGTTATAGGTATATGAATAAAGTAGAGAACCAGGTGTTGCAAGTATCGGGATTCTTCAAGGTGATCGAAGATGTAGATACTTGTGTGTGGTATTTAGTTGATAGTAATGATTAAGAGAACTTGCTTCTCTTTTAGGTTACTCATAATTGGAAGCATTCCTAAGTTGAGTAACGCTGATCAGCCTCTCTCCATTTTGTTGACATGCACTGGAGAAAGCTGCATGATTTGAATCTGGTTCAATTAAATCAGTGCCTCTGTTTCTGTATTGGATATAGAACAATTCGTATCTTGACGATTTTAAGGTACGGGGAGTTGTCCAGCTTATGCTTAAAACCAGAATCTGGATAACTCAAGGCACGTTTCTATAATGGCTGTTTGTGGGTTGACCCAGGCTATGACGAGGGTTGACTTTCTACCATCTGGAAGATCAATAGTGATATTGTTCTTGACTCGCCACAGTTTTAATAAAAATGGATTTTTTTTTCAGAAAACAGTAGTGGGAGTATGGTAGAACTGGAAATGATTCCAGAACCGCAAACGATTACTGAAAATTTGATAGGAACCTGAAGATTCAATCTGGTTTGACATTCCATTAGCCACTCCGCAGATATGGTGGGTAACCTCAGGCACCCGAGAGGTACTCCGGTAGCCTCAAGGACGGTGACAGGGAGGTTCTTGTTTACCCAGACTTGCCATTGCTGTTGTTCCAGGCTGTGAAACCCGGCAGGAGGATGAATATAGCGTCGTTCTAAACTAGCTTTAGAAGTGTACGTCTATATGACTCTGCCAGAGGGTTGTCGTAGTCAGTGGGAGCAGCGGAAGCAATGGTGGACAAGTGGCTTATGTCTATTTATAGACTAAAGCAGATATAGCGGAGATAGATCATCTATTTCTGATGTGACAGTCATAGGTTTGACTTCATCAGAATAGGGGATGGATTTGTTAAGAAGGTAGTAGAGTGTGATGTCCCAGTATTTGGATGGCATACACAGAGTAGGAAGTGATATTCCTATACTACGATCGGTTATTCTTTGGTTGTCACACAGTGGTTTCTCCACAAAGGACTTGGATATTATATCAGACATTCTGGTTACTAGATCTATGGTTTTAGACCTAGATTTGCGTAGTTTCCCAATCTGGGTACTTAGACAACATTCTAAAGGTATTTGGAATAGATGACTCCTGGCACGGTAGTGTACCTGCAGGTGATGGAGTCGCCCTCTCTAAAGGTGCCTTACAGACTAAAGTAGAGAGGGATGTGTATGATTGGCAGATCACTTGCTTAGGCAATTGAGTCAATCATGAGATGTCAAGTTCCACACCAGATGTTGTTTTTTGCAGTAGATGCAATAAGTTGATATTAACCCAATCCTAGAGAGATATTAGGAAGCAGCTTTAGAACATAAGTGCATGGTCTAAGGATATGATAACGACAGCCTCATTCAGGAGACAGTTATCATTCCAGGCTTCCAAGGTAACATGGACGACAGGGTGGTCGTCAGAGTTATAGTTTTCCCTCTGACGAGGGGCAGTGTTTTGGACAGGTAGTCCAGGCGGATACTGAGGGAGGCATGGCGCAGGATACTGATTAAGTTCAGTTGTCGATACAGTCTAAGAAGTTTAGATTTGGAGTTCATTTATGAACTAGGTCCCATCAGATATCCAGACATACTCTAAGACTGGTATTGCTCATTTCGGGAGATGGCTTTCTCCGCGATATTAAGATAAAGAGAGACATAGAAAGAAACATCGCAGCGGATCCACTCACTGAGGCTGTTCCTCGAACGCAATAGTTTCGCAAACGAGCTTTGTGAGACTGACTAGTAGAGGAGTTGGGTGTTCGGTATCACACGGGCTGTGAGTATGCGACATTGCAATAATTAGCCTTGAGTGCAAGTGGGAGATTGTTGGATATAGTGCCCTCAGAGTCAATTATTGGATCACAGGCACGTGATTGCAATGATTGAGGGAGGACCTATACCGGTAGGACAGTCTTACTCGAGATGATAGTATGCTATCTGGTTTATCTTTATCATCGTGTACTACTTTAGGTGACCTTACAGGTCACTATTGCACGTTGATAGAGCCTCTTGGATTCTTGCTTGACTACCAGCAGTATGAGGGCGATCATATACGTGGGAGCTGGGGTCTATAAGCAAATCTTTAAAAGGTCCCTAGTCGTGGGAGTTTCGAGACAGGGCATCGATTCTCCAGAGTAGACTAGTGTATACAGTCGAGACCCCGACGAGGGGCGGTGGCCGGTCTCACAAGCCACTGGTGTCAGTTGGTTCACCTAAGATGTATACAGGTGCTCATTGGGTTATGAGTACACCTGACAGGACTCGCCAGGAACCTGCTAGTTGGTCTTATACCAGACGTCAGATAGCAGTTCCCTGGTGACATGTGTACAGGTTAGTTCATCGACCTGAGATTGTCATTTGTCTCGTGTGAGTTCCCACTGTACTTAGATTACTACCCTACCATGCTCAAAGGAGACGTGCAAACAGGTTTTAGTTGGGTACAGTCCCGAGCCACATGGAGGCAGTGAGCGGATCTGCAGGGGTTCGTCTCTCCCGGTATTGGGTGTGAGGTCGCGCTGTGTCTAGGATAGCCATTACATAAAGCTCTCGGCCGAGGCAGGAGATTTACTGGTAGGTATTCCAGTAGTATCTCATTGTGTTCTGGGCTACACTCCGACACGACTTGTACCGCTATTGGGGGTCTGACTTTTACCAACCCCCTAGGCCCGCCATGCGATACTCATAGACGAACGGACCGGACTGTACGGATATTGTCACTGACAGACTCAGTAGGGTGTCAGGATGAGTTCGCTCACAGACGTCCCTTTTGGTCAATAGCTGGTGGCCCGTCACGTATGGCTAATAACTCTGACGTGCTAGTGGTTAAATCCACAGCCATAGTATTGACGAGTCTTTAAAGTCCCCCACACAAAGTTACTCAAGTTTCGGGCGAAACGCTGTAGAGGCCGTATGGAGATATGGCAGGGTTCGATCAGATACGTGCGGTATTGCACGGATCGTGTTCGGACGGATTTTACTAGCGGGCTTTGGTTTAAGCCGGATCCTAGTATTAGACAGTGTAGATTTTGTCTCTTTGCATTTGTGTTTAGTGGGAATACAAATGCGGGCATGTATATGCAGTCGCGGGGTTTTCCTGTAATTTATTACGGGATCAGTTTTCTGAAGTTGCCAGTTTGCATTTCGTTCCGGCCAGTTTTCCTTTGTTCCTTCACGGCCGGACTTTCTGATGGAGGGGGTATTTGCAGTTGTGCAAATTACCTATGTGGAGGGGGTTTCTTGAATATGTGGGATTATGATTTGATTAGCATCTTTGCTTTTTCATGATGGCTTGCAATTAATTGAGATTAGAATGGATTAGAAGTTGATGTGAGGCTTACTTTTGGATGTGGTTACCCCTTTGCTTTTACTACTCTCACCTCCCTTCATGTTTTCATTTTTTTCCACCACCATTTCATGAGGGGCCGGCCACATTAGGATGAGAGAGGAATTCATTTTGTGAGGAGGGAAATTTCTTGTTCTCATTTGATATACACCAAAGTTCCAAAAAGCTCATTTTTCCTCTTGTTCATCTTTCTTGACCTCCATCAAATGGCAACCTCAAACCCCAAGAGACAAATCGTTTCTACACTTCACCTACAGCACTCTTGGACGCGTCGGCTTGCCAACTTCGCGCCCGAGTTGCCTCGGTCAAGAGGTGGGAGCCCGTAAAAGAATTCGGCTACGTGGTGCCCTTTCCGACGAGGAGGTGACGAACGGAGATTCCGCGGGAGATCGGGACGACGACAAGAAGACCGAAGGACACGGATCGCTCGGTATATCTCTCTCCCCATCTTTTAGTTTGCTAGTAGCTAGGTTAATGGCCCGATCCAGGTTGATAGTGCGCGGTGGTGCCGGTTTGCAAGTTTCGCAAAATTTTTCGTTTTTGCATTTCCGGCGTCGGATTGACGGCCGGGGCGCCGCCGTGCCTTTACACTTAGGGTAGTCTTGTAAATTCAAATATGGATCGGATGTAAACCTAGGGTTTCTCCTATCTATAAATAGGAAAGCCGAAAGCCTAATTAGGCATGCCTCTTTTTAATTTCTTAGATTAAAATTTTAATTCAGTTGTAATGCTTTTTGAGAGGTATTCATAAAGTAAGCTTTCTTTTTCTATCTTGCATTTTTTATCTGAATTTAATTCGTGCAATTTTTTTATCTGTCTTTTATTATCTGCAATTTAGATAGTCTTTTAAAATAAAAATTATAAGAATGAATTCTTTTGTCACATTCCTAATGAGTGAGTAATTCCTCACTTGTTTGGGTTAGGATAGGGAAGGTTTGAGAGAAGGAAATCCCTCTCACTCCTTTTCTTACCCATATAATTTTAATTAATTAGGACTCTATTTAAATCAACCACACATCGCTCATTACGACACCCTATCCTACAAGATAGCGGTGATTCTCTAGTTAGACCAGTTGTGGTTGAATTAACTGGAAGTTAGGACTAAGAGTTAAGAAATGACGGACAAGGACCAAAATGAAGAAACTTAGTTTCTTCCTAGTCGTGGTAATCCCCTTTGTTGACTATTGCCCTAACACCTATGTTCTTAACTAGGGCATTGTTAGCGGTGAGAAGATTCCATATTTCAAACTAACCTAATCTTAACCCTAGCAAGACTTTAAATCAATTGAATCCCATTCTTAGATTTTAAAACAAAACCTACCACAAATAGGACTTAACTCGTTAAACTTAAAGAAAGAATACCTTTTCCCTGTGGACCGACCCGTACTCAACCGGCTAGCTACCAAGCGATACCATCTTGATTGCGGTATTCTTAATTTAAATTTTAAAATGCATACGAAACAACCAAACAATCAGCCGTCTTTTATGCGGCTCAACCAATCTTGGACCCAAAGGGACAGGCATCGGCTGCTTCGGATTGTCATCACCCGGTTCATGAGTTGAGACTTGTGCTTGATTGGGAGGCGCTCGAGCAATTTGAGCCGTAAGCTGCATCACAACGTTCGTTAGGTCGTCAATTTTCGAATAGAGCTTGGCCATCTCTTTATCTTTACTCCTGAGCTGTTTTCGAAGCTCTTGAAGCAGCTCTTGCTCCGCGGTCCTGGGGCAGAAAGTCGGCTCTTCCTCATTGTCCGAGCTTGACTCTACATGGACTGAGGGGTCTTTCTGCTTATCGGCTTCATCGAGAGGGTTTTCCTCATCCAGTGGATGCGGCTGATCTTGGGAAGTGGCAACCACATTCAAGCCAGATTGGTCTTAGGATGTGGTAGCCCCAAACTTGCTCTTGCTGCGCAGATTGTCGTTGAGATGTGCGCCCGCCATATAGACCGTATGGATAACATATCCGGCCATCATTTCATTATTGATATCTGATTTTGTGGACCACCGTCTTGGCCCTTCTGTTTTGGTAGCGGACAATCGATTGGAGATGGCTGGCCTGACCGGATTCATGAGTGGTGCTAACGCTTCCTTTTTGGATTTGCCTCACTGTTTTCGCGCAGCGCAGAGTGCCTGATAGACTCTTGAAGAGATAGTGTCATTCTTTCTCTTTTGGGGATGGGACACGTCCCTTTATGGCATTGTTCGGACCGCTGTCTTCTTGATTCTGGCGGTCATGACATTTTTCTGAACTCACTTAAGAGGTTTGAAAGAATTGCTAACTTTTACGGCCGACTCAGCCGTTGTCATGGAGTAACCCTTCTCTTGTAATCTCACAAGATTCTACATGGCCGAAGTCCTGGCCCTCTTGTTGGCTTGATACCTGAGCCTTTTCTGCCTTAACTTTCCTGTCTTAAGCACTTGGCAGACTTCGGCTCTTCGGGAAGACGCCATAGACTGATTGACCGAGAGCCCAGAGAAGATGCCTGCTCGCGTGATTGTCAAGGGCACTATCTGAGCTTGCTGGAGCTGGTTTGTGGCCCCATTGGTGTTGACGGCCTTGCCCCCAGTTGGAACAGTGGAGAGTCGTTCGAATACGGATTTGCATTTGGTGTGGGATGCTCTGGCGACCACGACGTTCGGCCTCTAACCCTTCGAGGTTGGTTTGGCCGCTTGGTTTTTCAGGACCTCTGTCGGATCATCGCTTCCAGCAGGGTAGATGATGACCGAACCAAACTGACGGGGTGGCTCTTCCCATTGCCGGCTGAGACTGCCAGGGAGAACTACACGGGCATTGATCTTGACTACGTACGAGATCAGGGGTACGTCGGAAGCTGAATTCATTTTGGGAGACATCGTTGTTGAAAGTTGACTGCTGCACGAAAGGAACATCACTTCAGTACAAACGTCGATATGTATGTTAAATGAGTTTGCATGAACACTTGACCCGAGATATGAGAGGAGAGAAATGTCCCACCAGACGTGCAAGAATCTGTAGGGTGTTTTTCGTAATCCCATTGAGATAGGAATACGCACGCGCTTGTCAGGTGTATACAGATTCCCCCTGCCTAAGGTAGACCGGGGTTTATTAATTGTTGGGATCCGAATCTCCGGCAGCCGCGGACTAAGCTTCCGCTTAATACCTCCCACCTTTGGAGCGAAGGAACCTCCGATTGACGGGTCAACTAGTCATGCGAACTCAGTATGCAGTGTGCGTGTGTTGTGTTTTGAAAGGGGTTTTCAGATAAATCGGGGGCATCGCAGAGTTTATGGGGGGCCTTGTTTCTGGTGTGGAGTGCACGGAAAATGAGGGGTGAGGAACGTCTTAAAGACGCGTGTATGGCACGTGGGCACTGGGCACCCGCGGGTCAAGTGCTTTGCATATGGGCGCGTGGTGCCCGCGGGTCATGTGCCAAGCGCATAGGCGCTTGGGCCCGCAGGTCACGTGCGCAGCACATGATCGCTGGGCACCAGCAGGTCACATGAGCTGCACATGACCGCTGGGTGCTGAGCGCCCGCGGGTCGCATGAGGCACACATGGGTGCATGGCGCCCGCGGGTCACCTTCCTTGCACGTAACCGCTGGGCGCCCGATGGTCACGTGCACGGCACGCGACCGCTAGAAACACCAGCAGAAAAAGGGCTTAGCCCCTGGGTTAGGAGTTGAACTCCCAAGGGGCATTGGAGTTGAAATCCTAACAGGGATTATGTATAGATTTGGAGTTAAACTCCTAAAAAGAGAGTTGATTTATGGAGTTAAACTCCAACAGATCTTGAGTGGAGTTAAACTCCTAGAAATCTTTGGATCTTCTTTTGAGCCTCAGATCCTCCTGGAATGGATTTTTTGGAGATGGGTATCCTTCTTCTTTCTCTCTGTTGGCTGGATCTTGAGGGAAAATGGGAGGTGAGACTTAAAATCTCCCCCTTTAGGAATTTGATGGCAGATCCGAGCTCCCCTTCAAGGGTTATATGGTGAAAAACTATTTATTTTTTAAAAAAGAAGAGTTAAACTCTTGATTTAATCCAAAAGAAAAGAAGAAGGTTTATGTAACAACCGAGTTCATTTATACCAATTCCAGTACCCGTATTTACTTATTTGTGGTATTTTCTTGATTTAACGGGTTTTGGGTGTGAATGGTATTTCATATTTTACATTGCATTCGATCCAACCCGCTTGCTTGAACCTGTTTGATTCATATTTATAGATTACCTTGACTTGTTAAATAGACACGTGCATTTAATGTGGACTGCATACTGGCATTTCATCTAGCATCGCACATTTTACATATAACATTTTAAGTCACGTAAAATATTTTAAAAATACATTTCATAGCCTGCATGATACCCCTAACCCCGTGGTAGCATCCGCACATCTTCTTCTCGTTCCGTTCAGTAAAACGGACGTGTTTGGATGGCTACGCGCACGTACATGCATCCGTTTTTGGAGGTATACTTTTTCGTTACTTGAGTATTCATTTTGAATTTTGAAAGTCGCATATATTTTTCATATTTTAAATCTGAATTTTTAGACCCGACCCGGACGTGTTATGGAGTAAGTTTGTATTTGCCAAAATCTCAAAACGGACAAATATTATATTCTTTATATATTTATAAACTATTAATATATTTTTTTAACTAAATTATATTATTATATTCTTAACATACTGACAGTTATAATTATATACATATTATATATTTTTTTAAACTAATAAATCCTAACTATCACCATGCTCTCTCTCTTTCTCTCTCTCACAATCCTCTCTCTCTCTCTCTCTTTCCTTATATATATAATATAATATAATTTTTATATATACTCTAATCTTAACAAATATTTTCTCACGTCCCTCTCTCTTCCTCAGCTTCCTCTTTTCATTTTTCTGTTTCCCGTCTCACGTGAGCCCTAACCCACGCTCGCCATTGCCGTCGCCATGACCTCGCCTCCATCCTCTCATCGCCTCCTCTCATCTCTTAGACCACCTCTCTCCTTTTCCGACAACTCCTCTCCCCGCAACCCTACAAACACCGCGACGAACCCATCAACCCGACCTCCTCGCCGTCACCAACTCGCCGTCGTCGAACGCTCGTCCTCGTCACCACTTCCCCTTCCTCTCTCCCCTCTCTCCTTCTCCCTAAAACTCCGAGCTCTCCCCTGCACACCCCAAGAACCCGACCCCAAGCCTAGCCAACCCAAGAACCCATTACGGCCACCCTTTCGGTCCCGTCGCCGAAGCTGACCACCTTGTCGACCTCCTCTCATCCCCATTGCCTCTACCACATCATCTTTTCCTCACCATCTCCTCTTCTCTGCAAGAACCCTAGCTTTCCCTGTATAGTGCAAACCCTAGAACCCTCACCTGCATCTCTCTTCGCCGGAAAGCTTCGTCGTCGACGGCAGCCGCCGTCGTGTCCCTTGCCACCTCCTCTGAACCCAGAGCACCTAACACACAGCCCTTTTCTTCTCCCCCTTTCTTCTTCTTCTTCTTCTTCTTCTTCTTCTTTCCTTTTCTTTTCTTGATCTTGTTCTTTTCCGATCACCCGTCAGAGCTGTGCTGCTGCCGACAATCCGAGCAACCCTGTGGACATCCCTTACTTACGTGGTTACCTTCATGCTGTGCCTGGACCTGTCCCATGTGCGCGTGTGGATGTTGCAACATTTTTCCGACATTGGACGCTGCGTGCGCATCCCGTGTCGTGATCCGATCGAGGCAAGTAAAACTTGCTACATGCTATTTATATTATATTATACTTATTTAACCGCATATTAAATCTGTAGATTAAATCTAATGGCACATGTTCCTTTAAACATTCCAATATTCAATTTATATCATTTTAATTTTAGAACTTGAAACATATTAGATTACAATACACGATACCCATATCCGTATTTGAACCACATAATAATTATTTGCATAGCCCATAGTACCCTTTAATAGTTTATACCCTATTGGACACTCGTTTGCATACATCTAGCCTAATATATATTCAATTGCATCCCTAAATCATTTAATACATATTAATGTGATTTTAACATTCCATATTCGATAAACTGTATTTAATTAATGTTGGAACTATCCCCTTAACTCAAATCGATAACTGTACATCTATATGCTTTAATCTGTACTTATTTGCATATAACATCACAATGTTCCATTTTTGTTCCATTAGTACCCATACTTGTTTTGTATACCCATGCTTATTTTTAGTTTGATTATAAGCACCCACGTGACATGTTGTGCACCCCTGACATGACTTAATACACCTACTACTTGACACGACGTGATACCATGCACTTCTTGACATAACATGATACATATATATTACCTGACTTGACTTGAGATACCATGGCTTTCTCTAATACCTGATCTTGTTATTAATGCCAAAAAACCTGACATGTTGTCCCTACGGACATTTCCTGTTGTCTATCCAGACAAACCTTTACCTGCTGATCCTGTGTTGGCATTAGCTCCAGATTTATCAATACTTGACTTGAATACATAACTTGGGGGTATGGGGAAATCAATGATGAAACCTGACTTGTAACTCGACAGTTCGATACCTTTACTGATCAGTTTTAGAGGCTAGGCCAGCCTTGGGATGATACTGTTGACATCATTCATCGTTACCCCTTTTCCTTTTAGTGCCTAGCGGCATGTCTCGGCTTCAGCCCGAGAATCTTCACCGTGATCCCGGGCACGCACGGGATACTATTGAGTTACATCAATGATTCATCAAATTGATTTCAAAGACTTGAGAGTGGTTAACCCAGTAGACCAGTTTAGAACTCACTGCACATCACCTGTGCTTTACCCTTCACTGTCACTTTTATATTACTGTTATACCTGTTTTACTGTTCATACACATACTGGTATGTCTTGCTACCCCTGTTTATAGTATTGCTTGATATTATAACGCACTGACGTCTGGGTTTTGCATGGCCCAGATCCTCTACCTTTGTTGCTGACTGATCAGGAGTACTGCCGCTGTGAGACCGAACGATGATGATCCTGTTGGTATCCAGTTTTACTTTCCAGGTGTTTTATTTATTGGATCTTTTGCTTCCGCATATTATATTATTTCTTGACTCATTTATTTTGGCTCATAGACATGTACTAGATAATTTAGTTTACTTTCCTGTTCTTGATATCTCTACAGCCGTAATGTGACTGTGGAAGGATTTTTCCTATCCACAGGTAGCATGGTTGGCTATGTCACATGCTTATCTTAGCGTACTCTGGGAAGCGGGGCGTGACAGTTTAGAACCTTGAGGAAGGAGGAGGTATAAACCCTAGTTTTTTCTGAGAGAGAAAAAGTTTTTAAGATATTTTCATCATCTTTGCCTTTATAGGCTACAAACTTTACATATAGCCCATTGGGCTTTACAAAATGGCATTTTGCCCATCTCATGCCTCATGTGCTCATTTCTTTTGCACATGAGCCATGGGTTTTACAAAAATTTGGCTTTATGCCTATTTCTCTTACATTTATTCATAAAAAAAATACACCAAAATTATTTACTACAAAATTTTTATTTTGGCAGGGGGCTGGCTGCTTCATGTTCGGGCTCGACTCGGGCATAGGCCCACTTGACCTGGGCTTGGGCCCATTTTGCTTGGGGTTGACTTTGATTTTGACTTGGTCAACCGGGGTGTAAATTTTGACCCCAACAATGTGCCCTACTTCATTTCGCTTGAACTAGGAAACTTCTGTATGGGACTCTAAAGACTCGTCAATACGCCAGCAGTAGATAATGATCACATCAGTTACCCACAACCCGTCAGCGGTACTAGCAGGACGTAACGGCTACCCAGGTATTGAGCAATTAGAAGATCAACAAGAAAACTTGTCCAAAATCCCATGAAGCTTATAAGTAACACTTACCGTACAGTCCGGACTCTTCGTCTGATATGTCGTATATCGAGTTTAGGGGTAGAATCGTCAGACCGCAATAACTTGATAAGTCATGCCGATATGTGGCCTATAACGGTACGAGAAACTACGGATAACACTTACCAGTAAATCTCATCAACGGCCCTGGCCAGGAACTTCCTGTTATACCCAATTGAGCATAGCGCAACTTCAACTCCCTATACCGGGAGAGACAAAACCACTTCTATCGCTCATTGCCTCCATGTGACTCGGGTTTGTACCCAAAATCCACCTGTTTGCACGACTCCTTTAAGCCGTGGTAGGGAGGAAATCAAAGCACAGTGGGAACCACATAAGACTCTATGACGATCTCGGATCTACAGACTAAGCTGTACCAGTGTCACCAGAGAACTGCTATCTGACGATAGGTATATTACCATCTAGAAGTTCTCGGCGAGTCCTGTTCAGTGTACCCATTCTCTAATGAGCACCTGTGTACAATCTTTGATGTTAAACACCAATGGTTATGGGATCAACCATCGCCCCATACACATTAGTCTACTCTGGAATATCGATGCTCTGTCTCGATATTCCCTCGACCAGGAACAATTGAAGGATGTGCTTGTGGACTACCTAGGTCCCAGTAGTATGATCCGCATCATAGTCCTGATAGTTAAGCCAACATCTTAAGGGCTTTATCAACATGTATATGAGAGACAGTATAATAATACCAGTGAACATGTTAAGATAAAGGCAACCAGATAGAATACTATCATGTCGAGCAAGAAAGTCATATGTGTGTGTGTGTGTGTGTCCAAGCATCCACTATATCATACAATAATAGCCTCTAGGACATACATATTCCTAACAATCTCCCACTTGCACTAAGGCCAGTTGTTGTAGTATCTCATACCTAACATCCGAAAAAGTCTCTCGAATTGCATCTGGGGGAGGGCCTTCGTGAGTGGATCTGCTGAGTTATCCTTCGCGTCAACTCTCTTAACCTCGATCTTCTGGCGATCTGCTATCTCCCTGATCAGGTGATACCTCTTAAGAATATGTCTAGATCTCTGAAGGGACTGGGGTTCCTTGGCTAAAGCCACTGCTCCATTGTTATCACAATACACAGGCATTGGATGCTCAATGGTTGGAACCGTACCAAGTTCAGCTATGAAATTTTTCATCCAGACAGCCTCTTTGGAAGCATTGTTGGCAGTGATATGTTCAGCCTCCATCGTTGAGTCTGCTACGGTATCTTTCTTGGAACTCTTCCAACATATCGCCCCTCCATTGAAGGTGAAGACAAAACCCGAGACCGGGTTACTTTCGTCTTTATTACTCTGGAAGCTTGAATCGGTAAAGGACTCCACCTGGAGTTCACCGTTACCATACACCAAGAACATCTCTTTAGTCCTTCTCAAGTATTTAAGAATGTTCTTCATAGTTGTCCAGTATTTCTCCTGTGGATCTGATTGATACCTACTCACTGCACCTAGTGAGTAAGCTACATCTGGTCTGGTATATAACATTGCATACATGATAGACCTGACAGCCGAAGCATAGGGTATCCCTTGCATACGAGCCCTCTCCAAATCAGTCTTAGGAGGCATCTCTTTGGAGAGAGTGATTTCTGAACAAGCAGGTAAATTACGACGCTTAGAATCTTCCATACTAAACCCCTTTTGTATGGTGTCTATGTACCTGAATTGGGACAATCCCAACATCCGTTTAAATATATCTCTATAGATCTTTATCCCCAATATGTAGGAGGCATCACCTTGATCTTTCATGGAGAACTTGTATGATAAGAAGAGTTTTGACCGAGTGTAGCATAGGAACATCGTTTCCTATTAAGAGTATGTCATCCACGTATAATACGAGGAAGACAACCTTACTCTCTACTAGCTTCTTCTATATACATGTTTCATCTATATTTTTTATGAAGTCAAACTCTCTGATAGCTCCATCAAAACAGATGTTCCAGTTCCGCAATACATGCTTAAATCTGTAGATGGATTTAAGCTGCTTGCACACTTTTCCGCTACTCCAACTGTCTATGAAGCCCTATGGCTGTGTCATGTACATGCTCTCTTCTAAATCACCATTTAGAAAAGCGGTCTTGACATCCATCTGCCGGATTTCGTAGTCATGGTATGCAGCAATGGCAAGTAGGATCCTGATGGACTTAAGTATAGCGACAGGAGAAAAGGTTTCATCATAGTCGACACCTGGTCGTTGACGGAAAACTTTTGCTATAAATCTAGTTTCGAAAGTCTCAACTTTTCCATCTACACCAAGTTTCTTCTTAAAGATCCACTTGCTCCTGATGGGTTTTACCCCTTCAGGAGCAACTTCCAAAATCCATACTTTGTTGGTGTACATGGATTCCATCTCAGATCGCATAGCATACAGCCATTTCACAGAGTCTGCACTTGTGATGGCCTACTCGAAACTAATTGGGTCATCATCTTCCATGATGCAATCCTCGCTCCAACTGTCTATGAGAAAACCGTAGTATCTCTCAGGTGGATGAGGAACTCTACTAGATCTGCGGAGTGGCTGAGGTTCATCGGGGATTATTGAATCCTCCGGTTCTACCAAATCATTAGTTATAATTTGTGTTGCTAGAACTTTTTCCCGTTCTACTTCATTGCCACTAATTTCTTTTACAAGAAATTCCTTTTCTAAAACGATAGCATGTTGAGAAACAAACAGTTTTTGTTCCTCAGAATGGTAGAAGATATATTCATAAGAATCTTTTGGATATCCTACAAACTTGCACAAAACAGACCTTGCCTCGAGCTTGTCTGGATTTTGCTTTTTAACATAGGCCGGACAACCCATATCTTAACTTGTTTAAGAGACGGTCTCTTCTCATACCATATCTCACATAGAGTGGTAGGCACGGATTTGGTCGGAACCTTATTCAATAGATATACAGCTATCTCAAGTGCATAACCCTAAAAGGAAATAGGCAACTCAGTATTACTCATTAAAGAGCGCACCATATCTAATAGGGTGCGATTCCTCTGCTCCGAAACTCCATTGTGCTGTAGTGTATATGGAGGAGTAAGATGAGAGAGAATCCTATTCTCTTTTAAATAGTCTCTGAATTCCATGCTCAAGTATTCTCCTCCCCGATCAGATCAAAGGATTTTAATATGTTTACCCGTCTGATTCTCAACTTCGTACTTATATTCCTTGAATTTCTCAAAAGATTCAGACTTGTGTTTCAACAGGAACACATGTCTGAATCTTGAGAGATCATCGGTGAATGTAATAAAGTACGAGAAACCATTCCTGGCATGTGTAGACATAGGACCGTATACATCACTATGTATCAGTCCCAAGAGTTCAGTAGCTCTTTCTCCGTGTCCAGTAAATGGAGTTTTGTTCATTTTTCCTTTGAGATATGACCCGCAAGTTTCATAAGATGTAAATTCTAACTGATTCAAATATGCATCTTTATGCAACTTAGCTGGTCTTGTCACATTGATATGACCTAGTCTACAATACCATGAGAAGGCTTCGTTCATTTCTGAATTTTTCCTCATGTATGTGTTCTGTACGTTTAGAACTGTGGTTTGATTCAGAACGTATATACCGTTACATAACCTACCATACCCAATCAACACTTGATTTAGGAAAACATTCATAATATTTTTGGTACGAAATAGCTATCGCTCAGAATTATTGTATTACCACTTGGTAATACAAGGTGATATTCGCCAACTGCTTTGGCTGCAACAATTGCACCATTCCCTTCTCTGATAGACATATCACCTTTTCCTAGTTCTCTACCTTTACATAACCCATGTAACAAATTAAATACATGGGATCCTGATCTGGTATCCAATACCCAGGACGTAGAGAAAACTGAGAAACTATCACGCCCCGCTTCCCGGTGTACGGGGAAGGGACGCGGAGAGGCCGCTACGTATTTACTCTGAAGTAAACACGCTAAGCGTATCTAAGCAATATAAAGTAAATGTATACAAGAAAAATGACAATAGATGTAATTGAACAACAACTTTTATTTATTAACAGTTCTTTATAAGTACAACTGGAAATGTAAATACATGAATAGAAAGCAATGCCTAAACAATGGCATGAACTGAAATGAAAAGTATGTACAAGTATCTAAAGCTCGGGATCAAAGGCTAACTGCTCCAAGTCTTCAGTACCGGGCTCGATCTCCAGTGAGACCGATCCACCTGACAACATTCTAAAGAAAGAAGAAAGAGAATTTCGTCAGCAAACAATCGCTCGGTAAGTCCCAAAGATAAGTAGAGAAAGAATAGACAGAAAGAGAATATAACTAGTAATATTTGATTATAATGTTAACGAAGTTGTTTATAACTTGGTACAGAACATGCCAGTGTATACGAGAGGAGTCCCACTATTCCAGAGACTAAGATATATGAAGCACAAAGAACCGTTCACCAAGGGTACAATGGCAATAGATATTCAGGTTAGGTGTATTATGGTTACAGTCTTGTGCCACTTCTAACACATCCCGTACCAATCTACCCCTTTATACCCCGCAATTCCTTCTGTATTGATTGTATTGTTTGGTTATATAGATGGATGACTTGCCGAAACCATGATATCAGTAAATGGAATGGATATAAATGGATAGTCATGTAAACGGAGTATATCCATGGTTCAGTTCAGTCAATATAGATTGATATAGATTGAATAAAAGGATCCATGTTGAATTGTAGTTTATACTTGAATCATATTCAAGTCAGATTGATTAGATTGAGACTTAGTCTGAGTCAGACACTTTGAAAAGAAATTGAAGTCCTGAATTAGTTTTGATGTTATCGGTAACTGCTGCACATGGACGAAAGGATTTGTGTCTTTTTCCAAGACAATTATCGTGTTGATAACACCGTTGTTAGATTGTCTATCTTAGATAGGCAAGCACCCATATTCTCCGACTCTCTGAGGCTCAAGAGATTTGGTCCCATTTAAACCTATATTTACTAGGGTCCTTACTGTAATTTAGTATAACTTGTAAAAATAGTTTTGATATATTTTCAAAATACACCTCAAAAATTTAATTATCGTCTTTAGGGTTTTCATAGATGTATATTTTATAAAAGTGAAACTTCTATTGAGTAAAACATAGTTTTCATTGTATAGGGTAGAATTATATTGTATTGAAATGGTACTTTCATGTAATGGTGATTCCTTTGATTTAGAAAACATGGAATATTTGTATAATATATTTAAAATAGATCTTTTGATAATATTCATATATATATATATTAAAATAAATTTTATTTATTTGTATAAATCTCATTTTCTTAAAAAATTGCATTAGAAATTCCATCGAGATCGAACGCTCCTTAAGGAGGTCTGCATCTCGCTCTACTAGGCCCGAGGATGTGCGATAACCCGCACTATCCTGATCGGTGTTCTCCTAAATGGGTTGCAGAGGCGTAATTGCAAGGAATTAATTAACACTCTTTTTAAAGAAAACGGTTTTTAATTGCTTAAGGTATTTATTCGTAAAAGCGTATTTTCCCATAATCTAGAATTCCAAAATTCATCGTGCTATTTCCAATATATGTGTTGTGATGAGGTAGGTCCTTTCCTCGTGAGTTTTCTAAAGTTAATACGGTTAAAAGTGGATAACAATATCGTTTGTAAACATGATGGAATTTTACTGTAAAAATGAAATAGAAATTGCAACATGAATTATTTTAAGATGAAACTTGTTCTAATTTATTTATTTATGTTTTTTAAACATTATATGAGGGTATGGTGATTTATAGTTTAAGAAAAATGTATTTTTTAAAGAAAAAACGAATCGGAAGTCGGAATAACTCCGCTTCCGATGAGTTTTGAAAAATGAAAGTTTAAGAATAGTAGAATAGCAGGGGAGAGGGGACTTACTAGCTATTAAGATAGAGGGGAGAAGGGGAAGCTTAAGAAAGTGTCGCGGCATCATTTCGTCGCCGGAATCTTCTTGGAACGTCGTCGGAACTTCGCCTCTTGCTAACTCTACTTGCACAACTTGGGACTTCGAAATTTTTGAGAGTTTTTGTAATAAAATTCTGAGTGAGGAGGGGAGAAATGGCGGGTGGTATTTATATGGAAAATTAGGGTTTTGAGGTAATGAAGAATGAATAAAAAATGCATTAAAATTTTGGTTTAAAGCCCTTTTTTAATTCTCTGTTTCTTTTTAATAAAAACAAACAGAACAGGGGTTAAGGGAGGATGCCAAGGGGTGCTAGGCAAAAGAAATGGGGACCATCCCCTACGGACGGCCCGGCGGTGCCGGTTCCTCAAGCAATCTCACCGGTCGTTTACCGGTGGTGGAGCTTGGGATTCTCGCCACGTGTCTCTGTCGCTTCATATACCCCAGTGCACATGTTTGTTTAATCTGCAACTCTTCATTTTACGTGTAGTGCACGTGTAAACCCTTAAGTTTCTAAAAGATTAAAAGAAAAATACAATAAAAATATATGTGACTGGGGGGATTCGATCATATGGGCCACGTCACAGCAGTGCAAGGCTTTACCAATGAGCTACAAGTGTTTTCTTGCTATTCAAAAGTAAATAAAAAACTTATAGTGTACAGAGGATTGCAAATACTATATTTGTACATTAACTTTTAAATAATTTTTCTTTATATTAAAATTGGAGTTGTTATATTCTACCCTTCTTACAAAAATTTCGTCCTCGAAATTTACAATTATTTTAAGGACTAATTTACAAACAAATGAGTGTATCTTGCATGCATGTCATTTTCCCGTTCCCATGTTGATTCTCCTGGTGAATTTTTTCTCCATATCACTCGAACCAAGTTGACTTCCTTATTCCGAAGTGACCTATGATCTCAACAGGTTGTTGTTCACAGGATAAATCTGGCTGTACAGTGAGCTCGGAGTGATCAAGAATATGGCTGGGGTCACTCACATACCTTCTGAGTTGAGATATGTGGAACACATTGTGCACTTCTTCCGATGAAGGTGGAAGTGCCAAGCGATAAGTCACTTCTCCGACTCGTTCGAGTATGTTGAACGGTCCAATATACTTCAGACTGAGCTTACCCCGTTTTCCAAAACGAATCACTCCACGGTTCGGAGATATCTTCAAAAATACATGTTCTTCCGGTTGGATCTCCAAGTGACGGCGCTTTGCATCGGCCCAGTGCTTCTGTCAATCTTGGGCTATGCGCATTCTTTCTCTGATAGTGTGAACCACATTGACAGTTGCTACTATCATCTCAGGTCCAAACAGTTCTCTATCTCCGATTTAGTCCTAACTTAATGGCGATTGACACTTCCTTCCATATAAAGCTGCAAATAGTGTCATTCCTATACTTGCTTAGTAGATATTGTTGTATGAAAACTCCACAAGATATAGGTGATCTTCCAACGATCCTCCGAAGGATATCATACACGCTCTTAGCATGTCTTCAAAGATCTGAATAGTTCGCTCTGACTGACCATCTGTTTGTGGATAATAAGCTGTGCTGAAGTTCAGACTTGTTCCCAAGCTAGCTTGCAGACTCTGCCAAAATTGCGATCGAGATCTGGTGTCACGATCAGAGACAATGCAAACTGGTACTCCATATAATTTCACAATTTCCTGCATGAGTTCATGGGTATCAGAGATAGTACATATTGAAGATTTAAATCTTACTTAGATTCTTACATCCATGTACTTCTTTACTAGTGTCTCAGTAGATTGGCCAACTTGAAATGGGATGAAGTGAGCCGACTTTGTGAGTCGATCCACAATAACCCATACCGCATCGTTACCTTTCGTGCAGTGAGGAAGTGCAGTCATGAAATCTATTGTGATGTGTAGCCACTTCCATTCAAGGATAGGCAACGGTTGAAGTAGACCAGCTGTCCTGTGATATTCAGGTTTTACTTGCTGACACACCAAGCATTTTATGACGCTTCTGGCTACTTCACGCTTCATTCCATGCCACTATTAATTTTGACGCGAATCTTTGTACATTTTTGTACCTCCAGGGTGTATTGAATAAGGAGAGCTGTGAGCTTCTTTCATCAACTCTTCTCGCACAGAACCTTTGGTACACACAATCTACTGCCATATCTCAAAGATCCGTCTTCATGGATGATGAAGTCTATTCGAAGTCCACTTTCTACTTGTTCTCTGATCTTTTGCAACTTAGCATCACATGCTTGATCTATTTTGATCTGATTGACAATGGTAGATTGAACTTCTAAGTTCATCAAACTTGAAGTGTTACCTGGCATGACCACGTCAATTTCCATTTGATGCAAGTCTTGTTGAAGCTTCAACTGTGCGGTGAGATTCATTGCTAATGGTTGGCGATTAAGTGCATCAGGAAGTACATTCACCTTCCCTGGATGATATTGTACATTGATGTTGAAGTCTGCCATGAGTTCTAACCATCTTCTCTGCCGCATATTCAACTCTTTCTGAGTAAACACATTTTTCAGACTCTTGTGATCTGTGTATATATCCACTCGTTCACCAAGAAGATAATGTCGCCAAATCTTGTGTGCAAAGATAATAGCTGCCAACTCTAAATCATGCGTCGTAAAATTGTGCTTATGAATCTTCAGCTATCTTGAAGCATAAGCTACAACTTTATCGTGCTGATGTAGAAAACATCCTAATCCCTTACCAGATGCATCGCAATGCACTACAAAACCTCCAAATTGGTCTGGTATAACGAAAATAGGTGCTAATGTTAATCTTGACTTGAGTTCTATGAAAGCTTGTTCGCATACTTCCGACCACACGAATTCTACATTTTTACATGTGAGCTTGTTCAGGGGTGTTGCAATCTTCAAAAATCCTTCAATAAACCTCTTGTAATATCCTGCTAAACCCAAGAAACTTCGAATGTCATTCACTGACTTTGGTGTCGGCCATTCGCTTTCTGCTGATACTTTAGCTGGATCTACAGAGATTCCATCGCCTGATACAATATGTCCGAGAAAACCGGCTTGATCTAGCCAAAACACGCACTTACTGTACTTGGCATAAAGTTGATACTGTCGTAAAGTCTCCAGGACAATTCGTAGGTGTTTGGCATGTTCTTTCCGATTCTTAGAATACACCAGGATGTCGTCGATGAAGATGACAACAAAACTGTTTAGGTACTCTTGGAAAACTTGATTCATTAGGTTCATGAATATAGCTGGTGCGTTGGTCAATCCAAATGGCATCACAAGAAATTCGTATTGTCCATAGCGAGTTCTGAATGCCGTTTTATGGATATCAGATTCTTTGACCTTCAGCTGATGATAATCTGAATGAAGATCTAACTTGGAGAAAACACAAGACCCACTTAGCTGATCGAACAGGTCGTCGATGCACGGAAGTGGATACTTGTTCTTTATAGTTACTTCGTTTTGAGCTCTATAATCAATGCACATTTGATATGAACCTTCCTTCTTCTTCACAAGTAGAACTGGTGATCCCCAACTTGAAATTCTGGGACGAATCCATTCTTTCGTCAATAATTCATCCAACTGAGTACGGACTTCCTTTAAACCTTCAGGGCTTAACCGATACGGTGTTTTGATCACCGGTTGTGCTCCACGTACTAAATCAACGCTGAATTCAAGAGCTCGATCAGGAGGCAAACTTGATATGTCTTCAGGAAACACATCGTCGAATACTTGAACTATTTCTGGCATCGATCCTTCCTCCACTTGAAGCGCTGCAATCACCGCCTTCTTTGGTTTTGCTTTGTATGTACTTGGCTTCAGGGTACGGTCTTCACTTTTGAAATAAAAGACTGGATGGTCTAGAATCTCGAACGCTACCCTCTTTTAATGACAGTCGATGGTAGCGTAAAAAGTTTTGAGCCAATCCATACCCAAAACGACATCAAAATTCGGTATGTCCAGCACCTTGAAGTCAGCATAGAATTCTCAGCTATAAATGACCACTAGACATAGGTCGTATCCCATTATTTCCTTTAGAACGCCGTTCCCTGAACTGACATTCCAGCTGGATATGAGAGGTTTGACTGGAAACACATGAATTCGGACGAACCGTTGCGACATAAAGCAATGAGATGCTCCAGTATCGAAGAGTGTTTGTGCAGGAAGTGAGGCTACTAAGATTGTACCTAAGTTATGTGGGATAGATTTTAGGTATAAGGAAAAGACATATGGTTATGTATACAGACTGAAAGAAATTTTGAAAGGAAAATGTTACCTGTGATGACTTGGCTAGTGGCTTCAACATCTTCCACAGTCATTGTGAAAGCCTGTCATCTCGGTACATTCCTCCTTGCTGGAGGAGCATTCCTCTGTCTGTTCCGTTGTATTTGAGGTACGTTCCTTTGAGCTTGATGGAAATGGCGAGGAGGAGGTGCAGTTGGTCCACGATGAGGTAGAGCAGGGAGAGCTAGTCGTGGAGCAGGTGCCTGGATGGCTGGGCGCTGCTGATATGTAATTGCTGGTCTGGGTGCAGCATTTGGGTTATGTCTACGAGGACAAGACCTAATGTCATGAGTGGCTGAGCCGCAGACTAAACAAAGGAGATTTTTACGCCGGCAGTCTTTCGCCAGATGTCCATCTCTCCTGCAGTAGGTACAAAAGGCTGGGTTGGGCCGGTTGTTTGGTACTCCTGGTCTTCTGGGCACAAAATGCAGCCTTGATGAGGCTCCTCCTGCCATCTGAGTGGCAGGACGCTTCATCCCGGAAGAGTGGGGACTACCCTTCATTTTCGCCACTGCCTCATATCGGTGGGCAGCTTTCAGGGCCAACTCGTAGGTTGGGAAATCCCATGTAGCTAAGGCAGCTTGGATTTTTGGATCTAACCCTTGCCGAAATCTTCTGAATCTGATCTCAGCAGTTGGTATTAAATGTGCTGCATACCTGTTAAAGTCTTGTATTAGCTGTGTAATATGCGATAATTGAAAATCGAACATTGATACATATCTTACCTACTGAGTCTGGTAAACTCAGCATTATACTCATCCATAGGTTTGGTCCACATCGAACCCTATTGTAGATGGATGAATTGCTGCTCCATGTAAAATCGGGAAGTCTCTGGGAAGTATTTCGCGTCGAACATGTCTCGAAAAGTCCTCCATTCGATAGGTTAGGCAAGACGCTTTCTTCCGCCTTCCACCAGACTCGGGAGTTGTTGGTGAGTTGTAGCTTCGCAACTCGAACCCAAGCGATCTATGGCACTTGTGCCGCTACCAGGACATCCTCAATACTCTGAGCCCATTCTACAGCTTCCAGGGGGCTCTCTTTTCCTGAAAATTATTTTGGGTGCAATGCCCGGAATTGCTTTACTCCAGGCGCTTCCACTTCTGGACGGTTCAGTAATATAGCAGTTTGTTGCTACTGTCCTTCCAGGAGGCTTCAGATTGCCTCAAGAAGTACCGTATGCTCATTGATCGGAGCAGCAACGGTAGGCGTAAGCGATAAAGGTGGTGGTGCATTGTTGAAGTTGGTGGTGGTGTTGTTTAGAGAATCCATAACCTTGAAGGAAAAATAGGGTTATGATAGATTCAAAGTACATAAATTGTAAGATTTAAGAAATGTGACATGTAAAGAAAGTTTTCAGTTTCCGTTTCTTGTGTTATATTGCTTAGGACTTCATGCAGAATTGACCCGCATGTCCATGCAGAACGACCCTGCATAGGCCGCCAACAAAACTTGTTACGCCCCGTTTCCCGATGTACGGGGAGGGGACGCGGCGAGGCCGCTACGTATTTACTCTGAAGTAAACACGCTAAGCATATATAAGCAATATAAAGTAAATGTACATATGAAAAAAGACAATAGATGTAATTGAACAACAACTTTTATTTATTAACAATTCTTTATAAGGACAACTGGAAATGTAAATACATGAATAGAAAGCAATGCCTAAACAACGGCATGAACTGAAATGAAAAGTATGTACAAGTATCTAAAGCTCGGGGTTAAAGGATAACTGCTCGAACTCTTCAATACTGGACTCGATCTCCAGTAAGTCCGATCCATCTGACAACATTCCAAAGAAAGAAGAAAGGGAATGTCGTCAGCGAACAATCGCTCGGTATGTCCTAAATATGAGTAGAGAAAGAATAGACAGAAAGAGAATATAACTAGTGATGTTTGATTATAATTTTAACGCAGTTATTTGCAGCTTGGTACAGAATATGCCAGTGTATATGAGAGGAGTCCCACTATTCCGGAGACTAAGGTATACGGAGCACAAGGAACCGTTCAGCCACGGTACAACGACAATGGATATTCAGGTTAGGTGTATTATGGTTACAGTCTCGTACAACTTCTAACACATTCCGTATCAATCTACCCCTTTATACCCCGTAATTCCTTTTGTATTGATTGTATTGTTTGGTTATATAGATGGATGACTTGCCGAGACCATAATATCAGTAAATGGAATGGATATAAATGGATAGTCATGTAAACGGAGTATATCCATTGTTCGGTTTAATCAATATAGATTGAATAGAAGGATTCATGTTGAATTGTAGTCTATACTTGAATCATATTCAAGTCAGATTGATTAGATTGAGATTCAGTCTGAGTCAGACACTTTGAAAAGAAATTGAAGTCCTCAATTAGTTTTGATGTTATCGGTAACTGCTGCACATGGACGGCGGGATTTGTGTCTTTTTCCAAGACAATTACCGTGTTGATAACACCATTGTTAGATTGTCTACTTTAGATAGGCAAGCACCTATATTCTCCGGCTCCCTGAGGCTCAAGAGAACTCGAACCGCTTAAACCTATATTTACTAGGGTCCTTATTGTAATTTAGTATAACTTGAGGGGGTTTTATATAAAAATAGTTTTGATATATTTTCAAAATACACCTCAAGTATTTAATTATCATCTTTAGGGTTTTCATAGATGTATATTTTATAAAAGTGAAACTTCTAGTGAGTAGAACCTAGTTTTCATTGTATAGGGTATTTTAATGAAATATTAGAATTGTATTGTATTGAAATGGTACTTTTATGTAATGTTGATTCCTTTGATTTAGAAAACATGGAATATTTGTATAATATATTTAAAATAGATCTTTTGATAATATTCATATATATATATATATATATATATTAAAATAAATTTTATTTATTTGTATAAATCTCATTTTCTTAAAAAATTGCATTAGAAATTCCATCGAGATCGAATGCTCCTTACGGAGGTCTGCATCTCGCTCTACTAGGTCTGAGGATGTGCGATAACTCGCACTATCCTGATCGGGGTTCCCCAAAATGGATTGTAGAGGTGTATTTGCAAGGAATTGATTAACACTCTTTTTAATGAAAACGGTTTTTAATTGCTTAAGGTATTTATTCATAAAAGCGTATTTTCCCATAATCTAGAATTCCAAAGTTCATCGTACTATGTCCAATATATGTGTTGTGATGATTTAGGTCCTTACCTCATGAGTTTTCTAAAGGTAATACGGTTAAAAGTGGATAACAATATCGTTTGTAAACATGATGGTATTTTACTGTAAAAATGAAATAGCAATTGCAACATGAATTATTTTGAGATGAAACTTCTTCTAATATGTTTATTTATGTTTTTTAAACATTATATGAGGGTATGGTGATTTATAGTTTAAGAAAAATGAAATTTTTAAAGAAAAAACGAATCGGAAGTCGGAATAATTCCGCTTCCGACGAGTTTTGAAAAATGAAAGTTTTAGAATAGTAGAATAGGAAGGGAGAGGGGACTTACTAGCTATTAAGATAGAGGGGAGAAGGGGGAAACTTAGGAAAGCGTCGGGGTATCATTTTGTTGCCTGAATATTCTTGGAGTATCACCGGAATTTCGCCTCTTGCCAACTCCACTTGCACAACTTGGGACTTGGAAATTTTTGAGAGTTTTTGTAATGAAATTCTGAGTGAGGAGGGGTGAATGGGTAGTATTTATAGGAAAAATTAGGGTTTTGGGCTAATGAAGAATGAATTAAAAATGCATTAAAATTTTGGATTAATGCCATTTTTTAATTCTCTATTTATTTTTAATAAAAACAAACATTACAGGGGTTAAGGGGGAGGCCAATGGGTGCTAGGCAAAAGAAATGGGGACCATCCCCTATGGACGGCCCGGTGGTGCCGGTTCCTCAAGAAATCTCGACGGTTGTTTGCCGATGGTGGAGCTTAGGATTCTCACCACGTGTCTATGTCGCCTCATATACCCCAGTGCACATGTTTGTTTAATCTGTAACTCTTCATTTTACGTGTAGTACAGTGTAAACCCTTAGGCTTCTAAAAGATTAAAACAAAAATACAATAAAAATATATGTGGCGGGGGGGGGGATTCGATCACAGGGGCTACGTCAGAGTAGTGCAAGGCTTTACCAATGAGCTATAAGTGTTTTCTTGCTATTCAAAAGCAAATCAAATACTTATAGTGTACAGAGGATTGCAAATACTCCATTTCTACATTAACTTTTAAATAATTTTCTTTACATTGAAATTGGAGTTGTTACATTCTACCCTCCTTACAATAATTTCGTCCTCAAAATTTACAATTATTTTAAGGACTAATTTACAAACAAATGAGGGTATCTTGCACGCATGTCGTCTTTACGTTCCCATGGTGATTTTCCTGGTGAATCTTTTCTCCACATCACTTGAACCAAATTGACTTCCTTGATCCGAAGTGACCCAGGATCTCAACAGGTTGTTGCTCACAGGATAAATCTGATTATACAGTGAGCTCGGAGTGATCAAGAATATGGCTGGGGTCACTCACATACCTACTGAGTTGAGATATGTGGAACACATTGTGCACTCCTTCCAATGAAGGTGGAAGTGCCAAGCGATAAGCCACTTCTCCGACTTGTTCGAGTATGTCGAACGGTCCAATATACCTCGGACTGAGCTTACCCCGTCTTCCAAAACGAATCACTCCACGGTTCAGAGATATCTTCAAAAATACATGTTCTTCCGGTTGGAACTCCAAGTGGCGGCGCTTTGCATCAGTCCAGTGCTTCTGTCGATCTTGGGCTATACGCATTCTTTCTCTGATAGTGCGAACCATATTGACAGTTGCTACTATCTTCTCAGATTCAAGGAGTTCTCTATCTCCGATGTCGTCCTAACTTAATGGCGATCGACACATCCTTCCATATAAAGCTGCAAATGGTGTTATTCCTATACTTTCTTGGTAGCTGTTGTTGTATGAAAACTCCACAAGATATAGGTGATCTTCCCACGATCCTCCGAAGTCTAGCATACACACTCTTAGCATGTATTCTATGATCTGAATAGTTCGCTCTGACTGACCATCTGTTTGTGGATGATAAGCTATGCTGAAGTTCAGACTTGTTCCCAAGCTAGCTTGCAGACTATGCCAAAATTGCGATCGAAATCTGGTGTCATGATCGGAGACAATGCAAACCAATACTCCATGTAATCTCACAATTTCCTGCATGAGTTCATAGGTATCAGAGATAGTACATATTGAAGATTTAAATCATAGTTAGATTCTTACGTCCTTGTACTTCTTTACAAGTGTTTCAATAGATTGGCCAACTCGAAATGGGATGAAGTGAGTCGACTTTGTGAGTCGATCCACAATAACCTATACCATATCGTTACCTTTCGTGCTGCGAGGAAGTGCAGTCACGAAATCCATTTTGATGTGTTGCCACTTCCATTCTAGGATAGGCAACGGTTGAAGTAGACCAGTTGTACTGTGATATTTAGCTTTTACTTGCTGACACACCAAGCATTTTGCGATGCTTCTGGCAATTTCACGCTTCATTCCATACCACCAGTAATTTTGATGCAGATCTTTGTACATCTTTGTACCTCCAGGGTGTATTGAATAAGGAGAGCTGTGAGCTTCTTTTATCAACTCTTCTCGCACAGAACCTTTTGGTACACACAATCTACTGCCATATCTCAAAGATCCATTTTCATGGATGATGAAGTCTGTTCGAAGTCCACTTTCTAATTGTTCTCTGATCTTTTGCAACTTAGCATCACTTGCTTGAACTGCTTCGATCTGATTGACAATAGTAGATTGAACTTGTAAGTTCATCAAACTTGAAGCGTTACCTGGCATGACCACTTAAATCTTCATTTGATGCAAGTCTTGTTGAAGCTTCCACTGTGCGGTGAGATTCATTGCTAATGGTTGGCGACTAAGTACATCAGGAACTACATTCGCCTTTCCTGGATGATATTGTAGGTTGATGTCGAAGTCTGCTATGAGTTCTAACCATCCGCATATTCAACTCTTTCTGAGTAAACACATATTTCAGACTCTTGTGATCTGTGTATATGTCCACTCGTTCACCAAGAAGATAATGACGCCAAATCTTGAGTGCAAAGATAACAGCTGCCAACTCTAAATCATGCGTCGGATAATTGTGCTCATGAATCTTCCTCTGTCTTGAAGCATATGCTACAACTTTACCGTGCTGATGTAGAACACATCCCAATCCCTTACTGGATGCATCGCAATGCACTACAAAACCTCCAGATTGGTCCTGTATAACGAGAATAGGTGCTGATGTCAATCTTGACTTGAGTTCTACGAAAGCTTGTTCGCATGCTTCTGACCACACGAATTATTCATCTTTACGCGTGAGCTTGGTCAGGGGTGTTGCAATCTTCGAAAATCATTCAATAAACCTTTTGTAATATCCTGCTAAACCCAAGAAACATCGAATGTCCTTCACTGACTTTGGTGTCGGCCATTCTCTTACTGCTGATACTTTAACTGGATCTACAGAGATTCCATCACCTGATACAATATGTCTGAGAAAACCGACTTGACCTAGCCAAAAATCGTACTTGCTGTACTTGGAATAAAGTTGATGCTGTCATAAATTCTCCAGGACAATTCGTAAGTATTTGACATGTTCTTTCCGATTCTTAGAATACACCAGGATGTCATCGATGAAGATGACAACAAATCTGTCTAGGTACTCTCGGAAAACATGATTCATTAGGTTCATGAATATAGCTGGTGCGTTGGTCACTCCAAATGGCATCACAAGAAATTCGTAATGTCCATAGCAAGTTCTGAATGCCATTTTATGGATATCATATTCTTTGACCTTCACCTGATGATAACCCGAATGAAGGTCTAACTTGGAGAAAACACAAGACCCACTTAGTTGATCGAACAGGTCGTCGATGTGCGGAAGTGGATACTTGTTCCTTATACTTACTTCGTTCAGAGCTCTATAATCTATACATATTTGATATAAACCTTCTTTGTTCTTCACAAGTAGAACTGGTCATCCCCAACTTGAAGTGCTGGGAAGAATCCATCCTTTTGTTAATAATTCGTCCAACTGAGTATGGACTTCCTTCAAACCTTCAGGGCTTAACCGATAGGTGCTTTGATCACCGGTTGTGCTCCACATACTAAATTAATGCTGAATTCAAGAGCTCGATCGGGAGACAAACCTGATATGTCTTCAGAAAACACATCGTCGAACTCTCGAACTATTTCTGGCTTCGATCCTTCCTCCGCTTGAAGCGCTGCAATCACTGACTTCTTTGGTTTTTCTTTGTATGTACTTGGCTCCAAGGTATGGTCTCCACTTTTGAAATAAAAGACCGGATGGTCTGGAATCTCGAACACTACCCTCCTTTGATGGCAGTCGATGGTAGCGTAAAAAGTTCTGAGCCAATCCATACCCAAAACAACATCAAAATTCGGTATGTCCAGCATCTTGAAGTCAGCATAGAATTCTCTGCTGCAAACGACCACTTGACACAAGTCGTATCCCATTATTGCCTTTAGAACGCCATTCCCTAAACTGACATTTCTGCTGGATACGAGAGGTTTGATGGAATCGTATGAATTCGGACGAACCGTTGCGATATAAAGCAATGAGATGCTCCAGTATCGAAGAGTGCTAATGCAGGAAGTGAGGCTACTAAGATATGTGGGTTATGTTTTAGGTATAAAGAAAAAATATATGGTTATGTATACAGACTGAAAGAAAGTTTGATAGGAAAATGTTACCAGAGATGACTTGGCTAGTGTCTTCAACTTCTTCCACAGTCATTGTGAAAGACTGTCGCCTCGGTACATTCCTCCTTACTGGAAGAGCATTCATCTTTCCGTTTCGTTGTACTTGAGGTACGTTCCTTTGAGCTTGATGGAACTGATGAGGAAGAGGTGTAGTCGGTCCACGAGGAGGTGGAGCAGGGAGAGCTAGTCGTGGAGAAGGTGCCTGGATGGCTGGGCGCTGCTGATAAGTAATTGCTGGTCTGAGTGCAGCATTTTGGTTATGTCTATGAGGACAAAACCCAATGTCATGAGTGGCTGAGCCGCAAACTAAGCAAAGGCGATTTTCACGCCGGCAGTCTTTCACCAAATGTCCATCTCTCCTACAGTAGATACAAAAGACTGGGTTGGGCCGGTTGTTTAGTACTCCTGGTATTGTGGGCACAAAATGTGGCCTTGAAGAGGCTCCTCTTGCCATCCGAGTGGCAGGGCGCTTCATCCCGGCAGAGTAGGGTCTACCCTTCATCTTCACCACTATCTCATATCGGCGGGCAGCTCTCAGGGCCAACTCGTAGGTTGGTAAATTCCATATAGCTAAAGCAGCTTGGATTTCCGGATCTAACCCTTGCTGAAATCTTCTGGATCCGATTTCAGCAGTTGGTATTAAATGTGCCGCAAACTTGTTAAGGTCTTGTATTAGCTGTGTAATATGTGATATTAGAAAATCGAACATTGATACATATCTTACCTACTGAGCATGGTAAACACAGCATCATACTCATCTACAGATTTGGTCCACATCGAACCATGTTGTAGATGTTGGATATATATGCCCTAGAGGCCAGTATTGTATATGTACACATATGGATGCTAGGGATATGTACATACATGACAATATTGCTCAGTTTTATAGTATATTATTTGACTTGTCTTTATCAGGATATGTGTATATATTTCTATTGTTGTTATATCTACCTTGCACATATTGATAAAGACTCGATACGGTAGTATAATATTATGGTTTGTCTTTATCTTAACAGGGCATATGCCATACTCGTTATTACATATTGCGGTTACATGTTGATAAAGCCCGTAGGATCTTGCTTAACTACCTGCGTTGTGATGGCGATCATACTTGTGGGAGCAGGGTAGTCCATAAGCACATCCTTAAATGGTCCTAGTCGCGTGAGTATCGAGACTGGCCATTGATATTCCAGAGTAGACTAGTGTATACGTTTCTAGCCCCGTATGGGGATGGTTGGTCCCGCAGCCATTGGTCTGATGCACCTAAGATCGTATACATGTGCTCACTGGGTATGAGTACACTGGACGAACTCACCGAGAACTTCAAGATGGTACTATACCTATCATCAGATGGAAGTTCTCAGGTGACATGTGTACAGGTTAGTCTTTGGACCTGAGATCGGCATTTGTTTCGTGTAAGTTCCTACTGAGCTTTGATCACTACCCTACAACGGCTCTATTGAGTCGTGCAAACAGGTTTTGGTTGGGTACAGTCCCGAGCCACATGGAGGCAGTGAGCGATTGTTGGGGATTCGTCTCTCCTGAAATTGGGAGTTGGTATCGCACAGTGATCGATTGGTCAGGACCATAAGACCTTGGCCAAAGTAGTTGGGATTTACTAATAGGTTGATCAGTAGTTTCCCGGATTGGTCCTGAGCCACATCAGCACGACTTATCAGGTTATTAAGGTCTGACATTCACCACCCCTAGACCCGGTATACGATACTCTTTGATGAAGAGACCGGATTGTACGAATATTGTCAAGGTTAGGCTCAGTAGGAGTTCGGACGAGTTTACTCGTCGGCCTTACTTTTCGACAGGTACCTGGGTAGCGTTACGTACAGCTAGTGCCGCTGACATGCTTGTGGTTAAACCCACTGCCAGCGTACTGTTGAGTTTTTAGAGTCCCACACAGAGGGTTTTACCTGCTTCGGGCGAAACATTGTAGAGGCCATATGGTTTTACGGCAGGGTTCGATCACATACGTACACTTGTGCACGAATGTTATTCGGACGGATAATACTAGCGGGCTTTGGTTTAAACCGTATCCTAATATTATATTCTTAGATTATTTTGTCTTTTGGTATTCGTATTTTTCGGAATACGGATACGAGTATGCATATACGGTAAGGGACATTCTTATAATTGTGCAAGATGCTTCTAGAAGAAGACAACTCATTATTATGATTTACCATTTTTATTAATCGATTAATGAGGTGGAGAAATGAGGTGTTCAAGTTCATTAAATGAAGCATGGCTAAGGTTGTGACTCATTGTTTTACTATTCTACCATGGTTGATATTTTGTGAAAATATCTAGATATTTGTGGAGATATTATGTGGCATGCATTATTATCTCCATCACTTAGCCATTCTTCATTTTTAGAAACTCACTCTACACTCTCATCTTCTCCTTGCTCTCTTCTTCAAAAACTAACCCTAATTGTTTCATGAGTTGAGAAACCTAGGGTTAGTGAGACAAATCGTTCCATAATCACTTTCTACACACTGTAGTATACTTGGATTAGCAAGCTAAGTATTCTAGTTGCCTCAATTAGGAGGTAGGAGCTCTTAGTTGGCACTCTCGGGTGGATCATCATTGACGCGAGGAGGCTGAAGTTCAAGCACGATCCATACTTCCATCGAGGAGTTTAAGGAGAGGATCAAAGACCCGAAGGACTTGGTTTCTTTAGGTATACACTATCTGTGTAGATAGAAACTTTACATTCTAGTTAGGTTTATGGTAAGTTCCACTTTAGGTTTTTCTAGCACTAAGTTTCATATCGTTATAAAATTTTTGTTCCGCATTTGGCCACGGAAGTTGGCCGGGGCGCTAGCGTAACCCTTCATGGTATCAGAGCCAGCCCATATACCCTACACTAGCAAGTTTAAATAATGTTAAAACAACAAAACCGAAACAACTCCGTAATAATGAAACCAAACTGCCGTTTCTGTCGAATTTTTAAAGGCTTCAAAATTTTTTTTTACTATTTACACTAAGAGATGAACACTGACCAAAACCGACACAATTTGCACCACTTTTGACCGGCCAAGCCCCTTCCAAAACCGAGCTCACCGGTTTTACTAAAAAGAATTTCATCTAGTTTTGGCCAGTGTTCTTGTCTCTTGAAGTTTGGGTTTCAGGTGTTGCTAGTTTTTGCCCAGTTTTGATATTGCATTATCTAGTTGTTTGGGGCTATTCGGGGTATTTCGAAGTCGTTATATTTGACACTGTTTAATTGTTATCAGTACTTAGATTAGCATCTACGACCGTGAATGTCATTTGATCGGTAAACCCGTCTATCTTCTATATGTTCTTTTAGACGGATTTGCGAACGTGACATTCACGTTGATGTTTCTGTGATTGTGCTGATATTGTGGTTGGATTGTCGTACAGGATAGCATGTGGTGCAATGTTAGAAGTACAGTTTATATTCATTTGTACATTTGTTATTGCGGGGTGAGCGTCCGACATGTGGACAGCCGTCTTTGCCGTGTTATATATTATTTGATTGGGGCCCGAACGGGTTGAGGTCGATATCACCATTTGTACATATTATTTTCTTTTTCTGTACTAGGATTACCCCGCGATGGAGTGCACGAATAGCCGGGTTCTAGAATGAAACAAGCCCGCATCTCATGGCGTTGGGATGGAGGGGGCTTCATTCTAGAATTGGCGGGCTATTCGCCGCACTCGTAGGGGGTATAGTTTGACCCACGGAGGGGCGCCTAAGTTACCGGATTTCGTGAAGTGCCAGGTGGCCTATTCACTTTGTTGAAGAGGGTTTCCCCACTTCTGGGATTGGCGGGTAACTTTCCGCGCTCGTAGGGGTCCAGGTTTTCATTGCACAGGCTATCCACACGACCCTGAACGTCGGGTTTTATTTGCAGCTCAAATGAAACCCGGGGATCCAAGATAATCCACCATTCTGTATTGTTGGCTGAGATTCTGTGATATTTCTTATTATCATGCCTGGGATGAATGTTATATATATATATATATATATATATATATATATATATATATATATATATATATATGTTGTATATGTTTTACACCCGCGCTGGTCGAGCCCCCGCTCTGTCGTTAGTTAAGTAACCTAACGGGTGATGACGGGGCCCAGTGGCGAATTCGGATGGTATATATGTACATTGTATTTTTGTTCTTTTCTGCAATAGGATTAAAATGATGGAACCTCATTAATTTTGATTAATGCAAGAAAAGAAACCTAAAAAGATGTTGTTGGAATAAATTTCGAAAAACTATAGCTATATTCTTTCGCTTTGCATAGTGGTATTCGGTCATGAATATCTAGCACCTCATTCCAGGAGGCAAGAGCGGAGATCCCTTCGCGGGGAGTGACCTCTTGAGCAAAAGTTTATACTGTAGATTACTTGGTTTTTACAAAACCACAAGTTTTCAAAAGAGGAGCCTAAACCACTCCTTTTCAAAACTACTCAGGTTTCTTCGATGATATCATGTTCATTACGTTAATGGGTTTTCGCCAAAAACCTAGCCGTAGCCCTCCGTCGTTTCAGATAATTACTACTTAGTATTCGTGCCGCGTTTGTTGATTATTCGTCAAGGCATAGTGAATGGTAACTGAGTAATGATTCTCTATTGCACTAATAGATGCGATTGATTAGGACATTCGCATGATTTTTTTGATTATTCGTCAAGGATCATGCGGGTGGGTCTAATGCTATCCAGGATAACGACGAGTTGAACATGACTAGGACCTTTTGATTTATTGATTATTCGTCAAGGTCACTTGGGTCCTAGGGTTAAAAACCACATCGGGAGTTTCAAACATACAGGAAAGTTGCAGATTCAGAATACCTTCTATAGTATGGTGACTACAGTGGATTTCATCTAGTGCATCACACAATGATAGTTGGATCCCGATCCCACTGATGAGTAGGATTACTCTTGGGAGATTATTTCACTTAACAATCAATACTATAAACCAAGTAGGTTTCTAGAACGGTATTAGCGGGGCTATACCTCCAGGGAAAAGAGGTTATATAATTAAGGAACTTCGTGAAAGTGTTGGAAAACCTCCCTCGAAGTACCAACACTAGCCTGGCTGAAAGGTTAAGCAAGTATTGTGACGTGCGATTAAATCTTGACTAGTTCTTCTTTTAGGATTTGAAGAAGAATTTGAGGAAACAGTGGGAGCCATCCTGGTTAGATAAATTAATAATCAATCTAAATCTTGCAAGAGCGCACACTGAGTGTTTATTTTCTCTCTCTTCAGGTTGCAACCATTTCACGCCTTAATCAAGATAATAAAATTTATCGCTTGACCGATCCGAATTCTTATTCGGGGCTGGGGAACGTCGGTTCGGCTCTAAACTATGACAGCAGTCATGAGTATGAGCAAAGGAAAGATGAAAGCATGAATTCCTTGATGATCTCATCGAAGAAGAAGCATACTATTGCATCTCCTTCAGGTGTTCTTGTAGTTGAGAACTTCTTTTCGGTCAGTCCTACCTCCTGGGTACTAGATACCGGATCAGGATCTCATATCTGTTATTTATTGCAGGGACTGAGAAAAAGTAGGATGTTGGACCTGGTGATATGTCCCTCAGAGTAGGGAACGGAGCACAAGTTAATGCTGCAGCCGTCGGTGAATATCACCTAGTGTTGCCAAATGGCAATACTATGATTTTGAACAATTACTACTATGTACCTTCCATGGTTTGCAAGATTATATCAGTTTCTTTACATAATAAAGATGGATATAACTTTGTTCTTGATAGAAATATCATGAACATCTATCTTGATAAGGTATTGGTGCAGAAGGTACACTGTGTAATGGTATCTATGTTCTTAATCAAGACACAGTTCTCAACGTACAAAACACACGCAAGAGGAAGAGTTCAGATATGAACGAATACTACTTGTGGCATTGTAGACTTGGTCATATCGGAGAGAAAAGACTAAGTAAGTTGCTTAAAGATGAACTTTTGAATACAATCAAATTTTCATCTTATGAAACTTGTCAGTCTTGTCTCAAGGGAAAAATGACCAAATCCCCGTTTACCGGACACGGAGAAAGAGCAGCAGAGCTCTTGGGACTCATACATAGTGATGTGTGGTCCGATATCTATACGTGCAAGGGGTGGATTCTCGTACTTCGTCACATTCACTGACAATCTCTCTAGATTCGGATATGTGTATCTTATGAAACACAAATCTGGAGATTTTGATAAATTCAAAGAATTCAGGAACGAAGTAGAGAACCAGATTGGCAAAAGTATCAAGATCCTCCGGTCTGATAGGGGAGGGGAGTACTTGAGCACGGAATTCCTAGATTACATAAAAGAGAATAGAATTCTATCTCAGCTTACTCCTCCCACACACCACAGCAAAACAGTGTATCGGAGCAGAGGAATCGTATCCTATTGGATATGGTTCGCTCCATGATGAGTAGTGCTGAGTTGCCTCTTTCATTCTAGGGACATGCACTTAAGACAGAGGCATACCTTTTGAATCATGTTCCATCCAAATCAGTGCCTAAGACTCCGTATGAAATATAGAGTAGTAAGAAACCATGTCTTAAATTTATTAAGATATGTGGGTGTCCAGCTTATGTGAAAACACAGAAACTGGACAAGGTTCAGGCACGTTCAGTTCTATGTAAATTTGTGGGATATCCTAAGGATTCACTAGGATATCTGTTCTACCACACTGAGGAACAGAAGGTGTTTGTATCTCGCCATACTACCTTTTTAGAAAGGGAGTTTCTTACAAAAGAAACTAGTGGGAGTACGGTAGAACTGGGAGAAATTCATAAACCACAAAATGTAACTGAAGATTTGGAGGAACCACTGGATTCAGTAATCCCAGTCGAACCTCAGCCACTCCGCAGATCTAGTAGGATTTCTCATCCGCCCGAGAGATACTACGGTTTTCTCATAGACAGGGATAGAGAGGATTGCATCTTAGAAGAAGATGATCCTACTAGTTTTAGGAAGGCTATTATCAGTAGGGACTTTGATAAGTGGCTGGATGCTATGCAATCTGAAATGGAGTCCATGTAAACCAATAAAGTGTGGACCTTGGAAATTGCTCCACCTGGGGTAAAACCCATTGGATGCCAATGGATCTACAAAAGGAAATTTGGTATAGATAGGCAGGTGGAAACCAATAAGGCTAGACTCGTTGCAAAAGGTTTTCGTAAAAGACTAGGTGTGGACTATGACGAAACCTTTTCTCCAGTGGCTATGCTCAAATCCATTCGGATTCTACTTGCCATTGCTGCCTTCCGTGACTATGAGATCTGGCAGATGGACGTAAAAATGACTTTTCTAAACGGAAGTTTAGAAGAGTGCGTTTATATGGATCAACCGGAAGGTTTCGTAGACAGTGGGAGCAACAGGAAGGTGTGAAAGTTGCTTAAATCTATTTATGGATTAAAGTAGGTATCGCGGAGCTGGAACATCTGTTTTGATGAAACAATCAAGGATTTTTGACTTCATCAAGAACGAGGATGAATCTTGTATTTATAAGAAGATTGTAGGACGAGCTGTCGTGTTCATAGTCTTGTACGTGGACGACATTCATTTGATAGGAAATGATATTCCTATGCTACAATCGGTCAAACTGTTCTTGTCACAAAGGTTCTCCATGAAGGACCTTGGTGATGCCTTGTACATTCTGGGGATCAAGATCTACAGAGATAGATCTAAGAGATTATTGGGAATTTCGTACTCCAGGTACATAGAGACCGTACTAAAGAGATTTAGTATGGAAGATTCCAAGCGTAGTAACATACCCACATTGCACGGAATCACCCTCTCTAAGGAGATGTCTCCCAAGACTGACAAGGAGAGGGTTCGCATGAGCACTATACCCTACGCTTCGGCGGTAGGATCTATAATGTATGCGATGCTATGTACAAAAACAGATATAACTTACGCGCTAAGCATGGTGAGCCGGTATCAGTCAGACTCAGGTGAGAACCACTGGACAGCAGTGAAGAACATTCTCAAGTACCTGAGAAGGACTAAGGAGATGTTCCTGGTTTATGGTAATGGAGACCTCAGGGTCGAGTCCTTTACCGATTCAAGCTTCTAAAGTGACAAGGACGACAACAAGTCTGTCTCGGGTTTTGTGTTTACCCTCAACGGAGGGGCGGTGTGTTGGAGAAGTTCCAAACAGGACACCTTCACAGACTCAACGATGGAGGCTGAATACATTGCTGTAAGCGATGCCGGAAAAGAAGCGGTCTGGATGAAGAAGTTCATAGCTGAACTTCAGGTAGTTCCATCCATTGTTGATCCGATTCCTGTGTATTATGATAACAATGGGGCTATAGCTTTAGCGAAAGAACCATGGTCCCATCAGAAATCCAGGCACATCTTAAGGCGGTATCACCTGATCAAGGAGATCGTAGATCTTCAGGAGATCGAGGTCCGGAGAGTGGATACAAAAGAGAACACGGCGGTTCCATTTACAAAGGCCCTCCCTCAAGCACAGTTCGAGCGACTTTTTGAGATGTTAGGTATGAGGTACGCCAGCAACTGGCCTTAGTGCAGACGTTGGGTATTCGGTACGCCAATTACCGGCCTTTAGTGCAAGTGGGAGATTGTTGGATATATATTCCCTAGAGGCCAGTATTGTATATGTATATATATGGATGCTAGGGATATGTATGTACATGACAATCTTGCTCAGTTTTATAGTATATTATTTGACTTGTCTTTGTCAGGATATGTGTATTTATTTCTATTGTTGTTATATCTAGCTTGCACATATTGATAAAGACTCAATACGGTAGTATACAATTATGGTTTGTCTTTATCTTAACATGGCATATGTCATACTCGTTATTACATATTGCGGTTACATGTTGATAAAGCCCGTAGGATCTTGCTTGACTACCTGCGTTGTGATGGCGATCATACTTGTGGGAGCAGGGTAGTCCATAAGCACATCCTTAAATGGTCCCTAGTCGCGTGAGTATCGAGACTGGGTATTGATACTCCAGAGTAGACTAGTGTATACGTTTCTAACCTCGTCGGGGGATGGTTGGTCCCGCAGCCATTGGTCTGATGCACCTAAGATCATATACAGGTGCTCACTAGATGTGAGTATACTGGACGGACTCGCCGAGAACTTCAAGATGGTACTATACCTATCGTCAGATGGAAGTTCTCAGGTGACATGTGTACAGATTAGTCTTAAGACCTGAGATCGGCATTTGTTTCATGCGAGTTCCCACTGAGCTTTGATCACTACCCTACCATGGCTTTACTGAGTCGTGCAAACGAGTTTTGGTTGGGTACAGTTCCGAGCCACATGGAGGTAGTAAGCGATTGTTGGGGATTCGTCTCTCCCGGTATTGGGAGTTGATATCGCATAGTGATCGATTGGTCAGGATCATAAGACCTTGGTCAAGGCAGTTGGGATTTACCGATAGGTTGATCAGTAGTTTACCGGATTGGTCCTAAGCCACATCAGCATAACTTATCAGGTTATTAGGGTCTGATGTTCACCACCCCGTAGACCTGGTATATGATACTCTTTGATGAAGAGACTGGACTGTACGGATATTGTCACGGTTAGGCTCAGTAGGAGTTCGGACGAGTTTGCTCGTTGGCCTTCCTTTTCGACAGGTACCTGGGTAGCCGTTACATACAACTAGTGCCGCTAACGTGCTTGTGGTTAAACCCACTGCCAGTGTACTGTTGAGTCTTTAGAGTCCCACACAGAGCGTTTCCTTGCTTCGGGCGAAACGTTGTTGAGGCCGTATGGTTTTACCGCAGGGTTCGATCACATACGTACACTTGTGAACGTAGGATGTTCGGGCGGATAATACTAGCGGGTTTTGATTTAAGCCGGATCTTAATATTATATTCTTGGATTATTTTGTCTCTTGGTATTCATATTTTTCGGAATACGGATACGGGTATGCATATACGGTAAGGGGCATCCTTGTAATTGTGTAAGATGCTTCTAGAAGAAGACATCTCATTATTATGATTTACCATTTTTATTAATGGATTAATGAGGTGGAGAAATGAGATGTGCAAGTTCATTAAATGAAGCATGGCTAAGGTTGTGACTCATTGTTTTACTATTCTACCATGGTTGATATTTGGTGAAAATATCTAGATATTTGTGGAGATATTATGTGGCATGCATTATTATCTCCATCACTTAGCCATTCTTCATTTTTAGAAGCTCACTCTACACTCTCATCTTCTCCTTGCTCTCTTTTTCAAAAACTAACCCTAATTGTCTCATGAGTTGAGAAACCTAGGGTTAATGAGACAAAGCATTCCATAATCACTCTCTACACACTCTAGTCTACTTAGATTAGCAAGCTAAGTATTCTAGTTACCTCAATTAGGAGGTAGGAGCTTTTAGTTGGCACTCTCGGGTGGATCATCATTGACGCAAGGAGGCCGAAGTTCAAGTACGATCCATACTTCCATCGAGGAGCTTAAGGAGTGGATCAAAGACCCGAAGGACTTGGTTTCTTTAGGTATACTTTCTATCATAGTAGATAGAACCCTTACATGCTAGTTAGGTTTATGGTAAGATCCAGTTTAGGTTTATTCTAGCGCCAAGTTTCGTATCATTAAAAAAATTTTATTCCGCATTTAGCCACGGAAGATGGCCGGGGCGCTAGCATAACCCTTCAGTAGATGGATGAATTGCTGCTCCATGTCAAATCGGGCAGTCTCTGGAATGTATTTTGCGTCAAACATGTCGTGAAAAGTCCTCTATTCGATAGGTTAGGAAAGACTGCTTTCTTCCGTATTCCACCAGACTCGGACGTTGTCGGTGAGTTGCAGCTTCGCAACTCTCTGGCACCTGTGCCGCTGCCAGGTCATCCTCAATACTTTGAACCCATTCTTCCGCTTCCAGGGGGCTCTCTTTTTCCAAAAATTTTTTTAGGTGCAATGCCCGGAATTGCTTTACTCTGGGCGCTTCCACTTCTGGATGGTTCAGTTATATAGCAGTCTACTGCTGCTGTCCTTCCAGGAGGCTTCGGATAGTCTCAAGCAATACCGTCTACTCATTGATCGGAGCAGCAATGTTGTGTAAAGGAACTCCTGAAGTAATGGTCGGTTTGCGTTTCTGGTCGCAATGCCTTCCCTTAAGTGATATATCCGTGCTTTTGGATGTAGTTCCAGTATTTTGTCATGGATACCTGTAATCTGTAATACTGAGTAGACACTGGTTAATAATACCGATAAATACAACAAATAGATAATGAATGGGCGGTATTAGAATACAGTTTTTTGATATGAACAAATACCCCCAAACTTATCTTTTGCTCGTCCCGAGCAAAACCATTTATTCATAAAAGAAAATACTAACCGCACTTTCGCAGGGAACGCGATTGCACTGAGCGTGTGCAACAAGCCGTTAAACCTCTAGGTGTCCCTAGTAGGAGGAGTGTTGTCTCTTGTGTAAGTCCACGTTGCCAACCCCGGTTCTTATGGGGAGGCAGAAACGGTATAAAAAAAAAAAATTTAGCGCATTAGGCAACATGGACTAACAAAAGTCGGATCTTTTCTAAACTAAACTAGCTACTAAGCTAAAGAGAGTTAGCTACTCGGAAAAGAGGTTATACCTAACTTGAACTCCTTCTTGAAACCTTTGTAGAGCTTGGATGGTGCTTTCCTCGTCGCCTTCTTCCGTCAAAGATGGATCCACCTGAGGGTTCAACCTTCGGGCTTCTTTCTCGAACTTTGAGAGAACTAAGGTCTTTGGCTTGCTAGACCTCTAACCCTAGAGAGAGTAGAGAGTGGTTTTGGGGTGTTTTTATCTCAAGGAGGGGGTTTCTCAACACATGAGAGTGAGTCTCCTTGAACTAGAGGAGGAGGAAGAAGAAGAGAGGAGAGAGAAGTGTTATGATAGAATGAAAAGCTTTTTACAACCATAACATAATATCAAATGAATTATCAAAATAATAATAATAATCAAAATGAAATAGTTGATGGATGGTTTGAAATGACAATTATCATTACACACATTAAATGGTTTTGCTAGAATCAAAGAGCATCTTTGATATGTAATGATGATAGTCAAAGTTTCAACCATGGTCAACTAGTCAACCTTGGTCAACAAGTCAACAAACCCAACCATGACACAATTTCATTTAATTAATATTATTAATTGATATATCATAAATTCATTAGGGTTTGGAAAAAGACGACTGTCAACTGTGCATGCGCACCCGTTCCGAAACCCTAATGAAAATCCTCTTCCTCCGCCTCAATCAACTGTGCATACACACCCGCATTCTTGTTCCGAGGAACATGAATACTATGAGATAAAATCAACCCCAAAACATAAACCAGTATCTGGCTCAAACCAGAGCCCGCTAGTAATATCCGTCCGGACTCCAAACGTGCATAAGTGCGCGGATGAGAACGAACCCTGTCGCAAAACCATGCGACCTCTACTCTGTTTTTTCCAGAGGCGAATAGCCCTCTATGTGGGACTCTAAAGACTCGACACTACGCTGGAAGTGGGTTTAACCACAGACTGCAAGCGGCACTAGCTGTGCGTAACGGTCCCCAGGTAGATGCCGATAAGAAGACTGACGAGGTGAACCCCATCTGAACTCCTACTGAGTCTGAATGTGACAGTCTCCGTACAGTCCGGTCTGTTCGTCTGATACATCGCATGGCGGGCCTAGGGGGCGGTAAACGTCAGTCCCCTAATAGCGGTACAAGTCGTGTCGGAGTGAAGCCCAAAACACCCTGAGATAACACTGGAAGCCTGCCAGTATATCTTGCTTGCCCTGGCGAGGGACTACTCGTGTAATGGCTCTCCTGGACACAGCGCGATGTCAACCCCCAATACCGGGAGAGACGAATCCTGTCTAACCGTCACTGCCTCCAAGTGCTTCGGGACTGCACCTAACTACTACCTGTTTGCATGACTCCTTAGAGCCGTGGTAGGGTAGTAATCAAAGTACAGTGGGAATACACTCGAGGCGAAGTGCCAGTGTCAAGTCAGCGGACTAAGCTGTACTCATGTCACCTGGGAACTGATAACTGACGATAGGTATAAAACCAACTAGTCAGTTCCCGACGAGTCCTGTCCAGTGTACTCGTAACCTAACGAGCACCCGCATACTATCTCAAGTACGACGTACTGACGGCTGTGGGACAGACTGTCTCCCACAGTGGGATGAGAAGCGCATGCGCTAGTCTACTCCGGAGTATCGATGCCCTGTCTCGATAGTCCTGCGACTAAGGACCTGCATAAGGATGTGCTTATAGATTACCCAGCCCCCACTAGTGTGACTGCCATCACAACGCTGGTAATCAAGCAAAGATCCTAAGGGCTCCACTAATGTGTATAGGTGATATACTAAAATAAACACATGTACACATTGAAGTAGAAACAAACCAAGTAGCATACTACTATTTTGAGCAAGATTGTATATACAAGGTGAATATCCCAAGCTTCCATTAAGTATATACAAACTAGTATGATACAGTAATGGCCTCTAGGGCATATACACTAACAATCTCCCACTTGCGCTAAGGCCATGTACTGGCGTATCGAAGACCTATCATCTCGATCAGCCGCTCGAACTGAGTCTGGGGCAAGGCCTTGGTGAATGGATCTGCAGTGTTTTCTTCTGAAGCAACCCTCCGAACCTCGATCTCCTGGCGATCCAAGATCTCCCTGATCAGGTGATACCGCCTCAAGATGTGTCTGGATCTCTGATGGGACCTGGGTTCCTTCGCTAAAGCTATAGCCCCGTTGTTGTCGCAATACAGAGGTATTGGATCAACAGTGGACGAAACCACCTGAAGTTATTTCAAGAACTTCCTCATCCAGACAGCTTCTTTTGCGGCATCAGATGCAGCGATGTATTCCACTTCCATAGTCGAGTCTGCAACGGTTTCCAGTTTGGAACTGTTCCAACACACCGCCCCTCCATTGAGGGTAAAGATAAAACCCGACATGGACTTGGAATCATCCTTGTCACTCTGGAAGCTGGAGTCAGCAAAGGCCTTGATCTGGAGGTCTTTTCCGCCATACAGCAAGAACATTTCCTTAGTCCTTCTCAAGTACTTGAGAATGTTCTTTACCGCTATCCAGTGTTTCTCCCCAGGGTTTGATTGATACCGGCTTACCACACTTAGTGCATAAGCTACATCCGGTCTGGTACACAACATCGCATACATTATAGAGCCTACCGCAGAAGCGTAGGGTATAATAGACATGCGATCCCTCTCTAAATCAGTCTTGGGAGACATCTCTTTAGAGAGGGTGATCCCGTGACAAGCCGGTAGGTTACCGCGCTTGGAATCTTCCATACTGAATCTTTTCAGTATGGTGTCGATGTACCTGGACTGTGAAAGTCCTAATATCCTCTTGGATCTATCACGATGGATCCAGATCCCCAGGATGTATGAGGCATCACCCAGGTCTTTCATGGAGAACTTGTGCGACAAGAACCCCTTGACAGATTATAGCATAGGAATGTCATTTCCTATTAATAGAATGTCATCCACGTATAAAACGAGGAATACTACAGTTCTCGCTACAAATCTACAATAGATGCATGGTTCATCTGGATTTTTGATAAAGCCAAATTCCTTGACCGTCTCATCAAAACAGATGTTCCAACTCCGCGATGCCTGCTTCAGTCCATAAATGGACTTAAGCAACTTGCACACCTTTCCGCTGCTCCCACTCTGAATGAAACCCTCTGGCTGTTCCATATAGACACACTACTCTAAATGTCCATTTAGAAAAGCTGTCTTTACGTCCATCTGCCAAATCTCATAATCGTGGAAGGCAGCAATGGCAAGAAGGATCCGAATGGATTTCAGCATAGCCACTGGAGAAAAGGTCTCGTCATAGTCCAAACCAGGTCTTTGACGAAAACCCTTTGCAACCAGTCTAGCTTTATAGGTCTCAACCTGTCCATCTACACCAATCTTCCTTTTGAAGATCCACTTGCATCCTACGGGTTTTACCCCGTCTGGAGCAATGTCCAACGTCCATACTTTGTTGGTGTACATGGACTCCATTTCGGTCCGCATTGCATCCAGCCATTTTACCGAGTCAACGCTCTGAACGGCCTGCTGGAAGCTAGTAGGTTCATCATAATCTATGATGCAATCCTCTCTATCCCCGTCTATGAGAAAATCGTAGTATCTCTCGGGCGGATGAGACTGCCTACTACTCCTGCGGAGCGGCGTAGGAATGTCCTGTTCTTTTGAACCGTCTGGTTCCTCTAAGCTTTCAGTAATAGCTCGTGATTCTGGAATTTCTTCCAGTTCTACTGTGCTCCCACTTATCTGGTTTTCCAAAAACCCAGTTTCCAAGAAGTAGGCATGACGAGAAACAAAAACCTTTTGTTCCTCTTCGCAGTAGAAGAAATATCCCTTGGAGTTCTTTGGATATCCCACGAACTTGCACTGTACTGAGCGTGCCTCGAGTTTGTCCGCATGCTGCTTTTTGACAAAAGCTGGACATCCCCATGTCTTAATGTGATTAAGATGGGGCCTCTTTCCACACCACATCTCATATGGTGTGGTAGGTACAGTCTTAGTGGGAACTCGGTTCAAAAGGTATGCAGCTGATTCTAGCGCATACCCCCAGAATGATCGCGGTAACTCAGCGTTACTCATCATGGACCGTACCATATCCAATAGGGTCCGGTTCCGTCTCTCCGATACACCGTTATGTTGCGGAGTGTACGGAGGAGTAAGCTGAGAGAGAATTCCATTCTCTTTTAAGTAATTCAGGAACTCGGCACTTAAGTATTCTCCACCTCGATCCGATCTTAGAATCTTGATACTTTTGCCGGCTTGTTTTTCTACTTCATTCTTATATTCCTGGAACTTTTCAAAGGCTTCGGATTTATGCTTCATCAAGAAGACATAACCGTACCTTGAAAAGTCATCCGTAAAAGTAATAAAGTAAGAATAACCGCTTCGCGCATGTGTAGACATTGGACCGCACACGTCGCTGTGTACGAGTCCCAAGAGCTCGCTCGCTCTTACTCCGTGTCCAGTGAACGGAGTCTTTGTCATCTTTCCTTTGAGACAGGATTGACAAGTGGCATACGATTGATATTCGAACGGATCCAAATATCCTTCTGTATGTAACTTAGTCAACCTTCTCTCATTGATGTGACCCAGTCTACAATGCCATAAGAAAGTCTGATTGATATCTGGAGACTTTCTTTTGTGTGTATTCTGGACATTGAAAATCTGTGGTTGGTTTTATACGTATATACCATTGCTCAGTGTACCTGACCCAATCAGAACTTGATTAAGGTGAATGTTTACAACATTACTTACAAACGCAAATTCATAACCTTCTTTTGAAACCAAAGATACAGAAATGATATTACAAGTTGCGTTGAGTACAAAAAAACAATTACGCAAAACCAAAACATGTCCATATGACATTCCCAGGTGATAGTCCCCCACGGCTTTAGCATCCATGCTAGCTTTGTTCGCAACTCTGAGGGTCATGTCACCTGCCTTCAAAACCCTACGGTTTCTCAACGCCTGCAAAGAATCACAGATATGAGATCCTGATCCGGTATCCAATACCCAGGAAGTAGAGTTTATCGAAAGACAGTTTTCAATAACATACACACCTGAAGCTGAAGCCGCAACCTGCTTCAGTTCCTGTGTCCTGGCCTTCCAAGCCCTGCAATCTTTCTTCCAGTGTCCACTCTTATGACAATAGAAGCATTCTTCTTTACCCACAAGCTTCTCCGCTATCTTTGTTGCTTTTGCCTTTCCCTTCGTATCCACTTTACTAACACCGCCCCTTGGTTTGGCGGGGGCTTTCTTCTTCTTTCCCTTGGCTTTCGCCTTGGACCTAGAAGAAGAAGATCCTCCTACAAACAAAGTGGGTGTTTCCCTACCTTTCTGTAGGGTGCCCTCTGCGCTCCTCAGCATGTTGAGGAGTTCTGAAAGTTCAACTTCTTTTTCTTGTAAGTTGAAGTTCAGTAAAAACTGGGCGTAAGTGGAAGGAAGGGACTGGAGAATCAAGTCCGTATGAAGCTCACTCTCCAACGTGGTCCCAAGTTCTGCGAGCTCCTCAATGTAGCCAATCATCTTAAGCACGTGTTCCGCTACCGATGATCCGACGGCCAATCTTGCCGAAAATAACTTCTTCGACACTTCGTATCTTGCGATACGAGACTGCTCTCCATACAGTTCTTTTGTATGGAGAAATATGGATTCCAGGTCCATATTCTCGTGCCTCCTCTGATGTTCGTTGTCCATAGATGCAAGCACGAGGCATTTGGCCTTCGCGCAATCAATCTCCCAAGTCTTACGGATTTCCTTATCCGCGACGCTGGAGGTGGGACCTGGGACGGGGGGAGCTTTGGTGGTAAGAAGATACCCCAGCTTGTCGTAAGTGATTGCCATTTTGACATTCCTGAGCCAATCATTGTAGTTTGGCCCTGTCAGTATGTTTTTATCTAGAAGTAACTTAAGTCCGGTCATGTTGAATGGTCGCTGCAATTAGGAGAGAGAGAAGAAACACTAGCACGATGCTCTTGCAAGTTTAGAATGATTTTTAGTTTGTCTAAACAGGATGGCTCCTACTGTCTCTCGAATCCCTCCTCAAACCATAAAGGAAGAATTAGTCGGGATCAATCCCACCGCACAATACTTGCTTAACCGTTCAGCCAGGCCAGTGTCGGTACTTCGAGGGAGGTTTTCCAACGCTTTCGCGAAGTTCCTTAATTTAAGAACCTCTTTTCCCTGGGGGCGTAGCCCCGCTAACACCTTTCTAGACACCTACTAGGTTTATAGCATTGATCGTTTAGTGAAAAATTTCCCGAGGAGTAGCATATACTCACAGTAAGATCGGGATCCAAATATCATTGCGTGACGAAACTGAAGGAATCCTACCAGAATCATCACACTCCAAATGGTATGTAACTCTAGCAAGTTTCAGTACTTATGAAACTCCCGATGTAGATTTTTTTGCCCCATGCTCTTATGACCTTGACTTTGGCCAACAAATCATAAGTCACATGTCAAGTTCTACCCGTCGTTCTCCAGGTTAATTTGAATCCACCCGTACTTACCCTTGACTTTGGCCAACAAGGCAGTACGACTGTTCCAAATCAACGCATCTATCTATGCTGCACATGAATACCCAATAGCTACCAATCACTATGCCTTGACTTTGGCCAACAAACACAGCTTGAATACTATTGACTATTCATGTGAAACGACGGAGGGCTACGAATGGTTTTGGCTAAACCGTGAACGTTGTGAACTTGATATGATCGATGGAACGAGATAGCTTTTAAAAGGAGTGGCTCAAGCTCCGCATTTAAAAGTTGGTTTTGAAAAGAACCGAGTGGTTTTTCGAAAGTGTTCCAACGACTTTTGCTTGGTTTATTATCTTGCATTAGTTCTTTTAATGCGTGATATACTTGCATTAGTTCTTTTAATGCGTCCCATCATTTAATTCTACCATTGCAGAAAACAACCAAAATATGACGTACGCTTATGTCATTCGCATTCGCCACGGGGCCCCGTCATCACCCGTTAGGTTACTTAACTAACGACAGAGCGGGGGCTAGGCTAGTGCGGCTGTAAAACATAAGCAACGCCTAAATAGTTATAAATATATATAGAAATGATAGACATTACAGATCACAGATGAATACATTGGATATACTAGGAATCCGCAATCCGTTCGAGCCTGCAACGAAAAGCGGATTACACGGTCGCGGTGAATAGCCAATACCCCACCCAAGACCCCTACGGGTGCGGCAAACTACCGGCCAAGTACCCGAAGTGGAGCAACCTCCCTCAACGCCGTGAGTAGGCCACTCGGCACTTCGAGATACCCGGTAGTTTGTGCACCCCCTCCACGGGTCTATCCTAGGAGCAAAAACAGTAAAAAGAATTATACAATGACGGCTACAACCCCGACCCGGTTGTGCGGCCATACAAATAATAATATTACATCAATTTACATTTTACAATGAATGAAAGAAAAAGAAACACTCATCTCACATCCACCCCGGCTATTCACCCGCGACAGTCCAACGCATTCATATACACAAACCATCATCAAACACAGATCACAGATATGTATAACCCCGACTAATCGACATATAGGGATTAGCCGACGTTTAATACATATAAACATCACAGATATAACCGATTAGTCAAAGTATAGAGAAGTTCGATCAAAAATACGGATTTATAGGCCCCCAAAACCAAATTTCTTTTCTGGAAAACCTGGGCACAAATAAACCATCTTAAAAATCCCAAAACCCTACCAGATGAACACTGCACCAAAACCGGTCACGAGAGGAGCTTAAACGGCGGCGGTTCCGCGGCAAATGTATACCCATTGCCGCGGAACCGCGGCGGTTTGAAGGATTCAGGCGACCGTTTTTGGTGGGTGTCTTCACAAAACCCTGAGCCGATTTTTGGAGTAAAACTTTTTATTTTTAGAGCACAAAAAATTTCAAGAGAAAGTTAGGGTTTTGATGTTTAGGTTTTTGCGATTTTTCCGATCGAACTTCCATACACTTTACTACTAAGCTAGTTTAAGTTTAGTTAGGCTCTGATACCACTGTAAGTCCACGTTGCCAACCCCGGTTCTTACGGGGAGGCAGAAACGGTATAAAAAATAAATTTTTAGCGCATTAGGCAACATGGACTAACAAAAGTTGGATCTTTTCTAAACTAAACTAGCTACTAAGCTAAAGAGAGTTAGCTACTCGGAAAAGAGGTTATACCTAACTTGAACTCCTTCTTCTTGAAACCTTTGTAGAGCTTGGATGGTGCTTTCCTCGTCGCCTTCTTCCGTCAAAGATGGATCCACCTGAGGGTTCAACCTTCGGACTCCTTTCTCGAACTTTGAGAGAACTAAGGTCTTTGGCTTGCTAGACCTCTAACCCTAGAGAGAGTAGAGAGTGGTTTTGGGGTGTTTTTATCTCAAGGAGGGGGTTTCTCAACACATGAGAGTGAGTCTCCTTGAACTAGAGGAGGAGGAAGAAGAAGAGAGGAGAGAGAAGTGTTATGATAGAATGAAAAGCTTTTTACAACCATAACATAATATCAAATGAATTATCAAAATAATAATAATAATCAAAATGAAATAGTTAATGGATGGTTTGAAATGACAATTATCATTACACACATTAAATGGTTTTGCTAAAATCAAAGAGCATCTTTGATATGTAATAATGATAGTCAAAGTTTCAACCATGGTCAACTAGTCAACCTTGGTCAACAAGTCAACAAACCCAACCATGACACAATTTCATTTAATTAATATTATTAATTGATATATCATAAATTCATTAGGATTTGGAAAAAGACGACTGTCAACTGTGCATGCGCACCCGTTCCGAAACCCTAATGAAAATCCTCTTCCTCCGCCTCAATCAACTGTGCATACACACCCGCATTCTTGTTCCGAGGAACATGAATACTATGAGATAAAATCAACCCCAAAACATATACCAGTATCTGGCTCAAACCAGAGCCCGCTAGTAATATCCGTCCGGACTCCAAACGTGCACAAGTGCGCGGATGAGAACGAACCCTGTCGCAAAACCATGCGACCTCTACTCTGTTTTGCCCAGAGGCGAATAGCCCTCTATGTGGGACTCTAAAGACTCGACACTACGCTGGCAGTGGGTTTAACCATAGACCGCAAGCGGCACTAGCTGTGCGTAACGGTCCCCAGGTAGATGCCGATAAGAAGACTGACGAGGTGAACCCCATCTGAACTCCTACTGAGTCTGAATGTGACAGTCTCCGTACAGTCCGGTCTGTTCGTCTGATACATCGCATGACGGGCCTAGGGGGCGGTAAACGTCAGTCCCCTAATAGCGGTACAAGTCATGTTGGAGTGAAGCCCAAAACACCCTGAGATAACACTGGAAGCCTACCAGTATATCTTGCTTGCCCTGGCGAGGGACTACTCGTGTAATGGCTCTCCTGGACACAGCGCGATATCAACCCCCAATACCGGGAGAGACGAATCCTGTCTAACCGTCACTGCCTCCAAGTGCTTCGGGACTGCACGCAACTACTACCTGTTTGCACGACTTCTTTGAGCCGTGGTAGGGTAGTAATCAAAGTACAGTGGGAACACACTCGAGGCGAAGTGCCAGTGTCAAGTCAGCGGACTAAGCTGTACTCATGTCACCTGGGAACTGATAACTGACGATAGGTATAAAACCAACTAGTCAGTTCCCGACGAGTCCTGTCCAGTGTACTCGTAACCTAACGAGCACCCGCATACTATCTCAAGTACGACGTACTGACGGCTGTGGGACAGACCGTCTCCCACACTGGGATGAGAAGCGCATGCGCTAGTCTACTCCGGAATATCGATGCCCTATCTCGATAGTCCTGCGACTAGGGACCTGCATAAGGATGTGCTTATAGATTACCCAGCCCCCACTAGTGTGACTGCCATCACAACGCTGGTAATCAAGCAAAGATCCTAAGGGCTCCACTAATGTGTATAGGTGATATACTAAAATAAACACATGTACACATTGAAGTAGAAACAAACCAAGTAGCATACTACTATTTTGAGCAAGAATGTATATACAAGGTGAATACCCCAAGCTTCCATTAAGTAATATACAAACTAGTATGATACAGTAATGGCCTCTAAGGCATATACACTAACATCCTGAGGGTTTTCAGCGGATACTACCCACAAAATCCCGTCAATCTAGTTTTGCGAAATAACTATGATTCAAACCCTAAGGTTTTGTTTAAAAGATAACAATTCTATTATCCTAAATTTAGAACTATCGAACCTTTATTTTTTACACCTCGCTTCTCTTTTAACTTAAGATTTTATATGTCTTTACGTGTAATGCAAATAGTGTCGTTAAGTTTCAAAAGGATCGAAAAATCATTATGTCACAAAATAAAGCCCAGATAAAGATTTAAAAAGGATCACATAAGTTTTATAAAGAGTTAAGTATTTCTCAAGTTTCGTTTTCCAGTAAGGTTTCAAATTCAGAATTTCTATCTTCCTTAACAGGAAACTAGGTCTTATTTTTCACTCCACCTTTTTCTTATTTTCATTTCATACACACCTTTGTGAACGTGCAATAGTCTTTATCATAGAATGAAACCTTCATATCTCCTCTAGAAATACTTTTTTTTTATAAAAATCTGTCTTTTGTCAAGATTATTCTCACACAAAGAACCGTTAGAAATTTTAACTCGGAGAGAACACTTGCTTGACTTTGTTTTAATTTGGACTTTCTAGGCTTCTTAGCGAGCTTTGGGCCAATGCTCCCAAACCAGTTGGCTTTAGGACATTAGGTGTAGAGACACCCCAGCGGACTTAATTACTCAAGTTACCTGGGCCCAAAAACAAAAGAAAATTTTGGCGTGAAAATCATAACGATTTAATGCGAACGGAGATATAACCGGTAGTTCAATTATTTTTTTGGATAAAAGACGTGTTTAGTGGGTTAGGTGTGTAATCATTCCAATCAAGATTCAGATGGGTTATTCTTCAGAATTAGTTTCAATCAAGGTATCAATAATATCCCTTCATATCCACCTCTCTTTATAAACTAGTCTTGATATTACTTATTTCAGAACAAACATATTTGATCCTCAGAAAATAATTTATCAAAAAAAGTTGTCAGACATAATATACTTGTCATCTAATTCTCAAAACTCACGACACGTGTAGTGTGATGTAAAGACGTATATTACCTATAGTTAACTTCAAAGGAGGGTTATCTTTCAGGTTTTCAAAATCTAAAAATAGGATTTAGTTTTTCCTATCTTATCAAACAAAACCGTCGAAATATTGAATCTAAGTTCTCCCACTAGCTAACTTGACGACAAAGTTTTTATATTTTTTAGAAAATTTTCTGATTTTTATGGGTTTTTAAGTAAGTATGCAAATGCAGAATATACAAATGAATGTGAAGGTAGAAAGCTTACCGAGCACACCCCCAAACTTAAAATTGACAGTGCCCTCACTGTCAGGCTACACTAAGAGGGTCAAAATTGTCGGTGCCTCCCCGAAAACAAATTCTATACAAAAATAAAAACCAAAAAATATGTACACCAAAAGGTTCCCCCCCAAACTTAAGTAAAACAGTGTTTCCACTGTTAAGCGTTGAAGTTCAGGATTAGGGGGGAAAGATAACAGTATCAATCTATACAAGGCCTTACACAGGCCAAAAGTGAGCACCAACCATTCAAAAATCTTATCGCTATTATGTGCAGGTTGGTGAAAGAATACGGTGAGGAAAGAAATGGAGAATACGCAAGACCGTATGGAGGTAGAAGTGGTATAGGGTCTCGGTGGAGGAGGAGAATGGCGGAAGGGAGAAAGAAATGGAATACGAACTTGAGGGTGAAAATGGAGTGAATAAATTAGCACAATTTGTAATGACCGATGTGTAAGGAGCGTTTGTGCTAATGTATTAACCCGTGGAGAAATGGGGTCAAATCCCTCAAGATTCGTAAGAAATGGGTACGCCGAAGTTGGTAAACCAGACACAAGAAATGAAAGTGATACGGTTTCTTGCTCGGTTGGAACGATGGAAAGGATGGAGGGGAGTGCTTGAGGGAGGTTATCGGTTACAGGTTCAGGAGGTTGTACACAGTAAATGAAGGGGATATGATGAATTGGAAAATCCGACTCATCATCTAGAACTGTTTCATCCTCAAAAATATCCTCAAAATTCTCCTCAAAGTTAAGCCTATCCATGCATATTTCATCAAAATCAAGACGCGTATGAAGTTCGGGAAAAACAGTTAATGACTCGGGATGATGAATTGGAGAGAAAAACTCATCCAAATCTATAGGTTCATCATCCAAAATATTTCCAGCGTCAATATCCTCAATCAAGTGAAAATCAATATTCTCATACACCTCATCAAAAGCATGGACTTCAATCGATTCTTGTTCTAAGATGGAGGTGTAGAGGTCAAAAGGTTTAGGACTGGTTTCACTTGGAACGGACCCTTCACAATCAGGTAAATCAAATACTACAAAGTCGCACAACTCATTCACCCTTCTATCTTCAATTGGTGAATCGTTTGGAACATTAGATAAACATTCAAAACCGGAGTCGTGTGATTCAAGTTGAAACGGGTAGGTTCGATTTGGAAGGGTATACAACTCACTCTCTCCACTCAAATTCTCAACCTGTCCAACCGCCTCTTCATACATTTGAAAATTTGGAGCTAGTTGGAAACTAGCTACCGGGTCACTAGGTGTATGAGGGAAGCCATGGACGCATTCAAATCTATCATCTGTTGGCATGACGCTACCCTAAAGTCTTCCAACGACTGTTCTAGACTAGACATAGGTTGTGAAGGGGTTTCAGTAAAAAATTCGAAGTTGTTTTGATACTGGAAACTCCCAAAAGGCTGTTCAGAAGTAATGTCTAGGGCAGGTGCAAAAGTTGGGTAGGACTCATAGGAATTGAATGGTTGGACAGGGTGATGATCAACATTTGGATATGAAGGTGAATGGAATTGTTGATCAAAAGAATTGGATGTGGTGAAAGGAGTGAAAGATCGGCTACGAGATTGTTCAATACGTTCAGCGATGGACAATGGACGACTCGCAAAAGGGGTATCAACATAAGAGGGTGGTGAAGTTTGAAACGGTTGATATAAAGTGGATTGTGGAGTGCAAGTGTTTGTCCTAGACGCGTCTATGCGATCTTTTAATGAAATTTTAGGCATGGAGGGGTCGTTCAACGTTCGGCCAAAGCAAGAACCGTAGGAAGTTATGTCTGGTTGTGGGTACCAAAGTTCGGCAAGAGTTTTTCGAGGTGGGGTACCCATGTTACGAAGAGAGAAAGAAGAATAAGAGAAAAGGAGGGAAAAAAAGAATGTGATTTTTTTTAGTTAGTTATTAACAAAAGAATGAAATATACACACAAAAAGAATCTGGACCAAAAATAATCACGACACAAAAATACCACACACCTAATCGTTCTAGGGTTCACCTAGGTCAACCAGACCTGCTCAAGAACTTGATTGGCGAGGTAAAACTGTGTCGAGAAACAGGCTCAAGATACACTGATCACGATGCCAGGTAAGTGCAGAGATAAGGGGAGGTTTTCCGACGCTTTCGCGAAGGTCCTTAATTAAATAACCCTTTCTCTTTTGGCGGTTTTGCAGTTAACACTTTCCTAGACACCCCGTAAACAATATACCGTTAAGCGGTGTTCTAAACACAATTAATCTCTCCTAGTGAACGCGAAGTCCTTAAGGCTTAAAGTCTAGTTTATTTAAAAATTTGTGTGGGTAAGCGTTATGTTCAAGTTCGTGATTTGTGGGCCACGGAAAAAGTGATGAAATCCTTTACCGTATGTTGTGGGGTTCGCTTGCCCTTAAGTCCGTATTAATGTATGCAATGCGCAATTCAAAAATTTTTGTTCAAATAATCAAACAATCATTTTTTTTACTTTAAGCGCAGCACTGCAACAAATACGGGTTAGTCAATTTTTGGCGTTTGCTAGCGAACTTGCAAAGAATCCTGCAAAGATATTATATTGGAAGCGTCGGATTTAAGAAGAAGGTGTTAGTAAAGTACGTACCGTTAAGTTGTGGGTTAAGAAACCCCCGTTGAATCGAATCCAAGTAGCTTGAAAAGTTTTCTTGCGCGGGTCAAACTACCCGGATCTTTGGCACTGTACTTCGTAACCACCTTAACTTTGAATGTGCACTTTGCTCCCCATAATCGCCGTTCGCAATTCCACAAAATCTACAAATGTCGGAAAAAATGGATATTAGTGCGGAAAAACAATACGAATGCCCAAATACCTGCACACTAATAATTATAAAAAATAAACAATACAAATAGGACAAAACCAGAACACTTGAGCCCAGAGGAAAATTTGGAGGCAGAAGGAGGTGGTAGGGCCGGCGACGCCGGATTTGGGGATGATGTCGCCGGCCAACTTGATGTGGTAGGGCTCCAAATTTCAACAGTAGTCTCAGTGTTCCACTAATGCCACACTGGTATTGTTGTGTTGGACCATTTAGATAAAAAAATGTGTACACAACTTGTTGCGTATAGGAACTCCTGAAGTATTGGTCGGTTTGTGTTTCTGGTCGCAATGTCTTCCCTTAAGTGATATATCCGTGCTTTTGGATGCAGTTCCAGTATTTTGTCATGGATACATGTAATCTGTAATACTGAGTAGACACTGGTGAATAATACCGATAAATACAACAAATAGATAATGAATGGCCGGTATTAGAATACAGTTTTCTGAAATGAACAAGCAACAGTAGGCGTAAGCGGTAGAGGTGGTGGTGTGTTGTTGAAGTTGGTACTGGTGTTGTTTGGAGAATTCATAACCTTGAAGGAAAAATAGGGTTAGGATAGATTCAAAATATATAAAATTGTAAGATTCAAGTAATGTGACATGTAAAGAATGTTTTCAGTTGCTGATTCTTATGTTATATTGCTTAGGACTTCATGCAGAATTGACCCGCATGTCCATGCAGAACGACCCTGCATGGGCCACCAACAAAACCTGTCACGCCCCACTTCCCAGTGTACGGGGAGGGGACGCGGTGAGGCCGCTACATATTTACTCTTAAGTAAACACGCTAAGCGTATCTAAGAAATATAAAGTAAATGTACACATGAAAAATGACAATAGATGTAATTGAACAACAACTTTTATTTATTAATAATTCTTTACAAGTACAACTGGAAATGTAAATATCTGAATAGAAAGCAATGCCTAAACAATGGCATGAACTGAAATGAAAAGTATGTAAATATCTAATGAAGGGTTCCGGCAACGCCCCGGACGTCGAAACGTGGCTAAAATGCAGAACAAAAATTTCTAGAACCGGCGCTACCGCTACCCGAATCCCGGATCGACCTTAAACCCAAAACTAGCAAACTAATAAGAGGTTAGAATTGTTATACCGAGTTGATCCGTGTCCTTCGGTCTTCATTCCAAGCTCCTAGCGGTTCCTTGATGTGGTTTGGTTGCCAGTCTTCCTCCATCTCCGATGATCCACCCGAGAGATGTAACTCCGGCTCTAGCTCCATGATATGATGCTTATGGAGCAACTAGGGTCTCTAGGATGCTACCCTAGAGAGCCTAGGATGTAGTGTGAATGTTTCTTAGTGTTAGCTATCTCAAAAACTTGAAGGTGGAAGCAAAGCATGAAAGCTAGTGGAGGTGAAACACAAATGGTGAAGGAGGAGCTTAAGAAGAAAAACAATGAACAAAACCTTCATGCTTCAAAAATGAGCTTCACTTGGAAAGAGAAAACAGCATGCAAGGTTTTGTAAAATGCATTTTTTCAATTTTAAATTCCAACCATACTTGAATAGTGAACACAAATGAATTAACAATTCATTTGTGTGCACTATTGCAAGCATGGTTGTCTCCACGCCTCATCATGCTAATATCCACCTCATTTACCATTTTAATAAAATGGTCAAATCAAGAAATGAGGTGGCACCTTCTAGAATGTTATCCGGTAAAAAATACGGATTACATTCAACGTAAATATATCTGCATTCGTACCGAAATACGAATACAAAAAAAGATATCATAACACAAAGAATATAATACTAGAATATACGTACCGAAATACATATATGTAAATTATTAAATCAATACCTGATTTAACAATCCGGCTCAAACCCGAGTCGGCTAGTACTATCAATTGTCCGATCGAAAGTCCTGGTACAAAGTATACCAATCGATCGGAACCCTGCACGTATCCAATACGGCTACTACATCATTTCGCCAGAACCAGGGAAACCCTCTGTGTGGGACTCTAAAGACTCGTCAATACGCTGGCAGTGGGTTTAACCATAAGCACGTCAGCGGCACTAGCTGTACGTAACGGCTACCCAGGTATTGAGCGAAAGGGAGGTCGACGAGCAAACTTATGCAGAACCCCTACTGAGCCTGACAGTGAGAATATCCGTACAGTCCGGTTTGTTCATCTAAGAGTATCGCATATCGAGTCTAGGGGGGTGGATAAAGTCAGACCCCCAACAACGCGATATTTAGTGTCGGTATGAAACCCATCACCACCTGAGAAACTATCGATCCTGAATCGATAATTCTTGTCCACCGTGGCCATGGATTTATGGTGATGGCCATCCGTACACAACGCGACATCACCCCCCAATATCGGGAGAGACGAATCCCCGACGATCCGATCACTGCCTCCATGTGGCTCGGGACTGTACCCAACTAAAGCCTGTTTGCACGACTCAATTGAGCCGTGGTAGGGTTGTAATCAAAGCACAGTGGGAACTCACACGAGAAAAATGACGATCTCAGTTCGACAGACTAATCTGTACACATGTCACCAGGGAATTGCTATCTAACAATAGGTATAATACTAACTAGCAGGTTCCCGGCGAGTCTATCCAGTGTACTCATAACCCAATGATCACCTGTATACTATCTTAGGTGAACATACTAACACCAATGGCTTGTGAGACCTGGCCACCGCCCGTCGTCGGGGTCTCGATCAGTATACACTAGTCAACACTGGAGTATCGATGCCCAGTCTCGATACTCCTACGACTAGGTGTAAGTCCACGGTAGCGCCCCGGCCGTCTAACAGACGCCAAATGCGGAACAAAAACTTTTTACAACTGGCGCTATCGCGTACCGTAACCCGGATCTGCCATTAAAGCTAAACTGACAAACTACAAATGGGTAGAAACGTTATACCGAATGATCCGAGTCCTTCGGTCTTTAACCATCATCCCACGCTTTATTGCGGCTGCTCCGATCTGCTGAATCTCCAGTCTTCTCGTCCAGGTGGCACCACGTCGACGGATCTTTAAACGGGCTCCCGCCTCTGAACCGAGGCAACTCGGTCGTCAAGTTTGCTAAAAGAGACGACCAAGATGAAGTAGAGAATGAGTAGAACACTTTGTCTCGTTACGTCCAAGGCTCTGGACGAACGTTTATGGAAGTTGCCTTTTGGATCGAGTGAAATGAGAATTGTCTATTCTAATTTCCATGAACCTAAACTACTATCATAATCTTTTCTTCAAAATGAACCATACTCATACAAGAGGGGAGGGGCCGGCCACAATAAATAGGAGAGGGGGGAGGTGAGTGTAGGAGCTAGGAGAGTGATCATAAGGAAAAATATCAAGGATATTTATCATGAAGAAAGAATGAGTGGTATGAACACATTAAATGAATTAAGCCACCTCACTTAACACCTCACCTCATAATTAATGCAAATGATAAGTCATTAATCCTAGTCACCATATCTAGAATCTTCTAGAACCATGACTCACCCAAAAGACGAAAAGATAAATCCGCATTTAACCGAATGTTAAATACGGCTGATAGAAAACTGGAAACTGGCAACTTCCAAAAGTGATCCTGAAACGAATTTCAGGAGAACCCCGTATCAGTATAAACATACCCTCATTTGTATTACGACCGAATACAAATGCATCTGAGACAAAGTTATTATATCTACACAGTATAATACTCGGATCCGGCTTAAACCAAATCCGACCAGTATTATCTGCCCGAAAAATGACACGTGCGAAAACGCACGTGCATTTTCCGAACCTTGCCATAAAACCATACGGCCTCTACAACGTTTCTCCTGAACATGGGAAAGTGTCTGTGGGGGACTCTAATGACTCATCAATACACTGGCACTGGGTATAACCACTAGCACGTCAGAGGTACAAGCTGTACGTAACGGTTTGCCTATGTATTGATTGGAAGGGAAGCTGACGAGCGAACTCATCTATAAACCCTACTGAGCCTGACAGTGACAATGTATATACAGTCCGGTCCGTTCGTCTAAAGAGTATCGCATATCGTGTCTAGGGGGGTGGATAAAGTCAGACCCCTAATAACGCGATAATTCGTGTCGGTATGAAGCCCGTCACCATCTGAGAAACTACTGATCCAAATCAGTAATTCTCCACTACCTTGGCCAAGGATTTCTAGTGATGGCCACCCGTGCACTGCACGACATCAACCCCCAATACCGGGAGAGATGAACCCCCGACGATCCGCTCACTTGCCTCCAATGTGGCTCGGGACTGTACCCAACTAAAACCTGTTTGCACAACTCCTTTGAGCGTGGTAGGGTAGTAATCTAAGCACAGTGGGAACTCACATGAGACAAATGACGATCTCAGGTCGATGAACTAACATGTACACATGTCACCAGGGAACTGCTATCTGACGATATGTATAATACCAACTGGCATGTTCCCGGCGAGTCCTGTCCGGTGTACTCATAACCTAATGAGCACCTGTATACATTTTAGGTGAACTAACTGACACCAGTGGCTTGTGAGACCAGCCACCGCCCCTCGTCGGGGTCTCGACTGTATACACTAGTCTACTCTGGAGTATCGATGCCCTGTCTCGAAACTCCTACGACTAGGGACACTTTTAAGGATGTGCTTACAGACCCCAGCTCTCATGTATATGATCGCCATCATACTGCTGGTAGTCAAGCAAGAATCCTATGGGCTCTATCATCATGCAATAGTGAACTAAATCATGTATACGATGATAAAGATAAACCAGATAGCATATTATCATCTCGAGCAAGACTGTCATATCGGTATAGGTCCTGCCTCAATCATTGCAATCACCTACCTGCGATCCAATAATTGACTTTGAGGGCATTATCTCCAACAATCTCCCACTTGCACTCAAGGCTAATTATTGCGATGTCGCATACTCACAGCCTGTGTGATATCGAACATCCAAATCCTCTACTAATCAGTTTCACAAAGCTAGTTTGTAAAACTCTTGTGTTCGAGAAATAGCCTCAGTGAGTGGATCCGCCCTGATGTTTCTTTTTATATCTCTCTTAATCTCAAATTCGCGGAGAAAGCCATCTCCCGTATCGAGTAATACTTGTCTTAGAATATGTCTGAATATCTGATGGCACCTAATTCATAAATGAACTCCAAATTAGTAGAGTTGTCTTGGCTCTTTTCTCGTGGTATTCAGTTTCAATACTACTGAATACCCAAAAGAAATGCGGTGCAGGATATTCTAACTGAATACCACGATGCAAAACAACTTGTAATCGACTATATTGAAGTTATTACCCTGACGTAAACTTCTGCCCAAGGGGTCATTCCCGGTGAAGGGATCTCGGCCCTTGCCTCGTCGAATGAGGTGCAGGATATTCTAAACTGAATATCACGATGCAAAACAAAAGGAAACATCTTTGTAATAACACTTTTTAAAATTTGTTCCAACAACATAAAATATAGGTTTGTTTTATCCTTGCATTGATCAGAATCAATACAGTCCCATCAATCAATCACACCAGAAAAGAACGAAAATATAATGTACGTATATGCCATCCGCATTCGCCACTGGGTCCCGTCATCACGCGTTAGGTTACTTAACTAACGACAGAGCGGGGGCTGGACTAGCGCAGGTGCAAAACATATACAACATCTAATAGTATATATACCAATATACAATAATCGCTCCAGGCATGATGTTCATACCAGAATATTGCATTTTATACCGCCTATTCTTACGCTCGGTTGTTTATAGGTAGATGCTTTTAATCCGTGTTTGTTACATATTTACAGAGTACAGGTTTCCAGTACAAATATTGCAAATCAAGACAAAATCTCCACAGTTACGCCAAAAGCAGAACATCTGTTGACAGCAGATAAAAACCGGGTTCCGGTCATCCATATCCGTCCAGTGCCGAGTACCAGTTCCAGGGACAAGACATATGACAATGGTCATTCATGTCTGGGACAAGCACAGAGCACGAGGGGGGCTACACAAGAATCAATAGGTGCGCGGAGCTCGAGGGAGATAAAAGTCAAAACTAAAGAAAATAATGCAATCTTGGACTAAGAAATCTGAAGATATTCTGGAAGATTTTGTACAGTTTCATGTTTTCAAACACGAGGAAAAATGTAAACAGACAAACCCATAAAAACCGGAGAGACAAATCACCTAGATGGTTGCGGAACCGTGGCCAACATGGGGTCTAGGCCGCGGTTCCGCGGCCATATAGGCTCTGCATTTGTTGACTTTTCAGGGGTAGTTTGGGTACTTCATTTTATGCCAGATTCTTGCCCTAGGGTTTCTGTAAGCAGCCTATAAATACCCCAGATCTGAGCCAAGCCAAGGGGTGAATTCTTTGTGTTCATTCTCATGCCCTCTTTTTGTTAGTTTTAGTTTTTTTCTTCTTCTTCTTCTTCATTCTTCCTCCATGAAAATGTAGTGAGAGCATTGAGTGATGTTAATGAAGATGAGGGTTTTTGTATCATTCTTTCTTTTGCTTAGCTTCCCCCTTGAGCTCGCTACCTTAACTTGATCTTGCAACCTCTTAAGTGAGCTTGCAAGTTTAAGCTTTGGTCATTGATCTCAAGGGGTTGTATCATTTTGTTCTCTCTTTTGTGCTTCATTTCACATGAGTTCTTTACCCTTCTCTTGATCTTGCAACCTCTTAATTGAGCTTGCAAGTCTAAGGGTTGGCTATTGATCCCATGCTTGTCTTGAGCTCTATGGTTCTTAGTGTTACTTTCTTGTATTTTTCATTCTTGTCTTTTATTACTTGCAATTTATTACCATGCACTTTAATTACTTGCTTGTAATCTTTTCTTTTCTTTGTTTATCTTTTTGTTCTCTCTTTTTGGTTCGTTTTGTGAATGGTTGTAATTATCATTGTTAAGAATAAATACGGTATTATAAGTTAATGTTTCTTTGCTCATTTCCTTTTCCCGTTATTTTCCATTGAACTCCGCCCAAACGTTACGCAAGCGCTCCGTTAGGCACCCTACCCTACCAAGGTAACGGTGATTCCTAACCGCGACCGGTTGCGTTCAGTTTGGCCGGAGGCGAAAGCAAGAGACAAGAGCGGAAGGACAAGGGTAAATAAGCCGGATTCCACGAATACCATGCTTAAATCCCCTAATCCACGTTGTTGCCGATTGCTCTAGCTTCAATTGGTTAAGACTCGGCTCAAAGGTTTTGAGTACGGATTTCTTTAGCTTACAATTTCGTATCTTTTTCTTAACAACTTCATACTTGTATATAAAACACATATGTTAGTTTGAACAAACACATACAAATTTTTTATTGACTCGTCTAAGACAAGAACGGACATACAACCATCTCCCTGTGGATCGACCCGTGCTCAACCGGCTAGCTGCATAGCGACACCGTCCTGATCGCGGTTATACTTTAGAACTTTGAACATCCGACACGCCAAAAGCGTGCGATCAAATGGCGCCGTTGCCGGGGAGACGGTAGCGTATTTTCTTTCTTGTTATTCGGGTTAATATTCTTTTTGTATATATTTATAAAAAAAAATCTTTTTGTTCTTTTTGATCATTTTTGTGGGCAAGAGTGCAGATTTTTGCAGATTTGCAAACTGCGATTGTGGGGAGCAAAGTGTACGTTCAAGGCTAAGGTGATTGCAAAGTACAGTGCCAAAAATCCGGGTAGTTTGACCCGCGCAAGCGAACTTTTCAAGCTTACCGGATTTGATTCAACGGGGGTTTCTTAACCCAAAAACTTAACGGTACTTACTTTACTAACACCTTCTTCTCAAATCCGACGCATCCAATATACTATTCTTTGCAGGATTCTTTGCAAGTTCGCTAGCAACCGCTAAAACTTGACTAACCCGTATTTGTTGCAGTGCCGTGCTTAAAATAAAAAATAATTGTTTGATTCTTTACAGAATTTTTATTGAATTGCGCATTGCATACATTAATACGGACTTAAGGGCAAGCGAACCCCACAACATACGGTAAAGGATTTCATCACCTTTTCCGTGGCCCACAAATCACGAACTTGAGCATAACGTTTACCCGCACAAAATTTAAAAGAAACTAGACTTTAAGCCTTAAGGACTTCACGCTCACTAGGAGAAGTCAACTGTGTTTAGAACCTCGCTTAATGGTATATTGTTTACGGGGTGTCTAGGAAAGTGTTAACGGTGAAACCGCCAAAAGAGAAAGGGTTATTTAATTAAGGAACTTCGCGAAAGCGTTGGAAAACCTCCTCTTATCTCTGCACTTACCTGGCCTCGTGATCAGTGTATCTTGAGCTCGTTTCTCGACACAGTTTTACTTCGACAATCAAGTTCTGGAGCAGGTCTAGGTGACCTAGGTGAACCCTAGAACGATTAGGTGTGTGGTATTTTTGTGTCGTGATTGTTTTTGTCCATATTCTTTTTTGTATATTTCATTCTTTTGTTAATAACTAACTAAAAAAAATCAAAAAAAAAATCAACATTCTTTTTCCCTCCTTTTCTCTTCCTTTCTTTCCTTTTCTCATTATATCATGGGTACCCCACCTCGCAAAACTCTTGCCGAACTTTGGTACCCACAACCAGACATTACTTCTTACGGTTCTTGCTTTGGCCGAACATCGAACGACCCCTCCATGCCTAAAGTTTCACTGAAAGATCGCATAGCAGCGTCTAGGACAAACACTTGCACTCCTCATTCCACTTTGTATCAACCTTTTCAACCTCCCACACCCGCTTATGTTGATACCCCTTTTGCAAGTCGTCCTTTGTCCATCGCTGAACGTATTGAACAATCCCGTAGCCGATCTTTCACTCCTTTCACCACTTCAAATTCTTGGGATCAACAATTCCATTCACCTTCCTATCCAAATGTTGATCCTGCTCCTGTCCAGCCATTCAATTCCTACCAATCCTACCCTACTTTTGCACCTTCCCTAGACATTGCTTCAGAACCGCCATTTGGGAGTTTTCAGTATCCAAACAACTTTGAATCTTTTACTGAAACCCCTTCACAACCCTTGTCTAGTCTGGAACAGTCGTTGGAAGACTTTAGGGTAGCATCAAGCCAACAGGATGGATTTGAATGCGTCCATGACCGCTCTCATACAACCTACTGACCCGGTAGCTAGTTTTCAACTAGCTCCAAATTTTCCAATGTATGATGAGGCTGCAGGACAGGTTGAGAATTTGAATGGAGAGAGTGAGATATACCCCCTTCCAAATCAAACCTACCCTTCACAAATTGAATCCCACAACTCCTGTTTTGAAAGTCTATCGAGTATCCCACATGCTTTATCAATTGAAGATAGAATGATTAATGAGTTGTGCGACTTTGTAGTGTTTGATTTACCAGATTGTGAAGGGTCCCTTCTAAGTGAAACCAATCCTAAACCTTTTGACCTCTACACCTCCACTTTAGAACCTGAATTGATTAATATCCATGCTTTTGTTGAGGTGTCTGAGAATATTGATTGTCACTTGATTGAGGATATTGACGCTGGGAATATTTTGGATGATGAACCCACAGATTTGGATGAGTTTTCCTCTCCAATTCATCATCCCAAGTCATTAACTGTTTTTCCTGAACCCCATATGCGTCTGGATATTGATGAAATATGCATGGATGAGCTTAACTTTGAGGAGAATTTTGAGGATATTTTTTAGGATGAAACAGTTCTAGATGATGAGTCAGATTTTCCAATTCATCCTGTCCCTGTCATTGACTGTGTACACCCTCCAGAACCGTTAACCGATACCCTTCCTCAATCACTTCCCCCCATCCTTTCCATCGTTCCGACATTGCAAGAAACCGTATCATTCTCACTTTCATTTCATATGTCTGGTTTACCAAGTTCGGCGTACCCATGGTTTCTCACGAATCTTGAGGGATTTGACCCTATTTCGCGCCATATTGATAGATTAGTACAATCCATCTTTTCATATCAATCATTACAGATTGTACTCATTTATTCAATCCATTTCCACCCTCAAGTTCGTACTCCATTTCTTTCTCCCTTCCACCATTCTTCTTCTCAAATACCGAGACCATATACCACTTCTATCCCATTACGGTCTCGCGTATTCTCCATTTCTTTTCTCTACGCCCTCTTTCACCAACCAGCACATTATAGAGATAAAATCTTTGAATGGTTGGTACTAACTTTTGGCCTGTGTAAGGCCTTGTATAGCTTGATACTGTTCTTTCCCCCCTAATCCTGAACTTCATCGCTTAACAGTGGAAACACTGTTTCACTTAAGTTTGGGGGGAACCCTTTTTTATATATATTTTTTGTTTTCCTTTTTGTTTTGTATATAATTTGTTTCTAGGGAGCGCCGACAATTTTGACCCTCTTGGTGTAGCCTGACAGTGAGGGTGCTGTCAAGTTTAAGTTTAGGGGTGTGCTCGGTAAGCTTTCTTCCTTCGCATTCATCTGTATATTTTGCATTTGCATACCCTAATTAAAAACCCACAAAAAATCGAAAATTTTCCAAAAAAATATAAAAACTTTGATGTCAAGTTAGCTAATAGGGTAACTTAGATCTTTATTCCGAAAGTTTAGTTGATATGATAGAAATAACTAAATTCTCGGCTTGGGAATTGAAAACCCTAAAAATAACCCTCATTCTGTCTAACTTTGGTAAGTATACGTCCTTACAGTTTTTTTTTGAGAAATAGGTAATCTTGAGTTCAGTTCTTGAGTCAAGTCAAGATGAAGGGAAAGTATTGATGCCTTACTGAAGGATAAGTCTGAAAAATAGTTTCTTTTCTTGAGTTCAAATTTAGAAAGTATATACCCTACAAATTGCACTTACACGCACCTTGAAACTTGGGATAGTAGAGGATACATAGAAATACTCTTGCCTGAAAGCCTAGCATGAAAGAAAAAACGGTATTTAAAGATAAACACCAAAAGAGCATGTTGAAAAATATATCCGGTCTTGAAAAAGAAAAATGAATAAAGTCAAGACCTGGAAACTGCTATTTACGATTTAAGCTCACACATTCAGTAATCGGCCGTTAGTGCCTCAAGAAGCATTAATAGTCGCATGAAAAGTGTGTGAGCAACACCGTCCATCATTAAATGAAAAGAAGTAGTATTAGGTATTAGGGCAAGGGTATCATAGCTTGAATTGAATTCTTGAGTGTAGGGGTGCAAATATACACACACGTAGGGGTATACAATTGATATTTGGATAAGAGATAGAAATAAAGAATAAGACTTGTGTTTTCTGTAAAGTTGATAAAAATCCCTGATTTGAGGCCGCACTTTAGAAGGAAAACTCAGGAGAACCAATATCTTTCTAAACTTTTTTGGAACGTATATGATCTAAAGTTAAATAGATAGGAGGTATGAAGCATAAGGGTTGGATATTTCTAACTTATGATGATAGAGTTTCTAATGTAAATACTAAACTGTAGGAGTAGAATCGATGTTAGCTTATGAAACTAACTTGACGGGATTTTGTGGGTAGTATCCGCTGAAAACCCTCAGGAGACAACACTCCTCCTACTAGGGACACCTAGAGGTTTAACGGCTTGTTGCACACGCTCAGTGTAATCGCGTTCCCTGTGAAAGTGCGGTTAGGATTTTATTTTTGTGAATAATTGGTTTTGCTCGGGACGAGCAAAAGTTAAGTTTGGGGGTATTTGTTCATACCAGAATATTGCATTTTATACCGCCCATTCTTACGCTCGGTTGTTTATAGGTAGGTGCTTTTAATCCGTGTTTGTTACATATTTACAGAGTACAGGTTTCCAGTACAAATATTGCAAATCAAGACAAAATCTCCACAGTTACGCCAAAAGCAGAACATCTGTTGACAGCAGATAAAAGCCGGGTTCTGGTCATCCATATCCGTCCAGTGCCGAGTACCAGTTCCAGGGACAAGACATATGACAATGGTCATTCGTGTCTGGGACAAGCACAGAGCCCGAGGGGGGCTATACAAGAATCAATGGGTGCGCGGAGCTCGAGGGAGATAAAAGTCAAAAGTAAAGAAAATAATGCAATCTTGGACTAAGAAATCTGAAGATATTCTGGAAGATTTTGTACAGTTTCATGTTTTCAAACACGAGGAAAAATGTAAACAGACAAACCCATAAAAACCGGAGAGACAAATCACCCAGATGGCCACGGAACCGCGGCCAACATGGGGTCTAGGCCGCGGTTCCGTGGCCATATGGGCTCCGCATTTGTTGACTTTTCAGGGGTAGTTTGGGTACTTCATTTTATGCCAGATTCTTGCCCTAGGGTTTCTGTAAGCAGCCTATAAATATCCCAGATCTGAGCCAAGCCAAGGGGTGAATTCTTTGTGTTCATTCTCATGCCCTCTTTTTGTTAGTTTTAGTTTTCTTCTTCTTCTTCTTCTTCATTCTTCCTCCATGAAAATGTAGTGAGAGCATTGAGTGGATATTAATGAAGATGAGGGTTTTTGTATCATTCTTTCTTTTGCTTAGCTTCCCCCTTGAGCTCTCTACCTTAACTTGATCTTGCAACCTCTTAAGTGAGCTTGCAAGTTTAAGCTTTGGTCATTGATCTCAAGGGGTTGTATCATTTTGTTCTCTCTTTTGTGCTTCATTTCACATGAGTTCTTTACCCTTCTCTTGATCTTGCAACCTCTTAATTGAGCTTGCAAGTCTAAGGGTTGGCTATTGATCCCATGCTTGTCTTGAGCTCTATGGTTCCTAGTGTTACTTTCTTGTATTTTTCATTCTTGTCTTTTATTACTTGCAATTTATTACCATGCACTTTAATTACTTGCTTGTAATCTTTTCTTTTCTTTGTTTATCTTTTTGTTCTCTCTTTTTGGTTCGTTTTGTGAATAGTTGTAATTATCGTTGTTAAGAATAAATACGGTATTGTAAGTTAATGTTTCTTTGCTCATTTCCTTTTCCCGTTATTTTCCATTGAACTCCGCCCAAACGTTACGCAAGCGCTTCGTTAGGCACCCTACCCTAACATGGTAACGGTGATTCCTAACCGCGACCGGTTGCGTTCGGTTTGGCCGGAGGCGAAAGCAAGAGACAAGAACGGAAGGACAAGGGTAAATAAGCCGGATTCCACGAATACCGTGCTTAAATCCCCTAATCCACGTTGTTGCCGATTGCTCTAGCTTCAATTGGTCAAGACTCGGCTCAAAGGTTTTGAGTACGGATTTCTTTAGCTTACAATTTTGTATCTTTTTCTTAACAACTTCATACTTGCATATAAAACACATAGGTTAGTTTGAACAACCACATACAAATTCTTTATTGACTCGTCTAAGACAAGAACGGATATACAACCATCTCCCCTGTGGATCGACCCGTGCTCAACGGGCTAGCTGCATAGCGACACCGTCCTGATCGCGGTTATACTTTAGAATTTTGAACATCCGACACACCAAAAGCGTGCAATCACATGATAATATGCAATATTACAGAAAAGTAATAAGCATCACAGAACAATACAGATAATCTGGGATCCCCGAGTTTCACAGAGCCGCTGCTGAAACCCGACGTTCCCCTGGTCATGTGGATAGCCTGTGCAATGAAACCTAGACCCCTACGGGTGCGGCAAGTTACCCGCCAAAACCTGAAGCGAGGTAGTCCCCACAACATAGTGAATGGAACACCCGGCACTTCATGGAATCCGGTAAATTGAGCACCCCTCTTTGGGTCAACCTGTACCCCCTACAAGTGCGGCGAATAGTCTGCCAATTCTAAAGTAAGGTCCCTTTGCCTCTCAAAGCCATGAGATACGGACCCGTTGCCCTCCAGAACCCGGCTATCCGTGCACTCCTTCGCGGGATAAACCTAGTACAGAAAATAAAATATGTACAACAGGTACATCGACCTCGACCCGGTCGTGCCCCAAAAGAATATTATACAAACAGGCAGTGACGGCAGTCCACATGTTGGACGCTCGCCCCGCAATAACAAATGTACAAATAAATCCAAACTGCACTATCATTGCACCCTACTATCCACCATGACATATCCGCAACATCACAGCACAACACTGAACATCAACGCGAATGTCACGTTCGCAAACCCGTCTAAAAGAATTATAGCAATCAGACGCGGTTTACCAATCAAATGACATTCCCGGTCGGAGATATAATGTAAATACTGAATACTAACAAGTTTAAAATTTCGATCGACTAAATTTCCCGAAGTGGGCCCCACGTACATCTGCTGTACAGTAACAAAAACTGGGCCTAAAAAAACAGTACCAGAAACCACAATTCCCTGCATAGAAGCCCCTGTACAATTTTGTAGCACTGTTCCCATTAAACCGCCGCGGATGCGCGGTCAAACCCTAGGTTTGACCGCGGTTCCGCGGTGGTTATATGGGATCACGTGACCAAATTTGTACGGATTGCTTAAAAAAGCCTGCTTGTTTTTCTGTGACATACAAAATAATTTTTAGAACAGATTAAAAATCAACAGAAACCTTTTGTACAGAAAAAAGTAGTTTCGGAAATTCCGTTCGATCGATCTTTTAAACGCGTTAGCACAAGTTAGTATAGCTTAATGGTAAGGTTCTGATACCACTGTAAGTCCACGGTAGCGCCCCGGCCGTCTAACAGACGCCAAATGCGGAACAAAAACTTTTTACAACTGGCGCTATCGCGTACCGTAACCCGGATCTGCCATTAAAGCTACACTAACAAACTACAAATGGGTAGAAACGTTATACCGAATTATCCGAGTCCTTCGATCTTTAACCATCATCCCACGCTTTGTTGCGGCTGCTCCGATCTGCTGAATCTCCAGTCTTCTCGTCCAGGTGGCACCACGTCGACGGATCTTTAAACGGGCTCTCGCCTCTGAACCGAGGCAACTCGGTCGTCAAGTTTGCTAAAAGAGACGACCAAGATGAAGTAGAGAATGAGTAGAACACTTTGTCTTGTTACGTCCAAGGCTATGGACAAACGTTTATGGAAGTTACCTTTTGGATTGAGTGAAATAAGAATTGTCTATTCTAATTTCCATGAACCTAACCTACTATCATAATCTTTTCTTCAAAATGAACTATACTCATACAAGAGGGGAGGGGCCGGCCACAATAAATAGGAGAGGGGGGAGGTGAGTGTAGGAGCTAGGAGAGTGATCATAAGGAAAAATATCAAGGATATTTATCATGAAGAAAGAATGAGTGGTATGAACACATTAAATGAATTAAGCCACCTCACTTAACACCTCACCTCACAATTAATGCAAATGATGAGTCACTAATCCTAATCACCATTTTTAGAATCTTCTAGAACCATGACTCACCCAAAAGACGAAAAGATAAATCCGCATTTAACCGAATGTTAAATACGGCTGATAGAAAACTGGAAACTGGCAACTTCCAAAAGTGATCCTGAAACGAATTTCAGGAGAACCCCGTATCAGTATAAACATACCCGCATTTGTATTACGACCGAATACAAATGCATCTGAGACAAAGTTATTATATCTACACAGTATAATACTCGGATCCGGCTTAAACCAAAGCCGACCAGTATTATCTGCCCGAAAAATGACACGTGCGAAAACGCACGTGCATTTTCCGAACCTTGCCATAAAACCATACGGCCTCTACAATGTTTCGCCCGAACTTGGGAAAGTGTCTGTGGGGGACTCTAATGACTCATCAATACACTGGCACTGGATATAACCACTAGCACGTCAGAGGTACAAGCTGTACATAACGGTTTGCCTATGTATTGATTGGAAGGGAAGCTGACGAGCGAACTCATCTATAAACCCTACTGAGCCTGACAGTGACAATGTATATACAGTCCGGTCCATTCTTCTAAAGAGTATCGCATATCGAGTCTAGGGGGGTGGATAAAGTCAGACCCCTAATAACGCGATAATTCGTGTCGGTATGAAGCCCATCACCATCTGAGAAACTACTGATCCAAATCAGTAATTCTCCACTACCTTGGCCAAGGATTTCTAGTGATGGCCACCCGTGCACTGCGCGACATCAACCCCCAATACCTGGAGAGACGAACCCCCGACGATCCGCTCACTTGCCTCCAATGTGGCTCGGGACTGTACCCAACTAAAACCTGTTTGCACAACTCCTTTGAGCGTGGTAGGGTAGTAATCTAAGCACAGTGGGAACTCACATGAGACAAATGACGATCTCAGGTCAATGAACTAACCTGTACACATGTCACCAGAGAACTGCTATCTGACGATATGTATAATACCAACTAGCATGTTCCCGGCGAGTCCTGTCCGGTGTACTCATAACCTAATGAGCACCTGTATACATCTTAGGTGAACTAACTGACACCAGTGGCTTGTGTGACTGGCCACCGCCCCTCATCGGGGTCTCGACTGTATACACTAGTCTACTCTGGAGTATCGATGCCCTGTCTCGAAACTCCTACGACTAAGGACACTTTTAAGGATGTGCTAACAGACCCCAGCTCCCACGTATATGATCGCCATCATACTGCTGGTAGTCAAGTAAGAATCCTTTGGGCTCTATCATCATGCAATAGTGAACTAAAGCATGTATACGATGATAAAGACAAACCAGATAGCATACTGTCATCTCGAGCAAGACTGTCATATCGGTATAGGTCCTGCCTCAATCATTGCAATCACCTACCTGCGATCCAATAATTGACTTTGAGGGCACTATCTCCAACACTAGGGACATTTAAGGATGTGCTTATAGACCCCAGCTCCCACATATGTGATCGCCATCACAATGCTGGCAGTCAAGCAAGAATCTTACGGGCTCTATCAACATGTATATGATGATAAAGACAAACCAGATAGCATACTATCATCTTGAGTAAGACTGTTTTATCGGTATAGGTCCTCACCCAATCATCATAATCACAAGTCCGCGACTATGATAATTGCCTTAAGGGCACTATAACCAACAATCTCCCACTTGCACTTAAGGCCAATTATTGCGATGTCGCATACTCACAGCCCGTGTGACACCGTACACCCAACTTCTCTACTAATCAGTTTCGCAAAGCCCGTTTGCGAAAATAATTGCATTCAAGAAATAGCTTCAGTGAGTGGATCCGCTCCAATATTTCTTTCTATATCTCTCTTAATCTCAACTTCGCGGAGAAAACTATCTCCCGAAATGAGCAATACTTGTCTTAGAATTTGTCTGGATATCTGATGGGACCCAGTTCACAAATGAACTCCAAATCCAGCAAACTAATTATACTGTATCGTCCACTGAATTTAACCTGTATCCTACGCCTTGCCTTTCCCCAGTATCCGCTTGGACCACTTTTCCAACATACTGTCCCTCAAAAGAGGGAAAAACTATAACTCTGACAGTCACTCTGTCATCCAGGTCACCTTGGAAGCCTGAAATGATAACCGTCTCGTGAAGGAGGCTGCCGTTACCGTATCCCAAGAACATTCACTTATGTTCATAAACTGCTTCCCGATGTTTCTCCAGGATTGGATTAATATATGTTTATTGTAGCTAGTGCAAAAACAATATCTGGTGTGGTACTTGACATTTTATGATTAACTCAACTGCCTAAGCAAGTGATATGCTAATCATGTAGATCCCTCCCCCTTTAGTCTGTAAGACACTTTTAAAGAGGTTGACCCCATCACCTACAGGTAGACCACCATGCCAGGAGTCGTCCATTTAATGTTAAATACCCAGATTAGGATACTTCCTAAATCTAGATCTAAAACCATAGATCTAGTAACCAAAAACCCTGATATTACATTCATATCCTGTGTGGAGAAACAACTTTGTGACGACCATAGTACAACCGATCGTAGTATATGAATATCTCTTCCTATCAAGTTCATGTCATCCCAATATCTGGACATCACTCTCTACTACCTTCTTACCAGATCCATCTCCTATTCTGATGAGGTCAAAGCCTATGACTGTCACATAAAAAATTAGATGAATTATTTCCGTTATACGTGCTTTAGTCTATAAATAGACATAAGCTACTTGTCTACTATGCTTCTGCTGCTCCCACTGACTACAACAACCCTCTGGCAGAGTCATATACACGTGCACTTCTAAAACTAGTTTAGAACGACGCTATACTCATCCTCCTGTCGGGTCTTATAGTCTAGAATAGCAGCAATAGCAAGTCTGGGTAAACAAGAACCTCCCTGTCACTGTCTCTGAGAAGACCGAAGTACCTCTCGGGTGCCTGAGGTTACCCACCAAATCTGCGGAGTGGATAATAGAACATCAAATCCAATTGAATCCTTAGGTTTTATTAAATTTCCAGTAATCGTTTGTGGTTCTGGAATAACTTCCAGTTCTACCATACTCTCACTTTGTTTTTCTGAAAAATCCATTTTACTAAAACCGTGGCGAGTCAAGAACAATATAAATATTGATCTTCCTGATGGTAGAAAGTTAACCCTCGTCAAAGCCCGGGATAACCCACAAACTGCCATTACTGAAACGTGCCTTGAGTTTATCCGGATTCTGGTTTTAAGTATCAGCCGGACAACTCCCTATACTTTAACATCGTTAAGATATAAATTGATTCTATATAAATCTAATATAGAAACAAAAGCACTAATCTAATTTGAACCAGATTCAAAATCATGCAGCTGTCTCCAGTGCATATCAACCAAATGGAAAAGAGGACAATCAGCATTACTCATCTAGGAGTGCATCCATGTATGAGTAACCCGAAAGAGAAGCAAGTTCTCAAAACCATTACTATTAACTGAATACTAAACACAAGTATCTACATTTTCGACTTCCTCGAAGAATCCTGATACTTACAACAAATGGTTCTCTATTTTATTCTTATACCTATAACTTCTGAATATCTGGACCTTGCATTTCAACGAAATACATGTCCAGAACTGGAGAAGTCATAAGTAAATAGAATATAGTATGAGTACCAACCCCATTGTCCTAACGGACACTGGACAACATACAATACTTTGTATAAGTCCCCTGAGTCCAATAACTCAAACTCTATGCGTCGTAGGTTGAAAAACTGTACTTTGGTTAAGAAGAGTTACACCGCTGTTGAATGCATCTTATCTAATCACCAACTGATATAGGCAAATGTCATAGACACAATATCAAAAAGTTATATCTCACTTTATAAAATAAATGTACAGATATATGAGTTTGAAATTGGTGCATAACAACGGATATTCAAAACCAAATATTTGCCATCCGGCAAAAACCAGATGATTTCCTCAAATATCACCAATTACAACGAATTCTGATATAATGAGGATCTAATCACCCAATTCCTAATATCTTACTCCCACTCACCATCTGTAATAATATATAGATGTGAGAAACTGATCTGGTAAATACATACCCTGGAGTTAGATTCCAATTGGGAAAACAGTTTTCAATTAACATCGCACAGTAAGACTGAAACATGAAAATGTTTCAAAAAGGGTTAACTGGTATTCCTAGTAACGCCTCTTCCACTACCCTGATTCACGACAGTAACCATATACTATACCCGCCCTCACTGCAATCCTCTTTATTATGTCTTTACTTATTACCTTCTATACACCTTCTTTAGGCTAACTGGTTTTCTTCTTTCCCTACCCTTCTGATAGGTTTGCCTAGCACCCTATGTAGAGTTTTGAAGCATCACATGTCTCAAAGTTTAGATTTTTATGGTGCTAAACAAGCATACAAAGGAATCGATCCTAGAAAATTAGGGTTACGAAAGTTAAAGCCAATAAAAACTAGGGTTTCGAGACTACAACCTTTGTAGCTCCCTTTCGCTGGACTCTTTGGTCTCTTGGGTGTTGGAAGAAGGTCCTCTTGAAGTCCTCTCACGTCCACGACGATCCACCCGGAGTTCCTCGTCCAAGCTCGCAACTTCGATTATCACGATGAGAAACGAAGAGAACACTCTAAACAAGTTGGCTAAACTTGTGTAGAATGATGTTGTGGTTTAGATTCTCACTTCAAAAACCTTTCTTTATGTGTGTTTTACTCACTAGAAAAAACTAGAGAGCAAATGGTGAAGGAGGATGAAGATGGTAGCTTTCTTTTAACAAGAGTAGAATGATCACCATTGAAAAGAAATGAAATATATCTATACATATTTTATTTCTTCTCACTACAAACCATGGTTAAATCTTTGAGTTATTATTTAATTAGGGTTTTAAAACATATAAGGAAAGTTTAATCCAAGGTTAAGGGTAGGTGAGAATGGTTAGGTTAAAGAAGAGTGTAGAAACAACTCAAGAATTATCCTTTCCTTTTCTATTTTGTTTTAAACATAAAAGTAAATAATAATCCATATATTTATCCATGGTGTGAGTCTTATATTGCCACCATTTCCATGTGTAAACAACCATGATAGATGGGTGTATGTATGTATGTATGTATGCACATCCATATGTACATGAAACTAGAAAGAAAGAAACACATACATCCATGCATACATCCATCATATTCTAGAAAGGTTTTAAGTGAGAAAACTAATGGTTAAATGATAAATCAACACTTGATTTATCAATCCGGCCATATCACATATGACCCTACAAAAAGCAAGCCGCCCGATCAATGTACGGTATCATATACGCGCATTTTAATCGGGTCCATGCGCATATCGCATACGCGCACCACAACGTTTCGCCTGGACTAGGTAACTCCTGTGTGGGACTCTAAGACTCGTCAATACGTCGGCAGAGGGTGATGATCATATCAAGCACCCCCAAGCCGCAAGCGGTCAGCTAAACGTAACGGCCACCCGGGTATTGAGCGATCAGAAGAAAACAAGCGAACCTGCTACAACTCCCGTCGAGCCAACCGGCAACACTACCGTACAGTCCGGTCTCTTCGTCAGATATGCTGCATATCGAGCCTAGGGATGGTCACGTCGACCCTAATAACTCAATAAGTCGTGCCGGTGAATGGTCTATAACAGATCGAGAAACTACTGATAACACTTATCAGCAAATCTCAGCAGCCCTGGCCAGGGACTTACTGATATAACCAGTCGGACACAGCACAGCATCAACTCCCAATACCGGGAGAGACGAAACCCCTCCTATCGCTCATTGCCTTCGTGTGTCTCGGGACTGTACCCAACGGCCACCTGTTTGCACGACTCAGTAGAGCCGTGGTAGGGTGGCAATCAAAGTACAGTGGGAGAACACACAAGACTCTATGATGATCTCGGGTCTACAGACTAACCTGTACCAGTGTCACCTGAGAACTGCTATCCGACGATAGATATAATTCCATATAGGAGTTCTCAGTGAGTCCGTCCAGTATACCCAGTCACCACTGAGCACCCGTATATGATCTTGATGTCAAACATCGATGAATGTGGGAACATTCATCGCCCATCGTATGGGTCTAGTATCATATACGCTAGTCTACTCTGGTATATCAATGCCCCGTCTCGATATACCTACGACTAGGGACTTTCCAGGATATGCTTATAGACTACAGATGTCCCACTAGTATGATCTCCATCATAATCAGAGTAGTCAAGCCGATATCCTCAGGGCTTTATCAGCATGTATGAATGAATAAAAGCATGATCAAATCAACATGTCAGATAAAGAAGAACCAGATAGCATACTATCGTGTCGAGCAAGAATGCACGCTGAATATATATATATATATATATATATATATATATATATATATACATGTGTAGATACATCCACTATCATATAATGGCCTCTAGGGCATCCATATATTCAACAATCTCCCACTCGCACTAAGGCCAGTTATTGGCGTATCTCATACCCAACATCTCAAAAAGTCGCTCATGCTGCGGCTGAGGGAGGGCCTTGGTGAATGGATTCGCGGCGTTATTCTTTGTGTCTACTCTCCTAATCTCGATCTCGCGGCGATCTACAATCTCCCGGATCAAATGAAAACGCCTCAGGATGTGTCTGGACCGCTGATGGGATCTGGGCTCCTTGGCTAACGCCTAGCCCCATTATTATCACAATACAAAGGTATTAGATCAATAATGGTTGGAACTACTCCTAGCTCCGAGACGAACTTCTTCATCCAGACGGCTTCCTTGGCGGCATCATTTGCAGCAATGTACTCAGCTTCCATCGTAGAGTCTGCGACGGTATCTTGTTTGGAACTCTTCCAACTCACCGCCCCCCATTGAGGGTAAATACAAACCCAGAGATAGATTTGATGTCGTCCTTATCGCTTTGGAAGCTCGAATCGGTAAAGGCCTCCATTTGGAGATCTCCATTACCATACACCAAGAACAATTCTTTAGTCCTTCGCAAGTACTTAAGAATGTTCTTCACAGCTGTCCAGTGATTCTCCCCTGGGTTGGATTGATACCTGCTTACAACACTAAGTGCATAAGCTACATCTGGGCGTGTACATAATATCGCATACATTATAGATCCTACTGCCGAAGCATAGGGTATAACACTCATGCGAGCTCTCTCTTCATCGGTCTTTGGACAAGAATCCTTAGAGAGAGTGACCCCATGGCAAGCGGGTAAGGCACCCCGCTTGGAGTCTTCCATACTAAACCTTTTTAGGATGGTGTCAATGTACCTGGTTTGGGATAATCCCAATAACCTTTTGGATCTATCCCTATAGATCCTTATGCCCAGAATGTATGTGGCATCACCCAGGTCCTTCATGGAGAACCTCAGTGATAAGAAAGATTTGACCGACTGTAGCATAGGATATCATTTCCTATCAGAAGAATGTCGTCCACGTACAATACGAGGAATGTGACAGCTCTCCCTACAGCCTTCTTATAAACACAAGGTTCATCTGGATTTTTGATGAAATCAAACTCTTTGATGACATCATCGAAACAGATGTTCCAACTCCGTGATGCCTGCTTTAACCCATATATGGATTTAAGCAATTTACATGCTTTCCCGCTGCTCCCACTATCAATGAAGCCCTCTGGCTGATCCATATAAACGCATTCTTCTAAATTTTCATTTAGAAATGCAGTTTTAACGTCCATCTGCCAGATTTCATAGTCGTAGTGAGCAGCAATAGCAAGTAGGATCCGAATGGATTTAAGCATGGCTACGGGAGAAAAAGTCTCGTCATAGTCCAAACCTGGTCTTTGACGAAAACCCTTCGCCACAAGTCTTGCTTTATAGGTCTCCACCTGCCCATCTACACCAATCTTTCTTTTAAAGATCCATTTGCACCCCACAGGTTTTACCCCAGGGGGTACAACGTCCAAAGTCCATACTTTGTTGGTGTACATAGACTCCATTTCGGATCTCATGGTATCCAGCCACTTCACAGAGTCTCTACTCGTGATAGCTTGCTGAAAACTGTTAGGATCATCATCATCCATGATACAGTCTTCTCTGTCAACATCAATGAGGAAACCGTAGTACCTCTCCGGTGGGCGAGAAGTCCTACCAGACCTACGGAGTGGCCGGGGTTCTTCAGTTTCTGTTGTAACAGTCGGTTCAACCAAATCGTCATTTGTAGTTTGTGTCTCCAGAACCTCTTCTAGATCCACCACCTTGCCATCATCTTTATCAGTGAAAAACTCTTTTTCCAAGAATGTGGCATACTGAGAAACAAACACTTTTTGTTCCTCTTTGTGGTAGAATAGATATCCATAAGAATTCTTTGGATATCCCACAAAGTTACACATGACTGACCGTGTTTCGAGTTTGTCCGGATTCTGTTTTTTAACATAGGCCGGGCAACCCCAAATCTTAATTCTCTTAAGAGATGGTCTCTTCCCATGCCATATCTCATAAGGCGTGGTAGACACGGTTTTGGTTGGAACCCTGTTTAGCAGAAACGCTGCAGTCTCCAATGCATGCCCCCAAAACGAGACTGGTAACTCAGCGTCACTCATCATGGACCGGACCATATCTAATAGGGTCCTATTCCGTCGTTCTGACACACCGTTGTGCTGTGGTGTGTAAGGGGGAGTGAGCTGAGAGAGAATCCCATTCTCTTTTAGGAAGTTTGCAAATTCTGTACTGAGATACTCACCACCTCGATCTGATCGAAGCATCTTGATACTCAAGCCGGTTTGTTTTTCTACTTCTTGTTTATATTCAATGAATTTCTCGAAAGCTTCGGACTTGTGCTTTAATAAAAATATATGACCGAATCTTGAGAAATCGTCAGTGAATGTAATGAAGTATGAAAAACCGCCTCTAGCCTGTGTAGACATTGGCCCACATACATCACTATGTATGAGGCCTAGGAGCTGAGTAGCTCTTTCTCCGTGTCCGGTAAACGGAGTTTTGGTCATTTTACCCTTGATACAAGACTGGCAAGTCGCATAAGATTTATATTCAAAAGAGTTTAAATATCCATCTTTGTGTAACTTGTTCAGTCTTGTTTCGTTAATATGACCAAGTCTACAGTGCCAAAGAAAAGCTTCATTTAATTCTGAAAGTTTTCTTTTATTAGTGTATTGTATACTGAAAATTGTGTGTTGATTTAGGACATATATTCCGTTATTAAGCGTACCATACCCAACCAATATTTGATTCAGGTGAATGTTCATAACATTGTTCTGCAACACAAAATTATATCCTTCATTGTCCAACAAAGAAACGGATATTATATTACATAGCATACTTGGTACAAAATAACATGGATTCAAAACCAAAATACATCCAGATGGCAACCCCAAGTGATACTCTCCCACTACGACTGTATGTACATTGGAACCATTTCCAACGCGGAGAGTATGGTCACCTGTCTTCAAAACCTTGCTATTTCTCAGCCCCTGCATAGAATTGCAAATGTGAGAACCTGAACCGGTATCCAATACCCAGGAAGCAGAGTTTATTGAAAAATAGTTTTCTGTCACAAACGCACCTGAAGCAGAAGCATCACCATGCTTCTTCTTGAGACTTAAGTACTCCGTGCAGTTGCGCTTCCAATGTCCTGTCTTGTGGCAATGAAAACATTCGCCCTTCCGCGAGTCTCCAGCCTTGGACTTTTCCTTTCCCTCCACCTTTTTAACTCCACCTTTAGGATTGGTGGGCTTCTTCTTTTTCTTTCCCTTGGCCTTAAGCTTTCGGGCGAGAAGAAGAAGATTGTCCAACAGTCATAACGGGAGTTCTTGCTGACTTCATAGTGCTCTCTGCACTCCTTAACATGTTAAGGAGTTCAGGGAGTTCCTTCTCCATGCCATGCATGTTGAAGTTCACTATGAACTGAGCAATGGTGGAGGGAAGGGACTGCAGAATAATATCTATATATTGTTCATTGTCCATCGTCCATCCAAGGTCCTCAAGCTCTTCTATAAGAGCTATCATCTTCAGAACATGGTCTCCTACTGGTGTGCCAGGGGACATTCGCATCTGAAACAATTTCTTTGATGCTTCGTATCGTAACACGCGGGATTGCTCTCCATACAACTCCTTTGTCTGGAGCAATATACCATGAATGTCCATATCCTCGTGCTGCTTTTGATGTGTGTTATCCATCGATGCAAGCGCGAGGCATTTTGCCGTGGCACAGTCAGCGTCCCATGTCTTGCGGACTTCAATGTCCGCAACTGAGGATTTTGGACGTGGGACGGGCGGGGCTGAAGCCGTGAGGACATATGATACTTTATCATAAGTCAAGGCGATTTTCATATTCCTCAGCCAGTCTTTATAGTTTGTCCCATTCAGTTTGTTTTTATCTAGTAGAAGTTTGAGTCCAGTCATGGGTATCTGCCATTAAGAGAGAGAAAAGAATACACTCAGCGAAAGCTCTTGCATAGATCAGATTGGTTATTATCTTGTCTAATCGATGTTTCCCACTGCTTTTATCGAGTTTTTCTTTCAAATCTTAAAAAGAAAAACTAGCCAGGATTAATTACAGTCTACAACTTCGGTAACCGTTCAGCCAGGCCAGTGTCGGTACTTGAGGGAGGTTCCCCATGCTTTCGCACGGACCTAATTAGAGTAAAACTCGTTTTCCCAGAGGCGGAGCCCCGTTAACACCTTTCTAGACACCTAATGAGTTAGCTAATTGTAAACTGTAAAACTCTCCTAGGAGCAACTATTGCCCACAGTGGGATCGGGATCCAACCATCACATGGAAGGTATGCAATCTCATTGCAAATTTCAACTATTGAAATTCCCGATGTTGTTTTTACCCCTAGTACTTATGACCTTAACTAAGGTCAACAAATCATAAGTACCAGTCAAGTTCTACCCGTCATTTCTTGATTAATTAGACCCACTCATATGACCCTTAACTATGGTCAATAAAGTCATAAGAATGTCCTAATTAATCTGCATCATATGCAATGTAGGAAGACATCACTTAACTACCGTACACTACGCCTTAACTATAGTCAACAAACATAGCACGAATACTAAGTACTCTACTTCCTAAAATGACGGAGGGTTGCGGATGATTTTTAAGAAAATATTTAACGCTTTGAACTTGATATCGTTGTAGAATCAAATGGTTTTCAAAAGGAGTGGCTTAAGCTCCGCGGTTTTGAAATATAGCTTTTTCATAAATAGCCGAGTGGTTTTTCAAATCCGATTCTACAACATCTTTTTAGGTTTATTTTCTTTACATTAATCACATTAATGTAATCCCATCATTTAAGTCCTTAAGCCAATCACAGAAAAGAAACGAAAATAACACGTACGCTTATGCCATCCGCATTCGCCGTAATGTTCCGTTATACACCGTTAGGTTACTTAACTAATGGCATACCGGGACGGGACTAGCGCGGGTGTAAAACATAAGCAACGTCTACTATATATCATATATATAATATGTCATTCGTCTCAGATATCACAGAACACAGGCAGCAGAAACATAGATATAAAGTGGGATATACTAGGACGTCTGTATTTAGTATTTAGCCAGAATTGAAAATACGGATTCCACAGTCGCGATGAATAGCCAAGCCCACACCCTGGACCCCTACGAGAGCGACAAGTGACCTTACCAATTCTGGAGTTTGGGAGACCCAGTCTCGACTCCTCGAGATGGCCTCCCACTGAACCCCAGAACCCGGTCACCTGTGCTCCCCTCCTTGGGTCCATCCTAATACGGAAAAGTAAATAATATACAACACTGGTGACACAACCTCAACCCGGAAGTGCCCCAAATAAAAGAATATTACATTACATTTGAATTTACATGAATGAAAATATAAAACTCTCATCGCACATAAAAAAAACCCGCTATTCAATCGCGACAATCCTGCACATCATATCTCAGCAACACATAATATCTCATATCATCAACATAAGTAAGTATGCATACCCCAATTGTCGTTGATGTATAGCAACGAAACCGGCGATATCGAACATACTACACTTACGGTCACAGAAAAGAAAGTGTAAAACTACAATATTTGAAATCCACATTCTCTTTAGACATCATAAATGCGAAATATCACATATTTCGTATTTCATGCCTAAACTATATGAATTCCACATATTGTATCACATTCCAGATAAACAGACAGTATTAAAGTTTTCGAACGAACGATCAAGTACCCAAAATTCACTAAAGCTCAACACTTGAGCAGAGTTCAAAAACCCGGAGTGTGACACAGTAGTAGCAGTCCAGCCGTAGAAGGGTCAAGCCAACGCCTCACATGTGGCACGCCGTACTGCCCCAAACCCTAAGGTTCAAAGGGCAGTTCAAGACGGTCACATAATCGAGTTAAGGTTTGTTGTCTTCTAGAGGGACCACCACAAAAAGACTTGCACGTATCTCCAAAGTATTTAAACCCCGTGAATAGTGAGAAAATGATAATCGTTCAAACACTTCAATACTTTCCGGAAAAACAACGAAATGAAAATTCCGATCGAATCTACGAGTCCAAAACCATCTCCAGAAAATACAGTGCTATTTTCAGATTAAACATACCTAAAACACTGTACAAGCAGATATAAGAATTACAGTGGAAATTTTATCCAATGATGCCTCTGTACGGCCGCGGAACCGCGGCCTAAGCCAGGAAATGCGGCGGTTCCGCGGCGGTTTATGCTCTTCAGGTCATCGAATTTCACTGTTCTTCTTAGTTTTTCCTGCTGTAATTTATAAGTATTTTTAATTCTGAAAAATGTCAGATTTTAAAATTTGTCCAAAGAGGGTATCAAAACGTCGTATTTTTTGTCCGATCAGGATTTTTACTTCGTAAAAGCGTCGCCTAATGTTCTAGGTCGGCTCTGATACCAATGATAGGTTTGCCTAGCACCCTATGTAGAGTTTTGAAGCATCACATGTCCCAAAGTTTAGATTTTTATGGTGCTAAACAAGCATACAAAGGAATCGATCCTAGAAAATTTGGGTTACGAAAGTTAAAGCCAATAAAAACTAGGGTTTCGAGACTACAACCTTTGTAGCACCCTTTCGCTGGACACTTTGGTCTCTTGGCTGTTGGAAGAAGGTCCTCTTGAAGTCCTCTCACGTCCACGACGATCCACCCGGAGCTCCTCGTCCAAGCTCGCAACTTCGATTATCACGATGAGAAACGAAGAGAACACTCTAAACAAGTTGGCTAAACTTGTGTAGAATGATGTTGTGGTTTAGATTCTCACTTCAAAAACCTTTCTTTATGTGTGTTTTACTCACTAGAAAAAACTAGAGAGCAAATGGTGAAGGAGGATGAAGATGGTCGCTTTCTTTTAACAAGAGTAGAATGATCACCATTGAAAAGAAATGAAATATATCTATATATATTTTATTTCTTCTCACTACAAACCATGGTTAAATCTTTGAGTTATTATTTAATTAGGGTTTTAAAACATATAAGGAAAGTTTAATCCAAGGTTAAGGGTAGGTGAGAATGGTTAGGTTAAAGAAGAGTGTAGAAACAACTCAAGAATTATCCTTTCCTTTTCTATTTTGTTTTAAACATAAAATTAAATAATAATCCATATATTTATCCATGGTGTGAGTCTTATATTGCCACCATTTCCATGTGTAAACAACCATGATAGATGGGTGTATGTATGTATGTATGTATGTATGCACATCCATATGTACATGAAACTAGAAAGAAAGAAACACATACATGCATGCATACATCCATCATATTCTAGAAAGGTTTTAAGTGAGAAAACTAATGGTTAAATGATAAATCAACACTTGATTTATCAATCCGGCCATATCACATATGACCCTACCAAAAGCAAGCCGCCCGATCAATGTACGGTATCATATACGCGCATTTTAATCGGGTCCATACGCATGTCGCATACGCGCACCACAACATTTCGCCTGGACTAGGTAACTCCTGTGTGGGACTCTAAGACTCGTCAATACGTCGGCAGAGGGTGATGATCATATCAAGCACCCCCAAGCCGCAAGCGGTCAGCTAAACGTAACGGCCACCCGGGTATTGAGCGATCAGAAGAAAACAAGCGAACCTGCTACAACTCCCGTCGAGCCAACCGGCAACACTACCGTACAGTCCGGTCTCTTCGTCAGATATGCTGCATATCGAGCCTAGGGATGGTCATGTCGACCCTAATAACTCAATAAGTCGTGCCGGTGAATGGTTTATAACAGATCGAGAAACTGCTGATAACACTTATCAGCAAATCTCAGCAGCCCTGGCCAGGGACTTACTGATATAACCAGTCGGGCACAGCACAGCATCAACTCCCAATACCGGGAGAGACGAAACCCCTCCTATCGCTCATTGCCTTCGTGTGTCTCGGGACTGTACCCAACGGCCACCTGTTTGCACGACTCAGTAGAGCCGTGGTAGGGTGGCAATCAAAGTACAGTGGGAGAACACACAAGACTTTATGACGATCTCGGGTCTACAGACTAACCTGTACCTGTGTCACCTGAGAACTGCTATCCGACGATAGATATAATTCCATATAGAAGTTCTCGGTGAGTCCGTCCAGTGTACCCAGTCACCACTGAGCACCCGTATATGATCTTGATGTCAAACATCGATGAATGTGGGAACATTCATCGCCCATCGTATGGGTCTAGTATCATATACGCTAGTCTACTCTGGTATATCAATGCCCCGTCTCGATATACCTACGACTAGGGACTTTCCAGGATATGCTTATAGACTACAGATGTCCCGCTAGTATGATCTCCATCATAATCAGAGTAGTCAAGCCGATATCCTCAGGGCTTTATCAGCATGTATGAATGAATAAAAGCATGATCAAATCAACATGTCAGATAAAGAAGAACCAGATAGCATACTATCATGTCGAGCAAGAATGCACACTGAATATATATATATATATATACATGTGTAGATACATCCACTATCATATAATGGCCTCTAGGGCATACATATATCCAACACCTTCGGCACCAGCCTAAGGTTTGGAAGAAGACTATCCAATAAGCGTAATAGGTGCACTCTCTTAATCCTAGGAGCCCTCGTAACCTGAGAGAAGGTAATGGGAAAAGACATCTGAATAATCATATCCAATCTCTCCAGAACCAGAATCCATCCTCGAAAAAGTTCCTTCGAGTTCGTATATAACCATACGATGGATTTATCCAATGGAAGTGGATATCCGTAATGATACGGAGTGTCTTAGGGAAAAGCAAAATGGATGTAGGAGTGGCAGGGGTATACCTGGTTTTTGTCATGAAAGCTGGTGGTCGCATTTTCCTTTGCCATTATTCTAATCCCTTTATATGTCTTTACTTATTACCTTCTGTACACCACACTTAAGCTTAATTGGTTTTCTTCCTTCCCTACCGTTTGGCACCTGCCTATGGTTTGGAAGAAGACTATCCAATAATATCAATAGGTGTACTCTCTCCTATTCCTAGGAGCCCTCACAACCTGAGAGAAGGTAAAGGGAAAAGAAAACCGAATAATCCTATTCAAACTCTCCAGAACCAGAATCCATCCTCGAAAAAAGTTCCTTCGAGTTCGTATATAACCATACGATGGATTTATCCAATGGAAGTGGATGTTCGTAATAATATGGGGTGTTCTGGAGAAATGCAAAGGTGATATAGAAGTGGTAATGATGTATGCGACATCGTGACATTCCAAAAGCCAAAGTGTTTTAAGAAGGTTCGGTCAACTTGGTTTCATGAGTTTTAGTCAAATGTTGGGTCAAAGTCACAGCCAGAGAGAGAGAGAGAAGAAACACTCAGCGTGCACTATAACCTAGATCAGAATGGTTAATCATTTTATCTAATCTGGATGGCTCCCACTGTTTCCTCGAATTCTCCTCTAAACCCAAAAGGAGAATTAGTCGGAATCACTCGAAGAGTAATCCTACTCATTAGTGGGAATCGGGATCCAACTATCATCGCATGATAACTTGATGGAAGCCACTCAAGTCATCAAACTCCAGAAGGTATGCTCAAGCCTGGCAAGTTTCCTGTATGTTTGAAACTCCCGATATGATTTTTACCCCAAGCAGCTTATAACCTTGACGGATGCCAACAAATCATAAGTTGCAAGTCAAGTTCTACCCGTCATTGTCCTGATTAATTTAGATCCACCCGTACTCGCCCTTGACGGATGCCAACAAGGCTGCATGACTGTCCTAGATTAATGCATATCCATGCTACAGAGAAGTAACATATAGCTACCGCACACTATGCCTTGACGGAGCCAACAAACATAGCACGAATATTAGGCGCTACTTTTCTGAAATGACGGAGGGCTACGGCTGGTTTTTGGCGAGAAACCTTTAACGTAATGAACTTGATATCGTTGAAGGAATCCAAGTGGTTTTATAAATATATAGTAGCGAAAACTTTTGCTAAAGAGGTCACTCCCGGTGAAGGGATCTCGGCTCTTTCCCCGTCGAATGGGGTGCAGGATATCCCAAACTGAATACCTCGATGCAAAGCAAAAATAATCGACTATAGTAAAGTTATTACGTTGACACAAACTTTTACCTAAGGGGTCACTCCCGATGAAGGGATCTCGGCCCTTGTCTCGTCGAATGAGGTGCTGGATATTCATAACCGAATACCACTGTGCAAAGCAAAAAAGAACGTCTGTAATACCATTTTTTTTTAAAAACTTGGTTCCAACAATATCATATATAGGTTTGTTTTATCCTTGTATTGATAAGAATCAACGCAGTCCCATCAATTAATCACACCAGAAAAGAACGAAAATAAAATATACGTATATGCCATCCGCATTCGCCACTGGGTCCCGTCATCACCCGTTAGGTTACTTAACTAACGACAGAGCGGGGACTGGACTAGCGCGGGTGCAAAACATATACAACATCTACTAGTATATATAAATATATATATAACAATCGTCCCAGGCATGATATAAAGCAACATCACAGAAACATCACAGAAGCAACACAGAATGATGGATAATCTGAAGCTCCGGGTTTCACTTGAGCCGCAAGTGAGACCCGACGTTCCCTGTCGTATGGATAGCATGTGCAATGAAACCTAGACCCCTACGAGCGTGGCAAGTTACCGGCCAAAACCAGAAGTGAGGCAGCCCCTTTCAACAACATGAATGGGCCACCCGGCACTTCTCGGAATTCGGTAACTTAAGCACCCCTCCTGGGTCAAACTATACCCCCTACGAGTGCGCCGAATAGCCCGCCAATTCTAGAGTAAGGTCCCCTCCATCTCAACGCCATGTGATGCGGACCGGTTGCCCTCTAGAACCCGGCTATTCGTGCACTCCACCTCGGGGTAATCCTAGTACAGAAAAGAAAAATAATATACAAGAGTAACATCGACCTCAGCCCGATCGTGCCCCAAAAGAATAATATACAAACTGGCAGTGACGGCAGTCCACATGTCGAACGCTCGCCCCGCAATATCAAATGTACAAATGAAATAAAACTGTACTAATATTGTACCATTTCTATCCACCATGACGATCCAACCAACATCACAGCACATCACAGAACACCAACGTGAATGTCACGTTCGCAAACTCGTCTACAAGAACATATAGCAGTTAGACGGGTTTACCGATCAAATGACATTCACGGTTGAAGAATATAATGTAAGTACTGTCAAACGCACGCTTAAAATATCGATCGACTAAGTTCCAAATTGTCCCCAATAGCAAAAACAATACTGCACAGAAAACTGGGCCAAAACAGGATATCACAAAAATCACAATTTCACATCAGGGGGCTACAGTAAAAATTTGGAAGCCCGTCGCCACTAAATGGCCACGGAACCGCCGCCAATAGGGGGTAAGTGCTGCGATTCCGCGGCGCGTTTAGGGCTTCAGCAGACCAAAGTTTTTCTGTACCCTACAAAAAGCTTGCACGGATTTTTAAGCTACTGCAAATAATTTTCTGACCACTTTTGAAACTCGGCAGAGAACAGATAATTGAAAACGTGATTTTGGCAATTTCCGTCGATCAATCTTTTAAACACGTTTAAACAAGCTAGTAAGGGGTTTAAAGGGTGGCTCTAATACCATGAAGGGTTCCGGCAGCGCCCCGGCCGTCGAAACGCGGCCAAAATGCGGAACAAAAATTTCTAGAACCGGCGCTTCCGCTACCCGAATCCCGGATCGACTTTAAACCAAAAACTAGCAAACTAATAAGAAGTTAGAATCGTTATACCGAGTTGATCCGTGTCCTTCGGTCTTCATTCCAAGCTCCTAGCGGTTCCTTGATGTGGTTTGGTCGCCGGTCTTCCTCCATCTCCGATGATCCAATCGAGGGATGTAACTCTGGCTCTAGCTCCACGATATGATGCTTATGGAGCAACTAGGGTCTCTAGGATGCTACCCTAGAGAGCCTAGGATGTAGTGTGAATGTTTCTTAGTGTTAGATATCTCAAAAACTTGAAGGTGGAAGCAAAGCATGAAAGCTAGTGGAGGTGAAACACAAATGGTGAAGGAGGAGCTCAAGAAGAAAAACAATGAACAAAACCTTCATGCTTCAAAAATGAGCTTCACTTGGGAAGAGAAAATAGCATGCAAGGTTTTGTAAAATGCATTTTTTCAATTTTAAATTCCTACCATACTTGAATAGTGAACACAAATGAATTAACAATTCATTTGATATCCACCTCATTTACCATTTTAATAAAATGGTCAAATCAAGTATTGAGGTGGCATCTTCTAGAATGTTATCCGGTAAAAAATATGGATTACATTCAACTGTAAATATATCTGCATTCGTACCGAAATACGAATACCCAAAAAGATAGCATAGCACAAAGAATATAATACTAGAATATACGTACCGAAATACATATATGTAAATTATTAAATCAATACCTGATTTAATAATCCGGCTCAAACCCGAGTCGGCTAGTACTATCAATTGTCCGATCGAAAGTCCTGGTACAAAGTACACCAATCGATCGGAACCCTGCACGTATCCAATACGGCAACTACATCATTTCGCCAGAACCAGGGAAACCCTCTGTGTGGGACTCTAAAGACTCGTCAATACGCTGGCAGTGGGTTTAACCACAAGCACGTCAGCGGCACTAGCTGTACATAACGGCTACCCAGGTATTGAGCGAAAGGGAGGCCGACGATGAAACTCATGCAGAACCCCTACTGAGCCTTGTTAGTTGTATGTATGCCCTAGAGGCCAGTATTGTACAGATGATATATATTATATTGGATGCTTGGACATATATAGAGATGACTTTCTTGCTCGATATGATAGTATGCTATCTAGTTGCTCTTTATCTTAACATGTATACTAGTCTTTTTAAACTGTCTTATAGTTACATGTTGGTAAAGCCCTTAGGATGTGTACTTGACTACCTGGACTATGATGCAGATTATACTAGTGGGGACATGGTAGTCCATAAGTACATCCTTCAAGGTCCCTAGTCGTAGGTGTATCGAGACGGGGCATCGATATACCAGTGTAGACTAGCGTATACGCTTCTCGACCTATGAGATGGGCGATGGATGATCCCATATCCATTGGTGTTTGACATCAGAGATGGTATACGGGTGCTCAGTGGAGACTGGGTACACTGGACGGACTCGCCGAGAACTCCCAGATGGTATTATACCTCACGTCAGATGGCAGTTCTCAGGTGACACTTGTGCAGGTTAGTCTGTAGACCCGAGATCGTCATAGAGTCTTATGTGATTCCCACTGTGCTTTGATCTCCACCTTACCAAGTCCATGAGGGTGTGCAAAACGGTGGTTTTTGGGTACAGTCCCGAGTCACATGGAGGCAATGAGCGATAGGAGGGGTTTCGTCTCTCCCGGTATTGGGGGTTGATGTTGGGCTGTGCTCGATTGGCCGTAACAGGGAAGTCCCTGGCCAGGGTTGATTCAGAGATTTGCTGGTAAGTGTTACCAGTAGTTTCTCGACCCGTTATGAGCCTCACATCGGCACGACTTATCATTTATTGGGGTCTGACGTTTACCACCCCTAGACTTGATATGCGACATATCAGACGAGGAGACCGGACTGTACGGGAAGTGTTGCCGATTGGCTCGACGGGAGTTGTAGCAGGTTCGCTTGTTCTCTTCTGATCGTTCAATACCCGGGTGGCCATTACGTTTAGCTGACCGCTTGCGGCTTGGGGGTGCTTGATATGATCATCACCCTCTGCCGGCGTATTGACGAGTCTCAGAGTCCCACAAAGGAGTTACCTAGTCCAGGCGAAACGTTGTGGTGCGCGTATGCGATATGCGCATGGACCCGATTAAAATGCGCGTATAGGATACCGAACATTGATCGGGCGGCTTGCTTTTGGTAGGGTCATATGTGATATGGCCGGATTGATAAATCAAGTGTTGATTTATCATTTAACCATTAGTTTTCTCACTTAAAACCTTTTCTTGAATGATGGATGTATGCATGCATGTATGTTTTTCTTTCTTTCTTACTAGTTTCATGCACATATGGATGTGCATACATACATACATACATACACCCATCTATCATGGTTGTTTACACATGGAAATGGTGGCTATATAAGACTCACACCATGGATAAATGGTTGGATTATTATTTGATTTTGTGTTTAAAACAAATTAGTAAAGAAAAGGATAATTCTTGCTAGCTTCTACACTCTTCTTTAAACCTAACCTAGCTCACCTACCTCTAACCATGAGTTATCCTTCTCTTTGTGTTTTAAAACTCAAGTTAAATAATGTCTCCATTACTTAACCATGGTTTGAAGTGAGAAGAAATAAAATATATAAAGATATATTTCATTTTCTTTTCAATGGTTATCATTTTTACTCTTGTTAAAAAGAAAGCCACCATCTTCTTCCTCCTTCACCATTTGCTCTCTAGTTTCTTCTCGTGAGTAAAACACACATAAAGAAAGGTTTTTGAAGTGAGAATCTTAACCACAACATCATTCTACACAAGTTTAGCCAACTTGTTTAGAGTGTTCTCTTCGATTCTCATCTTGATAATCGAAGTTGCGAGCTTGGACGAGGAACTCCGGGTGGATCGTCGTGGACGTGAGAGGACTTCAAGAGGACCTTCTTCCAACACCCAAGAGACTAGAGAGTCCAGCGAAAGGGAGCTATAAAGGTTGTAGTCTCGAAACCCTAGTTTTTATTGGCTTTAACTTTCGAAACCCTAATTTTCTAGGATCGATTCCTTTGTATGCTTGTTTAGCACCATAAAAATCTAAACTTTGAGATTTGTGATGCTTCCAAACCCCTTCATGAGGTGCTAGGCTAACCCAACATTGGTATCAGAGCCGACCTAGAACATTAGGCGATGCTTTAGTGAAGTGAAAACTCCGATCGAACCGAAATACGATTTTACGGGTCACTCTCTGGAAATTTTTTAAAATCTGACATTTTTCAGAATTAAAAATACTTAAAAAATAAAGCAGGAAAATATAAGAAAAACTGTGAAAAACGAGCCAATGATCTCAACAAATCGCCGAGGAACCGCGGCGATTACTTGCTTAGGCCGCGGCTCCGCGGCCATAAAGAGGTATCACTGCTTCGTTTTTACACAGTAATTCATAACACCTCTTTTATATTATTTTGGGTATTTTTAATCTGAATTTAGTTCTGTAAATTCTGGAGATGGTTTTGGACTCGATGATTCGATCGGAATTTTGATTTCGTGACTTTTCCGGATAAATTAGAATGTATTGAAGTGTTTGAACGAGTATCATTTGCTCACTTTTCACGGGGTTTAAAATCTTTCGGAAATAAGTGCAAGTTTGTTTGTGGTGGACTCTCTAGAAGACAACAAACCTTAACTCGATTATGTGACCGTCTTGAACTACCCTTTGAACCTTAGGGTTTGGGGCAGTACGGCGTGCCACATGTGAGGCGTTGGCTTGACCCTTCTACGGCTGGAATGCTACCACAGTGTCACACTCCGGGTTTTTTGAACTCCGCTCAAGTGTTGAGCTTTAGAGAATCTTGGGTATTTGATCGTTCGTTCGAAAACTTTAATACCGTCTATTTATCTGGAATGTGATGCAATATCTGGAATTCATATAGTTGGACATGAAATTCGAAGTATGTGATATTTCGCATTTACGATGTCTAAAGAGGATGTGGATTCCAAATATTGCAGTTTTACACTTTCTTTTCTGTGACCGTAAGTGTAGTATGTCGATATCGCCGGTTTCGTTGCTATATATCAACGACAATTGGGATATGCATACTTACTTACGTTGATGATATGAGATATTATGTGTTGCTGAGATATGATGTGCAGGATTGTCGCGAAAGAATAGCCGGGTTTTTTTTATGTGAGATGAGAGTTTTATATTTTCATTCATGTAAATTCAAATGTAATGTAATATTCTTTTATTTGGGGCACTTCCGGGTTGAGGTCGATGCCACCTGTGTTGTATATTATTTACTTTTCCGCATTAGGATGGACCCAAGGAGGGGAGCACAGGTGACCGGGTTCTGGGGTTCAGTGGGAGGCCATCTCGAGGAGTCGAGACCGGGTCTCCTAAACTCCAGAATTGGTAGGGTCACTTGCCGCTCTCGTAGGGGTCCAGGGTGTGGGCTTGGCTATTCATCGCGACTGTGAAATCCGTATTTTCTATTGTTGGCTAAATACTAAATACGGACGTCCTAGTATATCCCACATTATATCTATGTTTCTGCTGCGATATCTGTGATTTGATCATTTGATATGTTGTGATGGATACAGTATATAGTATATATGATATATTATATAGGCGTTACTTATATTTTACACCTGCGCTAGCCCTGCCCTGCTCTGCCGTTAGTTACCTAACCTAACGGTGCACGAGGGGACATCGAGGCGAATGCGGATGGTATAAGTGTACGTCGTATTTATCTGTGATGTTTAGGTGATTTAAATGATGGGACTTCATTAATGTGATTAATGAAAGAAAAGAAACCTAAAAGATGTTGTAGAATCAAATTTTCAAATAAAAGGGTAGCTACAGTTTTGCTTTGAATAGCGGTATATATGATATACCCTGCACCTTATTCGATGAGAAAAGGGCCGAGATCCCTTCACCGGGAGTGACCCCTTTAGCAATAACTGGCAGATGCTACACACTCGGTTTGTCTTTTGATTGCTTCTATAGTTTCTGCTTTGCATAGCGATATATATGATATATCCCGCACCTCATTCGACGAGGAAAGGGCCGACGATCCCTTCACCAGGAGTGACCCCTTTAGCAAAACTAGAAAAGCCTAAAAAACACTCCATTTCAAAATTCATTCGATTCTACAACGATATCAAGTTCATTACGCAATAGGTTTTCAGAAAAACCTGTCGTAGCCCTCCGTCATTTCAGATAAGTTGTATATAGTATTCGTGCTACATTTGTTGGCTTTCGTCAAGGTGTAGTGTGCGGTAGCTATATGCTGCTTATCTGCTGCATATGATGTGACTGGATTAGGGTAGTCGTACGGCTTTGTTGGTTTTCGTCAAGGGTCGTGCGGGTGGGTTTAATTCAGTCAAGAAATGTACGGGTTGAACTTGACTAGCGGGCTGTGGTTTGTTGGCTTTCGTCAAGGTCATAGCACGTTAGGGGCAAAATATTATCGGGAATTTCAAGTGTTGAAATTTGCAATGAGATTTCATACCTTCCATGAGATAGTTGGATCCCGATACCCACTGCGAGTAATTGTTACTCCTGGGAGAGTTTTACACAGGACAATTAGCCGATCAAGTAGGTGTCTAGAAAGGTGTCAACGGGGTTACGCCTCTAGGAAAACGAGGTTTACTTTAATTAGGTCCGTGCGAAAGCACGGGAAACCTCCCTCAAAGTACCGACACTGGCCTGGCTGAAAGATCGGCGAAGTTGTAAGGTGTAATTAATCCCGGCTAGTCTTTCCTTTTAGGGTTTGAAGGAAGATTTAATAAAAACCAGTGGGAGCCATCCTGATTAGATAAGATAATAACCAATCTGATCTTGCAAGAGCATACGCTAAAGTGTTTTCTTCTCTCTCTCTCCAGGTAGCGACCATGTCATGCCCTAATCAAGATAATAATATGGATGTATTGACCAAACCCACATGTTATACTATGCTGGGGAACGTTGGTTCCGTTCTTTCTTATAAGAGTTATAGGACTGAACAGGATATAGGGGAATACCAGGATTCCCATGCCACCCGATTGAAGAAAGTACATGTTGATGCATTTTCTTCGGGTGTGTTCGTTACAGAGAACTGTTTCTCCATTTGCCCTACGTCCTGGGTATTAGATACCGGGTCAGGATCCCATATATGTAATCAGTTACATGGGCTCAGGAAAGGTAGAGAACTTGGAGAAGGTGATAAAGACATTAGAGTTGGAAATGGTGCAATTGTTGCAGCTAAGACTGTCGGGGAATATCACCTTGCATTACCAACTGGTAATACATTGGTTCTGAACGAATGCTATTACATGCCGAACCTGATATGCAACATTATATTGGTTTCTTTGTTGAGTAAAGAGGGATATAATTTTGTATTACAGGATAATGTTATGAACATTTTCCGTAACCAAAAGTTGGTTGGATCAGGCACGTTGTGCAATGGTATTTATGTTCTAAATCAATCAACAGTTCTGAGCATAACAAACACACACAAGAGGAAGAGTTCAGAACTGAACGAATCCTTCTTGTGGCATTGTAGACTGGGTCACATCAATGCGACACGACTGGCTAAGTTGCATAAGGATGGATATTTGAAACAGTTCGAATTTTCATCTTATGACACTTGCCAGTCATGTCTCAAAGGCAAGATGACCAAAACTCCGTTTACGGGACACGGAGAAAGAGTTACCGAACTCTTGGGACTGATACATAGTGATGTATGCGGTCCCATGTCTACACATGCCAGGGATGGTTCTTCGTACTTCATTACATTCACTGACGAACTCTCAAGATACGGACATGTGTTCTTGATAAGACATAAGTCTGAAGCTTTTGAGAAATTTAGAGAATATAAACAAGAAGTCGAGAACTAAACCGGAAAAAGTATTAAAATCCTTCGATCTGATCGAGGAGGTGAATACTTGAGCAGTGAATTCCTGGACTTCCTAAAAGAGAATGGGATTCTCTCTCAGCTGACTCCTCCATATACACCACAGCACAACGGTGTATCAGAACGGAGGAACCGCACCCTATTAGATATGGTGCGCTCTATGATGAGCACAGCTGAGTTACCTATTTCCTTCTGGGGGTATGCACTTGAAACAGCCATACATCTATTGAATATGGTCCCCACCAAATCTGTGCCTACCACTCCATATGAGATATGGAAAGGGAAGAGACCATGTCTTAACTGTGTTAAGATATGGAGTTGTCCAGCCTATGTCAAACGACAAAATCCGGACAAACTTGAGGCACGGTCTGTTCTATGCAAATTTATAGGATATCCCAAGAATTCACAAGGGTGTATCTTCTACCACCCTGAGGAACAAAGAGTGTTTGTTTCTCGGCATGCCACCTTTTTAGAAAAGGAATTTCTTGAAAAAGAGATTAGTGGTCATGAGGTAGAACTGGAAGAGGTTCCAGCTACAAAAGATGCAACATAAGATCTGGTGGAACCAGAAGATTCCGTAGTACCCAATGTACCCCAACCACTCCGCCGATCTAGTAGGGTTTCTCGCCAACCTGAGAGATACTACGGTTTTCTCATGGATGGTGGGAGTGAGGATTGCATCATGGACGATGATGACCCAACTAGCTTCGAGCAGGCCATCACGAGTAGGGACTCAGTGAAATGGCTGGATGCAATGCGGTCCGAGATGGAATCCATGTACACCAACAAAGTATGGACTTTGGAAGTTGCTCCTGAAGGGGTAAAACCCATTGGGAGCAAGTGGATCTTCAAGAAAAAACTTGGTGTAGATGGGAAAGTGGAGACTTTCAAAGCTAGACTTGTTGCAAAGGGTTTTCGTCAAAGACCAGGTGTGGACTATGACGATACCTTTTCTCCAGTGGCTATGCTTAAATCCATCCGGATCATGCTTGCCATCGCTGCATATCATGATTACGAAATCTGGCAAATGGATGTTAAGACCGCCTTTCTAAACGGTGATTTAGAAGAGTGCGTGTACATGACTCAGCCAGAGGGCTTTGTAGATAGTGGGAGCAGCGGGAATGTATGCAAGCTGCTTAAATCCATTTATGGATTAAAGCAAGCATCGCGGAGTTGGAACATCTGCTTTGACGTCATTATCAAAGAGTTTGATTTCGTCAAAAACCCAGATGAACCTTGTATCTACAAGAAGGTGGCAGAGAGTAAGGTTGTCCTCCTTGTATTGTACGTGGACGATATACTCTTGATAGGAAATGACATTCCTATGCTGCAATCGGTCAAGCTCTTCTTATCATAAAGATTCTCAATGAAAGATCTTGGTGATGCCTCCTGCATATTGGGAATCAGGATCTATAGAGATAGATCCAAACGGATATTGGGATTGTCCCAGTCCAGGTACATTGACACAATACTAAAGAGGTTTAGTATGGAAGAATCCAAGCGTGGGAACTTGCCCACGATCTCTGGAGTCACTCTCTCCAAAGAGATGTCTCCCAAGACTGATTTGGAGAGAGCTCGCATGCAAGGGATACCCTATGCTTCGGCTGTAGGCTCTATCATGTATGCGATGCTATGTACCAGACCCGATGTAGCATACTCACTAAGTGTAGTGAGCAGGTATCAAGCTGATCCTGGAGAGAGTCACTGGACAGCTGTGAAGAGCATTCTCAAGTACTTGCGAAGGACTAAAGAGATGCTCTTGGTGTATGGTAATGGAGAACTCCAAGTGGAGTCCTTTACCGATTCGAGCTTCCAGAGTGATAAGGACGACTCTAAGTCACAGTCGGGATTTGTCTTTACCCTTTACGGAGGGGCGGTTAGCTGGAAGAGTTCCAAGAAGGAAACCATGGCAGACTCGACGATGGAGGCTGAATACATCGCTGCCAACGATGCTGCCAAAGAGGCTGTCTAGATCAAGAAGTTCATTACTGAACTTGGAGTGGTTCCATCCATTGAGCATCCAATACCTTTGTATTGCGATAACAATGGAGCGGTGGCTTTGGCCAAGGAACCCAGGTCCCATCAGCGATCCAGGCATATTCTGAGGCGGTATCATCTGATCCGGGAGATAGTTGATCGCCGGGAGATCGAGGTCAGGAGGGTTGATGCGAAGAACAACACGGCGGATCCACTCACGAAGGCCATTCCCCAGATACAGTTTGAGAGACTCTTCGGGATGCTCGGTATGCGATACTACAGCAGATGGCCTTAGTGCAAGTGGGAGATTGTTAGTTGTATGTATGCCCTAGAGGCCAGTATTGTACAGATGATGTATATTATATTGGATGCTTGGACATATATAGAGATGACTTTCTTGCTCGGTATGATAGTATGCTATCTGGTTGCTCTTTATCTTAACATGTATACTAGTCTCTTTAAACTGTCTTATAGTTACATGTTGGTAAAGCCCTTAGGATGTGTACTTGACTACCTGGACTATGATGCAGATCATACTAGTGGGGACATGGTAGTCCATAAGTACATCCTTCAAGGTCCCTAGTCGTAGGTGTATCGAGACGGGGCATCGATATACCAGTGTAGACTAGCGTATACGCTTCTCGACCCATGAGATAGGCGATGGATGATCCCATATCCATTGGTGTTTGACATCAGAGATGGTATACGGGTGCTCAGTGGAGACTGGGTACACTGGACGGACTCGCCGAGAACTCCCAGATGGTATTATACCTCACGTCAGATGGCAGTTCTCAGGTGACACTTGTGCAGGTTAGTCTGTAGACCCGAGATCGTCATAGAGTCTTATGTGATTCCCACTGTGCTTTGATCTCCACCTTACCACGTCCATGAGGGCGTGCAAAACGGTGGTTTTTGGGTACAGTCCCGAGTCACATGGAGGCAATGAGCGATAGGAGGGGTTTCGTCTCTCCCGGTATTGGGGGTTGATGTTGCGCTGTGCTCGATTGGCCGTAACAGGGAAGTCCCTGGCCAGGGCTGATTCAGAGATTTGCTGGTAAGTGTTACCAGTAGTTTCTCGACCCGTTATGAGCCTCACATCGGCACGACTTATCGGTTATTGGGGTCTGACGTTTACCACCCCTAGACTTGATATGCGACATATCAGACGAGAAGACCGGACTGTACGGGAAGTGTTGCCGATTGGCTCGACGGGAGTTGTAGCAGGTTCGCTTGTTCTCTTCTGATCGTTCAATACCCGGGTGGCCGTTACATTTAGCTGACCGCTTACGGCTTGGGGGTGCTTGATATGGTCATCACCCTCTGCCGGCGTATTGACGAGTCTTAGAGTCCCACAAAGGAGTTACCTAGTCCAGGCGAAACGTTGTGGTGCGCGTATGCGATATGCGCATGGACCCGATTAAAATGCGCGTATAGGATACCGAACATTGATCGGGCGGCTTGCTTTTGGTAGGGTCATATGTGATATGGCCGGATTGATAAATCAAGTGTTGATTTATCATTTAACCATTAGTTTTCTCACTTAAAACCTTTTCTTGAATGATGGATGTATGCATGCATGTATGTTTTTCTTTCTTTCTTACTAGTTTCATGCACATATGGATGTGCATACATACATACATACATACATACACCCATCTATCATGGTTGTTTACACATGGAAATGGTGGCAATATAAGACTCACACCATGGATAAATGGTTGGATTATTATTTGATTTTGTGTTTAAAACAAATTAGTAAAGAAAAGGATAATTCTTGCTAGCTTCTACACTCTTCTTTAAACCTAACCTAGCTCACCTACCTCTAACCATGAGTTATCCTTCTCTTTGTGTTTTAAAACTCAAGTTAAATAATGTCTCCATCACTTAACCATGGTTTGAAGTGAGAAGAAATAAAATATATAAAGATATATTTCATTTTCTTTTCAATGGTTATCATTTTTACTCTTGTTAAAAAGAAAGCCATCATCTTCTTCCTCCTTCACCATTTGCTCTCTAGTTTCTTCTTGTGAGTAAAACACACATAAAGAAAGGTTTTTGAAGTGAGAATCTTAACCACAACATCATTCTACACAAGTTTAGCCAACTTGTTTAGAGTGTTCTCTTCGATTCTCATCTTGATAATCGAAGTTGCGAGCTTGGACGAGGAACTCCGGGTGGATCGTCGTGGACGTGAGAGGACTTCAAGAGGACCTTCTTCCAACACCCAAGAGACTAGAGAGTCCAGCGAAAGGGAGCTACAAAGGTTGTAGTCTCGAAACCCTAGTTTTTATTGGCTTTAACTTTCGAAACCCTAATTTTCTAGGATCGATTCCTTTGTATGCTTGTTTAGCACCATAAAAATCTAAACTTTGAGACATGTGATGCTTCCAAAACCTTCATGAGGTGCGAGGATAACCCAACATGCCTGACAGTGACAATATCCGTACAGTCCGGTCTGTTCGTCTAAGAGTATCGCATATCGAGTCTAGGGGGGTGGATAAAGTCAGACCCCCAACGACACGATATTTAGTGTCGATATGAAACCCATCACCACCTGAGAAACTATCGATCCTGGATCGATAATTCTCGTCCACCGTGGCCACGGATTTATGGTGATGGCCATCCGTACACAACGCGACATCACCCCCCCAATACCGGGAGAGACGAATCCCCGACGATCCGATCACTGCCTCCATGTGGCTCGGGACTGTACCCAACTAAAACCTGTTTGCACGACTCCTTTGAGCCATAGTAGGGTAGTAATCAAAGCACAGTGGGAACTCACACGAGACAAATGACGACCTCAGGTCGATAGACTAACCTGTACACATGTCACCAGGGAATTGCTATCTGACAATAGGTATAATACCGACTAGCAGGTTCCCGGTGAGTCCGTCCAGTGTCTCATAACCCAATGAGCACCTGTATACTATCTTAGATGAAAATACTAACACCAATGGCTTGTAAAACCTGGCCACCGCCCCTCGTCGGGGTCTCGATCAGTATACACTAGTCTACATTGGAGTATCGATGCCCGGTCTCGATACTCCTACGACTAGGGACATTTAAGGATGTGCTTATAGACCCCAGCTCCCACATATGTGATCGCCATCACAATGCTGGCAGTCAATAAGAATCCTACGGGCTCTATCAACATGTATATGATGATAAAGACAAACTAGATAGTATACTATCATCTTGAGTAAGACTGTTTTATCGGTATAGGTCCTCACTCAATCATCATAATCACAAGTCCGCGACTATGATAATTGCCTTGAGGGCACTATAGCCAACATCTAAAGCTCGGGGTCAAAGGATAACTCCTCCAAGACTTCAGTACTGCGCTCGATCTCCAGTGAGTCCGATCCAACTGGCAACATTCCAAAGAAAAAAGAAAGGGAATGTCATCAGCGAACAATCTCTCGGTAAATCCTAAAGATGAGTAGAGAAAGAATAGACAGAAATAGAATATAACTAGTGATGTTTGATTATAATTTTAACACACTTGTTTGTAGCTTGGTACAGAATATGCCAGTGTATTCGAGAGGAGTCCCACTATTCCGGAGACTAAGGTATACGGAGCATAAGGAACCGTTCGACCACAGTACAAAGGCAATTGATATTAAGGTTATCTGTATTATAGTTACAGTCTCGTGTCACTTCTAACACATTCCGTACCAATCTATCCTTTTATACCCCGCAATGCCTTTTGTATTGATTGTATTGTTTGGTTATATAGATGGATGACTTGCCGAAACCATAATATCAGTAAATGGAATGGATATAAATGGATAGTCATGTAAACAGAGTATATCCATTGTTCGGTTCAATCAATATAGATTGAATAGAAGGATCCATGTTGAATTGTAGTTTATACTTGAATCATATTCAAGTAAGATTGATTAGATTGAGACTCAGTCTGAATCAGACACTTTGAAAAGAAATTGAAGTCCTAAATTAGTTTTGATATTATCGGTAACTTCTGCACATGGATGGCAGGATTTGTGTCTTTTTCCAAGACAACTAACGTGTTGATAACACCGTTGTTAGATTGTCTACCTTAAATAGGTAAGCACCCATATTCTCTGACTCTCTGAGGCTCAAGAGAACTGCTCCCGCTTAAACCTATATTTACCAGGGCCTTTATTGTAATTTAGTATAACTTGAGGGGGTTTTATGTAAAAATAGTTTTGATATATTTTTAAAATACACCTCATGTATTTAATTATCGTCTTTCGGGTTTTCATAGATGTATATTTTATAAAAGTGAAATTTCTAGTGAGTAGAACCTAGTTTTCATTGTATAGGGTATTTTAATGAAATATTAGAATTGTATTGTATTGAAATGGCACTTTCATGTAATGGTGATTCCTTTGATTTAGAAAACATGGAATATTTGTATAATATATTTAAAATAGATCTTTTGATAATATTCATATATATATATATATATATATATATATTAAAATAAATTTTATTTATTTGTACAAATCTCATTTTCTTCAAAAATTGCATTAGAAATTCTATCTAGATCGAATGCTCCTTGCGGAGGTCTGCATCTCGCTCTACTAGGCCCGAAGATGTGCGATAATTGCACTATCCCGATCGGGGTTCCCCAAAATGGGTTGTAGAGGCGTATTTACATGGATTTAATTAACACTCTTTTTAAAGAAAACGGTTTTTAATTGTTTAAGATATTTATTTGTAAACGCGTATTTTCCTATAATCTAGAATTCCAAAGTTCATCGTGCTATATCCAATATGTGTGTTGTGATGAGGTAGGTCCTTACCTCGTGCGTTTTCTAAAGGTAATACGGTTAAAAGTGGATAACAATATTGTTTGCAAACATGATGGTATTTTACTGTAAAAATAAAATAGAAATTGCAACATGAATTATTTTGAGATGAAATTTGTTCTAATATATTTATTTATGTTTGTTAAACATTATATGAGGGTATGGTACTTTATTGTTTAAGAAAAATGGATTTTTTAAAGAAAAAACGAATCGGAAGTCGGAATAACTCCGCTTCCGACGAGTTTTGAAAAATGAAAGTTTTAGAATAGTATAATAGGAGGGGAGATGGGACTTACTAGCTATTAAGATAGAGGGGATGCAAAGTTTTAGAAATCGTTTTGCGAATTTTTCCGTTTTAGGGCAAAATAGTCGGTATTTTCCGTTTTAACCCGATTTCGATCAAACGTCCGTAGAAACTTGCCGGCACCTATTTTAGCTAAAATAAAGCTTGTGCGTGAACTTTGGGGGTATATGAGAGGTTTTGGTTCAGATAGAATTTTTCCCAAATAAAATATTATTTTAGCCGGTAAAATATGCACGTAAATTGGGAAATTTCTTCTAAATGAGAATCATTAGAAATTATCACTACAATGATTTTAGAATCTTCTTTTTAAATATCTAGATTTTTTTTGGTCAATTGAATTTAATTTTAAAAAGAAAAGAAAAAGAAAGAAAGGTGGCATAATGCATTTAATGAAGCATTTATTGTATTTTTACTAGAACTTTCTTCACTAAAATTCAGAAAACAACCCCCTCACCTCCTTGCTTTGGTAGGCCACTTCCTTGGTTGCCCTAAATTTTCCCCCTCCATTTCTATATCATTTTACTTCATTAGGATCATCAAAAATCATAAATAAATCCCACAAATTCATAATTAAATCAATACCCATTTTTCTTCAACCTTAATCTTGCTCGGATATTCAAGAAAGACAACATTTTGGAGGATTAAATTTTGGAGTTTGTTGCTAATTTGAGCTATAAAACCCTAACCCTAATCCTTAATTGTTAAGTTTAAATCATATGCTAGCTTAATTAGATGTTAATTTAAGCTTTTAATTTCATGTTTAATTCATTATTCATAATTTTTTTAAGAAATTCAAGTTAAGGTTAAAACTTGATTTAAGTGTTTAATGTTAATTAAAGTGTTAATTTGTGGTTAAAAAAAGCTTGACCTAGTAGAAAATGCTAATTATTGTTAATTACTAATTTGTTTAATTAAGAATATTGCTTGCTAGATTTTTTCTAAAACTTAATTAGTAAGTGTTAAAAATATAGAAATGGTTTAGATAGCTTAATTAAGCTATTATAAGGTGTTTGTAATCGCTAGATATGCGTTAGCTTGAAACTAGTGTGAAATATTGCGATAAGTTGTTTACTAGGTTTCGGGGTTTCTCCGACGTGGTTTCAATTGGTCGCTGCGAGATTATATCTATTATATTCCTCGCATTTAGTTGTGTTGTGTTGCGCGATCAGGACGATCGGAGTCTAGACTTGGTGTTTCGTAGTTTAGCGACCCTACTTAGGGTTTTTGACCGATGTCGTGCGCGTTAGATGCGCTAAGTGCGCAGTGTAATTTTCTGGACGTTTTCATTGCGTTTCATTGTCTTTTCGTCGATTTAGGATATTTAGCTTATGTGATATGTTTGTGAAATTTTAGGTTCGCAGGCGGGGACTTCGGACGCTACGACAAAGAGAAAACAGGTGGTAGGCTTCACTTAGCCAGGAGCGTTGGTGAGTAGATTTAACATCTACAGGGGAATCGTCAGCATGGCGTTATGCGTCTGGGCTAGAAATGACTTGACTTGTCGCATATTCTATTTCATATTTAGAATTGCGTATACACCTTACTGCTTAGTTAATTATTGTGTTTGGACTAGTATCCTTAGGACACTGCACTATTATTGACGGCTTATGTTGCACGAGCACTGATTGTATGCCACACATACCGTCAATAAATGACATGACACGCACAACCCACTTATACATATGATATAGTTTGGTTAGGGACATTGAGACATTAATTCATATTTCTTTATGCATGTGACTTATAGCATACCTGTATACCTATATGCTAACACATATGCCTTGACATACTTACATGCTAGTTACCTATATACCTATAGGGTATTGTACCATTAGTGATAGGTACATACACACCTAATGACATAGCTACATGTATACTTTGCATACATACTTCACTTATACCCGGGGGGTATCTATATCTTTCTATACTTTTATGTTTACGCATATATCAGTTATAGCTACATGTTTACCTTTACTTGATGTTATTTGGAATTGGAGAAATTAGGAACTGCATGATATTTATATTAACTTGTTGCAGTTAATTAGCGGCTTTTTCTTTATATGCTTACATTACAGTTTTATGTTGCGTATATTTTATTCATGGATTTTCGCATTGAGATATGAATTTTTCATGATGTTTTCTGGATTTGGGGACTGTGGTAGTTTCATGAAATTATGCATTATTTGAAAAACCCGGTTTCCCTTGATATGATATTTCAGCATCCACCATGAGATTTATCGGTTCTGATATATATACCCTATGCGAGGAGTCGGGGGCTGTATGAGTGTACATGGTGGGGCCCGGAGGTACCCCGGGGTAAGACGATTGATGGACCTTGCTGATTGAGCCTGGTAGGGGAACCATATACTCCAGTGACATTACCAATGACTCGGCGGTTATCATGGGGATACCGACGGGAGTCATGTGTGTATGGATACGTCGAGAGGCGAGGGTCAGAGCTAGGCACTCGAGCTTCCGGTATAGCGTATGATACGTACCTATCAGGGTGCCAGTCTTGGAGACAGCACCTGATAGATCACTATTTTGTGTCGATGCTTGACACTTGGTTTTCATGATATTTTACTTCTAAGTATATATAACAGTGGAATGGGACGCTGTTATATATGCATATACATATATATTAGTGGAATGGGACGCTAATATATATATATATATATATATATATATATATATATATATATATATATATACATACATATAAATTCATATACTTTATCATATTTATTCATGCAAATATACCTAAAATATAAAAGATTCACTTGATATTGGATTTAGGACATTTGAGATTACTTGAAATTGTACATAAAAGATATATGAGATTCACTTGACTTTGTATATTCAGGATATATGAGATTTATTCGATATTGTACATTAAGAATTTATGAGTCTTATATGATATGAGAGTCAATTTGGGGGCTGATTTAAGGAATTGGGATTTGGATTGTCTTGATTGATTGTGATCCTACCACGATGTCAGGATTCCGTGGAAATGACATGTTTCATTCCATACTCCACATTTATTGTTTATGCACTGCTTCATGTATTAGTATTACTTGTTAGCGTACCTTTCATGACTGTTGCATTTACATACTTTATTTTATATGCATTGCTTCATGTATTAGTTGTACCTGTTAGTGTACCTTTCATGACTGTTGCATATACACCTTTTCATATCATTATTGCATACCGATTGTCATATTATTGCTTCATGTATTACTTGTACCTGCTAGTGTACCCTTTATGATTACTGCATTCATATGACCTTTTATTGCCATTAATTACATATGTTAGATTCGCGTTGTACGTGCATACTTGCGATTACCTGCATATGTTATTTACTATTCACGAGTTGACAAGTCACCCCCGTTGTGCCACAGTTGTTTTCCAGGGTGTTTCCCCAGAGTAGTCAAGGCAGGCTATTCATCTATCTTATCATCTTTTGCTGCGGATACCGCATCAGCTCACAGTATGCAGTTTGCTTAGGTAGCTTTTGTGGTTATTCGTTGTTTTATTATATATTAATTGTATCCATGTACTCTCCATCTATCATTATCTTGTATGATTCAGAGACTTGATGTGAGGACGATATTGTATATTTTGGTGACTTAGATGTCTTTTATGCAGTTTTACTTATATCGTCTTTTATTTCTTTGCTACGGCGTCGTATATCTGTTGTAGTGGTTGTTTTCCGCCGTTGGGCTTGGATTTGCTCCCATTGTGGATGCTTTACTTTATATTTATATTGTACCCATTTTTTGGGGTTGGTTTTTACAAAGGAGGTGCTGCCGAAATTTTCAAGAATGTAAATTGGACATAAAGAATTTATACTTGAGATTTTTCAAAAGTTTAAACAAACGTTTCTTATCTTTTCTTGTTTTTCAATGGTTTAGATTTCTGGGTTTTGGCTTTCTTTTACTGCGTTACGCCTGTAGACGTTGCGTAGTATTAGGGCCGTCACGTGCCAATTTCGGGTCGTGACAAAATTGGTATCAGAGCGCTAGGTTTTACCTTTCAGAGTGTAGGATGGCCTTGGTATGATGGAGTAGGTAGCTTAAGCAGAGTAACGTAGTGTGTGTATGTCCGCGGCATACTCACGATGCGGTACTCCGCCTAAAGTGACCTAAGTACAAATTGCTTGAAATTCCTTCCTTGATATATATCCTTGAGATTCGATTTCCGTGTTCATATCGAATCCTATATCTATTTATAGCCTTTGCCACCGACGACTATGGGGACTCAGAGTGATGCAGCGAGGGCCGAGGTTAGAGTTGACTCGAGTGGGTCAAGGACTGACCAGGATGGCGCGCTCGTTGCACAGGAACAGACGGATCCGCCTTCGAAAGATAGTATCGCTAGGCTTGTGGCAGAGATGCAGGACTTGCGCCAGACGATGAGTTCTTTGGTTGAGGCCATTCGAGCGCAGCGACAGGAGGTTGTCACCCCTGTTACCCAGTTGTTCCTTGCGATCAGCATGCAGCATTCCGTCACCTACATAGCACCAGTGGATGCAGCCCCAGTTGACGAGACACATATTCCAGAGACTTTAGGAGTTCCGAAACCGTGGAGGACTCGTACCGGTGTACCAGCCCAGAGACAGAGGCCTAGTCATCGAGACAGCTTTCGTGACCGTCGCGGGAGTAGCAGAGGTTTGGGACGAGGAGAGTAGTGTTAGCTGGATCAGCCGTTTGTTGTGTTAATTTCTGTCAGCAATTCTTTTTTTGCGCAACACGTATTTCAGTCATGTGTCAATCGGTTAGAAGATTCATCCGTCACTTGATCCTTCTAGAGATGTTGGATTTGACGTTCTCCTGGGCACGGACTGGTAATCTACGTGCTAGGCATCTGTGGACTACCATAAGGAAACAGTCAGGTTTTGTTTTCCCGGCAAGTCAGTTCTTGTTTTGCGGGAGGACAGTGGTGCCGCCTCTCATAGCTTGAATTCAGCCTTTTCACTAGTCGACTTTTGAGGAGAAGATGTCGAGGATTCTTAGCATTCATTCATGATACCGGAGCCACAGTGGGCTTGTTGGGCCGACTTTCCTTTGTGCGAGAGTTTTCCGACGTTGTTCCAGATGAGCCGGCGAAGCTTAGGGAGCTTAAGGATCTGCTGCAGAGTTGCTAGATAGGTGGGGCTTGTGTGTCTGAGTGTTTCGTATTGGGGAGCTCCTATTTCTGTTCGTCAAGGAGAAAGACGGCAGTTTGAGGTTTTGTATTGATTGATCGTCAATTGAACCGGCTTACGGTGCGGATAGGTATCCTTTACCTCGCATTGACGATTTCTTCGATCAGCTTCCGAATGCAAGACATTTTTCTAAGTTTGTTGGGGATCAGGTCATCATTACTGCAGGTTCGGAGTGATGACATTCCGAATACTGCCTTATGCGTGCTACGGGCTTTGTGTGTTTTAGTGGTGTCATTGGACTCACCAATGCCCTAGCAGCACTCGTAGAGGTGATGAACCAGATTTCTTCAGGCCGTTCCTCGACCGGTTATTGTTATGTTATTGATGACATTCTGGTCTATTCAATGTGTCGTGAGGGACAGGAGTAGCACTTAAGGATTTGTTTTGCAGACATTGGGAGAGCCCCAGCTGTTGCTAGATTCTTGGAGTGTTCCTTCAGGCTTGGTAAAGTTGACTCCTAGGTCTTGTAGTTACGGGAGACGGTTTTCGTATGGTTCCGAGGAAGATCGAGGCCAGACAGCTTTGGCCCAGACTTGTGTACGGACGGTGGTCCGCATATTTTTGGGCTTAGCAGGTTTTTACCACCGTTTCGTGCAGGATTGCTAGTGTAGTGTTGCACCATTGACTGAACAGACCGGAAGGGAGGTTTCTTTTCTTTGGACTGAGGCATGCGTGTGGAGTTTTTCAGCAGTTGAAGACCCGGTTAACAACTGCATCAGTTCTTTCTTTGCTTTCTGGTTCGGGCGACCTTGTTGTTTAACTGTAATGTTTCGCGAGTGGGGCTCGATTGTGTACTGAGGAGACACTATAGAGTTATCGCTTTTGTCTCCTTACATCTGGAGGAAGTATGAGCAGGATATCCTACTCATGATCTGGAGATGGCCGCGGTGGTTGTACGTTGGAGATTTGGAGACACTACTTGTTCGAGAGTCGTGTTAGATTTTCACGGACCACCAGAACTTAATATACATCTTCCTGCAGTGGGTGTTGATTGTTGAGGCAGTCTTCTACAGATTTACAGTTATTGTGCGATCGTTGAGTACAGCTTAAGTTCGCCTCTACTGAGGGGACAACTTGCACATGTCCGTGCCCGACCACTTTTCCTTAATCGCTTTCGTGAGGCACTGCCCTCCGATACTCGTTCGTCAGAGATACTTGAGCATACTCGGCTGGGTAATGATTCGGAGTCCTTGAATTATGACCAGATGTGCTACATTTGGGGACGCGTTTGCGTACCTGATACTATTGGGTAGAGATGTGAAATCCTAGAGCAAGCACATCAGTCAGCTTTCGGTGTTCATCCAAGTTCTACCAAATTGTGATGTGACTTGTGAGTCAGTTACTGGTGACAGGATGAAGAGTGAAGTTTCGGATTTCGTTCAAGGTGTCTGTCTTGTTGTGTGCTAGGTTGATCATCTGAGACCGGCTGGAGAGTTGCAACCTTTAACCGTTCCGGAGTGGGAATGGGAGCAGGTCTCCATAAATATTCGTTGTGGCGTCTACCTAGGTTTAGTCAGGGTGTGACTCCATTCGGATGCTAGTTGTCCGGTTATACTCGTGTTGCTCAGTTGTTCTTTGTTAAGTTTGTGCGTTGCACGGAGTTTCTTCATGGGTCGTATCCAATGAAGGCACCATGTTCGCTTGCCGTCTTGGGCACGAACTTCAGGAAGCCTTGGGTACTGGTTGAGCTTTAGCTCTGTTTTTCCATCCGCAGGATGATGGTTTTGTGAGAGCGGGCTATACCAACTCTGGAGGATATGCTTATGCATACGTATTAATTATTGTCGGCAGTTGGGATCGTCACTTGCCATTGTTAGGATTCTCCTTCGATAGCTGTTATCAGGAGGCACTCCAATTGGCAACCTTTAAGTTTTGTTTGTTAGGTGGTGTCGATCTCCAGTCTGTTTTTCTGACTCTGCGAGATTAGGATTTTTGGACCCCAGCTAGTCTAGAGACTTCGAAAATGATCCAGTTAGTTCAGGTCAGGATGATGACAGCCCATGCAGACAGGGGTCTCATGCCAACCGTTGTGGTCGCAGACTTGAGTTCACAGTGGGAGCTCATGTATTCCTACGGATTTTTCCGATGAATGACGTGTTGAGTTTTGGAAAGGTTATCCCAGAATTGTATGTCCTTTTAAGATCCTTAAAGCGAGTTAGTTCCGTTGCCTTTAATTTGGCACTTCCGCCCAGATTATTGAGTGTTCACCCCGTATTCCTTGTGTCGATACTTTGTAATTAGCTTCATGACCTTTCTCACATAATTCAGTATCAGACCATTTGGCTTGGACGCGATCGTTTCGTTCACCGGCAGCCAATTGTGTTAATGGCTCGGCAGGTGGAGAAACTTCGGTCAAGGGTCTTGCTATCTGTGGAGGGTTTTCTTGGGCGTAGCCGTATACTGAGGTGATCACTTGGAAAGCTGCGAGCAAGAATTGGGAGTTTTGTACTCTTCTCCTTAAATGTACGCTTAGTGCAAATTTTAAATTCGGGGATGAATTTTTATAAGGGGGGAGATTGTAACGTTTTAGAAATCGTTTTGTGAATTTTTCCGTTTTAGGGCAAAATAGTCGATATTTTCCGTTTTAACTCGATTTCGATCAAACGTCCGTAGAAACTTGCCAGCACGTATTTTAGCTAAAATAAAGCTGGTGCGCGAACTTTGGGGGTATATGGGAGGTTTTGGTTCAGATAAAATTTTTCCTAAATAAAATATTATTTTAGCCGGTAAAATATGCATGTAAATCGGGAAATTTCTTCGAAATGAGAATCATTAGAAATCATCACTACAATTATTTTAGAACCTTCTTTTTAAATATCTAGATTTTTTTTGGTCAATGGAATTTAATTTTAAAAAGAAAAGAAAAAGAAAGAAAGGTGGCAAAATACATTTAATGAAGCATTTATTGTATTTTTACTAGAACTTTCTTCACTAAAATTCACAAAACAACCCCCTCACCTCCTTGCTTTGGCAGGCCACTTCCTTGGCTGCCCTAAATTTTTCCCCTCCATTTCTATATCATTTTGCTTCATTAGGATCATCAAAAATCCTAAATAAATCCCACAAATTCATAATTAAATCAATACCCATTTTTCTTCAACCTTAATTTTGCTCGGATATTCAAGAAAGATATCATTTTGGAGGATTAAATTTTGGAGCTTGTTGCTAATTTGAGGTATAAAACCCTAACCCTAATCCTTAATTGTTAAGTTTAAATTTTATGCTAACTTAATTAGATGTTAATTTAAGCTTTTAATTTCATGTTTAATTCATTATTCATGATTTTTTTAAAGAAATTCAAGTTAAGGTTAAAGCTTGATTTAAGTGTTTAATGTTAATTAAAGTGTTAATTTATGGTTAGAAAAAGCTTGACCTAGTAGAAAATGCTAATTATTGTTAATTACTACTTTGTTTAATTAAAAATATTGCTTGCTAGATTTTTTTAAAAACTTAATTAGTAAGTGTTAAAAATATAGAAATGGTTTAGATAGCTTAGTTAAGCTATTATAAGATGTTTGTAATCGCTAGATATGTGTTAGCTTGAAACTAGTGCGAAATATTGCTATAAGCTGTTTACTAGGTTTCGGGGTCTTTCCGACGTGGTTTCAATTGGTCGCTGCGAGATTATATCTATTATATTCCTCGCATTTAGTTGTGTTGTGTTGCACGATCGGGACGATCGGAGTCTAGACTTGGTGTTTCGTAGTTTAGCGACTCTAGTTAGGGTTTTTGACCGATGTCGTGCACGTTAGATGCGCTAAGTGCGCAGTGTAATTTTCTGGAAGTTTTCATTGCGTTTCGTTGTCTTTTCGTCGATTTAGGATATTTAGCTTATGTGATATGTTTGTGAAATTTTAGGTTCGCAGGCGGGGACTTCGGACGCTACGACAAATGGAAAACAGGTGGTAGGCTTCACATAGCCAGGAGCGTTGGTGAGTAGATTTGACATCTACAGGGGAATCGTCCGCATGGTGTTATGCGTCTGGGCTAGAAATGACTTGACTTGTCGCATATTCTATTTCATATTTAGAATTGCGTATACACCCTACTGCTTAATTAATTGTTGTGCTTGGACTAGTTTCCTTAAAACACTGCACTATTATTGACGGCTTATGTTGCACGAGCACTGATAGTATGCCACACACACCGTCAATAATTGCCTTGACACGCACAACCCACTTATACATATGATATAGTTTGGTTAGGAACATTGAGACATTAATTCATATTTCTTTATGCATGTGACTTATAGCACACTTGTATACCTATATGCTTACGCATATGACTTGACATACTTACATGCTCGTTACCTGTATACCTATAGGGTATTGTACCATTAGTGATAGGTACATACACACCTAATGACATAGCTACATGTATACTTTGCATACATACTTCACTTATACCCGGGGGGTACATTACATCATTTCTGATATGTAGATATCTATATCTTGCTATATCTTTATGTTTACGCATATATCAGTTATACCTACATGTTTACCTTTACTTGATGTTATTTGGAATTGGAGAAATTAGGAACCACATGATATTTATATTAACTTGTTGCAGTTAATTAGCGGCTTTTCCTTTATATGCTTACATTACAGTTTTATGTTGCGTATATTTTATTCATGGATTTTCGCATTGAGATATGGATTTTTCATGATATTTTCTGGACTTGAGGACCGTGGTAGTTTCATGAAATTATGTATTATTTGAAAAACCCGGTTTCCCTTGATATGATATTTCAGCATCCACCATGAGATTTATCGGTTCTGATATATATACCCCATGCGAGGAGTCGGGGGCCGTATGAGGGTACATGGTGGGGCCCGGAGGTACCCCGGGGCAAGACGATTGATGGACCTTGCCGATTGAGCCTGGCAGGGGAACCATACAATCTGGTGACATTACCAATGACTCGGCGGTTATCATGGGGATACCGATGGGAGTCATGTGCGTATGGATACGTCGAGAGGCGAGGATCAGAGCTAGGCACTCGAGCTTTCGGTATAGCGTATGATACGTACCTATCAGGGTGCCAGTCTTAGTGACATCACCTGATAGATCACTATTTTGTGTCGATACTTGACACTTGGTTTTCATGATATTTTACTTCTAAGTATATATAACAGTGGAATGGGACGCTGTTATATATGCATATACATATATATTAGTGGAATGGGACGCTAATATATATGTATACATATAAATTCATATACTTCATCATATTTAATTATGCAAATATACCTAAAATATAAGAGATTCACTTGATATTGAATTTAGGACATTTGAGATTACTTGATATTGTACATAATGGATATATGAGATTCACTTGACTTTGTACATTCAGGATATATGAGATTTATTCGATATTGTACATTAAGCATTTGTAAGACTTATATGATATGAGAGCCAATTTGGGGGCTGATTTGAGGAATTGGAATTTAGATTGTCTTGATGGATTGTGATCCTACCACGATATCAGAATTCGGTGGAAATGACATGTTTCATTCCATACTCCACATTTATTGTTTATGCACTGCTTCATGTATTAATAGTACATGTTAGCGTACCTTTCATGACTGTTGCATTTACATATTTTATTTTATATGCATTGCTTCATATATTAGTTGTACCTGTTAGTGTACCTTTCATGACTGTTGCATATACACCTTTTCATATTATTATTGCATACCGATTGTCATATTATTGCTTCATGTATTACTTGTACCTGCTAGTGTACCCTTCATGATTACTGCATTCATATGACCTTTTATTGCCATTAATTGCATATGTTAGATTCGCGCTGTACGTGCATACTTGCGATTACCTGCATATGTTATTTACTATTCACGAGTTGGCAACTCACCCCCGTTGTGCCACAGTTGTTTTCCAGGGTGTTTCCCCAGAGTAGTCGAGGCAGGCTATTCATCTATCTTATCATCTTTTGCTGCGGATACCGCATCATCTCACAGTATGCAGTTTGCTTAGGTAGGTTTTGTGGTTATTCGTTGTTTTATTGTATATTCGTTGTATCCATGTACTCTCCATCTACCATTATCTTGTATGACTTAGAGACTTGATGTGAGGACGATATTGTATATTTTTGTGACTTGGATGTCTTTTATGCAGTTTTACTTATATCGTCTTTTATTTCTTCGCTACGGCGTCGTATATCTGTTGTGGCGGTTGTTTTCCGCCGTTGGGCGTGGATTTTCTCCCGTTGGGGATGCTTTATTTTATATTTATATTGTACCCATTTTTTAGGGTTGGTTTTTACAAATGAGGTGCTGCCGAAATTTTCAAGAAAGTAAATTAGACTTAAAGAATTTATACTTGAGATTTTTCAAAAGTTTAGACAAATGTTTCTTATTTTTTCTTGTCCTTTAATGGTTTAGATTTTTGGGTTTTGGCTTTCTTTTACTGCGTTACGCCTGTAGACGTTGCGCAGTATTAGGGCTGTCACGTGCCAATTTCAGGTCGTGACTGGGGAGAAGGGGGAAGCTTAGGAAAGCGTCGGGGCGTCGTTTCGTCGCCGGAATCTTCTTGGAACGTCGTCGGGACTTCGCCTCTTTCTAACTCTACTTGCACAACTTAGGACTTGGAATTTTTTTAGAGTTTTTGTGATGAAATTCTGAGTGAGGAGGGTTGAAATGGAGGGTTGTATTTATAGGGAAAATTATGGTTTTGGGGATAATGAAGAATGAATTAAAAATGCATTAAAATTTTGGTTTAATGCCCTTTTTTAATTCTCTGTTTATTTTTAATAAAAACAAACAGTACAGGGGTTAAGCGGGGAGGCCAAGGGATGCTAGGAAAAAGAAATGGGGACCATCTCCTACGGACGGCCCGGCGGTGCCGGTTCCTCAAGTAATCTCACCGGTCGTTCACCAGTGGTGGAGCTTAGGATTCTCTCCACGTGTCTCTGTCGCCTCATATACCCCAGTGCACATGTTTGTTTAATCTTTAACTCTTCATTTTACGTTTAGTGCACGTGTAAACCCTTGGGATTCTAAAAGATTAAAAGAAAAATACAATAAAAATATATGTGGCTGGAGGGATTCGATCACAGGGGCCACGTCACAGCAGTGCAAGGCTTTACCAATGTGCTACAAGTGTTTTCTTGCTGTTCAAAAGCAAATCAAATACTTATAGTGTACACAGGATTGCAAATACTCTGTTTTTACATTAACTTTTAAATAATTTTCTGTACATTAAAATTGGAGTTGTTATAGAAACAGTTTTCGGTAACGAACACACCCGAAGAAGATGCATTAGTATACACTTTCTTCGTTTTGGGTGGCGTTGGAATCCGGGTATTCTACTATTCCTTGCTCAGACTTATGAAACTCATAAGATAGAGCGGAACCTAGCCCAGTATAATAAGTGGATTCGGTCAATACATCCATATTATTATCTTGATTAAGGCGTGCCATTGGTTGCTACTACGAGAGAGAGAAGGATAATCAATTTTGCGTGTGCTCTTTACAAAATTGGATTGGTTATTATTTTATCTAATCAGGATATCTCCCACTGTTTTCATCAAATCTTCCTTCAAACTCTAAAAGGTAAGATTAGCCGGGATTAATTACACCCTACATGTTCGCCAATTGTTCGGCCAAGCAGGTATTGGTACTCCGAGGGAGTCTCCCCATACTTTCGCATGGAACTAATTAAATAACCTCGTTTCCGCATGGGCATAACCCCGTTAACACTTTTCTTAGACACCTAATGGATCGGCTAATTGTAAAGTAGAAAATTCTCCCAGGAGTAACACTTACTCGTAGTGGGTATCGGGATCCAACTATCATATATAAGGTATGCAATCTCATTGCAAATTCCAACACTTGAAATTCCCAATATTTGTTTTTACCCCAAGCGATTTATGACCTTGACAAGGTCAACAAACCATAAACCACAAGTCAAGTTCAACCCATTCATTTCGTGATTGAATTAAACCCACCCGCACGACCCTTTACAAGGTCAACAAGGCCGTACGACTACCCTAATCCAATCGCTTCATATGCGGCAGATAAGCATTAATCAGCTACCGCACACTACGCCTTGACAAGGTCAACAAACGCAGCACGAATACTAAATATCATTTATCTGAAATGACGGAGGGCTACGACTGGTTTTGAAGAAAACCTTTAACTTAATGAACTTGGTATCGTTGTAGAATCTAGTGATTTGAAAAGGAGTATTTTTTGTAGCTTTTGCTAGTTTCGCTAAAGAGGTCATTCCCGGTGAAGGGATCTCGGCTCTTTCTTCATCGAATGAGGTACTGGATATTCATCAAGGAATACCACTATGGAAAGCAAGAACTAGAGAAGCTATAAAAAAAAACAAGTGGATTGTAGCATTTGCTAGTTTTGCTAAAGAGGTCACTCCCGGTGAAGGGATCTCGGCTCTTTCCTCATCGAATAAGGAGCTGGATATTCATCAAGGAATACCACTATGCAAAGCAAAAACTAGAGCTACCTTTTTAAAATTTCGATTCTATAATATCTTTAGGTTTCTTTTCTTTTTATTAATCTCATTAATAAAGTCACATCATTTATGTTTCCTTAAACATCACAGAAAAGAAACGAAAATAGAACGTATGCTTATGCCGGATCCATCCGTATTTGCCACGGGGCCCCGTCATGCACCGTTAGCTTACTTAACTAACGGCAGAGTGGGGGCTAGACTAGCGCGGGTGCAAAACATAAGCAACGTTTATTATATATCATATATATAATAGCATTCGTCATATGCAGTTATATGATTAACATCACAGAACATAGTAGCAGAAGTCAACATATGAAATATTAGATATATTAGGAGGTCTGTGTTTTAAATTAAGCCAATAATGAAAAACACGGATTCCATAGTCGTGATGAATAGCCAAACCCACATCCCTATACCCCTACGAGAGTGGCAAGCAATCCTGCCAATTCTAGAGTTAGGAGACCTGGTCTCGACTCCTCGAGATGGTCTCCCACTGGACTCTAGAACCCGGTTACTTATGCTTCCCACCTTCGGTCTATCCTAATACGGAAAATTAAATAATATACATCAATTGTGACAGCATCCTCAACTCGGAAGTGTCCCAATAAAAGAATATTACATACAAATTTTACATGAATGAAAATTGAAAAACTCTTATCTCATGCAAAAAAAAACCCGGCTATTCAATCACGACGATCCAATATAACATATCACAGCAACACATAACATCACATGTCATCAACGTAAGTAAATATGCGTATCCCAAATTCCGTTGACATATAGCAGTGAGATCGGAGATACACCACAGATTACACATACGGTCGTAGAAAAGAAATGAAAAACTACAATATTTAGAATCCGCAAATAACTTAGACATCATAAATCCGGAATGTCTAATATTCCGAATTTCATGCCTAACCCTATAAACCTTGCATTTTAGTCTCAAACTGAAAACTCTTTTCAATAAGTAGTTGGATAATTCAAAAAGATTCCCGACTGTCGTTCGCGTACTATACGCGATTGCGACGGAGTTTTGATCCGAATCGAAACTCTGTGGCAATTGATGAACCGAGACTAAAACGCTAGATTTATAAAACACTAACTAATTTTCTCAAAACAAATTTTTGTGGATTCCAAATATTGTATCACATATCATCATAATCTATACGACGCTAAACATTTCGATCGATTTCTCAAACACCCACAAATTCCAGAGACCTCAACAACTTGAGTCTCATTAAAAACATCCAGAAAGTGCCAAATATTAAAGTGGAGGAGCAGAAGAAAACGAAATCCCAAAACACCCTAAAAGTGCGGCGGAACCGCGCCCAAACAAGGGTTTGGGCCGCAGTTCCACAGCTCTTTGTAGGAGTTAGTGGTTCAAATTTTTTAGGGCTCCATTAAAAAGCCTGCATGATTTTCTGCATATTTTAATCACTAAAATTTCAACTTTTGACAAAAGGACAGAAACTTGAGAAAATCCGGCTTTGAAAATTCAATCGAACAGTTTAACATCGTAAAGGCCTTCCCTAATGTTCTAGCTTGGCTATGATACCATGAAAGTGTTTGTTAGTACCACCACTGGTTTTTTCTAGTATCAAGAATGTCATTTTTAAATTTTTGGGGTGCAAATTAACACTAAACAAGAATCGAAACTGGATGATTAGGGTTTAACTATGACATAATAAAAACTTTAACTAAGTGAAGGATGCTACAACCATTGTTGACCGTGTCCTTCTCTTCTATAGCTCCGGATAGTAGTCCCTATGACTCCACCAGGCTCCACCTGAAGAATGAACAAGTTTCCTTCGATGACCTTCGTGCCGAAGATGATCCACTCGAAGCTCCACTAATCCAAGCTATCTTTTCACTAGACTCCTTTAGTGAAGGAAATACACTACACCTAAGTGCTAATCAAGTGTAGAATGGTGAAGTAAGGGTTCTAAACTCACTTAGGTTGATCAAAGCTATATGATTCATATCACATGTGAGTGTTAGAGCTTTGAGACACGAGAAAGAAGAAGAAAGAAAATGGAGAGAGCTCAAAAATGGCTAAGGCAAAGGCAAAATGAACTCCTCTAAAAACTAAGTGAAGAATGGCTCCTCTCTTGACCTCACTCATTCAAGCATGGAATAAATTGCAATAATAAATTACAACCATACTTGAATAGTGAGTCAAGACTAATAAAGAAATGATAGATGCCATGCTTCACCCCATTCCTCATTTTCCACCTCATTTCTATTTTTCACAAAAATAGAAAATCCTACCATGCTTCATATAATATGTATATATATATCAATATATATTATGAAGAAAATAATTAGTGAGCAATAATATTAGTTAATATATAATTATATCAAATAAAAATATATATCATATTATTAAATCAACACTTGATTCAATAATCTGGTTATATCATATATAACCTACTAATATTATTTATATGCATACCACATTATCAAATCAACACTTGATTCGATAATCCGGTTATATCATATATAACCTGATCGATAACAAATAACCGCCAGATTAGAATATGGTATCATATACTCGTATTTAATTAGGCCCCCGTATATATCAATATATGTGGCCTACTTCGTTTCACTTGAACTAGGAAACTTCTGTGTGGGACTCTAAAGACTTGTCAATATGCCAGCAGTAGGTAATGATCACATCAGTTACCCACAAGTCATCAGCGGTACTAGCTGGACGTAACGGCTACCCAGATATTGAGCGATTAGAAGATCAACAAGAAAGCTTGTCCAAACTCCCATGAAGCCTATAAGTAACACTTATCGTACAGTCCAGTCTTTTCGTCTGATATGTCGCATATCGAGTCTGGGGGTAGAATCGTCAGACTCCAATAACTTGATAAGTCATGCCGATGTGTGGCCTATAAAGGTACGAGAAACTACTGATAACTCTTACCAGTAAATCTCATCAACAACCCTGGCTAGGGACTTCCTGTTATAGCCAATCGAGTATAGCGCAACATCAACTTCTTATACCGGGAGAGACAAAACCCCTCCTATCGCTCATTACCTCCATGTGACTCGGGACTATACCCAAAATCCACCTGTTTGCACGACACCTTTAAGCTGTGGTAGGGAGGAAATCAAAGCACAGTGGGAACCACACAAGTCTCTATAACAATCTCGGGTCTACAGACTAACCTGTATCAGTGCCACTAGAAAACTGCTATATGACGATAGGTATAGTACCATCTAGGAGTTCTCGGCGAGTTCTGTTCAGTGTACCCATTCTTTAATGAGTACCAGTGTACAATCTTTGATGTCAAACACCAATTGTTATGTGATCAACCATCACCCCATACAGGGTCAAGAAACGTACACATTAGTTCAATCTGGAATATCGATTCCCTGTCTCGATATTCTCTCGACTAGGAACAATTGAAGGATGTGCTTGTGGACTACCCAGGTCCCAATAGTATGATCCGCATCATACTCCTAGTAGTCAAGCCAACATACTAAGGGCTTTATCAACATGTATATGAGAGACATTATAATAATACTAGTGAACATGTTAAGATAAAGGCAACCAGATAGCATATTATCATGTCGAGCAAGAAAGTTCTCTATATATATGTCCAAGCATCCACTATATCATACAATAATGCTCTCTAAGGTATACATATTCCTAACACCGGCGCTGGCGCCAATCTTGTAGGATTAATCCTATGGTGGCGCCGCATGTGCTCCTCACGTGGGCGCCAATGTGCAAAGCATAGGAGCGCCGATCATAAATAAGAACTAAATTCTTAAGTGGTGCCCACGTGCACAACACGTGAGCGTTGGTGTCCAAATTAAAAGAAAGTAGAATTAAATTCTACATGGGGATACTTCCTTAAAAACTGTGATATTCTTTATTAAACAGAGCCGTTGGATCAAATATCCAATGGTGATAATAAATCATCAGATGATAAATTTTATTTGGAAAATATTTTCCTTCTAATATGGAAAGATCTTTCTCTAACAGAGATTCTTGGATTTAAAATCCAATGGTGATAAAATATCACCAATTAAACCATCTAATAGAATTAAATTATATGTGGGAAATATTTCTCTCATCTTCTTCAAACTAGAAAGATCTTCTCTGATCCAACGGTGATTATAAAATCACCCATCGATTATCTGATAGAATAGAATTCGATCTTAGGAAAATAGTTTCCTAATCTTATTAAACTAACAAGATATCCATATGATATAATTAAATTCTATGTTAGGAAAATATATTCCTAATCTTGTTAAACTAACAAGATATTCATATGATAGAATAAAATTGTAATCTTGTTAAACCAACAAGATATTCATATGATAGAATAAAATACTATGTGATAGAATTAAATTCTATATTGGAATAAAATTCTAATCTTATTAAACTAACAAGATATCTATATGATAGAATTAAATTCTATATTAGGAAAATATATTTCTAATAACAAGATATTCATATGATGGAATTAAATTCTATATTAGGAAAATATATTCCTAATCTTGTTAAACTAAACAAACAAAATATTCATATGATAGAATAAAATTTTAATCTTGTTAAACCAACAAGAAATTCATATGATAGAATAAAATTCTATCTTAGAAAAATATTTCCTAATCTTGTTAAACAAATAAGAAATCTTCTGTATTAAACAGAGATCCTTTGGATTAAAAATCCAATGGTGAATAAAATTCACAGATTGATCTAAAAAATCATTTTGATTGATTATAAAATCAATCACGATCTCTCAATAAGTGATTTTATCAACAAATTGATTTTTCTCTTCTCCTATATCTAGGAGCAAAGAGATTAATCAAAAGGAGGAAAAGAAAAGAGGAGACCCCCTATAAACTTCTGTAAAAATACAGAAGGCTCTCAAAACAACTGAGAATTTAATTCTCTCAAAGAAGAAGATTTCCCTCCTAAAAAACTATCGGTAAAGAAAAAAGAAAAGATCAAAAATCATCTCCTTTACCTATTAAAAGGGTTTAACTTTTCTCAAAGAATTTAGTTTTTTCTCTGGATCTAAGATCCATAAGACAAGTCTTCCACAAGTTGAGAATTTAATTCTCATCGGGAAGATCTTGTTCTTGAGAAACAAAGATTCAGGGGAGAACATAAATACAAGAACATGAAGAAGTTGGAGTTCATAATACTTCAGGAACTTAGTTCTTTCAAATCAAGAACTTAGTTCTTAAAAGAACTTGATTCCAGATCCTCAAAATAGTGGTCTTGGTGATCCTTAATGGTCAAAACACCATTAAAAGAGGTTTAAACTCTCTGAAAACATGAACATGGAAAACATGGAGTTCATAATACTCCAGAAACTTAGTTTATTCAAATCAATAACTTAGTTCTTAAAGAACATGATCCCAGATTTTCAAAATAATGATCTTGATGATTGTTAATGGTCAAAATACCATTACAGAGATTTAAATTCTCTAAAAATATCAACAGAGATTAAATCTCCAAAAGAACTCAGCGCCTCACGTGAAAAGCACGTGAGCGCTCAAGGCCAAGTTATATAGCGCCTCACGTGAACACACGTGAGCGCCGGGAAAAATTAGTGCTTAGCACTATTGGAGCGCCTTATGTGATATACATGGGAGTGCTATATACAACTAAGTGCTTAGCACTGCTGAAACCCGATCTTAGCCCAAGCGAGCCCATATGCTCGTGATTTCTAAACTGATCTTAGTCTCAAACATGACTAATGATCTCTCATCAATGATATCCAAAATGATATTCATCTCATATCTCCTAAATTAATTTTAGTCTCAAATAAGGTAATGATTCTTAGATGATCCATCACGATCTTTCCATCAAAATACGGGATTTGGTTCAAGGGTACATCTCTTCACACCTCTGATATATGTAGTTGTAATTTCTCAATGTCTTCAGAGAGGTGGAGGGTCCCGACAACCAACAACAACTCCTCGTCCCAACTTGATATAAAATTTCATCAAGATAAGGAATTATACACCCCACATTGATGCACTTCCAAACTGACGTGCACATCTCAAATCGGATCGCACCCTAAATTGGACGCATTCCATGTCACCATCGTTCACTCCACCACGTAACAAAAACACATGCGCTCAAGATGAATGATGGGAAATGTCCTTAAACTAACATTCGTCCCAAACAGGGATTGTTAGACCGCGATGTCCTTAAACTAATATGTTTTGCCCTGCGGACTGTCTCCATAATGACTACCGTATACTATCCATGGGCTATTCATATATGATCTAATGATCAGTTAAGCCCATATGCTCACTGTTCATAAATTGATCTTAGTATCAATTATGGCTAATGATCCTTAGATCAAACCCGAATATCCTCTGAACCGATGGACCTCACAAATGTGAGATTTGTGTCCTAAGTTCATTCCTGTTGGCAAACCACGCTACCAACGTAGGTCCCGTCAAGCAAAATTCTTAATCTAAACCCAAATCTCAAATATACGAATTTGGACTATTCCGCGCCCTATGGGCGACGACACAAACTAGTCTCCATATACAATCCACGGGCAACCTAAACAAACAAAAACACACACGGCACGAAGTGAACTTTCGGAGCAGGTGAAAGTGGTTATCGCAATGCGGTAACATAATTAACTGCAGGGGCTTGCGCCTGCAGGGAAGAGTGTCCCCATAATCAAAAACCCCTCATAAAATGAGGGGGGATCTGATAAAGTCTGCTACAACGGTCGCGTCCATCCAAACCTCTGATATATGGTGCCATAAATCAACTTGGTATTTTTGGAGAGGTGGACGGATAAATCAAAATAGCATCTGCCCCCAAACTCAGGCCAGACGATCCACCCCAGTTCGTCTCTTTTTTCAGCGGTAAACACTCACAAAGAATTTGGGGCTCTAAAGCCAATTTTTGGCCGCGGATCCGTGGCTAAATGAACAAGGAGAACGCGGTTTCGCGGTGGAATTTTTGAATTTTGTCTCCAAATTTCTTCAGTGCACTTCTCTTGTTCCGTTCTTTTGGTTTTCAGCCTCTGGTTCTTGTTTAGATTACTGCACTTGCTCAAGAATTCCCTGCACACATGCACAAAAATTATAAAAAAAATAACAAGATAGTTTTTTAATTATATTTATGGTTTTGTTTAGAGTTTTTGAAATTTTTATAGTTTTGGAAATATACACAAGATAATGACCCAAATAATAAGAAAGAAATACGTTACTGTCTCCCCGGCAATGGCATCATTTGATTGTTAGAAATCTCATGATATGAAATGCGTTCTACTTGTTCTAATTACCGCAATAAAGTTGGTTTCGCTTGGTAGCTAGCCGGTTCAGTACGAGTTGATCCATGGAGAGATGGTATGTATTTTCGTTCTTATTTTAGACGAGTCAATTAAAAAATGTCCAAATTTGTTCAAGTTTATCCTAAGTGTTGTGTATATTTATGTTCAAGAGAGCTTGTCAGGATTAGGGTTGGTTAATAGAGTTAGGAATTAATCTTGTGGCTGTCTTTTGCCATCATTGAAATGATGTCGGAGTAATCGAAAGTAACAGGGATTAGGACGACATAGAAACAGTATTTGCGAGTTTACGCAAGTTTTCCAATGCTAAATCCATTCCTAGTGCCCTTTGTCCGTCCGTTCCATGCTCTTATTTCCAACCCTATGCCCAACACACACAACAAGTCTCTAATTAGGTCACAACTACATGTCATGTTGTAGTACACCCAAAGGAATTCTCAACTTAGGTCACGGCTATATGTCACGATAGCGCGCCTAAAAGAGAGGGTTGTGTTTGTTTGGTCTAGGTTCGGATTCAAATTGTTTGGCGAAGAGAAATATAAGGGATTTTTCCATCACTCATACCGCCCTTCCTTAACCCTAACAAGTGAGTAATCTATTCACACATGAAACTAAAATAAAACAAGAAGAAGAGAAGAAAGAATGGAAGAATATGATGAGAACAAAAAATAACAAACTAACTACTTGGGCCCTCACCTAAGAAAAAGACTCCAATGGGTATCATAGCATAAAAATATAGATTAGAAGAGAAGAAAAGAAAAACAATAAAACCAACAACTACTTTAACAAATAAGTAATAAAAGTTATACTAAGAATTAAAAGACAATGCAAGAAAATAAAGATACAAGGTAAAAAAAAACTTTCATTTTCATTACTCATCCACTCAAAATCTCTCACTACATTTTAATGGAGAAAAGATGAAGAAGAAGAAGAAGAAAACTACACTAAACGAAAACTAATCCTAAGGAAAATGAAGCATCCTTGGTTTGGCTCACATTTGGAGTATATATAAGCAGAGAAGTGAAACCCTAGGGTAAAATTCTGAGCCCATATATAATTACAAAAACATCTTTGAAAATTCATCACGAGACATCATGATAAGGACGCGGATCCACCGCCAATATAAGATAAATTTCATGGATCGACGGTTGTTTTGTGGAATTGGAGCGGCTTTTTTCTTGTGGGTTCTCATGTTGCTTTCTTTTTCTGTTTGGTAGGTTCAAATTTACAAAATAATTCCAAAATATTCTCAGATTTACAACAGTCCAAAATGACAACTCTTTTTGTCTTCTTTGCCTTGATCTCTCTCGAGCTCCGCGTTGCCACCTTGATCCTTGTGCTGCCTCCCTCATGCTCTATGCTTGTCCCAGACACGAATGACCATCACTTGATCTTGTCCCTTGTACTGGTAAGCGGCACCTGATAGATGTGGATGACTGGAACCCGTATTTTATCTTTTTTTGGCAGTTGTTCTGAATTTTGTCATAACTGTAGAGAATGTGCCTGATTTGCGTTGTTCTGGACCGAGAACCTGTAACCTGTAATCATGTAGCAAACACGGATCAAAAGTACCTACCTATATACAATTGTGCATAAGAATAAGCGGTATTAAATGCAATATTCTGGTGTGAACAATACCCGGTGCGGATTGTGATGGATTTTTTTACTTCAGTGTTTGTGCTGAAGTCCATACGGATATAACTTGTCACAACTGTTTTTCATGACTATGATATCTGGCAGGTGTATGACTATAACATCTTTCTAAATGGAGATTTAGAAGTGTGTGTGTATATGACTCTGCTAGAGGGTTAACGTAGTCAATGGGAGAAGCGGAAAGTGTGCAAGTCACTTAAGTCTATTTATAGACTAAAGCAGGCAAAGCGGAGCTGGATCATCTGCTTTCATGTTAAGGTCAAAGTGTTTAACTTCATCAAAATTAGAGATGAACCTGGTATTTTTAAGAAGGTTGTAGGGAGTATTGTCAGGTTCCTCATATGGTATGTAGATGATGACATACTCCTAATAGGAAGTGATGTTCCTATGCTACAATTCGGTTTAACTATGAATGTCATATTCGTTTCTCAATATGGGATTTGGATAATCTATCATTGATTCTGGTGACTAAGTCTATGGTGATAGATCTAGTAGCATTTAGGGAGTGTCCCTATTTGGGGTGCTTTGACACCATTCTAAAGGGATTTAGAATGGAAGACTCCTGGCACGGTAGTGTCGTACCTACAGGTGAAGGAGCCCCCCTCTTTAAAGAGATATCTTTTTAGACTGATGAGGAGAGTGACTCGCATGAATGACATTCCACTTGCTTCAGAAGTTGGGTCAATCATGCGATGTCATGTACTAGTCCGGATATAGATTATACACTTGCTGTAAGGAAGCAGATATCAATCCAATCCTTAAGAAACATGGAGAGCAGTGAGGAAAATATGAGGATATTCTTGGTGTATGGTAATGGTAGCCTCTAATAGGAGACGGTTACCGATTCCGTCTTCTAAGGAGACATGGATGACAGAGTGTCTGTCGCAAGTTATTAGTTTACCATCTTATGAGGAGCGGTATATTGGAAAGAGTTCCAAGCGGGATACTAGGATAGTTGTGGCCCTGAATGCTGATTATGACTCAGCATAGGATACATCCTAAGAAGATTGTTTGGTCAAATACGTTCATTTATGAACATGGTCCCATCAGCTGTCCAAACAGAGTTCAAAGGTAGGTATTGCTCAATTCGGGAGATAGTTGATCTCCGCAAGATTGAGATTTAGAGATATAAAGTTAGAAACTTTGTAGCGGATCCACTCACAGAGGCTATTTCTTGAACACGGTTTGTGAAACTGTTAGTAGAGAAGTTTGGTATGTGATAGCAAAAGAGATGTGGGTATGCGATACAATAATAATTGGGTTTAAGTGCAAGTGGGAGATTTTTGAATATAGGTGCCAACAAGGCAATTATTGTAATTGCAAGAAAACAATTATTGAATTCTTAGAGGGGCCTATGTGATAAAACAGTCTTGCTCGAAATGATAGTATACTATCTAGTTTTTCTTTATCTTTCATGTGTATGAGTCACTGATAGGCTCTGTAGGAGTTCGGATGAGCTTGCTTATCGATCTTCCTTTCGATTAATACCAGGGTAGTCATTACGTGCAGCTAGTACCGCTGATGTGCTTGTGCATTGTGGATATGATCCTAACTTACTGCCAGCGTATTGTCGAGTCTGTAGAATCCTATACAGATGTTTCCCGGCTCAGGAAAAACGACGTAGAGTGTGTATGGTGATACGTGCAGAAGCTCGATTAAACACGTGTATTTGATACACGTATTTTAATTAGGCTTTTTATGATACTAGCCGGTATATATATTGATACAACTGGATTATTAAATCAAGTGTTGATTTAATAATTATATATATATATATTGATATATGTATATATTCACTAATATCATGCTTAATTTATTTTTCCTCTCTTTATTATTTGTATATGATACAAATATATTTTAATATGTATTTTGATACATATTAGTAGTGTGTCTGAGATGCACATGGAAGATAGATTATATGATGACATATCATTTTCTTTATTTTAAAATAAAGAGATTAGGAGTAAATGAGAAGAAAATAGTAGTATGTTTTGGAACTCTATCGATCAATCCATTTGGATTAGAATGACTGCTCAGTTTTGTTCTCTTTATCATTATCGTCTTCATCCTCTCTCTCTCTTGAAATTTTGTTAGAGAGTTAGGAAAAGAAAAGAGAGGAAAATAAGTAAGAATATTATTCTATATCATCTTTCTTCACTTTTCTAGCAATCTAGTGAAGTCAAGTTGCTTCACATACATCTTCTTGTGAAGTGAGATCTTGTGTTGGGTAAATCTCAAGGTGTATATCTTTGATAAGGAGATCTCCTTTCAAGCTCGATCCTGGAGTTGAGGAGCTTAGCCAGAGTTCAAGAAAAGATGGCCAATGCACTAAAAAGGTTGTACCTCCCAAAACCCCTCTCTAGATTCATAGAATGATCTCATTTTGGTTTCAACTTTGTGTCTTTGGGTTTTATTCTTGGTTTGGATGCAATTGCTCTTTAGAAATTTTTGATTTTGCATTTCCGTCTTGGTCGCTATTGTAGCGTAGAGAGCATTAGGATCATAACATCTATCTTTCCTGAGGTCATCTTGGCAATATAAGAGAATGTCTCATCATAATCAAGTAGCATTTAATCTCAAGCCAACTTCTTCTCTATTGCATTCTTCCAACCAGGATGAGCTAGGGCTTCAGATAATGACTGGGGCGAAAATAAGAGTCTACTTTGGAAATATATGCATGAAAGGAAGGAGTTAATTATGCATATGTGACCTAATCAGAAGTGGGATACCGAGAAGTGACAATGTGGCTGCTATTGCGCAGTGCGATAGGAATATCAAAGTTAGAGATCGCGGGATTTGGAGTTGAAGAGTCTATTGGCTGCAAGTCATCTGAGGCAAATGTCTCCGGAATTTGACGAGCATACGCCTTAGTTACATTTTTAGCATTCGTGTTTTTGTTTTATGAATGACGATTGATGAAGAGGTAGACGATAACGCAGTGGAGTTGTCACGCCCCGCTTCCTAAGATGAAAAAAATTCGGGGCGTAACTCGGCCATCCATACTATTTATGGTATGGAATCATCCTTCCATAGTCATATTAAGCCTATCATGCAATAATCAAGAAATAATATAACATATCTAACACTAAACATATGTCCAATGCCACAATAAAACAATAGTAGAAATCAATACAATGGCGGAAACAAATAACCGGAATATCAAGTATCAAAGATCAAAGGATAAATAAGGAACAATAACAGTATTAATCTCTTACGGGCTCACAAAAGAAGTTCAATAAATAGTTCTATACTAGGAATAAAACTAGACATAAATAACTAGATAAACAAGAAACTCATCATTGCTCGGCAAGCTTCTAGAAGTAATCTCGATCCTGCAGTTCTAAAGACAATGAATTTAGGTCATGCAAAACCTAGATGTCAGAGCGTCGAATATAAAGTATTGATGATAATATAATGAACATAACTGATATGGAATATATCATATACAAGAAATCAATGTTAAGTGAGCATATACTAACATAAGCAATACAGGATGGTATAACAAGCAAGCAAGATGTGGTAAAGCAGTCATATCATGTGTAAATCCTAGAAGTGCATATCTCTAAGTTATCTATCTTATATGTATTGAAACCAAGGATCGAAATCTTCTTATATCAATAGAAGGGCAAGGCTGGGTGATGAACAAGATATAAAAGAATGGACTATCAAATGATGTTAGCGATCATTCCAAGACACGAGTGTCTATTTCCTCAACGAGTGGACGAATAATGACAGTATCACTATTCAAAGTTACGAATGCCCTTATCAATATACCATCGAATGATGTTGGCGCATCATTCCAAGACATGAATATATATTTTCGCAATATATCATCGAATGATGTTGGCATATCATTCCAAGGCAAGAATGTCTATTTTCTCAATAAGGAGACAAATGATATCAGCTCATCATTCCAAGACAAGAATGCCTATTTTCACAACAAAGAAAAAAATGATATCAGCTCATCATTCTAAGACAAGAATGTCTATTTCGAGTAATCAATCTCTAACTGCTGATTCTAGAACAAGCAGGTAACAAGTCATGTATAGTCAGGTCAGGTTAGGTCAGGTCAAGTCAAGTCAAGGGTATCTTGAATACATTAACATTGAACAGTTATTATATGGCATGAGTCTTAACATGGTAACTAGTGAACACATTTAAGAATAAGTACATGTAACACCAAGCATTAACATTTACAAGAATAACATGATCAAGGAATGCAATAACTAATCAAGCGTGATTATATGTGAGCCATTCAATAAACCGGTATGCTCAAATATCATAACTGTATCAGGTAAACGATCAAAGTACAAGCATCAATAGGAATAGCATGGCCAAACGAGTATATAACACAATCTAATGCATGTCGGGCAGTGTGTTGTGCATGTGTAACGTGGTCCTGCATGTCGTATAACATATCAGGTTCAATATCAGTTTCATGTCAGGTTTGAGACGACTCATCAATGGATGAGACGGCTCAAGTGTTAGAGATGGATCTCGAGGGTTTGAGACGTCTCACAAGTTATCTTAAATCATTATCTATTCTCTAGGTGTGAAAGATGGCTCAAGATGGTCTTGAGATGGCTCAAAGCTGTCTTGAGATGACTCAAAGGTATTATTTTATTCTTTGGTTGTATGAGACGGCTCAGGAAATGTTTAAGCTGGCTCATAGCCTACTTTTGATAGGATGTGCTATTTTAATTAGGGTCTAGTTCAAATTTGATACCTGCAATCCTAACTACTATTACTTCCATTTCTATAAATTCCAATAGGTCAATCTATCAATAAATAGAGCAACTTCAGGGTTTACAACAAGTATCATGACTAGATCAAGTTCGGCAACATATCGAGATTCAGATCTTGATATATATCGTTAACTATAAATTCATAGAACTTAAATATACCATTTAACATTAATAAATATGTTACACCAGACTGGATCTGATTGTAACTAACATGTAGCAAGATCTATAGATACTTGTGTCGATTTGTGATCTCGATGGCGACGATGAAGGCCTCGGCTTGGATACAACCGAGAAAGAGATGAAGTTGCTATTGATCTCGTCATCACAACAGGAACAGGGAGATGAAAATGGCGCAAAGCCCACGTAGATCTTGACTTGGACAAGTTCTTGGTGACTATGACGATGACGATGAAAACGATGATCGAGTAGGGTACTTGGTTGATGAAGATCGATTCACCCACGAGAGATGAAGGAGCTTGGGTTTGAGATTAGGGTTAGGGTTTCGGTAGAGAGAGAGAGAGAGAAGATGCTATGGTTTTGATTGTAGCAATTATGAATAATAGGGTTTGAATGAAAACCAAAAGGGTTTAAATAGGATGTCAAAAATATTATCGCGAGTGCCAGCTTGAGACGGCTCATACATCCTTAAGCCGGCTCACAAGTCTAACCAAACAATCCATTATTCTCTTAGTGCAAGAGATAGCTCAGCTCCATCTTGAGCCGGGTCAAAATGCCCCAAAACCAATATAACTAACATATCAATCAACTCAAATACCATATGATCATTTTAAGGTGTTACAGGAGTCAATGGAGGATTGCTCAGGTGGAGGAGGTGAAGATGAAAACGGAGCCGGTAATGGGCTGTTAGGAGGAGTATGTGAATCCTATAAGTCATCAAAATAATCACCACGAGTGGTGTCAACAATTATTACATGAGACCTATCTAACGGAAAATCATCGTTGACAGATGAAAAAGAATATTTGGTAGAAAAATATGGGGTGTGCTCATGAAAGGTAATATCGACAGAAATGAATGTCTTGTTCAACTCTAGATTATAGCATTTGTAACATTTTTGTGTATGAAGGTATCGTAGGAACACCCACTTAATAACCTTAAGGATCTAGTTTGGAAAACCTAGGCCGATGGTCATGAACAAAACAAGTACAACAAAAAACACGATGTGGAAGAGAGAAGGGAGATTTTGATGGAAACGGTACGGAAAAATGAACCCAACCCTTCAAAATTGAAGATGGCATATGATTAATTGACCAACATGCAGTCATGATTGCATCTCAGAAACGTTTTAGGAAATTCATGTGAATCATAAGAATGCAAGCCAACTCAAATAAATGTCTATTTCCCCTTTTCGATACACCATTCTATTGCGGGGTGTATAGGCAGGACGATTGATGTCCAATGTAAGAATTATATAAGAATTGCACAAAATCATGACTAAAATATTCTTTTGCCTTATCACTTCTCAAAATAGACACATAAGAACCAAATTGAGTTTGAATTTGGGCAAAAAAAGGTTTAAAAGTATCAAACACTTCAGAATTATATTTTAATAAGTTTACCCAAGCTGCTTAAGAAAAGTCATCAATTAAGGTAACAAAATAATGATAACCATTTCTAGAAATTACCCCAAACATTTGAATGAATAACTTTAGACGGTTTATCCAACGGGTGTCTATCTCAAGGTGGTGAGAACAACTTGTTGGATATAGTGCCCTCAAAGTCAATTATTGGATCACAGACACGTGATTGCAATGATTGAGGGAGGACCTATACCGGTAGGACAGTCTTACTCGAAATGATAGTATGCTATCTGGTTTATCTTTATCATCGTGTACTGCTTTAGGTGACATTATATATATATCACTATTGCACGTTGATAGAGCCCATAGGATTCATGCTTGACTACCAGCAGTATGATGGCGATCATATACGTGAGAGTTGGGTAGTTTATAAGCACATCCTTAAAAGTGGTCCCTAGTCGCGGGAGTTTCGAGATAGGGCATTGATACTCCGGAGTAGACTAGTGTATACAGTCGAGACCCCGACGAGTGGCGGTGGCCGGTCTCACAAGCCATTGGTGTCAGTTGGTTCACCTAAGATTTATACAGGTGCTCATTATGTTATGAGTACACCGGACAGGACTCACTGGGAACATGCTAGCTGGTTATTAAAACCTGCCGTCAGATAGCAATTCCCAGGTGACATGTGTACAGGTTAGTCTATCGACCTGAGATCGTCATTTGTCTCGTGTGAGTTCCCACTGTGCTTTGATAATTACCCTACCACGGCTCAAAGGAATCGTGTAAACTGGTTTTTGTTAGGTACAGTCCCGAGCCACATGGAGGCAGTGAGCGGATCGGCAGGGGATTCGTCTCTCCCAACATTGGGGGTGAGATCGCATTGTGTCTAGGAGAGCCATTACACAAAGTCCATGACCATGGCAAGCGAGATTTACTGGTAGGTATTCCAGTAGTATCTCAGGGTGTTTATGGCCACACTCCGACTCGACTTATACCGCTTTTGGGGGTTTGACGTTTACCAGCTCCCTAGGCCCGATATGCGATACTCATAGACGAATGGACCGGACTGTACGGATATTGTCACACATAGGCTCAGTAGGGTTCCAGGATGAGTTCGCTCATCAGACTCCCTTTCACTCAGTACATGGGCAGCCGTTACGTACAGCTAGTACCACTGACGGCTTGTGGTTAAAACCACTGCCAGGGTATTGACGAGTCTTTAGAGTCCCCCACAGAAAGTTTTCCAGTTCGGGCGAAACGTTGTAGAGGCCGTATGGTTTTATGGCAGGGTTCGAACATATGCGTATACTTTTGTACGTGTCATGGTTTGGACGGATAATACTAGCGGGCTTTGGTTTAAGCCGGATCCAAGTATTATACTGTGTAGATTTTGTCTCATTGTATTTGTATTCGGTCGGAATACAAATGCGGGTATGTATATACAGTTGTGGGGTTATCCTGTAATTTATTACGGGATCGCTTTTTGAAGTTGCCAGTTTGCATTCCGTTTCGGCCATTTTTCTTTCATTCCTTCTTGGCTGAAATTCTTGCATGTGAGGGGGTTTATTTGCAAAGTGGAGATTTATAAAAGGAGGGGTTTTCTGTGGTGGGGGGCTCCAGCAGCTTTGAAGAGGGTTCTAGGTTGATCTTGGGCTTTCTAGATGTGCTTGGATTCATGTTAGCATTTAAAGCTTTTTGGAAATGCTAAGATATTGGGTTGATCTTTAGCTTAAGGTCGCCTCTTCCTCACTTGTGCTCACCCCCCATCATCACATTCCAGTAGACATATATTGGGTGGCCGGCCACTAATTTGAGTGTGGAATTTGTGTGAAATGAGAGCACAAAATTTCCTTTGCTAATTCCATAAAGCCCATTTCCATCTCCTTCAATTTGGCAACTTCGATTAACCCTCGAGACGAAGCATTCTACACTTATTCTACAGCAACCTTGGACACGTCGGCTAGCGAACTTCATGTCCGAGTTGCCTCGATTAAGAGGCGGGAGCCCGTATAAAGTTTCGTTGATGTGGCGCAGTTTTCGGCAAGGAGGAGACAGTAGATCGATCGAGATCGGAAAGCGAAGTTCGTCAGCGCAACCGCAACAAGCTAGGGACAGAGGTTAAAGTCCGAAGGACACGGATCGATCGGTATAATCTCTAAACCCCCTTTTACAGAATACTAGTTTGCGGTTAATGGAACGATCCTGGTTTTAAGTTTGCGTTAGCGCCAGTTTGTAAAAAGTTTTTGTTCCGCATTTCGCCTCGGAAAGACGGCCGGAGCGCTGGCGCAGACTTACACTGGTATCAGAGCCAAACTATTAACCGTTTACTAGTTGGTTTACACAATGTTAAAGTATCGAAACCAGAACAAAACCCTAACGACGCCACGGAATCATTAGTTCTCTGTTGTTCTTAAAAAGGTCCAGAATTTTTTTTAAATATGTGCAGAAGCCTACTGGGGAGACCACATGAACACAGCCTAAACACGAACCCATGGCATCGGAATTTGGCCGGCCACATACATCTTTTTTCCGGCCAGGCAGGCCCAGTTAAGGCCCATTGGGTTGGTGTTTGAGGTGTGCTCTGATCTCTGGGAATTTGATCCTGTGGTGTTGTTTATTTGGCCTAATTTGGATATAGTTTTATCAGTGTGTTTGGGCTATATTGGGGTTATTTCAGAGTCGATATTTTCTAATATTGTTTAAAGTTTTGCAGTGCTTTACATTATTATCTATGACCGTGAATGTCATTTGATCGGTAAATCTTGTCTAATTGCTATAGCTTTTTTAGACGGGTTTGCGAATGTGATATTCACGTTGATGTTCTGTGTTGTGCTGTGATATTGCGGATTTGTCATGGTGGATAGCTTGCGTGCAATGGTAGTGCAGTTTGGATATATTTGTACATTTGATATTGCGGGGCGAGCGTCCGACATGTGGACTGCCGTCACTGCCTGTTTGTATATTCTTTTGGGGCACGACCGGGTTGAGGTCGATGTACCCGTTGTATATATTTTCTTTTCTGTAGTAGGTTTACCCCGCGGTGGAGTGCACGGATAGCCGGGTTCTGGAAGGCAACGGGTTCGCATCTCATGGCTTTGAGAGGGAGGAGACCTCACTCTAGGATTGGCGGGCTATTCGCCGCACTCGTAAGGGGTACAGGTTTTCATTGCACAGGATATCTACACGACCAGGGGAACGTCGGGTTTCATTTGTGGCTCTATGAAACCCGGGGATCCTAGATTATCTGTATTGTTCTGTGATACTTATTACTTTTCTGTGATGTTGCATTTATCACTCCTGGAGAGATTATTATATATTGATATATATACTAGTAGATATTGTATATGTTTTACACCCGCGCTAGTCCTGTCCCCGCTCTGTCGTTAGTTAAGTAACCTGACGGGTGATGACGGGACCCAGTGGCGAATGCGGATGGCGTATACGTACATTTTATTTTTGTTCTTTATTGGTGTGATTAATTGATGGGACTGCATTGATTCAGATCAATGCAAAAGAAAACAGACCTATACAGATGTTGTTGGAACATTTTTCAAAAAGCTGTTATTGCAAGGACGTTCTCTTTTGTTTTGCACAGCGCTATTCGGTTATGAATATCCAGCACCTCATTCGACGAGGCAAGGGCCGAGATCCCTTCATCGGGAGTGACCCTTTGGGCAGAAGTTTGCGTCAGGGTAATAACTTCACTATAGTCGATTTCTTTTTGCTTTGCATCGCGGTATTCAGTTGGAATATCCTGCACCTCATTCTACGGGGAAAGAGCCGAGATCCCTTCACCGGGAGTGACCTCTTTAGCAAAGGACTTCGCCACTATATATTTGTAAAAAGCTATCCGGTTCCTTCAACAATATCAAGTTCATTACGTTAAAGGTTTTTCGCCAAAAACCATTCGTAGCCCTCCGTCATTTCAGACGGGTAGCACTTAGTATTCATGCTATATTTGTTGACCTTCGTCAAGGCATAGTGTATGGTAGCTGCTTGTTACCTTTCTGTTGTATAGATATATGCGTTGGTTTGGGAAAGTCGTATAGCCTTGTTGACCTTCGTCAAGGGCTTGTACGGATGGGTTCAAATTAACCTGGACAATGACGGGTAGAACTTGACATGTGACTTATGATTTGTTGACCTTCGTCAAGGTCATAAGAGCATGGGGTAAAAATCACATCGGGAGTTTCTAAAAAAACTGAAACTTGCCAGGCATGCGCATACCTTCTGGAGTGTGATAACGTGAGTGGATTCCATCACGTTATCATGCGATGATAGTTGGATCCCGATTCTCACTGATGAGTTGGTTTACTCTTCGGGTGATCCCGACTAATTCTTCTTTCAGGTTTGGAGGAGAATTTAAGGATACAGTGGGAGGTTTCCTGATTAGATAAAGTGATAACCATTCTGATCTAGGTTAGAATACACGCAGAGTGTTTCTTTTCTCTCTCTCTTTGCAGCGACCATGGTCCGACCCTAGACTATGACTCAGTAACCAAGTTAACCGAACTTTCTTAAAACACTGGCCTTTGGATTGTTTGAGTTTGCATACATCATTGCCACTTCTTCTTTTACCTTTTGCATTTCTCCAGAACACCTCGTATTACTACGAACGTCCACTTCCAGTGGATAAATCCATCGTATGGTTATATACGAACTCAAAGGAACTTGTTCCAGATTCGAGGATGGATTCTGGTTCTGGAGAGATTGAATAGGACTATTCAGTTGTCTTTTCCTTTTACCTTCTCTCAGGTTATGAGGGCTCCTAGGATTAGGGGACAGTACACCTATTACGCTTATTGGATAGTCTTCTTCTAAACCATAGGCAGGTGCCGAAAGGTAGGGAATAAAGAAAACCAATTAGCCTAACAATGGTGTACAGAAGGTAATAAGTAAAGACAAATAAAGGGATTAGAAAGAGGGTAAAGTAAATTGCGACTGCTAATCAGGACAAAACCAAGTATTTCATCGCCGCTCCTACTTCACCTTTGTATTTCTCCAGAACACCTCGTATTACTACGAACGTCCACTTCCATTGGATAAATCCATCATATAGTTATATACGAACTCGATGGAACTTGTTCCATTTCGGGGATGGATTCTGGTTCAGCAGAAATAGAATAAGGTTTATTCAGTTGTCTTTTATCATCACCTTCTCTCAGATTGCGAGTACTCCTAGAATTAGGATAGTACACCTATTATGCTTATTGGATAGCCTTCTTCCAAACCATAGGCTGGTGTCGAACGGTAGGGAAGGAAGAAAACCATTAAGCCTAACGATGGTGTACAGAAAGTAATGAATAAAGACAAATAAAAGGATTTGGAGAGATGGCAAGGAAATACACGGTTATAGTCATGAATCTAGATAATAGAAAAGGCATTACTATGAATACCCGGATACCCCTTCGAAACATATTCTTGTTTCAGTTTCACTGTGTATTGTTAATAGAAAACCGATTTCCCAATTAGTCTTTGCTCCAGGGTATGTATTTACTAGGTGTGATTCTCACATCTGTATGGTTTTACAGATGATGAGTGGGAGTAAGTTATTGGGAATTAGGTGATTATCCTTATTATATCGGAATTCATTGTAATTGGTGATATTTGAGGAAATCGCCTAGGTACTGTTTTCAACCTACGACGCACAGGGTTTGAGTTATTAAACTCAGGGGACTGATCGCACGCTTTTGGCGTGTCGGATGTTCAAAGTTCTAAAGTATAACCGCGATCAGGACAGTGTCGCTATGCAGCTAGCCGGTTGAGCACGGGTCGATCCACAGGGAGATGGTTGTATGTCCGTTCGAGTTTTAGACGAGTCAATAAAGAATTTGTATGTGTTTGTTCAAACTAACCTATGTGTTTTATATGCAAGTATGAAGTTGTTAAGAAAAAGATACGAAATTGTAAGCTAAAGAAATCCGTACTCAAAACCTTTGAGCCGAGTCTTGACCAATTGAAGCTAGAGCAATCGGCAACAACGTGGATTAGGGGATTTAAGCACGGTATTCGTGGAATCCGGCTTATTTACCCTTGTCCTTCCATTCTTGTCTCTTGCTTTCGCCTCCGGCCAAACCGAACGCAACCGATCGCTGTTAGGAATCACCGTTACCTTGGTAGGGTAGGGTGCCTAACGGAGCGCTTGCATAACGTTTGGGCGGAGTTCAATGGAAAATAACGCGAAAAGGAAACGAGCAAAGAAACATTAACTTACAATACCGTATTTATTCTTAACAACGATAATTACAATCATTCACAAAAAGAACCAAAAAGTAAAAACAAAAAGAACAAAGAAAAGAAAAGATTACAAGTAAGTAAGGGCATAGAATTTAAAGTGCAAGAAAGTAAAGCAAGGTAATAAAAAGCAAGAAAGAAATAAGCAATAAAAAGAACTAGAAACTAGAACTCAAGACAAGCATGGGATCAATAGCCAATCCTGCAGGAGATTTTTCAGAAGATATATCGAGATTTGCAGAGGAGACAGAAAGAAAACAACAGAAATTTTTCCAAACGCTAACGTGACAAGAAAGGCGCGTTTCCGCGGTCGGAACAGGCAAAGCGCGGCGGTTCCGCGGTGGAGGAGTCGACTCGAGTCCCGAGAAAACTTTGCAGATGCTGACGTCACCTAGCCGCCGCGGATGTGCGGTCTGAACAAGGTTTCGGCGGCGAAATCGCAGTGGGTTGATCGGTTCACTTCTCCAGATTTTTTCTGTTGTTCTGATGTTGAAATCCTCTGCTGTTCAGATCTGCCTTTTTCTATTTTGATCTCTGGATTTTTTCAGATCCGAACTCGATTGTAGATCCTACAAAATTCAAAAAAAAATACCCTTCACAAAAATAAAAGATTATAAATTTATATATATATATATATATATTTCAGTTTTTTATGATTTTTATGATTTTATATTAACCCGAAATTGCAAAAAGAAAATAGCACGCCATCCCCGGCAACTGCGCCATTTGATTCGTATTGTCAAAAATATTTCTAGTAATCGCAATTAAGAACGGCGTCGCTTGGTAGCTAGCCGGTGAGTACGGGTCGGTCCACAGGGATTTTGTGAATTTCCTAATCACTCTTACGAGTTAATTCCGATGGGTGTCGGATCTTATTGATTAAATCTAAAAACTAAATCCATCTAGATCTAAATCTTGCTAGGGTTAGGTCTAGGATAGGTTTGGAAATGTAAATAAATCTCACTGCTTTCTATACCCAAATTAAGATCTATGAGGTGTTATGGTAATTATTAATAAAGGGAATTAGAACCATTCGGGAAGGTGTTTCTTCCTCTAGGTTCTTGTCCTTCCTTTATCAATCCTTACCCTAACCTCCATGGAAAACACGCGCAACCGGGCCTTTATACTACGGTATCACCGCTACCTCGTGGGATAGGGTGCCGTAGGGAGCGGTGTGTGCATGTATGCATGGAGTCCTATTGATTATATGCGATGGGCAAGAAAGGGATGAGAGATCTCATCTCTCAAAAGCCTTCCCCAAAGCTAACCCTAACAAGCGAGGAGACTACTCGCTCATTAGGGAATTGAAGAACATGCTATCTATCTATCTAGGGTAAGGAATTAAAGATCTAAACTAAGGCAATTAAATAAAACTACTTACTTTACAGATGGCTCTCTCCAAATACAGGGTTGTCAGATTTGAATAGATGATATGAAAAGAGGCATCGATGCTCTCCAAAACAAATCTGAATTTTATTAATGAAAGGAGGCATACCTTAAAAGCGGTATTAGGGCTTCTATTTATAGATTCATAGAAACCCTAGGTTACAATTGACTCGCACATCTGCTTTTACAAAAATACCCCCTAAGAAAAAGACCTAGTCAACGATCCGCGTACCGCCATAAAATTTCGCGCCGACACGGGCACAACCCGGCCGCGGTTCCGTGGCCAATAGCATGATTTCGCCGCGGTTCCGCGGCCAAAGTAGGAGCTTGAATGCTGCATTTTTCTGGGGTTGTTCTGTTGCATGTTTTCTTCAATTTTCTTCAGTTCTTTTCTCAGATTGGCTTCTACGTTTCTTCCAGATTTCCACAGTGAATAATTGTAGTGGACTTTTACCGTTGCTTCGTGACGAAATCTTGAACCTTGCGCTGCCTTTGTTCTTTGTGAACTGATCTTCGTGTAGGCTTGATCAAGATTCTAACATTTATTGGTCGTAGTCCCACTTTTGTATCGTCTTTTGTCTTTTTCACTGTTTTTGTCCCGAGAATCTGTAACCTGCAACTATATAGCAGACATGGGTCAAAAGCACCTGTTTATTTATAAAATGACTAGGAATGGGGAATATGATAATGCAATATTATGATATGAACAATAGTCGACACCTGGTCGTTGACGAAAATCTATTGCTACAAGTCTAGCTTTGAAGGTCTCAACCTTTCCATCTACACCAATTTTCTTCTTAAAGATCTACTTGCTCCCGATGGGGTTTACCCCTTCAGGAGCAACTTTCAAAGTCCATACTTTGTTGGTGTACATGGATTACATCTCAGATCGCATAGCATCCAGCCATTTCACAAAGTCTCCACTTGTGATGGCCTGCTCAAAACTAGTTGGGTCATCATCTTCCATGATGCAATCCTCACTCCCACCGTCTATGAGAAAACCGTAGTATCTCTCAGGTGGATGAGGAATCCTACTAGATCTGCGGAGTGGCTGAGGTTCGTCGGGGACTATTGAATCCTCCGGTTCTACCAAATTGTCAGTTATAGTTTGTATAGCTGGAACTTCTTCCAGTTCTACCTCATCACCACTAATTTCTTTCACAAGAAATTTCTTTTCTAAAAAAGTGGCATGTCAAAGAACAAACACATTTTGTTCCTCGGTGTGGTAGAAGATATACCCTCATGAATATTTGGGATATCCCACAAATTTGCACAGAACTGACCTTGCCTCGAGCTTGTCCGGATTTTGTGTTTTCACATAAGCCGGACAACCCCACATCTTAATAAAAATAATACATAATCTCTTTCCTTTCCATATCTCATATGGATTGGTAGGCACAGATTTGGTAGGAACCTTATTCAATAGGTATGCAGCCGTCTCAAATGCGTAACTCCAAAAGGAAGTAGGTAACTCAGTAGCACTCATCATAGAGCGCACCATATTTAATAGGGTGCGATTTCTCTGCTCCGATACTCCATTGTGCTGTAGTGTATATGGAGGAGTACGCTGAGAGAGAATTCCATTCTCCTTTAAGTAGTCTCGAAATTCCGTGCTTAATTATTCTCCTCCCAGATCAGATCGTAGGATATTAATACTTTTACCCATCTGGTTTTCTACTTCATTCATATATACCTTGAATTACTCAAAAGCTTCAGATTTGTGGTTCAACAGGAACACATGTCCGAATCTTGAGAGATCATTGGTGAATGTAATGAAGTATGAGAAACCATTCCTGGCATGTTTTAACACTTTGAATTTCGTTTAGAATGTTTTCGCGTTAATTAACAATTGTGCGTGTTTTTCATAAAAACCCGAATATCTTATTTTCTTCCTTGATTAGTGATAATTGTGTTGTGAAGTGTATATATATATAGGGTTTATTAATTATATTTTAGTCGTGTTTACCCTAATTGGGAATTTTTGTGTTAAGTGCACACATGCACACTTAGCACAATTTTGTGACCTAGGTTAAAAGGTGTTAGCATGTTAACCATTTTTCTTTCTTCCATGGTTTTTAATTATCCCCCACCCATTTTAAACCAAGTCAAAACCCTTTTTATTTTAAAAATTCAAATAGAAATGGAGGCATGGTGGTTAGGTGAGAAATTGACCTTGTTTTGACCATTTTCCTTCTCTCTTCTCTCTCTCTTTTCTCATTGCAGAATTTCTGCTGCGGCAGCAGCAAAAACCCAGCAAAATTCATCACATTCCCTTCTCTTTTCACTTCTCTTTTTATTCTTGCTCAAACCCTACACCAAAAACCCATTCTCTTCACTAAAACCCTTGTAAAGGTGGCTCTTTTGAGGTGTTTGGTGGCAAGTCTGTACACTTGAGGCTAGGGCTGGAAATTTTGGGTTTTTCTAAGGTCTTTTGAAGGTATATAACTCATGTTTAACACCCTTTTTCCATATCTTGTAGTATTTTAGCTAGAAATGGTGTTTTATGTGCATTTTTGGGGTTATTGAGGGGGATTTTTGATGTATATGTTAAATTGGTTTTATTATGGCTTGGTTAAATCTTTTAAGTGCTATTAGAGCCGTTTAAACCAAGTTTTCATTTCAGTTTACACTAAAATACCCTTTAGTACCCAAATTGGTGCTTTTATAACGTATTTAAGCTTGTATTAGGATACGGTGATCTGCTTTGTCTGCGAGTGTTTTCTGGAGTTGCAAAAAACTTCAGAATTGTGTGCAGGGTTTTTGGGGTATTCTTTTGAAGTTCGAGCCCACCTCACCGGAGGGAGACCGGCGGCCCCATCTTGCCGGTCCGGCGACGCCGGCCCCCCTGCCCTGTTGGGCCTAGTGTTGGGTAGGGTGGTGTCTGTGTGTGTTTGGCAGTATTTGGTCTTGTTTACTTTTTGGGATTTCTTCCAGGTAAAAATCTGGGAGCTGTTTCCCTTAGGTTGGGGTTTGTGTTTAGCGCGACACGTACGCTTCGTTTTGGTCTGGTGCGTTCTGTACATTGCAGCGTGTCGGGATAGTTCATGGTTGAGCACACATACGTTTTAGCGTATCGCGCTCACGTGCGCTTGGTTTGCGACGCGGGTTTCTAGTTTGACTTTAATATCGTGTTTTTGTAGATTTGAGCTTATGTGTGATATTCTGTGAAATTCTAGGTTCACGGGCGAGTACGACGGACGCCGCGAAGAGGGAGAAACAAGTCGTCGGCTACACTTAGCGCGAGACTACTATGAGTAGATTTAACATCTACGGGGAAATCGCCCGCATGGCGTTATGCGTCAGGGCTGATAGGACCTTGTAGCAGCATATTACATTTACATATATTGACTGTTCATGGATACTATTTGTTGCATACTGCATTCCCTGCTATATGTATATGAACTTAGAATTGATAAAACACCGCACTGTTACTAACGGTTCATGTTGCACGAGCACTAATCTGCATGTTACACACACACCGTTAGTAATTGCCATGACACTAACATTATAGAATTGCCATGATCATTATACTGTAGCTCATCTCACATATGACTTGACATGATTCTGCTATTTGTACACATACTCATTTGCATATCCAGACTTATGTATATCCAAACTGTACTTACATAGATCAGCTAATTTTTGGGTAAAAACTGGGGACCGCATGATACTTTTTAAACCTGAATCTACTTAAAGAGCGGTTTTCCCCTTTTCCTTCATAGTATGACTTATGATGCATATATTACATCGCATGGATTACGCATTGGCTTTGGTTTTCATGTGATTTCTGGATTTGAGGACCGTGGGGTTATTTAAGAAAAGATGCATTGTTTTGAAAACCCGGTTCCTCTTGATATGATATTTCAGTGCGTCCACCATGTGCTTTCTCGGTGCTAGAGTGACTTATGAAACCCGATTCGAGGAGTGGCCGGGGCCGATTGCGGGTACATGGTGGACCCGGTATGGTACCCCGGGGCGAGAACGGATCTGTCGTGCAGCAGGCGATGAGCCTGGCAGTGGGACCACTACCTACCGGTGATTGGTTGGACCTGGCTGTTATCCGGAGGATACTGACCAGAGTCGATAGATAGATACGGGACGACTCGTACTGCCGGGGCCGAGGCCGAGGCCGATACCGCAGACGGGGCCCGTGGGCTAATCTGGACTGACGGAGCCCGATTTATGTGGATTTACGTGTCGATGCTGGACACGATTATTTCATGATATTTTGAGCGCCGATGTTGGGCACTCGTGATTCTCTGAAATTTACAGGATTTAAAGGCCGATGAGAGTGCCGGCGCCTGAGTTTATTGGGATCTGGGTGCATTGATGGGCATCGATTATATTTTCCACGTTGACATTCCGTGTAGATGTTGTATTTCCCATGCTCAGCATTCATTATTATGCATCTTATCCTGTATTTATTTTACCTGATAGAGCACTTGCATGATTATTGCACATACTGCTTATCGCATATAGATATCATCTGCTGGCATATGATAGAGTAGCGCCGTACGTGCATGCTCGCGATTACCTTTATATGTTATCTCTATTCACGAGTTGGCAACTCACCCTCGTTGTGCCACAGTATTTGCAGGTTGCCCCTCAGAGTAGTCGCGGCAGGCTGTCTTCTTACATCTTTTGGCTACAGATACCACTACCGTTGGTGCGTGAGCTGTTTTGCTGTTAGGTGGGTTGTGGTGTCTTGTTACTTCTATTGTACACACTTTTGTATCTAGTATTCTCCATCTACCTTTACATGTATTTGACTTAGAGACAGTGTGAGGACGATGATGTATATTATTTGTATTCTGGTGTCGAGCTCGTGGGAGCCGACTTTATATATGCAGTTTTATTATTCTGTGATGTTTTTACTTATTGCTCATTTCTTCGCTACGGCGTCGTATATTACTCTTGTGGTGTTTGTTTTCCGCCGTTGGGCGTGATTGCTCCCGTTTGGGATGCTTTAATATATCCTGTATCATTTTCACTTATATCCTGTTGTACCCGATTTCGGGGTTAGTTTTACAAAGGAAATGCTGCCAAATTATAAGATGATAACTTAACTTTAAAGATTTTTATTAAACTATTTAAGGTTTTCCAAATGTTTTAATCAAATGTTTTCAACACTCACTACTTTTAAATGGTTTTGATTTCTGGGTTCGGCTTACTTAGTCGCGTTATGCCTGTAGACGTTGCGTGGTTAAGTGCCGGTCATGAGTTGAATTTCGGGTCGTGACAAAGTTGGTATCATAGCCAGGTTTTACCTTTCGGAGTGTACGATGACCCTGGTATGATGGAGTAGGTAGCTGAAGCAGAGTGGCGTAGCGTGCGTATGTTCCGCGGCATACTCACGACACGGTATTCCGCCTAATCGACCTTAGGACTTATTGATTTAAATTCCTTCTTGAGTATATACATCCTTGCTATTCGATTTCCGTATCCATATCGAATCCTATTTCCTTTTCAGCTATTATGCCGCTAAAGACTATGAGGGCGCGGAGAGCGGCCGCGAGGGCCGAGATTCGAGTTGAATCGTCCGAGACGAGGACTGATCTGGGTAGTACACCGGTTGTGCCCGAGCAAGCTGTTCCTCCTGTGACATATCAGATTGCCATGTTAGGGGCTGGTATGCAAGAGATGCGCCAGACGGTGGGATCCAGTATGCAAGAGATGCGCCAGATGATGGGATCTATAGTTGAGACACTTCGAGCGCAGCGACCAGAGGTAGTTCCACCCGTTGCAGGACCGTGATAGTACCCACAGTACAGGCAGTTGCCCCTGCAGCTACAGAGATCATCTCAGTATCGCTATCAGAGTTTATGAGGCTGAAGCTTCCGGTCTTCACAGGCACCGATGCAGCCGAGGACCCACAGTCTTTCATTGATAGGATGGCTCGGATATGTCGTTCACTTAGATGCGCAGATGCGAGGTTGGTAGAGTTCGCGAGCTTTCGCCTAGAAGGTCTTGCGCAGAAATGGTGTGAATCGGTCGAGAAGGGTAGAGCAGCAGGTCTTCCTCCTATGACCTGGACAGAGTTTGTGACGATATTTCTTGCCCGCTTCCTTCCACTGAGTGTCAGAGATGCTAGAGCACGCAGGTTCGAGTCCTTATGCCAGACTCCGGAGATGTCAGTGGCAGAGTATGATGTGCTGTTCACCGAACTATCAGTTTATGCTCCGTACCTAGTGACTACTGAGGAGTTGCGAGTCAAGAGATTTGTCCGACGCTTGCTCACACCACTGTTCCTTGCGATTAGCGCACAGCATTACGAGACATATGTAGCAGCTGTAGACGCAGCCCTATTAGTCGAGGAGCGCCTTGCTGAGACTTCGGTAGTACCAGAGCCGAAGAGAGTTCGTGCGGATACATCAGCACAGAGACAGCCTTTTCGGCGCCGTGATAGACGTCTCGCAGGTGGCAAAGATTTGGGGCGAGGCCGGTTGTTCAGCTCCTATCCCCAGGAGGGTCAGCGGTCGTCGTCAGGATGATTCCGCTGCGGGATTTCTTATCATCGTGTACGAGATTGTCCTGAGATACCCCGGAAGGAGGCAGCAGCACCGCATGTCACATTACCACCTTCACCACCCCAGAGGGCGTTGCCTATAGTACCTACTGTTACTCCGCGTCAGATGCATACACAGAGAGGTCGTGGTCGCGGAGGATTTGTTCATAGAGGACGAGGTGACCGAGGCAGAGGACAGCCAGCTCGAGGCAGAGGACAGCCAGCTGCCGGCAGGGGACAGTCAGTCGTAGGTGGAGGACAGGCACGGGTTTTTGCATTGACTCATCAGGACGCGCAGGCGTCCAATGCGGTGGTCTCAGGTATCCTTCCAGTATGTTCTGTTAATGCACAAGTGTTATTCGATCCTGTAAGTCCACGTTACCCGTCCCCGGTTCTTTCGGGGTTGCGGAAATGGTGAAAAACGATTTTTTCGGTGGAGGGTAACATGGACTCAAAAACCGGATCTTTGCTAAACAAACTATCTAACAACTTAACTAAGAGTTTAACTACTATGTTAGGGGTTATACCTTAACTTGAACTCCTTCTCTTCGACTCCTTGTGGTGGTCGGATCGGCCTCACCTCTTCGTCTCCTTGTGCCAAAGATGGATCCACCCGAAAGCTTCTACCTTTGGCTCCAACCTCAATCTAGAGGAAACTAAAATACTTGGCTTGCTAGACCTTGTACACTAGAATGAGTAGAGAAGTGTTTTGGGTTTTTATCTCAATGGTTCTTGTTTCTCAACTCATGAGACAAGAGAACCATAAGCAAGAGGAAGAGGAAGAGGAAGAGGAAGAGCTTAGATGAGAGAGAGAGGATATGATAGAATGAGAGAGGAGTTTTACAACCATGCTCTCAAAAGCCAAAATAATCATGATAATAATTGTAATCAAGTATTTTGTGATGGTTCATTTCAATGGCAATATTATTTCATGCACTCATTTTGTAAACCACAACAAGCAAGCAAAAGTCATAGTCATGAAATGATAGCCATGCAATGATGATGGTCAACAAGTCCAAACTAGTCAACCGGTCAACAAAGTCAACAAGTCAACAAAGTCAAACTTTCAACCCAACCATGGCACAATAATACTTAATTAATATTATTATTAATCATATTTCTTATTCACTTTAGGGTTTAGAAAAAGTCAACAGTAAACAACCCTAATGAGAATACTCTGCCTCTGTCAACTGTGCATACACATCCGCATCCGTGTTTCGAGGAACACGAATACAAAGAGATAAAAACCAATCCTAAAACGTATACTAGGATCTGGCTTAAACCAAAGCCCGCTAGTAATAACTGCCCGGACACCAAACGTGCACAAGTGCGCGGATGTGAACGAACCCTGTCGCAAAACCATGCGACCTCTACTCTTTTTGCCCAAAGGCGAATAGCACTCTGTGTGGGACTCTAAAGACACGACACTACGCTAGCAGTGGGTTTAACCACAGACCGCAAGCGGCACTAGCTGTGCGTAACGGCCCCCAGGTAGATGCCGATAAGAAGACTGATGAGGTGAACCCATCGGAATTCCTACTGAGCCTGAATGTGACAGTCTCCATACAGTCCGGTCTGTTCATCTGAGAATATCGCATGGCGGGCCTAGGGGGCGGTAAACTTCAGTCCCCTAATAGCGGTACAAGTCGTGTCGGAGTGTAGCCCAGAACACCCTGAGATAACACTGGAAACCCACCAGTATATCTCGCTTGCCCTGACCAGGGACGACTATGTGTAATGGCTCTCCTTGACACAGCGCGATATCAACTCCCAATACCGGGAGAGACGAATCCTGTCTAACCGTCACTGCCTCCAAGTACTTCGGGACTGCACCCAACTACTACCTGTTTGCACGACTCCTTTGAGCCGTGGTAGGGTAGTAATCAAAGTACAGTGGGAACACACTCGAGGCGAAGCGATAGTGTCAAGTCAGCGGACTAAGCTGTACTCATGTCACCTGGGAACTGATAACTGACGATAGGTATAGTACCAACCAACAGTTCCCGACGAGTCCTGTCCAGTGTACTCGTAACCTAACGAGCACCCGCATACTATCTCAAGTACGACGTACTGACGGCTGTGGGACAGACCGTCTCCACTGCTGGGATGAGAAGCGCATACGCTAGTCTACTCCGGAGTATCGATGCCCTGTCTCAATAGTCCTATGACTAGGGACCTGTATAAGGATGTGCTTGTGGATTACCCAGCCCCCACGAGTGTGACTACTATCACAACGCTGGTAATCAAGCAAAGATCCTAAGGGCTCTACTTAATATGTATAAGCGATATGCTAAAAGAAATACATGCACATATTAAAGTAGAAACAAACCAAGTAGCATACTACCATTTTGAGCAAGATTGTCTATACAACTGTGAATATCCCAAACTTCCATTAAGTAATATATAAACTAGTATGATACAGTAATGGCCTCTAGCAGAAGAGTGTTGCAGAATAATGTGGGTACTAGTGATGACATCCACGCCGGTGGATCTTCTTCTTCTTCTTCTCCATCGTCACCTTCTCCCCCTTCTTTTTCACCCTCATTTCCTCTGCTAGAGCCTATTCTCCATTCTTCAAAAGGCTCTTCTTCTTCTAGTCCGAACGGACCCACACTGGGATCCGTTCCTACTCCACATTCTACTCCACAGACATTTGACTCAACAAATTTTCAAAATGCTCCATTTCCAAACAGGTTGAGTCCCAATAAACCAACTGCACAAGTGGAGAAGATTGTGGAGTTATTTAAGCAGGTTAGCATAAATATACTTCTCTTGGATGCAATCCAACAAGTCCCTTCATACGCGAAAATTTTAAAGGGCTTATGCACCTCGAAGAGAAAGTCATCTCAAGTACCCAAGAAAGTGCTAGTGGCTAGTGCAGTGAGCAATGCTATTAACCACTCTCAAACCTTACCCCAAAAACGAAAGGACCCCGGCTGTCCTACGATTTCAATCACAATTGGGGATAAGAAAATTAATCGAGCACTTTTAGATCTTGGGTCTAGTGTTAACCTGCTTCCCTACTCCGTGTATGAACAATTAGAGGTTGGAGAGTTGAAACCCACTCATTGTACTCTCCAAATGGCTGATCGATCAATCACCCATCCAAGGGGTGAGCTAGAGGATGTGTTGATCAAAGTTGGGGAGTTCATATTCCCCGTTGATTTTATTGTTATGGATACACAACCTGTTGCTAACCCACGGAACCAAATTCCGGTGATCCACGGTCGCCTATTTTTGGCCACTTCCAATGCTGTAATAAACTGTCGCAATGGCTCCATGACTCTATCCTTTGGGAAGATGTCTAGTGAGTTCAATATTTATAAGATGGGAAGTCTGCCCCCCGTGCCTAAAACTAGTACACGAGAAGTTTGCTCTGTTCACGAAATCACGCAGGAGGACTGCGAGCTTGAAAGATTCTTGTTTGATGAAAACAGTTTTGACGCCACTAGTGCGTCCCTCCTTGAGCCTACCACCATTGACACAACCGATATGGATTATGAATGTTTCACTTTTTCGGATGATGACGACTCACAGCCCGAATATGAGTCTTTTGAATTTGTGGATGAGTTAGTTGAACCATCCGAATCGGTTGTTTGCAGTGATTTCGAACCTGTGTTGGAATCCTTTGAGTTCGAGGTAGATTCCGCAATGATTCTTTCGCCTCCGAAACTCGAACTCATATCCTTACCGCCTCACCTTAAATATGCTTACATAGGTGAGAATGAGACTTTTCCCATTATAATATCAGCCTCTCTAGCTTTCGAGCAAGAGAACGCTATTTTAAAAGTCTTACAAGATAGGCGGCAAGTTTTCGGTTGGACTATGGCGGACATCGAGGAGATCAGTTCCATTATAATTGAATATCATATGCAATTGATGGATGATGCCAAGTCAATAGAGGACCCACAGAAACATTTTGGGGGTATTGTGGTTAGTCAAGCTCTTCCTTTAGAAGTTGAACCACCCCCATTTCTTTTAAGAAGCTACGAGAATGCCAACATTCCACTGATTGCTGATCATTCGCATTCTCATTCACCTCCATACCTTCCATACCACCACTTCTATCTTTCCCAATTCTTTATGGATCGCTACGACTTATTCTTCCACCAACTGATACTCTTTACTGATAAATTTTTCAACTGGTTGGTGTTAACGTTTGGTCTATGCAAGGTTTGGCAGTAATGTCTAACATAGTTTAAATGAAGTTTGGGGGAGGGCCTTTCTGTATATATTTTTGTTTTCCTTAACAATAAATTTTTTTTTATAAATAAATAAACAGGGAAGTGCCGGTATTTTGACCCTCTTGGTTTAGCATGACAGTGAGGACACTGTCAAGTTCAAGTTTGGGGGTATGCTCGGTACGTCTTCTTCCTTCGCATTCATTTGTACATATTTTTGCATTTGCATATTTATTTGAAAACCCATAAAAATTTGAAAAATTTCAAAAATTATAAAAATATTGTATTCAATTTTGGCCATATTTGATTTGAGTTTGACAGATAGGTTAACTGGTAGGAACAACTAGATCTTAGACTTAGTAAATTAAAAACCCTAAAAATAACCTTCCTTAAAGTTTAACGGTAGAAAGTATATGCATTGTAGTTTATTTAGAAATAGGCAAATTTTGGGTTCACTTCTTGGGCTAAGTCAAAATGAGGGAAGAGTATTGATGCTCTTATTAGAGTATAAGTTTGAAAAATAGTTCCTAGCTTAAATCTAGATTCTGAAAATGTATACCCCACAATTTGCACACTCACGTACCTTGAAACTTGGAATAGTAGAAGAAACCTTGAAATGCTCTTGTCTAAAGTCCTTAGTACGAAGAAAATAAAAGAAAAAAAATACAACTGTGAATAAAGAATAAAAAAATGGACACTGGTTTTTGTGATTACTTAAGGCTGCAAAAATAGAAAAAATATTTAGCGAGGGTGCTTCATCACCTAATGCCTAAGACCAACTGGTTTGGGAGTCACTGCTAAAGCCTTGGGTGTTGCAAAACTAGGAAGTACGCTTTAAAGTGCTAACGCATCTTGTAATCGGTCGTTGGTACCTCAAGAAGTATTAACGGTCGCATGAAGGATGTGTAAGCAAATTTCATTTAAAAAATTCACTAATTAATAAGTGCTTTGGACAATGGACGAGAGTACGATTGCTTGGTTTGAATTTCCAAGTGTAGGGGTGATATACACACACGTGGGGATATGTGATTAGAGTTTAGATAAGAAAAAGGAATGAAAGATAGAACTTGTATCTTTAATAGAGTTGATAGAAATTCCTAAGTGGAGATGGAACTTTAGAAGGAAAACTTAAGAAATGCCGAAAGCTAGGTAACTCTATAGAACATATATAATCTTAAGTTAAATAATGAGGAAGCGTGAAGAATATGGGTGGATAATTTACGGGTCGACGATAATAGAATTTCTTGTTAGAAAACCTTATTGGAGAACAAAAGTCAATGGGCCAAATTGATAGGATTTTATGGGTGTAATCCGCTGAAAACCCTCAGGAGACAACACTCCTCCTACTAGGGACACCTAGAGGTTTAACGGTTTGTTGCACATGCTCAGTGCAATCGCGTTTCCCTGCGAAAGTGTTGTTAGGATTTTAGTGAATAAAAAATAAGTTTGCTCGAGGACGAGCAAAAGATAAGTTTGGGGGTATTTGTTCACACTATAATATTGCATTATTGTACTCCCCATTTTTATTCGTTTTATAAATAAACAGGTACTCTTGACGCACGTTTGTTGCATATTACAGAATACAGGCTCTTGGAGCAAATACAGTGAAAAAGACGATAGTTGATACAGAAAAGAGACTTTTGACCAACAAGTAGAAGGACCCTAGTCAAGCCTAGACAGAGAACAATTCACAAGGGTACAAGGCAACGCATGGTCCGAAATGTCAAAGGAAACAGTCAAAAGATCATTACAAGTTTTCACTGAAGATCTGGAGAAGACCCAGAAGTCAAATGGAGAAAAGAAGTGGAAAAATAGAAAGCCCAAGAAGCCAAGAAGAAAGCCCAAGAAGCCAAGAAGAAAGCCCAGAAGTTTCCAGACCCAATTCCTTAGTTTGGCCGCGGAACCGTGGCCAAACCTAGGCTGGCGCAGCGGTTCCGTGGCCATTAAGTGCGCACGTCGGTGCAAATTTTCTGTGTCGGTGCATCGGTGCGGGGGTTTGGATTTTCCGTGGGCATATCTGTAAAATCATGTGTGCGAGAATCTGTAACCCTAGTTTTCCTGTTTACCTATAAATTGTAATCACAGATCTGAAAAACCTATGCCTCTTTTCATTTTCACAAATTCAGATCTTTTCTGTATTCTTGCTTGGAGAGAGCCATCAATAAAAATTAGTAAGTTACTTTTAATTCTTTGTTTTAATTCTCTTTTAATTAGAATGTCTTTTAATCCCCTAATGAGCGAGTAATCTCCTCGCTTGTTAGGGTTAGCCTTAGGGAAAGGTTTGAGAGATGAGATCTCTCACCCCTTTCATGCCATTTCATACCTAAGAATTAGAACTCCATGCATGCACGCACACCCCGCTCCCTACGGCACCTTATCCCTCGAGGTAATGGTGACACCGTAGTATAAAGGACCGGTTGCGCGTGTTTTCCATGGAGGTTAGGGTAAGTATCGATAAAGGAAGGACAAGAATCTAGAGGAAGAAACATCTTCCCAAAAGATTCTAATCCACTTTATTGATAATTACTATAACATCTAATAGATCTAAAATAAGGCATTGAAAGCGGTGAGGGAACCTTTAATCTCCCAACTTCCCCTAAGCTTAACCCTAGCAAGACTTTAATTTAGATTAATTTAGTTTATTGATAGATCTAGGTTTTTTTAGACATAATAAATCAATCCAAACAACATTTGGAATCAACTCGTAAAAACACATTAAGAAAATTACACATCTCTGTGGATCGACCCGTTTTCACCGGCTAGCTGCAAAGCGACGCCGTTTCTGATTACGGTTAACAAGTAATATTTTTGGACAAATCAATATCACATCATAGATATAACCCATTAGCCAAAGTCTACAGAAGTTCGATCAAAATACGGATTTGTAACCACCCCAAAAACAACTTGGTTCTCTGGAAAATATGGGCAGAAACATACTATACTAAAAATCCCAAAACAGCACACAAAACAATCTGCAGCCAAAACGAGTCGCAGCTGAGTCAACTTGGCCGCGGATCCGCGGCCAAACCCATGGATTGGCTGCGGTTCCGTGGTGAGTTGGTCGACTCGCTGACTCGTTTTTCTCCTGTGTTTCTAAAAAAGCCTGCGTCGATTTTTAAGATATGTTAAATAATTTTTGGAGCAGTTTAAAAATCGACAGCAAGTTCACATTTTGTGCTTGTTTTGCGGTTTTTTCTCCGATCGAAATTCTAGATACTTTACTAACATGCTAGATAGTGTTTAACTAGTCTCTGATACCACTGTAAGTCCACGTTACCCGTCCCCAGTTCTTTCGGGGTTGCGGAAATGGTGAAAAACGATTTTTTCGGTGGAGGGTAACATGGACTCAAAAACCGGATCTTTGCTAAACAAACTATTTAACAACCTAACTAAGAGTTTAACTACTATGTTAGGGGTTATACCTTAACTTGAACTCCTTCTCTTCGACTCCTTGTGGTGGTCGGATCGGCCTCACCTCGTCGTCTCCTTGTGCTGAAGATGGATCCACCCGAAAGCTTCTACCTTTGGCTCCAACCTCAATCTAGAGGAAACTAAAATACTTGGCTTGCTAGACCTTGTACACTAGAATGAGTAGAGAAGTGTTTTGGGTTTTTATCTCAATGGTTCTTGTTTCTCAACTCTTGAGACAAGAGAACCATGAGCAAGAGGAAGAGGAAGAGGAAGAGGAAGAGGGAGAGCTTGGATGAGAGAGAGAGGATATGATAGAATGAGAGAGGAGTTTTACAACCATGCTCTCAAAAGCCAAAATAATCATGATAATAATTGTAATCAAGTATTTTGTGATGGTTCATTTCAATGGCAATATCATTTCATGCACTCATTTTGTAAACCACAACATGCAAGCAAAAGTCATAGTCATGCAATGATGATGGTCAACAAGTCTAAACTAGTCAACTGGTCCACAAAGTCAACAAGTCAACAAAGTCAAACTTTCAACCCAACCATAGCACAATAATACTTAATTAATATTATTATTAATCATATTTCTTATTCTCATTAGGGTTTAGAAAAAGTCAACAGTCAACAACCCTAATGAGAATCCTCTGCCTCTATCTCTGTCAACTGTGCATACACACCCGCATCCGTGTTCCGAGGAACACGAATACAAAGAGATAAAACCAATCCCAAAACGTATACTAGGATCTGGCTTAAACCAAAGCCCGCTAGTAATAACTGCCCGGACACCAAACGTGCACAAGTGCGCGGATGTGAACGAACCCTGTCGCAAAACCATGCGACCTCTACTCTTTTTGCCCAAAGGCGAATAGCTCTCTGTGTGGGACTCTAAAGACTCAACACTACGCTGGCAGTGGGTTTAACCACAGACGGCAAGCGGCACTAGCTGTGCATAACGGCCCCCAGGTAGATGCCGATAAGAAGACTGATGAGGTGAACCCATCGGAACTCCTACTGAGCCTGAATGTGACAGTCTCTATACAGTCCGGTCTGTTCGTCTGAGAATATCGCATGGCGGGCCTAGAGGGGCGGTAAACGTCAGTCCCCTAATAGCGGTACAAGTCGTGTCAGAGTGTAGCCCAGAACACCCTGAGATAACACTGGAAACCCACCAGTATATCTCGCTTGCCCTGGCCAGGGACGACTATGTGTAATGGCTCTCCTTGACACAGCGTGATATCAACTCCCAATACCGGGAGAGAAGAATCCTGTCTGACCGTCACTGCCTTCAATTGCTTCAGAACTGCACCCAACTACTACCTGTTTGCACGACTCCTTTGAGCCGTGGTAGGGTAGTAATCAAAGTACAGTGGGAACACACTCGAGGCGAAGTGATAGTGTCAAGTCAGCGGACTAAGCTGTACTCATGTCACCTGGGAACTGATAACTGACGATAGGTATAGTACCAACCAACAGTTCCCGACGAGTCCTGTCCAGTGTACTCGTAACCTAACGAGCACCCGCATACTATCTCAAGTACGATGTACTGACGGCTGTGGGACAAACCGTCTCCACTGCTGGGATGAGAAGCGCATACGCTAGTCTACTCCGGAGTATCGATGCCCTGTCTCGATAGTCCTACGACTAGGGACCTGCATAAGGATGTGCTTGTGGATTACCCAGCCCCCACGAGTGTGACTGTCATCACAACGCTGGTAATCAAGCAAAGATCCTAAGGGCTCTACTTAATATGTATAAGCGATATGCTAAAAGAAACACATGCACATATTAAAGTAGAAACAAACCAAGTAGCATACTACCATTTTGAGCAAGATTGTCTATACAACTGTGAATATCCCAAGCTTCCATTAAGTAATATACAAACTAGTATGATACAGTAATGGCCTCTAGGGCATATACACTAACAGATCCCGGATCCACGCACTCGTACGTATCCACACACTTTGTGCCAAGTTTGGGTAGAGAGTCCGGTTTGCTTGATCTGTCGCTTGTTGTGACCACTCCTGTGAGAGAGTCGTTTGTTGCTAGGCACGTGTTCCAATCCTGTACCGTCCGTATTGGCGAGAGAGAGTTGCCTGTCGATTTGATCCTTCTTGAGATGTTGGACTTCGACGTTCTTTTGGGCATGGATTGGTTAGCCACGTGCTATGCGTCTGTGGACTGCCGCGAGAAGACAGTTAGATTTTGTTTTCCCGGCGAGTCGACTTTTGTTGTGCTGGGGGACCGTGGTGCCGCCCCTCACAGTTTGAATTCTTCTTTTCGCGCTGGACAGCTTTTGAGGAAGGGATGTCAGGGATTTCTCACCTATGTTTGCGATACTAGAGCTACAGAGGTTCCGTTGGATTAGGTTCCGGTTGTTAGTGAGTTTCCTGATGTATTCCCTGACGAGCTTCCTGGGCTACCGCCCGAGCGTGACATTTCTTTCTGTATTAATTTGATTCCCAGTACGGGGCCTATTTCCATACCGCTTTATCGGATGGCCCCGACGGAACTTAGAGAATTGAAAGGTCAGTTGCAAGATTTGCTGGATAAGAGACTTATTCGACCCAGTATTTCTCCTTGGGATGCTCCGGTCATGTTTGTCAAGAAGAAGGACGGCAGTTTGCGTCTGTGTATCGACTACCGCCAGCTGAACAGGGTTACAGTGCGGAACAGGTATCCTTTGCCACGCATCGATGATTTGTTCGACCAGCTTCAGGGGGCAGGATACTTTTCGAGAATCGATTTGCAATCAGGCTACCATCAGCTGCGGGTTCGACAGGAGGACATTCCTAGGACAGCTTTCCACACGCGCTACGGCCATTATGAGTTTTTGGTGATGTCGTTCGGACTCACCAATGCGCCAGCAGCATTCATGGACTTGATGAACCGTATATTCCGGCCGTATCTTGATCTGTTCATCATAGTATTCATTGACGATATTCTGGTGTATTCCCGGAGTAGAGAGGAGCACGAGCAGCACCTGCAGATTACACTGCAGACTTTGAGGGAGCACCAGCTTATCGCAAAATTCTCCAAGTGCGCATTCTGGCTGGACAGCGTAGATTTCTTGGGCTACGTGATTACACGAGATGGTATATGTGTGGACCCGAGGAAGATCGAGGCCGTTTGGAGTTGGCCCAGACCCACATCGGTTACGGAGATTCGCAACTTTTTAGGGTTGGCCGGTTACTACAGGCGATTCGTGCAGGACTTCTCCCGCATTGCTACACCTTTGACCGGGTTGACCCAGAAAGGAGTTCCTTTCGATTGGACGGAGGAGTGTGAGCACAGTTTTCAGCAGCTACGGACTCGACTGACTACGGCTCCGGTGTTGTCATTGCCTTCAGGATCAGGTGGATTTGTGGTCTATTGTGATGCTTCTCGAGTGGGGCTAGGGTGCGTATTGATGCAGCATGACAGGGTGATCGCGTATGCTTCACGGCAATTGAAGAAACATGAACAGAACTACCCCACTCATGATTTAGAGATGGCTGCAGTGGTCTTTGCGCTTAAGATCTGGCGACATTACCTATACGGCGAGTCGTGCCAGATATTCACTGATCACAAGAGCTTAAAGTAAATATTTCAGCAGCGAGACCTGAATCTTAGACAGCACCATTGGATGGAGTTAGTGAAGGACTACGACTGCGAGATCTTGTATCACACGGGCAAGGCTAATGTAGTGGTTGATGCTTTGAGTAGGAGGCCCGGGGATAGTCTATCTTGTTTGAGCGCAGTGCAGAGGCAGTCGTCGGCAGATTGGCAGATTTTATGCGACAGCCGGGTACAGTTCGAGTTTACGCCGATCGGAGGACAGATTGCACATGTTCGTGCACGCCCACAGTTGCTTGACCGTATACATGAGGCACAGTACAGTGATGACCGATGTTCAGAGATCATGGCACAGATTGGACAGGGAAGATTTTCCGAGTTCGTGATCGATGATCAGGGGATACTGGGATTTGGGACTAGACTGTGCGTACCAGATGCTGAGGGACTGCGGTGCGAGATTCTTGAGGAGGCACATCGATCGGTGTACATTGTTCATCCAGGTTCCACCAAGATGTACCATAATATGAGAGATGTTTACTAGTGGGACGGAATGAAGAGGGACATCACAGATTTCGTGTCGAGATGCTTACTTGTCAGCAAGTCAAGGCCGAGCACCAGAGGCCCGCGGGAGAGCTACAGCCGTTACCCATTCCGGAGTGGAAATGGGAACAGATTTCTATGGACTTCATTGTGGGTCTACCCAGGACTAGTCGAGGGTATGACTCCATCTGGGTGATCGTGGATCGTTTGACGAAAGCGGCTCACTTCCTACCGGTGAAGACGACTTTTGGATTTACTCAGTATGCCCAGATCTACATCGATGAGATTGTACGACTGCACGGAGTTCCGACGTGTATCGTGTCCGACAGAGGCACCCAGTTTACCAGCCGACTATGGAAGAGGCTTCAGGAGACTTTGGGCACCCGCTTGAGTTTCAGCACAGCATTTCATCCGCAGATCGACGGACAGTCAGAGCGGACTATTCAGACTCTCGAGGACATGCTCAGAGCATGCGTTTTAGACTTCGGAGGTAGCTGGGATCATCATTTACCCTTAGTAGAGTTCTCCTACAATAACAGCTACCAGGAGACCATTTAGATGGTACCATTCGAGGCTCTATATAGTAGGAGATGCAGATCGCCCGCCTGTTGGACAGAGCTCAGCGAGAGCAGTATCTTAGGGCCGCAGATTGTTGAGGAGACGACAGCGAAAATCCAGTTGATTCGTGATAGGATGAGAGCAGCCCAGAGTAGGCAGAGATCTTATGCAGACCGTCGTCGGCGCAGACTTGAGTTTCTGTTGGTGATCATGTTTTCTTGAGGGTCTCCCCAATGAAAGGTGTGATGAGATTTGGGAGGAAGAGGAAGCTTAGTCCCCGATATGTGGGCCCCTTCGAGATCCTCGAGCGCATTGGTGCAGTTGCGTATCGGTTAGCCCTTCCGCCCAGTTTTCTAGATGTTCACCCCGTATTTCACGTTTCGATGCTCCGCAAGTATCTTCATGATCCTTCGCACGCGATTCAGCACCCGACGATCCAGCTTGAGCGCGACCTTTCCTATGCAGAGCAGCCGGTGATCATCTTGGATCGACAAGTGAAGAAATTGAGATCGAAAGAGATACCGTCCGTCAAGGTACTTTGGCGTGGTCCGAGCAACGAGGAGGTCACTTGGGAGATCGAGAGCGAGATGAGGAAGAAATATCCCCATCTCTTTGAAGGTACGTGTTGTTAGATTTTTAAATTCGGGGACTGAATTTCTTTAAGGGGGGTAGATTGTAACACTTTGAATTTCGTTTAGAATGTTTTCGCGTTAATTAAAAAATTGTGCGTGTTTTTCATAAAAACCCGAATATCTTATTTTCTTCCTTGATTAGTGATAATTGTGTTGTGAAGTGTGTGTGTATATATATATATATAGGGTTTATTAATTATATTTTAGTCGTGTTTACCCTAATTGGGAATTTTTGTGTTAAGTGCACACATGCACACTTAGCACAATTTTGTGACCTAGGTTAAAAAGTGTTAGCATGTTAACCATTTTTCTTTCTTGCATGGTTTTTAATTATCCCCCACCCATTTTAAACCAAGTCAAAACCCTTTTTATTTTAAAAATTCAAATAGAAATGGAGGCATGGTGGTTAGGTGAGAAATTGACCTTGTTTTAACTATTTTCCTTCTCTCTTCTCTCTCTCTTTTCTCATTGCAGAATTTCTGCTGAGGCAGCAGCAAAAACTCAGCAAAATTCATCACATTCCATTCTCTTTTCACTTCTCTTTTGATTCTTGCTCAAACCCTACACCAAAAACCCATTCTCTTCACTAAAACCCTTGTAAAGGTGGCTCTTTTGAGGTGTTTGGTGGCAAGTCTGTACACTTGAGGCTAGGGCTGGAAATTTTGGGTTTTTCTAAGGTCTTTTGAAGGTATATAACTCATGTTTAACACCCTTTTTCCATATCTTGTAGTATTTTAGCTAGAAATGGTGTTTTATGTGCATTTTTGGGGTTTTTGAGGGGAATTTTTGATGTATATGTTAAATTGGTTTTATTATGGATTGGTTAACTCTTTTAAGTGCTATTAGAGCCGTTTAAACCAAGTTTTCATTTCAGTTTACACTAAAATACCCTTTAATACCCAAATTGGTGTTTTTATAACGTATTTAAGCTTGTATTAGGATACGGTGATCTGCTTTGTCTGCGAGTGTTTTCTGGAGTTGCAAACAACTTCAGAATTGTGTGCAGGGTTTTTGGGGTATTCTTTTGAAGTTCGAGCCCACCTCACCGGAGGGAGACCGGCGGCCCCCTCTTATCGGTCCGGCGACGCCGGCCCCCTGTCCTGTTGGGTCTAGTGTTGTGCAGGGTGGTGTCTGTATGTGTTTGGCAGTATTTGGTCTTGTTTACTTTTTGGGATTTCTTCCAGGTAAAAATCTGGGAGCTGTTTCCCTTAAGTTGGGGTTTGTGTTTAGCACGACACGTACGCTTCGTTTTGGTCTGGTGCGTTCTGTACATTGCAGCGTGTCGAGATAGTTCATGGTTGAGCACACACACGTTTTAGCGTATCGCGCTCACGCGCGTTTGGTTTGCGACGCGGGTTTCTAGTTTGACTTTAATATCGCGTTTTTGTAGATTTGAGCTTATGTGTGATGTTCTGTGAGATTCTAGGTTCGCAGGCGAGTACGACGGACGCCGCGAAGAAGGGGAAACAAGTCGTCGGCTACACTTAGCGCGAGACTACTGTGAGTAGATTTAACATCTACGGGGAAATCGCCCGCGTGGCGTTATGCGTCAGGGATGATAGGACCTTGTAGCAGCATATTGCAATTACATACATTGACTGTTCATGGATACTATTTGTTGCATACTGCATTCCCTGCTATATGTATATGAACTTAGAATTGATAGAACACCGCACTGTTACTAACGGTTCATGTTGCACGAGCACTAATCTGCATGTTACACACACACCGTTAGTAATTGCCATGACACTCACATTATAGAATTTCCATGATCATTATACTGTAGCTCATCTCACATATGACTTGACATGATTCTGCTATTTGTACACATACTCATTTGCATTTCCAGACTTATGCATATCCAAACTGTACTTACATAGATCAGCTGATTTTTGGGTAAAAACTGGGGACCGCATGATACCTTTTAAACCTGAATCTACTTAAAGAGCAGTTTTCCCCTTTTCCTTCACAGTATGACTTATGTTGCATATATTACATCGCATGGATTACGCATTGTCTTTGGTTTTCATGTGATTTCTGGATTTGAGGACCGTGGGGTTATTTAAGAAAAGATGCACTGTTTTGAAAACCCGGTTTTTCTTGATATGATATTTCAGTGCGTCCACCATGTGTTTTCTCGGTGCTAGAGTGACATATGAAACCCGATTCGAGGAGTGGACGAGGCCGATTTCGGGTACATGGTGGACCCGGTATGGTACCCCGGGGCGAGAACGGATCTGTTGTGCAGCAGGCGATGAGCCTGGCAGTGGGACCACTACCTACCGGTGATTGGTTGGACCTGGCGGTTATCCGGAGGATACTGACCAGAGTCGATAGATCGATACGGGACGACTCGTACTGCCGGGGCCGAGGGCCGATACCGCAGACGGGGCCCGTGGGCTGATCTGGACAGACAGAGTCCGATTTATGTGGATTTGCGTGTTGATGCTGGACACGATTATTTCATGATATTTTGAGCGTCGATGTTGGGCACTCGTGATTCTCTGAGATTTACAGGATTTGAGGGCCGATGAGAGTGCCGGCGCCTGAGTTTATTGGGATCTGGGTGCATTGATGGGCACCGATTATATTTTCCACGTTGACATTCCGTGTAGATGTTGTATTTCCCATGCTCAGCATTCATTATTATGCATCTCATCCTGTAGTTATTTTACCTGATAGAGCACTTGCATGATTATTGCACATACTGCTTATCGCATATAGATATCATCTGCTGGCATATGATAGAGTAGCGCAGTACGTGCATGGTCGCGATTATCTTTATATGTTATCTCTATTCACGAGTTGGCAAGTCACCCCCGTTGTGCCATAGTATTTGCAGGTTGCCCCTCAGAGTAGTCGCGGCAGGCTGTCTTCTTACATCTTTTGGCTACAGATACCACTACCGTTGGTGCGAGAGCTGTTTTACTGTTAGGTGGGTTGTGGTGTCTGGTTACTTCTATTGTACACACTTTTGTATATAGTATTCTCCATCTACCTTTATATGTATTTGACTTAAAGACAGTGTGAGGACGATGATGTATATTATTTGTATTCTGGTGTCGAGCTCGTAGGAGCCGACTTTATATATGCAGTTTTATTATTCTGTGATGCTTTTACTTATTGCTCATTTCTTCGCTACGGCGTCGTATATTACTCTTGTGGTGTTTTTTTCCGCGTTGGGCGTGATTGCTCCCGTTTGGGATGCTTTAATATATCCTGTATCATTTTCACTTATATCCTGTTGTACCCGATTTCGGGGTTAGTTTTACAAGGGAAATACTGCCAAATTATTAAGATGATAACTTAACTTTAAAGATTGTTATTAAACTATTTAAGGTTTTCCAAATGTTTTAATCAAATGTTTTCAACACTCACTACTTTTAAATGGTTTTGATTTCTGGGTTCGGCTTACTTAGTCATGTTACGCCTGTAGACGTTGCGTGGTTAAGTGCCGGTCACGAGTTGAATTTCGGGTCGTGACACATGTGTAGACATAGGGCCACATACATCACTATGTATCAGTCACAAGAGTTTAATAACCCTTTCTCCGTGTCCTGTAAATGGAGTTTTAGTCATCTTTCCTTTGAGACATGACTCACAAGTTTCATAAGATGTAAATTCGAACTAATTCCAATATCCATCTTTATGTAACTTAGCTAGTCTTGTCGCATTGATATGACCTAGTATACAATGCCACAAGAAGGCTTCATTCATTTCTGAACTATTCATCTTATGTGTGTTATGTATGTTTTGAACTGTAGTTTGATTTAGAACGTATATACCGTTACACAACGTACCAAACCCAATTAACACTTGATTTAAGAAAATGCTCATAACATTTTTCTCTAATACAAAGTTATATCCTTCTTTATCTAATAAAGAAATTGATATTATATTGCACATCATTTTTGGTACGTAATAACAATCATTCAGAATCATTGTATTGCTATTTGGTAATACTAGGTGCTATTCGCCAACTGCTTTGGCTGCAACAATTGCACCATTCTCTACTACTAGCGACTTATTACCATTTCCCAGTTCTCTACTTCTTCTTAACCCATGTAACAAATAACAAACGTGGGATCCTGATCCGGTATCCAATACCCAGGACGTAGAGCATACTGAGAAACAGTTCTCGGTGACGAACACACCCGAAGAAGATGCATCATCATGCTCTTTCTTCGTTCGGCTTGCATGGGAATCCTGATATTCCCCTATTCCTTGCTCAAACTTATGACAGTCATAAGGTAGAGCAGAACCAACGTTCCCCGGCTCAGTATAATAAGCGGGTTCAGTCAATACATCCATATTATTATCTTGATTAAGACGTGTCATAGTTGCTACCAGGAGAGAGAGAGAGAGAGAGGATAACATTTTTGCGTGCACTTTTTGCAAGATTAGATTGGTTATTATCTTATCTAATCAGGATGGCTCCCACTGTTTTTATCAAATCTTCCTTCAAACCCTAAAAGGTAAGATTATCCGAGATTAATTACACCCTATAAGTTTGCCAATCGGTCAGCCAGGCAGGTATTGGTACTTCGAGGCAGTCTCCCCATGTTTTCGCATGTAACTAATTAAATAACCTCGTTTCCACAGAAGCATAACCCCGTTAACACTTTTCTTAGACACCTACTGGATCAGCTAATTGTAAAGTGAAAAACTCTCTCAGGAGTAACTCTTACTCGCAGTGGGTATCGTGATCCAAGAATCTCATAGAAGGTATGCAATCTCATTGCAAATTTCTACACTTGAAATTCTCAATATTTGTTTTTACCCCTAGCAACTTATGACCTTAACAAGGTCAACAAATCATAAGCGCTAGTCAAGTTCAACCCATCATTTCGTGATTGAAGTAAACCCACCCATTAACAAGGTCAACAAAGCCGTACGACTACCTTAATCCAATCGCATCACATGCTGTAGATAAGCACTAATCGGCTATTACACACTACGCCTTGACAAGGTCGACAAACGCAACATGAATACTAAATAGTCCTTATCTGAAATGACGGAGGGCTACGTTTGGTTTTGAAGAAAACCTTTATCATAATGAACTTGATATCGTTATAGAATCTAGTGATTTGAAAAGGAGTGGTTTAAGCTTCGCTTTTAAAATCGATTAGTTTTCAAAACAAACTACGTGCGTTGTAGCATTTGCTAGTTTTGCTAAAGTGGTCACTCCCGGTGAAGGGATCTCGGCTCTTTTCTCATCGAAAGAAGTGCTGGATATGCATCAAGGAATACCATTATGCAAACCAAGAACAAGAGCTACCTTTCTGAAGCAAACCGAGTGGATTGTAGCATTTCCTAGTCTTTGCTAAAGAGGTCAGTCCCGGTAAAGGGATTTCGGCTCTTTCCTCATCGAATGAGGTGCTGGATATTCATCAAAGAATACCATTATGCAAAGCAAGAACTGTAGGATCCTAGGCACACACTAGAGGTCTCACAAGTGATCAAACATGGCCAATTCAAAATTTTCCAAGTGCCTACAAACCCTAATACGGATCGTTAACTAGATATATAGACGATGCGATGCGAGTAAACAACTTTATAGCTAAAGGGAAGGGGCTACAACCTTTGTAGATCTGGTCCACCACTTCCTAAGCTCCGTGATGATGTCCCTCCGCTGTCCAAATCGGATCCCGGACTCAAGCATCGGCTTCATCGGAAAAATGGGCAGGCTTGGTCGTCGGCTTCGATGCCGAAGATGATCTACGTCGAGGCAACTCAAGATCAAGCTCCAACTTCACCAAGCCATGAAACTTGTGAAGAAAACACCCTATACCACTTGGCAAGAGGTAGAGGATGAAGAAATAGGAAGTGGGTTCACTTTAGAATTGGATTTCTCACTCTTATTCTCTAGTCGCCATTGATGGTGGCATAGTTTCTTCATGTTGAAGATGAAGAAGAAGAAGAAGAAGAAAGAATATCATAAGTATTTTTCTAATAGAAAAATAATATGATAAGTATCATATGCAACCATGGTTATGTGTAGATAATAAACCAAGGTTAGGTGAATGGTTAGGTTAGGCAAAGAAACAAAAATGGTTGAACTTATTCAAAGCTTCATGAAGCTTCAAGTAAATCCAAAAAGCAACCATTTCTTTTCTTGCCTTAAAAGGAAATAAACAAATAAATGAATAAATAAATAAACTAAATAATCAAGAGAAGATTATAAAACCCTAACCATTCACTTAAACATGATTTAAACTAAACATACACCCAAACTAGCATGTATCATCAAACATGATACAATCTTGTGCACAAAAGTATATCACATATACAACTTGTGTATTTCAAGTGAGAAAATCCATTTAAAGTGAACAAATACTAGTTAATGTAAAGTAATATATCAAATATATAATTATACATTAAATCATTAAATCAACACTTGATTTAACGATCCGGTCATATCGCATATAACCGACTAATATCCAATGTATCGGCTTATCGAATCAATCCTTGATTCGATAACTAAGTTATATCGCATACAACCATTCGATACATTCATCGCGAGAATAGAATACGGTATCACATACACGCATTATTCTCGGTCACGCACATATCTCATATGCGCTCCTATTTCGTTTCGCTTGAGCCAGGAAGCCTCTGTGTAGAACTCTAAAGACTCGTCAATACGCCGGCAGCAGGTGATGATCATATCAAACACCCACAAGCCGCAAGCGGTCTGCTAAACGTAATGGCCACCCGGGTATTGAGCGATCAGAAGATCGACGAGCAAGCCCGCTCACACTCCTGTGAATCCAACCAGTAACACTTACCGTACAGTCCGGTCTGTTCGTCAGATATGTCGCATATCTCGCTTAGGGGTGGTAAACGTCAGACCCCAATAGCTTGATAAGTCATGCCGACGTAGGGTCCATAACATTCGTGAAACTACTGATAACTCTTACCAGTATATCACTGCAACCCTGGCCAGGGATTTCCTGTTATGGTCAGTCATGCATAGCGCAACATCAACCCCCAATACCGGGAGAGACGAATTCCCTCCTATCGCTCATTGCCTCCTTGTGAATTGGGACTGTACCCAAAAACCACCTATTTGCACGACTCAGTAGAGCCGTGGTAGGGTGGAAATCAAAGCACAGTGGGAGACACACAAGACTCTATGACGATCTCGGGTCAACAAACTAAGCTGCACCAGTGTCACAAGAGAACTGCCATCTGACGTGAGATATAATACCATATTGGAGTTCTCGGCGAGTCCGTTCAGTGTACCCAGTCTTCACTGAGCACCCGCATACCATCTCTGATGTCAAACACCAATGGATATGGGATCATCCATCGCCCATCACATGGGTCGAGAAGATATACGCTAGTCTACTCTGGAATATCGATGCCCCGTCTCGATATTCCCACGACTAGGAACATTGAAGGATGTACTCATGGACTACCCAGGCCCCACTAGTATGATCTGCATCATAGTCCTGGAAGTCGAGTACACATCCTAAGGGCTTTATCAACATGTAACAGAGAGACAGAAAGTATACATGTTAAGATAAAGAGCAACCAGATAGCGTACTATCATGTCGAGCAAGAAAGTCCTACCTATATATGTCCCAGCATCCACTACAATATACATCCAATGTACAGTAATGGCCTCTAGGGCATACATATAACTAACAATCTCCCACTTGCACTAGGGCCATCTGTAGCAGTGGTTGCAGTATCACATACTCAACCATCCCATATAAGTCTCTCTCTGGGAAAAAGCCTTTGTGAGTGGATCCGCCGTATTGTCCTCTGAGTCTACTCTCCTAACCTTGATCACCCTGGAGATCATCTGTCTCCATGATCTGGTGATGCTGCCTCAGAATATGTCTGAGTCACTGATGGGACCAGGGTTCACGGGCCAAAGCCACACTTCCATTGTCACACAATGGTAGGAACCTAGTTCATCTTATGAACCAATATACACCCAAACTTCCTCTTTGGTAGTATCTTTAATAGCGATGTTACCAGCCTCTATCGTCTAGTTTGGAACTCTTCCAACATACCGTCCCTTTACTGAGGGTGAAGACAATGCCTGTGACTGACATTCAGTCGTCTTTATCACCCTGGAACCCTTCCAGTGATTCTCCCCAGGATCTCTTGATACCATCTCACTACATCTAGTGAGAATCCTAGCATCCAATTACATCTATCTCATAGATGAAAACTCAGGATTTAGGAGGTATCACTTTGATCCTATGTGGAGAATCATTGTGATAAGCGGAGATTGATCGAGCGAAGCATTGGAAACTCCTTCCCTATCAAGAGTATGTTATCCACGTACTCTACGAGGATCTTCACAATACTCCCTACTTCCTTTTTGTTTATACAAGGTTCATCTACCATTTTGATGATGTCAAACTCTTTGACTAACACATCAAAAGAGATGTTCCAACTCCGCGATACCTGCTTTATCCTATAAAGCATCTTGTACACGTTTCCGCTGCTCCCACTGTCTACGAAGCCTTCTGGCTGTGTACTTATAGACGTTCTCTTCTAAAACATCATTTAGAAAAGCAGTCATGGCACCCAACCGCCAGATATCGTAGTCATGGTATGTAGCCGTGGCAAGTAGGATCTGGATGGACTTAAGCATAGCCACATGAAAAGGTTTCATCATTATCCACGCCTGGTCGATGACGAAAAGCTTTAACAAGTCTAGCTTTGAAAGTCTCAACTTTTCTATCTACACCAAGTAATCTTCTCAAGATATACTTGCTCCTGATGGGGATTTAACCCTTCAGATATAGCAACCAAAGTCCATACTTTGTTGGTGTATAAGGATTCCATCTCAGATCGCTAAGCATCCAGCCATTCTTACAGAGTCCCTACTCTCGATGGCCTGCTCGAAACTAGTTGGGTCATCATCTCATGATGCATTCCTCGCTCCCACTGTCATCGAGAAACCAAGGTATCTCTTAGGCGGATGAGGAACCCTACCAGATCGGCGGATAGGCTGAGGTTCGTCGGGAACTATTGAATCCTTTGGTTCTGTCAAATCATCAGCTGTAGTTTTGTATAGCTGGAACCTTTCTAGTTCTACAGAACTGTCCTTGCCTCGATCTTGTCCGGATTTTGCTTTTGACCTAGGCCGGACAATCCTAAATCTTAACTTACTCAAGAGATGGGCTCTTCCCATACCATATCTCATATGGAGTGGTAGGCACTGATTTGATTCGAACCTAATTCAATAGGTATGCAGCGTCTCAAGTGCACAACTCCCTAAAAGGAAATAGGAAACTCAGTAGTACTCATCATAGAGCGCACCATATCATATAGGGTGTGATTGCTCCGCCCCGATATACCAGCGTGCTATGGTGTATACGGAGGAGTAATGCCGAGAGAGAATCTCATTCTCCTTTAGAATAGTCCAGGAATTCCATGCACAAGTATTCTCCTCCCTGATCTCATCATAGGATATAATACTTATACCTGTACTTTGGTTCTCTACTTCTAACCTATATTCTGTGAATATCTCAAAAAGTTCGGACTTGTGTTTCAACAGGAACATATGTCTGAATCTTGAGAGATCGTCAGAGAATGTAATGAAGTAAAAAGAACCGGTCTTGGCATATGTAGACTGGGGACCTTACATACATCATCATGTATCAGTCCCAAGAGTTTACCAACTCTTTCTCTGTTTCCAATAAACAGAGCTATGGTCATCTTATCTTTGTGACATGACTGGCAAGTTTCATAAGATGTAAATTCAAACTAATTTAAATATGCATCTAAATGTAACTTCAGCTAGCCGGGTCGCATTGATATGACCTAGTCTACAATGCCTCAAGAAGAAGTCGTTCATTTCTGAACTCTTCCTCTTGTGTGTGTTCCGTATACTAAGAACTGTAGTTTGATTTAGAACATCAATGCTTTTAGATAACGTGCCCGAACCGATCAACTTTTGATATAGGAAATGTTCAAAACATTATCCATCAATACAAAATTTTATCATTTCTTTACTAATAAAGAGATAGATATGATTTTGTATATCAGGTTCGGTATCTAATAGCATTTGTTCAGAATCAATGTATTGTTAATACAGGGTGACAGTGACTAACAGACTTGGCCGCAACACTTGCCCCGTTTTCAGTCTCATGAAACTTATCACCCGTTCTCAGTTTTTCTACCCTTTTGTAGCCCTATGTAACATGATTACATATCTGGGATCCTGATCCGGTATCAGATACCCAGGATGCAGAGGATACTGAGAAACAATTATGTATAATGAACACACCCGAAGGAGATGCATCATATGCACTTTCTTCGTTTCGGCGGCATAGGAATTCTGGTATTCCCCTAACTCCTGCTCGGTTTTATAACTATTATAAGATGGAGCGGGACCAACGTTCCCCAGCTCAGTATAACAAGCGGGTTCGGTCAATACATCCAAATTATTATCTTGATTAAGGCGTGATATGGTCGCTACCTGGAGAGAGAGAGAAGAAAACACTCTGCGTGCGCTCTTGCAAGATTAGATTGGTTATATATTTTATCTAATCAGGATGGCTTCCACTGTTTTTATCAAATCTTCCTTCAATCCTCAAAAGGAAAGACTAGCCGGGATTAATTACACTCTACAAGTTCGCCAATCTTTCAGCCAGGCCAGTGTCGGTACTTTGAGGGAGGTTCTCCGTGCTTTCGCACGGACCTAATTACAGTAAACCTCGTTTTCCCAGAGGCGTAACCCCGTTGACACCTTTCTAGACACCTACTTGATCGGCTAATTGTAAAGTGCAAAACTCTCTCAGGAGTAACAATTACTCGCAGTGGGTATCGGGATCCAACTATCACATAGAAGGTATGCAATCTCATTGCAAGTTTCAACACTTGAAACTCCCGATAAAGATTTTTACCCCTAGCACCTATGACCTTGGCTAAGGTCAACAAATCATAGGTACTAGTCAAGTTTTACCCGTCATTTCGTGATTAATTAGACCCACCCACATGACCCTTGGCTAAGGTCAACAAAGCCACATGACTGTCCTAACTAATCGCATCATATGCTGTGTAGGAAGACATCACTTAGCTACCGCACACTACGCCTCGGCTATGGTCGACAAACGTAGCACGAATACTAAGTACTCTACTTCCTAAAATGACGGAGGGTTGCGAATGGTTTTTAAGAAAACCTTTAACGCTTTGAACTTGATCTCGTTGCGGAATCAAATGGTTTTTAAATGGAATGTTTTTTAGGCTTTTCTAGTTTTGCTAAAGGGGTCACTCCCGGTGAAGGGATCGTCGGCCCTTTCCTCGTCGAATGAGGTGCGGGATATATCATATATATCACTGTGCAAAGCGGAAACTATAGAAGCGATCAAAAGACAAACCGAGGGTTGTAGCATCTGCCAGTTATTGCTAAAGGAGTCACTCCCGGTGAAGGGATCTCGGTCCTTTCCTCATCGAATAAGGTGCAGGATGTTCTATAAGGAACACCGCGATGCAAAGCAAGAACTGTAGCTACCTGTTTTATTTTTGAAATTCGATTCCACAACATCAATTAGGTTTATTTTTCTTTCATTAATCTCATTAATGAATGTCCCATCATTTTAGTCCACCTAAACATCACAGATAAATATAACGTACGCTTATGCCATCCGCATTCGCCTCGATGTCTCGTCTGCACCGTTAGGTTAGGTAACTAACGCCAGAGCGAGGCAGGGCTAGCGCGGGTGTAAAACATAAGCAACGTATATATAATATATCATATATACTATATATAATATCTATCTGAACAAATCACATGATCACATCACAGATAACGCAGCAGAAAATATCATATGAAATATTGGATATACTAGGACGTCCGTGTTTTTAATACGAGTCAGTATAACACACGGATTCCACGGTCGTGATGAATAGCCAATACCACACCCCTAGACCCCTACGAGAGCGGCAAGTAACCCTACCAATTCTAGAGTTAGGAGACCCGGACTCGACTCCTCGAGTTGGTCTCCCACTAGACCCTAGAACCCGGTTACTTGTGCCCTCCTCCTTGGGTCTATCCTAGTGCAGAAAAGTAAATAATATACAAATGGTGACATCATCCGCAACCTGGAAGTGCCCCAATAAAAGAATATTACATACAAGTTTTTACATGAATGAAAATGAAAAACACTCATCTCACATAAAAAAAACCCCGGCTATTCGAACACGACGATCCAATATAACATATCCAGCAACACATAACATCACATGTCATCAACGTAAGTAAACATGCGTATCCCAATTGTCGTTGACATATAGCAACGAAACCGGCGATATCACATATTACACTTACGGTCACAGAAAAGAAAGTGTAAAACTACAACAATTGGAATCCGCAACCGCTTTAGACATCTCATGCCTAATCAAATGAATTCCTTAGACATCGCATGCCTAACAATTATAAACCCCGCATTTTAGTCTCATTATCGAAAACACTTTTCAATATCAAGTCGGGTAATTCAACAAGATTCCCGATATCCTGATCGAATACTCGTCGCAAACTTTAGTAGACGGCCGCACCCCCGATACCGTCGACGAAGTGCACCAAGGCGGAACACTGCTACCGCAAGCACCCGAACGGATGCTTTCGGCGACGGGGTTCTCCTACAGTCACTTGGTCGGGGCTATGGAGTGAGGCTGTCTATTAAGTTTACCCGGCGAGTATCCGCGTACGCTACGTGATTGCGACGGACTTTTGATCACATCAAAATTCCGTGGCAACCGATCAAGTGAGATTAAACCGCTAGATTTATAACATTCATTCATTTATCTCATAACTCTTTGTGAATTCCAATTATTGTATCACATTCCGGATAAATAGAAAATGATAAATTTTTCGATCGAACAATCGAACACCCAAGTTTTTCCGATACAGCTCAACACATGAAATAATTCTATAAACATTCAGTTCGTGCCTCAGTACCAACGGTCCAGCCGTAGAAGGGTCAAACCAACGCCTCATATATGGCACGCCGTACTGCCCCAAACCCGAAGGTTCAAAGGGCAGTTCAAGACGGTCACATAATCGAGTTAAGGTTTGTTGTCTTCTAGAGGGACCATCGCGTTACTTGCACTACTTAGAACGTCATTAAACTACGGAAAAATCCAACAATTGGAAATTTCCCAGCAGGGGAAAAAGTGGGTATTTATATCCGGTCGAACTTTTTAACATATTTTAAATATCCGGAAAGGCACACAGACAAAATTAGACAATCCGATCGAAACACCGAGTCCCCAAAACAACCCAGAAAACTCAACTCTTGAGTAAATATTAAAAATTCCCAGGAAAACCAGCACTGCAAAATATGAATTACTGTGCCAAATCCAATGCAAGATACGACAAAATTGCCGCGGAACCGCCGCACGAGCCATGCTCGTGCCGCGGACCCGCGGCGGTTTGATAGAATTAGGGTTTCGAATTGCACAGTAACTCTTAGATATTCCTGCTGATTTTTCTGCATATTTTTAATTCTAAAAATTCCAAGAATTTCGAAAATGTACAGAGAGCATTTTGGAGTTAGGGTTTCGGTTCGATCGGACTTCTAACTCCGTCTACGCATCGCCTAAGGCTCTAGCTAGGCTATGATACCACTGTAGGGATCCTAGGCACACACTAGAGGTCTCACAAGTGATCAAACATGGCCAATTCAAAATTTTCCAAGTGCCTACAAACCCTAATACGGATCGTTAACTAGATATATAGACGATGCGATGCGAGTAAACAACTTTATAGCTAAAGGGAAGGGGCTACAACCTTTGTAGATCCGGTCCACCACTTCCTAAGCTCCGCGATGATGTCCCTCCGCTGTCCAAATCGGATCCCGGACTCTAGCATCGGCTTCATCGGAAAAATGGGCGGGCTTGGTCGTCGGCTTCGATTCCGAAGATGATCTACGTCGAGGCAACTCAAGATCAAGCTCCAACTTCACCAAGCCATGAAACTTGTGAAGAAAACACCCTATACCACTTGGCAAGAGGTAGAGGATGAAGAAATAGGAAGTGGGTTCACTTTAGAATTGGATTTCTCACTCTTATTCTCTAGTTGCCATTGATGGTGGCATAGTTTCTTCATGTTGAAGATGAAGAAGAAGAAGAAGAAAGAATATCATAAGCATTTTTCTAATAGAAAAATAATATGATAAGTATCATATGCAACCATGGTTATGTGTAGATAATAAACCAAGGTTAGATGAATTGTTAGGTTAGGCAAAGAAACAAAAATGGTTGAACTTATTCAAAGCTTCATGAAGCTTCAAGTAAATCAAAAAAGCAACCATTTCTTTTCTTGCCTTGAAAGGAAATAAACAAATAAATGAATAAATAAATAAAATAAATAATCAAGAGAAGATTATAAAACCCTAACCATTCACTTAAACATGATTTAAACTAAACATACACCCAAACCAGCATGTATCATCAAACATGATACAATCTTGTGCACAAAAGTATATCACATATACAACTTGTGTATTTCAAGTGAGAAAATCCATTTAAAGTGAACAAATACTAGTTAATGTAAAGTAATATATCAAATATATAATTATACATTAAATCATTAAATCAACACTTGATTTAACGATCCGGTCATATCGCATATAACCGACTAATATCCAATGTATCGGCTTATCGAATCAATCCTTGATTCGATAACTAGGTTATATCGCATACAACCATTCGATACATTCATCGCGAGAATAGAATACGGTATCACATACACGCATTATTCTCGGTTGCGCGCATATCTCATATGCGCTCCTATTTCGTTTCGCTTGAGCCAGGAAGCCTCTGTGTAGGACTCTAAAGACTCGTCAATACGCCGGCAGCAGGTGATGATCATATCAAACACCCACAAGCCGCAAGCGGTCTGCTAAACGTAACGGCCACCCGGGTATTGAGCGATCAGAAGATCGATGAGCAAGCCCGCTCACACTCCTGTGAATCCAACCAGTAACACTTACCGTACAGTCCGGTCTGTTCGTCTGATATGTCGCATATCTCGCCTAGGGGTGGTAAACGTCAGACCCCAATAGCTTGATAAGTCATGCCGACGTAGGGTCCATAACATTCGTGAAACTACTGAGAACTCTTACCAGTATATCACTGCAACCCTGGCCAGGGATTTCCTGTTATGGCCAGTCATGCATAGCGCAACATCAACCCCCAATACCGGGAGAGACGAATTCCCTCCTATCGCTCATTGCCTCCATGTGAATCGGGACTGTACCCAAAAACCACCTGTTTGCACGACTCAGTAGAGTCGTGGTAGGGTGGAAATCAAAGCACAGTGGGAGACACACAAGACTCTATGACGATCTCGGGTCAACAGACTAAGCTGCACCAGTGTCATCAGAGAACTGCCATCTGACGTGAGATATAATACCATCTGGGAGTTCTCGGCGAGTCCGTTCAGTGTACCTAGTCTTCACTGAGCACCCGCATACCATCTCTGATGTCAAACACCAATGGATATGGGATCATCCATCGCCCATCACATGGGTCGAGAAGATATACGCTAGTCTACTCTGGAATATCGATGCCCCGTCTCGATATTCCCACGACTAGGAATATTGAAGGATGTACTCATGGACTACCCAGGCCCCACTAGTATGATCTGCATCATAGTCCTGGAAGTCGAGTACACATCCTAAGGGCTTTATCAACATGTAACAGAGAGACAGAAAGTATACATGTTAAGATAAAGAGCAACCAGATAGCGTACTATCATGTCGAGCAAGAAAGTCCTACCTATATATGTCCCAGCATCCACTACAATATACATCCAATGTACAGTAATGGCCTCTAGGGCATACATATAACTAACAAGAACTAGAGATACCTTTTTGAAAATTTGATTCTACAACATGTTTAGGTTTCTTTTCTTTTCATTAATCTCATTAATGACGTCCCATCATTTATGTTTCCTAAACATCACAGAAGAAACGAAAATATAACGTATGCTTATGACATCCGCATTCGCCACGGAGCCCCGTCATGCACCGTTAGGTTACTTAACTAATGGTAGAGCGGAGGCTGGACTAGCGTAGGTGCAAAACATAAGCAATATTTATTATATATATATATCATTCATCTCACGCGGTTATATGATCACATCACAGAACTCAAGCAGCAGAAGTCAACATATGAAATATTGGATATTCTAGGAGGTCCGTGTTTTAAATTAAACCAGTAATGAAAAAAAAAAGATTCCACGGCCGTGATGAATAGCAAAACCTACATCCCTAGACTCCTACGAGAGCGGCAAGCAACCCTGGTAATTCTAGAGCTAGGAGACCCGGTCTCGACTCCTCGAGATGATCTCCTACTGGACTCTAGAACCCGGTTACTTATGCTCCCCGCCTTAGGTCTATCCTAATATGGAAAAGTAAATAATATACATCAATGGTGACATCATCCTCAACCCGGAAGTGTCCAAATAAAAGAATATTATATACAATTTTACATGAAAGAAAATACAAAAACTCTCATCTCACGTAAAAACCAACGGCTATTCAATCACGATGATCAAATATAATATATAACATCAACACATAACATCACATGTCATCAACGTAAGTAAATATGCGTATCCCGAATTCTGTTGACATATAGCAACGAGAACGGGGATACCCCATATATTATGCTTACGGTCGCAGAAAAGAAATAAAAACTACAATAATTAGAATCCGCACATTGCTTAGACATCATAAACCTGAAATATCACATATTCCGAATTTCATGCCTAACCTATAAACCTTGCATTTTAATCTCGGATTGAAAGCACTGTTCAATAACTAGTCGGGTAATTCAACAGGATTCCCGATAAAATGATCGAATGCTCGTCGGGAACTTTAGTAGATGGCCGCACCCCCGATGCCGTCGAAGAAGTGCAATTAGGCGGAACACCGCGGCCGTGAGCACCCGAGTGGATGCTTTTGTCAACAGGGTTCTCCTACAGTCACTTAGTCGGGGCTATGGGGTATGGCTATCTAGTAGTGTTTCCCGGCGAGTGTTCGCGTACAATATGAGATTGCGACGGAGTTTTGATCCAAATCAAAACTCCGTGGCAATCGATCAAACGAGACTAAATGTCTAGATTTACTAAACACTAACTAGTTTTCACAAACTAATTATTGTGGATTCAAAATATTTTATTACATATTATCATAATCTAGACGACGTTAAACATTTCGATCGATCTATCAAACACCCACAAATCACAGAGACCTCAACAACTTGAGTCTCACTAAAAATACCCAGAAAGTGCCAAATATCATTATAGAGCAGCACAAGAAACAGGAGTTCTCAACTCACCAAAGTCGTGGCGTAACCGCGGCAAAACCCTAGGTTTTGCGGTAGTTCCGCGACCGTTTGGTCGAGTTAGGCCCTTGTATTTCTTGGGGCCCCATAAAATACCCTGCATAATTTTCTGCATATTTTTAAGTTTAAAAATTTCAAATTTTGAAAAATGGACAAAAACTTAGTAAAAAATGGGTTTCGAAGTTCGATCGAACACTTTAACGTCGTTTAGACATCCCCTAATGTTTTAGCTTGGCTCTGGTACCATGAAAGTGTTTCCTAGCATCACAACAAAGTTTATACCGGCATCAAGCATGCAATTTAAAAAATTTTAGGTGCTAAGCTACACTAACCTAGAATCTAACTAGAGTATTAGGGTTTAAAGCTTGACATAACAAGTTCTATGCTAAAAGAAAGAGACTACAACCTTTTAAACTAAGTCCTTCTCTTCTAAAGCTCCAGGTAGTAGTCCCTATGATTCATCTTGGCTCCACTTGAAGAATGGATCAAGCTTGCTTTGCGATCTTCGTGTCGAAGATGATCCACCTTGAAGTATCTCTTGATCAAGCTATCTCTTCACTAATCATGTATTAGTGAAGGAAACACCCTAATCTAAATGGCTAATCTAGAGTAGGATGATAAAGTAGGGTTTTTAGCTCACTTGGAATTCTAGAAAGCCCTAGGGTTCACAACTCATGTGAGGGTTAGGGCTTTGGAGGAAAAAAAAAAAGAAAAATGGAGACAGCAAGAGAATGGGCTAGCATAAAATGATCAAGTGAAGAATAGCTCTCTCATTCATCTCACTTATTGAAACATGGATTATTTCTCAATAACAAAATCCAACCATGCTTTAATAGTGAATGTAAATGAATAAAATAATGAACAAAACCATGCTTCACCCATGCCCAAAATATGTCATATTTTCCAGCTCTTAATATGTTTTCACAAAATAGATTAATCCAAATATATATATATATATATCAATATCACATATATATATATAAATATATATTAAGAGAATATTAACTTTAAGTGAGCTTAATATTAGTTAATGTATAATTATATCAAATATAAATATATATATCAAATTATTAAATCAACACTTGATTTAATAATCCGGTTATATCATATATAACCGACCAATATCATTTATCTGTATATCAATCAATACTTGATTCAATAATCCGGTTATATCACATATAACCTAACCGATATCAAATATCGCCAAATTAGAACACGGTATCACATATTCGTATTTAATCAGGCTCCCGCACATATCAGCATATGTGCCCTACTTCGTTTCGCTTGAACTAGAAAACTTCTGTGTGGGACTCTAAAGACTCGTCAATATGCCAGCAGTAGGTAACGATCACATCAGTTACCCATAAGCGGTCAGCGGTACTAGCTGGACATAACGGCTACCCTGGTATTGAGCGATTAGAAGATCAACAAGTAAGCTTGTCCAAACTCCCATGAAGCCTATAAGTAACACTAACCGTACAGTCCGGTCTCTTCATCTGATATGTCGCATATCGAGTCTAGGGGTGGAATCGCCAGACCCCAGTAACTTGATAATTCATGCTGATGTATGGCTCATAACAGTTCGAGAAACTACTGATAACGCTTACCAGTAAATCTCATCAGCCCTGGCCAGGGACTTACTATTATAACCAATCGAGCATAGCGCAACATCAACTCTCAATACTGGGAGAGACGAAACCCCTCTTATCGCTCACTGTCTCCATGTGATTCGGGACTATACCCAAAATCCACCTGTTTGCACGACTCCTTTGAGCCATGGTAGGGAGGAAATCAAAGCACAGTGGGAACCACACAAGACACTATGACGATCTCGGGTCTACAGACTAACCTGTACCAGTTTCACCCGAGAACTGCTATCTGACGATAGGTATTGTACCATCTAGGAGATCTCGGTGAGCCCTGTTCGGTGTACCATTCTCTAATCAGCACCTGTGTACAATCTTTGATGTCAAACACCAATGGTTATGGAATCAACCATCGCCCCCTACAGGGTCAAGAAACGTACACACTAGTGTACTCTGGAATATCAATGCCCTGTCTAGATACTCTCTCGACTAGAAACAGTTAAAGGATGTACTTGTGGACTACACAAGTCCAAGTAATATGATCCGCATCATAGTCCTGGTAGTCAAGAAAACATTCTAAGGTCTTTATCAATATGTATCAGAGAGACATTATAATAATACAAGTGTACATGTTAAGATAAAGAGCAACCAGATAGCACACTATCATGTCGAGCAAGAAAGTCCTCTATATATATGTCCAAGCATCCACAATATCATACAATAATGGCATCTAGGACATACATATTCCTAACATTAATTGATCTTAAAGATCACTCAGGGAATTTTTTCCTCCATTGGATCTTTGATCCAGTAGTTTTCTGTTTAACAGAAAATATTTTCTGTTTGTTTTAACATGTTTAGGAAAATATTTTCCTAACATAAAATCTTCTGATTTGATCGGTGATATTATAATCACTGTTGAATTTTAAATCCAAAGGTTCTCTTTTTTAAATGAGAAAATCTTCCTAATATTAGAAAATTCAGGGGGAAATATTTCCTAAGTAGATTTTAGTTCTAAATAGAATTTAATTCTATCTGAAGCCATTGTCATGACTCGAAAATGGCAAGTGCCCGGCACTTGAATCACGTGAAGTCTATAGGACCACACCGTAACCCAATATGCCGAAAAACCAGGAATCTAAACCTTTTTAAGTAAACAGTGGAGGTGAAGTGTTGAATAAGCGTTTCAATGAAATCTAGTTCCTTTTTAAAGTATAAGTACAGTTTGTTTGAAAACACAAGTGGGTTTTAGACTAAGCTATGAAAACATTTTCGTCATTTAAAACTTCGGTAGCACCTCCTTTGTAAATTTGATAAAATCGATACATACAAATGAGTATAATATTAGCCTCCCCAATCGGAATCTATCTAATCGCCCAATCGGTGGAAACACAACCGCGCAGTAATATACGACGCCCAAGGCGAAGATCAACACAAGAAAAAGCAAAAAATTACTAAAAGCATCATCAACTCAACTATATCCAAAACTCGACATATAAAAGAATAACATACAAGCCTCGTCTCTAAGTCCACAAAATATATAAGTTTTGGTCGATGGGTTTTTTAACTAGATCATAAAAGGTTATACATATACAAGTAGCGGTTATGATATGGAATGTAACCCACATACCAAAACAATCACCTGAAGAAGAAGCGTGCCAGCAAACCGCTACTGATCTGAGCGGTTGGTCCTACAAGAAATTATGGCCCAATGGAGGTGAGTTTCCAGCTCATGAGTAGAAGTTATAATCAGGTAGAAATCGAATGCATAACGATCTACTTAGGTCATACTGTATATTACTATCATACTATGTGATAAAGAATGTGAAAATGCATGTGCATAAATATCACGTCAGTATCAATAAGTGCTTCATATTAGATCGTGCATAACACACATGATCCCCATGATCAATCAATATATGGAAATATGTCATCCATAACGTGTTTATATATGTATCGTCTAATGAATGTCTATTATCGACACTCGAAATCCTTATAAAAACAACTGAGTGTCCAATATCGACACTCGAAATCCTTATAAATCCCGTGTCTAGCATCGACGCTCGAAATCCTCATATATCAGGCGTCGTCTCTCGGATTGTCCCTTATATCCATCCGCAACATATAAATCCGGTCGGTATCCTCCGAATTTCCATACTATCACCGGTCGGTCTCGTCCTCGCTAGGCTCACCCGTCCTTCTATACGACCATCTTTCCCCTTGGTACCGTACTGGGTCCACCATGTATCCGTAATCGGTTCCCCCTTCCCTGATTCGGATAATACTCATATCATCAAAACACAGAAAACTCATGGTGGATGCCAAATCATCATATCAAGAGAAAACTGCAATTTAAAACATTCACAAGTTTTATAAAATTATATCCGCGGTCTCTCAACTTTCATAAAAACAGGAATCTCATGAAAACACTATCGCATAAGAACATAGCAATAATGGAACAAATTAAAAGTACAGAACAATGGTGTAATACATGCAAAATATGTAATGAGTAGTGATCTAAGCTACTGGCAGGAATATAGTATGATGCGAAATAATATAGCAAGTCCTATATGTGTATGTGTCATGGCAATTACCGATGATGTGTGCGTGAAAATACGAGTCTGTATACATGCAACATGTAAATCATCAGTAATGGTACAATGTTCTGCAAGTGTTTTCATATAAGCAATGTAAGAGAGTATAATATACGGAAAAGTAGGCGATATTGGGTAATAAGCAGTAATCTACAACACTAACAGGGTATAATATGATGCAAGTGACATGGCAAGTTCTCTATATGTACGTGGCATGGTAATTACCAATGATGTGTAGGTGTAGCATGCGAGTATATATAAGTGTAACATGAAATCATCAGTAATGGTGCGAGTGTCCTAGCAAACGAAGTTAAGTAGAGCTAAGATATAAACGTAGTATATATCATAAGTAATCGAAGCGCGAGTGTATATAGAAATAAATAAATCGTAACGTGAGCAAGCGTTTAAAATATCTAACTATGTATAAGCCATACAGTTATAGTTTAAAATAGTAAGAAACGGTGTTTTGGAAATAGGGGACTACGATATTTTTGAAATATAAAATTTCATAGCGCACCCTTCTCGTTATCACTTAAAAGTTAGTATCAAATCTTTAATTTTCAAAATAAGTATGATTCTAAACATCTCATAAAGTCCCAATTTAGGATTTAGCAAGACTCCGCGAGTCAAGTGAATATCAGTCGTATTCGGCAGTCTATCATTATCATATCATGTACGGAATCTCTCTCGTACGATATCACCCAAAGAAAACAGTACGGATCTATAATCGCGTACGCCTACTCATATCACGTCATATAAAGTACGGACATCTAGTCACGTATAACACATACAGTAATCATCTTTATACTAATATATATGTGTGTGTGTGTTTCTGTGTGTGTGTGTATGTGTGTGTGTGTATGTATGTATGTATATGTATATGTGTAGCCTAATGGCTAAGAAATTGAGAATAATTATATAAATATACGCATATGGTGTTCTAGCAAACCCTATAGGCTAGGTATATGTTTATAATATTTATAGTATTCTAATTACTATGGTTGCAGGGGTGCTATACACCATCCACCCGACTTCCCTGTAGATATACATCTACTCATCGATACACGTATCGTTCTAGTCGAAACTGACGAATTCCTTGCCCTTCTTCGTCATCCAGGAAGTCCCCGCAGTTGTACCTACAATCGAAATCATAACAAATCGCATAATACCCATATCAAAATCGAAACGATGAGCGAAGCGCACATGGGTTAGAACCTATGGTCATCGCATGCCAAAATGACAAAATACGTCCCGACGTCGACGTATGAATGTCGAACGACGAAGTCGTAACATAGAAATCCAAAAACCAAGTTTAGAAATCGTAAGACATCGTTAAAAAGATAAGTAAAAAAACTCCAGATTTTTACTCAGAGAATCTAGGATAATTTAACGTATAAAATAGGCTTAATTAACAAGTGTGTGAGCTACATACCAAACCCCAAACCCTAACTCAACTTCATGGCTGTAATTTGTAGCCATATGGGATATATCTATGGCCAAGTAGAAGTGTTAGGGGCTCGGGCTTATACGACGGGCTTCTACTGGTCCTAACATCTCACAGTACTCTTTTTTAAATCAACAATACTTTTATTATAATACCCTCATCTATCACTAATTAGGTTGTAATCACTAATTAACCCACTACAACACCACCACCACTAGTTGTATCCATAAAAACTCAATTTTGAAATCTCAAATCTAAGAAAACATGCACTTTAGCTTCAAAACTAGTTTGTCATGGCAAGTGTTGTAAAACTTATTTAAAAGTGGGATTTTTACCTCTTTGATGGGGATTAAGGGAAGTTCTAAGCATACAAATGGTCTCAAGTTGAAGAATTGACCACTTCATCATGTGTACAATGAGAAATTGAACATCTTTAGTGAAGCTTTCATAGTGATTTGAAGGGTTTGTGTTGGTGCATGTGGGTTTGGAGTTGGAGGTGGAGGAGATGGAGAAGGGGAAGAAGAAGAGGAAAAAGATATGAAGAAAAATGAATCGTGCTAAGAAGAAAAAGATAGGAAGAATATGCTTAAGGTTTTAAGCATATCTTTTATAGTTAAAGTACTTAACTAATTATATGTATGTGCACTAATTAAAATAAAAGAATCCAATTAAATTAAATGTCCTGAAGTTGCATTAAAACTAAATGTATCACTAATGGTAAAAACTCAAATGAAAAGAGAATAAAAAGAAAGCTAATATACACCCACTTGTTAACATGTCATGCACATTAATCATATGTTTAAAGTAAGTCTTAGTTTAGTGTACTAATTAGGAAAACACAAATTATTTTTAACCTTATAACTTGTATGGATATAATTATATGCTAATTTATGAAAAGTCCACTTAAATAAATGCTCCTATAAATAATAATTCATTTTAATCCCAATTACTTTCCAAAAATGAAGGTATATGTAATTATACCAATCTTTGAAAACACAAATCCATACTTGGTATAATATCCATAAAACTCATTATAAGCATATTATTATTTAAATTCCAAAATAATATTTACTACTTTTCTGAAATGTTACAGCTAGCGCTTCAAACTGATGCGCTCACGTGTTTTTCTCATGAGCGCTCATGTGTTTAACACGTGAGCTCGGTATGGGTTTTAGTTTATCTGTATTCAGCGCTCACATGCTTTGCATGTGAGCTCTCACGTGTTTAACACGTGAGGCTTATATGCCAGGATTTAATCCTTACTGAAGTCGGAGGTCACATGCTTTTCATGTAAGCGCTCACGTGTTCAACACGTGTGAGTCATTTCATAGGATTTAACCCTCCCTGAAGCTGGAAGTCACATGCTTTTCATGTGAGTGCTCTAGTGTTCAATACGTGGAAGGGTTTTGTTTTATCTCTTCTTTTGATTTTCTGAGTCCTACCTCCTCATTTTCAACACTTTCTTTGGGTTAGAGTTTGGGAATCGTTCCAGTTGACACTATGCATTGCATTTTTTATGCCGAGACTTGAATTCTTCTCTTTATAATTCGGAGAAATGTTCATCTTCTCCTTCACTTTCACATAGGAAGAACTATAGAGGAAAAATCATGGCCTGCGGTCGCCTGCATGCTCCTCGAAAACCATGGGAGGTGCCTATCGGGGATATTATTCCTTGTTTTGTTGTACGTCTAGCGAATCCCTCTCTTACAGAAGCTTAGTGCGACATGGAGATGCACGAGCTCATGATTTGCAGGGGATCTCCTCTTTCTATCAGCTCTATCTGGCTTCGCACGATTTTCTTTGCCGTTCTCGACGACATTCCTCCTCACCTGGTGGAGATGATTTTGGCGATGCTCGACGCAGCGGAGGACAATGTTTACTTCTTTCATGAGGCTGGTCTGATCACAAAGCTTTTAAGGGACCGTTCCGTCCACTTTCTGAGTTAGATACGGTCTCGGTGGGCCATCATATCTGCTTTTGTCGATGAGCATAGTGCTGATTGGTGGGGAGTGGCTTTTGTGAGAATCGTCATTTCGATATGGTAGAGAAGGCTGAAGGGAGTTAGAGAACTTTTTATACTGTTTTGTTAACCCCTGTAGTCCCGATCCCATATTTGGTGATCTTTTCCCTGTTGATTGAAATAAATATTTAAATGCATGTTTACTATTATTTGATGAATTTTTCTCGTTGAAAAAATGTCCCCCATTACTTTGCCCATGTAGGTAAAGACGTGGGTTAAGTAGTGTAAATTACATGACTTCTTTCATGACTTTCAGAATCTGAAAAGGTAGTGAGCGGACATAAGCGTTGCAATTCCACGTCTTGAAACCCGTGATCTGCACCTTTCAACCTTTTACAGTGTCTTCATCCACCAATTTGTCATAGGTGGCCTATGGATAGTATACGGTAGTCAGTATTGATAGTCCGCAGGGAAGCGATGGCTCAGGAAACAGGTTTAGATCTGTCGCCCAAGGCTTTTCAATTTTTTGAGCCGTGAGGGTCTCATAAAGATATTTCTCCCTATAAGTCAAGAGGATCTCGCAGGTGTATCCTAACGTGAAATATGGATAACCCTTTTCGATACAAGAGTCTGTTAGGTTTATGGTACTTGGTTAAGTCCATCGTACCGTCGTGTTGGTAGATATTTTCTCGACATGCAGTCCCTTAGGTTGCTTCTCGAGTACCCATGCGTTTATCGTGTCTTTATTCCCTTTTAAGACTGGATAAGATGTCTTCAGGTAGTCTTCTTAGGTTAGTATATCCACATTACCATTAAAATTTCTAGCGTTAGGCGTTGCCATGAAGCTTTACTTGACGTTAGGCTCGATTTGGAGCCCCGCTGAGTCATAACCGCGTCCGTCTAGGGTGGGATGGCATCCAATTGTTTTTGGGCTTGCCATCAAGACCTAAAACTAGGCATATGCCGTCACTTTGCTTTTGTTTTGATGATGTCGTGCCAATTCTTCATTGAAGTAAGGCAAACATCCATATGACTTCTAGGTCGTATATATCGGCATCAAGATTTGGAGCAAGGAATATGCCATTACTCCGATTTTATTTGACCATTGCGCCTGCACCTTATTGGAATGAGGGGGAACGTCGAGATAGTCTCTCGGCTATAGATGTACCATCAAGACTTGGTTTTTCTTTTGATGAAGTATGGTGGGAATATATGGTTCCCTTTCTGTCATTTGTGCCCATGGATTATATACAAGAGTCGGTATGGACTTACTTGCAGGGTGAAATTTTTTATTTTCTTTCTTTTTATTTCCACGATGCTCTATCATTTCAGCTTTTCATATCACGAAGTGACGATTGCCCAATCATTTCGGCTATACACACACACACACACACACACACACATACTCGCTACTTTTTTATTACAAGCTGCCCTATCATTTCGGTTAATTTTCTTTTTCATACTCATCAGTTTTGTTGTGAGTCAAAAACTTGATATCTGGTACCTTATTTGGAATCAGTATTGCTATAACTGGAATATTGTCAAGAGCAACTCATCATATGCTATTGCCAATTTCGGCCAAGGTGAGTTAGATAACATGTTTAGATCCGTGCTAACTAAGGCTTTTTCTACTTTACGAGCCATAAGGGTCTCATAAAGGTATTTCTCCCTATGAGTCGTGAGGATCTTATAAGTGTATTTTCTTCTTAGGAGTCGTGAGGGCTCCTAAGTGTATCTTACTCTTGTAAGTCGTAAGGATTTTACAGAAGTACTTTCTCCTTACCAGTCGAGGGGACTTGCAAGTGTCATTCACCTTGTTGAGCAATATTTCTCGTTTTTGGTGGGACTTGGTGGGGAATATATTTATTTATGCCCGTAGATTATATACAAGATTCAATATCGGACCACTTGTAGGGCATAAATTTTGTGGGGTTATGATGGCTTAAGAACATGTTTAGAACCCTCTAACTTAATACTTTTTAATTCTATAAGCCATTAGGGTCTTACGGAAGAAATATTCTCCTTATGAGTCATAAGGATCTCGTGAGTGTATTTTCTCTATAGGGATCCTATGGACTCCTTAGTGTGTTACTCCTTTATGAGTCATAAGGATTTCACGCAAGTGTTTTCTCCTTATAAGATCGAGAGGACTTTGCAAGTGCATCTTTTCTTTTCTTTTAACTAGTTCGTACCCTTCCGGGTTTTCACAAGCTCGCCGGTAGCCCTGGTGTTTTTAGTCACGGCGCCCTTTCGGGTATTCATCTATACCCTTTTTGCTTGTGGACATACCGTTTTTTTATCATAATGATCCGACATCGCTTGAGGAGATAGGCGGCCCGTAAGGTAACACACTCTCCGCTATAGGTTACGACGTTTTTTTGCATCGTTAGTAGAGATTCCTGGCCGATGGGAATTTTAGGCGTAGTTTTGCCGATGGGGCCTGGAAGAGATATGAATTGTTTATGCATGTAGATTGTATACGGCTGGTTATATGGCCCATGCCGTAGGGCTAAATATATTAGTTTAAGGACATTTCGGTCTACCATCAGTTTAGGGTCGTTTCGGTCCAATACCAGTTTAAGGACGTAGTGGTCCATTATTATCATGCAGGAGATGACATATTAGTTTAGGGATATTACGGTCTAGCATTCCCATATCTAGGACGAAATGATAGTTTAAGAACCTTTCGGTCTGATACTAGTTTAAGGACGTAGCGGTCCATCATTAGTTTAGGGACGTTTTGGTCCATTAGAGACATGGAGAACAAGGATCGTTTATGCCCGTGGATTGGGTACGACTGGTTATATGATCCATACCTTAGGGCATCATGCTAGTTTAAGGACATTGCGGTCCAACATCTCTAACGGGCTCATATCATTCGGTGCCACTTTTAGAGTTTTGACTCCAGAAGATAGCGAGCGGACACAAGCGTCGTTATCTATCATTGACCTAAGTTGTTAATCTTAAAGCGCGGTACTTTTTGAGGAATCGATCATTTATTGGAAAAAATGGCCTTTTGGTATGCATATCCACAAGCAGGTAAGCTACACCTTGGTAGACCTTATCTATGATGTACGGGCTTTCATAGTTTGTCTTGAACTTCCCCTATTTTGCACGATTGGGAATCATTGGTCTTTTGACAACCAACACAAGTTCGTCTTGGCGAAACGTTCTGGCCTGGTTTGTCTTTCATATGATCGTGTCATCCATGCCTTGAAAGCTTCCAGATTTTGCTGTGCTACAAGGCGGGTTTCATCGAGAGCATTGAGTCCCTCGAGCCTAAGATGAGCATTTTCTTCATCCGTTAGCTCGTATTGAACTGCCACTCGTAATGAGGGGATTTCTATCTCCAATGGGAGTACTGCTTCAGTGCCAAACACTAATGCATATGGTGTTGTATTTGTGGTCGTCTTGAACGTTGTCTGGTACGCCCAAAGGACTTCATACAGCCTTTCGTGCCGGTCCTTCTTATTTCTGGACCCCTTCTTCTTTATAATTTTGGTCAAGATCTTGTTGAATGCTTCAGTTAGACCATTAGCCCGAGGATTGTATACCGAGGAGTATCTCAAGTTTATCTTGTGTTACTGTGCGAAGCGGCTTATTTTGTGGCTTCTATAAGCTGGTCCATTATCCGAGATTATCCGTCGTGGAGTTCCGAACTGGTAGATGACATTGGTTTTGAAGAAGTGGAAGACATTCTCCGTCTTCACCTCCCTTAGCGGTACTGCTTCTACCTACTTAGAGAAGTAATCGGTTGTTGCTAGTATAAACCGATGTCCTCTGGATGACGCTGGTTCAATAGGTCCAATTATATTTGTTCCCCACATCTCAAACGGTCAGCTAGCCACTGTCGAATGTAGCGGATTTGAGTGCTGATGTATGAAATCCCCATGTATTTGGCACGAGTGACATTGCTTTGCATATTTGAGGCAGTCCTGAATCATCGTGGACCAATAATAGTTCATCCTTTTTATCTTCAGCTTCAACTTTGGACCTGCCGATGGAAGCCGCAAAGTCCATCGTGTACTTCTTGGACGACTTTCTTTGCTTCCTTCGGCCCTAGGCATCTTAACCATAAGAAGTCGAAAGATCTCTTGTATAGAATATCATTGACGAAGGAGAATGACAGAGTTTGTTTCATGAGCTAATGTCTAGATGACGCATCTTCGGGTATTCGTTGGGCTTTAAAGTAGCCTATAAATGCTTCTCTCCAGTCCTCGACCTCTTCTTCTTTTATATTTGGAGAACTTCTCGTTCGGTCATTTCTTTTTCTTCAGATTGTTCTAGCAAGGCTTTCAAAGGTATATCTGCTGGCGCCAGGATCCCGTGACTTTGGACAACAATCCTTACGTCATCGAGGTCTTCATCGGCCAATTCTTTAGCCCACTTAGCTAACTATTTGCCTTGGTGTTTTCCGCTTGCGGTACGCTTTCCAGGGTAAATGAAATGATTTGGATTAGCAGCTGCTACACTCTTTCGTTATACCTTATTAGTTCTGGCTTGCATCTCTTGTAGTAACCATTTACTTGACTGACGACTAACTGAGAATCTCCATATATGAGGAGGTCCTTGATTCCCATGTCGATAGCGATCTCAAGACCGGTTATCAAAACTTCATATTCCGCTTCATTATTAGTCCTGGGCTCCCTCAAAGAGACAGCATACCGCAATATTCCTCCTTGCGGCGTCACGAATAAGGACCATCCCGGCATTGATTATAGGAGTGTTCTTCTTTCGCCGCTCCATGGAACATGCTCCATCGAAGTAGAGCTCCCATCGAGACTCATTTTCTTTTTTCTCCTCTTCGACAGCGCCGAACACGTGTTCGTCCAGCAACTCGTAATTTAGGAGAGAATCGGCCGGTATAAGATGTTTCGCAAAAAGTCGGCGATGGTTTGTCCTTTCATTGCTTTGAGGGGTTGATATGTTATCGAAAATTCCATTAGCAGTAGGGCCCATTAGGCAAGCCTTCCCGTTAGTATAGCCTTTGACATCAGATACTTAAGAGGATCCACCTTTGATATGAGATGGATCTCATACGCCAAGGCGTAGCGTCTGAGCTTTGTTATTGCGAAGATCAGCGTCAAGCAGTGCTTTTCGATAGGGGGTAGTTGCTTTCTGCCCCCAAAAGAACTCGACTTAAATAGTAAAGAGCGCTCTCTTTTCCTTGATTGTTCTCTTATGCTCATAGCATGCCTAGAGAACCTTCAAGGACTGTCCTGTATAAGATAAGGGGTTTTCCCTTAATCAGAGCGGCCAATACCGGCAAATTTTGCATGTATTTTTTGATTTTGTCCAATGCATTTTGGCATTTCTGATCCTAGATAAACGGGGTCCCTTTCTTCATCAGATGGCTAAAGGGACGACATTTTCCGGAGTGATTAGCTATGAACCGCCGGATATTTGCGTGCTTTCCTTGGAGATATCGCAATTGTTTGAAGGTTTTCGGTGAGGGCATTTCCATAATTGCCTTGATCTTTGAGGGATCAATTTTGCTACCTCGGTGACGGATGAAGAAGCCTAGGAATTTGCCTGAAGAGACTCCAAATGCGCACTATAGAGAATTCATCTTCAGGTTATAATTTCCGAAGATGCTCTAACACAATCCTTAGATGCTCCCAATGTCATGACCCGAAGGTACGGAACGTGACCGGCACTTAAATTACGAAGCGTCTAGAGGCGCAACGTAATCTAAGTAAGCCGAAACCCAGAAATCTAAACCATTTAAAAGAGGAAGTGTAGGAAAACATGTTTTAAAAGCAACTTCAAATTTCTTAAAAATTTCGGCAGAGTCTCCTTTGTAAAAACTGGCCCCAAACGGGTACAAACAAGAATAATATATACAAGCAATAAAAAGGCATCCCCAAGCGGGAGCTAGCTCTACGCCAAATGGCGGAAACAACCACATAATAAATATAATATACAACGCCGAAGGGAGAGGATCCAAACTCAAAGAAAACCATCAAAAACCACCGGAAAACCATAATAATACAAGCGCGACTCTAAGGTCGAAAGAATAAACAACCGGTCTTCTAAATCTATCAAGTAATACAAGTCTGGTTGATGAAGCTTATTAGATAAAATGACATAATAAAAGTACAACGGCGGTCCTGATATAAGTGAACCAACCTACCAAGCAAATCACCCTGAATAAAATGATGTGCCAGCAAGCTGCCGAGGAAACCTGTACATCGAAACCTGTAAGAAAAATTTGGCACAACAGGGGTGAGTTGCCAACTCGTGACTAGAAGACATCTGCGAGTAGAAATCGCATGCACGACGCTTTCCTAGGTCATAATAATATACCTAATATAACACCAGTCATCTAGTAGTGGCAGGGTAATAATCTATGCGTAGGTGCAATGCTCAGTGCTCGTGTCAGTGCCTCAAATAGTAACATGTCATGTGTAAGAGTATGCATGCATGCACCATGAATGTAAAACAATCAACTAGGAAATCTGGATATATCTGTATAAGAAACCTTTAACTTGTATCATAGTAAAATTTGTACGGTAATCTGAAACATCATCAATGAAATCCATGGAAATCCGTGTCAAGTATCGACACAAAACATGTAAATCTCAAAGTCTCAATACCTCATAGTCTCAATATCTGATAGTCTCAATATCACGGGCTCCGTCAGTTCGGATCAGCCTATATCATCAAATCTCACAACACCGGTCGGTATCCTCCGGATATCCACCGCGCCAGACATCACCGGTAGGTAGTCTTCCCCTACCAGGCTCATCGTCTACAACTCGATCTTCTTGCCCCGGGGTACCATACCGAGCCCACCATGTACCCGAGACGGTTCATCCACTCCTCGAATCGGGTCTTGAAATCCAACAGAAAACATGAAATCTCATGGTGGACGACACATACATCACGAGAAAACCGCAACTTGTATTTTAAAATGAGAAGGAGAGAGAGAGAGAAGTTTTTTATATATATTCTTGCGGTTTTCCCCAAAATCCAGAAATCTCATAGAAATCCAAAATCCCAAAATCATGAGTAAGTAAATAATGAGTATCGGCATAAGCCCCACAATACTGCATGATAATATGAATATGTGAATGCATGAAATGTCTAAGTAATAAATGCAATATCTAAACTAGCACATGAGAGTAATCACACAATATTATATTAAACTAGCATTTAGCTGATTATATCAATGAAAGATCATATATTCTAAAGTGTACGTGACATGGCAATTACCGATGATGATGTGTGTGAGCCGGCAAATAAGTGTACGTGGATCATGCTCATCATCGGTAATGGTGCTGGTGTCCTAACAGACAGAGTTTCATATTAGCTAAAGATACATATGTATGAACATGCAATGCGATGATTACAATCTGAATATAAGTGTGAATGTGTATTAACCGCACATTTATAATATACATATTTAACTACAAACTATATGACTCGAGTCTAAACTAGTATCTATCTAACCCACTACAAAACTAAACTAAAGAAACTAGTCGATAGGAAATAAGAATCCACCTAAAGTTTGAGTCGATATCTCTAGTGATCGGCGATCCAGCCTTAGTAGCGTCACGTACGTAGTATGACTTCCTCGAGTCAAGAGTGCGGATCAATCATCACATTTATGCCTCGTACAGTAAACTTCATCGTATGGCCTCCCAAAATCAGGGTACGGGTCAACTATCAGATATATATATCATCATTCGTATAGTATCATCATCAAACATTATCATGATCAAGGGTATTGTACCATAATCGCATACATCCCAATATCATCAAACATATATCATCGACTGTGTAAATATACGTCGTCAAAAGATCCACTAAAATATCATGTCATATATTATATCGTGATTAAGTCACATATTACAATCCGGGTTCTATTCTAGAATCTCGTACATTTCAATGTCGTCATCACCTATTGTCGTTTATGTATAAGTATACGTTTTCTCATTTCCCAGCAATCCGCTAATATCATAATACATCTCATATCATAACTCGATCGTATATCGAATATCTCACGGTATCATGCCCAGTCATACCGACTCATCCTCAGATATCATATAACATCCTCATATCACGTGTATATGTTACACACACACACACACACACATATAGAAACCTACACACATTCATATAAATATATATATATATACACACACACACACACACATATACACCAAGTCAAGTGTATGTGTGTGTGCGTGTGTGCGTGTGTCTACATGAAACCTACGAATTCCTTCCAAGGCAGTCATCCTCTGGTTAAGTCTTTCTAAATCAGTCTAGTCCAACCTAAAGTCTTCAATAGGACCCAACTCGCTAAGAATCTAAGATCACGTCCAACTTCTTAACAACAATACGTAATATCCTTATTCTACGTTTGCGGGGTGCTATACGCCATCCACCCGACTTCCCCCGTAGAGATACATCTATTCACCTGGTCCTCATCTGCCGAAGTCGATGCCGCCATCCTCTTCTTCATCGTTCGAACTCCACGCGAGGGGTACCTATACGTAAACATATATAATATCGTAAACCGAAATCGCGGACAGAACCGAAACAGCGCACGAAACGTGCATAGGTTAAAACTTATGACCCGCTCATGCAAAAGAACCAAATAACCCTCGATATCGGCGTACAAATGCCAATTGATCGAGATAAAACACAAACATACAAATCGTAGTTCCAAAACTCATTAATTATAATATAAAATAGATCGCAACTCATCAAAAATTCAAAATAAATCAAATCGATTTATTTCCGAAAACCTAGAAAGCACTTAATTTTCGTTTTAGTTCGAAATTTGATGTTTTAACAAAACTAATGGCCATAATATTCACTAAATATCATAACGAAGTCATATAAACCATTTCTATAATTTAATCTCATCAATTTATATTAAATCTAAAATTCTAGTTTGCAAAAATATCCAATTTTAACACTTTTAAAGCAAAATTCACAATTCAACAACTAAGCTTGGTTTTGCATGATCTAAAATATTAAACTACAATTTAAAATGTTAATAATGTCATGAAAACCCTAATTAGATTTTAATCTCAATTACTTTATCAATTTCCAAAAACCTAGTTAGCAAAATTAGCATAATTAGCAAAATTTTAAAGTAAAAATTAGCAAACTAGTAACTAGATTAGGTTTGCATTCCATTGACATATTAAACTACTCATTAGAACTATAATCTAATGATAGAAACTCTCACTAGAATTTTATCTCACACACACACACACACACACACACACACACATATATATATATATATATTATAAAAACCTAGTTAGCCAAAATCCTAATTAAAACAATTTAAATACAACAATTTACAAATTAGCAGCTAAATTAAGTTTCTATGTCTTAACATATTTAACCACACTATGTAATCATGAACACTTTATAAAAACCCTAACTTTATTTAGAAACCCTTTCTTTAATTTTTAATTTAGCAACTAAAACCATAATTAAACACCGAAATTCATTCAATTTACGTAATTAACTTACAATTAACACTAAGGTTAGAATTACACCTCACTAAACATGAGATCCAACATGAAAATCGTAGCCTCTAAAGTGCTAATTTTGCTCCAAGATTCATGCTAGATAGGCCAACGAATAATGGGTAAGGATTGGATTTGGAATTTAAGGTTTTTTTTTTTGGATTTTCATGAATTTTTGAAGATTTTTGTGATGGAAATGAAGTAGGAAAAATTTGGGATGGGGGAGAGCCTTTTTCAGCCAGCACGAAGAGAAGGAAAGAGAGGGGGTGAGGTGTGTAGGCATGTGTAGAAAGTTCCCCAATTATCACATTACTTATGTCTTTTCATTTATTAATTATTTTATTTATTTTCTTAAATCATTTTAGTTTAGAATTCTCTAGAGTTTTGAAACCAATTCAAGAAGAGAAGAGGATGCAACAATCTTACTTCTAATATGTCATAGTTCACATTTGTCATATTAACCCATTGCAATTTGTAATTTGCACCAATTTAATGTATAATTAAAAGCTTATATTAATATTAGAAATAATTAATTAAGGAAAAATATTTAAGTAAACTAATAATTTATAAGTGACTAAATAAATACCAAATACTAGCAATTACATAGTTAAAATAGGCGTATTTAAATATATATTGAAAAATAATTGTAGTTGAGTTTTACAGAAAATACGGTTTATTTTACCGATTATCAGAAAATTCACCTAAAGGATTTTATTTATTTATTATTTATTTTTAAAACGTTACAATCTTCCCCCCCTTAAATAAATTCGGTCCCCGAATTTAAATTAAAACTCCCCTCCCCAAATACTAAAACATTTAGCAAAACACTCAAATCGTCGGGGCTCCGAAATTATCAATACATAAAACACATCTTAGCGCAATGCATGCGTATGAAAAACAAGTACATAACTCAAAATCAAAACTCCGTCAAGCGTATTGCAATCATCGGAGTTATGTTGAGAATACAATGTCAAAGTCCGATACGAAAACCAACATGATATACATCAGAACTATAACTTATATATAGTGCGCATCATGGTAAAATCCTCCAAACATCTGAATAAAGAAGCATGCAAAAATACCTAGGTACTGGTTTCAGGACGGTCCTGATCGATTATTAAGCCAAATTAAATATCATAAAAATGTACTGCTCAAGATGAAATTAGCTTTAAATATAGCATACAAAAACACCACGTGCGTCCGGTGCGCACAAAAATCGAAACCAAATACAGAAGCCACGAATATGCATAAGAACAAAACTGAGTGCAATGGGTGTGCACCATAAACATCTGTCAAGTGCAACGGGCATGCACGACAATAATATCAAGTGCATCTAATCTGCACAAAATCCCGATTTAGTGCATTTGGTGTGCACAAAATCGCATCAAGTGCGCCAAGTACGCGCAAGAATCTCAATCAAGTGCACATGGTGCACGAAAACATATACCGAATATCCTAAATCATGTGCAACCCATATACACGAAATTAAATCAATTAAATCTAGGTGTATGAAATCAAAATCAACATCTCATAATGTATATAAGAATCAAATCAAGTGCAATGGGTATGCACAAAACGAACATCAAAACAACTGATACGTGGAACACTAATCGAGTGCAATGAATGTGCTCATAGGAAATACCAATCATAAAACGGAATCCTCAAAATACCAAAATCCAAACAACGGAAATGTGAAATTCAAATCACCAAATCGCAATTCGTAACACTGACGTCAATGTGCTCCTCTTTTCTTTGGTGTCGACTGATTCGAACTCGTCTCTTCATAGCTGTATGGACGGCACTACAAACTGCTATACTCATATCTAGAGTCTCCCACGTAATCTATCCCTTCACCTGATGTCCGCACTATGTTAAACTTTTCGATTGATTCATCAAAATCCCATAATTCCCCGAGAGCTCAACACTCAAGTACAGTTTAAAAATATCCAGTACATGCCCCAGCATCTGCGGACCAGCCGTAGAAGGGCAAACCCAAGCCTCACTAATGGCACCGCGGAACTGCCACAAACCCTAAGGTTCACCAGCGTTCTCACGGTCATTATGTCGAGTTAGGGTTTCATTCTTCTAGAGGGTCCATAAAAATACTTGTATGTTCTTCCGAATACCTTAAACTTTGGAAAATGGGTTTCTGACAATCGTTCGAACCTTTTAATTTCGTCTAAATGACATGTGAATACCCTTCGTCCGCACGCTAAACAATGCTTCAACCCTCCAGAATAGACAATACCCTAACGGTCATCGCATCCTAGCCGCAGCTCTTTCTGCCCGTGCGACCGTGGTAACAGAAACCACCATTCGATATCGACAAACATAGATCAAAGGAACGAATAGAATACGGTGCAAAGAAATGTACATCCTATGGCTTCTTAAGTGGAGTAGTGTATCGTAAGTATACCGCGGATCATACCCAGGGTACGTCACTCTACCTAAGTCACCTACTCCATCAACCAAGGTCAACCTAGACATAGACAAGGGTTAAACCTAGCGCTCTGATACCAACTTTGTCACGACCCGAAGGTACGGAACGTGACCGGCACTTAAATTACGAAGCGTCTAGAGGCGTAACGTATTCTAAGTAAGCCGAAGCCCAGAAATCTAAGCCACATAAAGAAGAAGTGTAGGAAAACATGTTTTAAAAGCAACTTCAAATTTCTTAAAAATTTTGGTAGAGTCTCCTTTGTAAAAACTGGCCCCAAACGGGTACAAACAAGAATAATATATACAAGCAATAAAAAGGCATCCCCAAGCGGGAGCTACCTCTACGCCAAATGGCGGAAACAACCACACAAGCAATATAATATACAACGCCGAAGGACGAGGATCCAAACTCAAAGAAAACCATCAAAAACCACCAGAAAACCATAATAATACAAGCGTGACTCTAAGGTCGAAAGAATAAACAACCGGTCTTCTAAATCTATCAAGTCATACAAGTCTGGTTGATGGAGCTTACTAGATACAAATGACATAATAAAAGTACAACGGCGGTCTTGAAACAAGTGAACCAACCTACCAAGCAAATCACCCTGAATGAAATGATGTGCCAGCAAGCTGCCAAGGAAACCTGTACATCGAAACCTGTAAGAAAAATTTGGCACAACGGGGGTGAGTTGCCAACTTGTGAGTAGAAGACATCTGCGAGTAGAAATTGCATGCACGACGCTTTTCTAGGTCATAATAATATACTTAATATAACACCTGTCATCTAGTAGTGGCAGGGTAATAATCTATGCGTAGGTGCAATGCTCAGTGCTCATGTCAGTGCCTCAAGTAGTAAGATGTCATGTGTATGAGTATGCACACCATGAATGTAAAAAAATCAACCAGGAAATCTGGATAAATCTGTATACGAAATCTTTAACATGTATCATAGTAAAATTTGTACGGTAATCTGAAACATCATCAATGAAATCCATGGAAATCCGTATCAAGCATCGACACAAAACATGTAAATCTCAAAGTCTCAATACCTCATAGTCTCAATATCTTGGGCTCCGTCTGTCCGGATCGGCCCATATCATCAAATCTCACGACAACGGTCGGTAACCTCCGGATATCTGCCGCGCCAGACATCACCGGTGGGTAGTCTTCCCCTGCCAGGCTCATCGTTTACAACTCGAGCTTCTTGCCCCGGGGTACCATACCGGGCCCACCATATACCCGAGACGGTATCACTCCTCGAATCGGGTCTCGAAATCCAACAGAAAACATGAAATCTCATGGTGGACGACACATACATCACGAGAAAACCACAACTTGTATTTTAAAATGAGAAGGAGAGAGAGAAGTTTTTTATATATATTCATGCGGTTTTCCCCAAAATCCAGAAATCTCATAGAAATCCAAAATCCCAAAATCATGAGTAAGTAAATAATGAGTATCGGCATAAGTCCCACAATACTGCATGATAATATGAATATGTGAATGCATGAAGTGTCTAAGTAATAAATGCAATGTCTAAACTAGCACATGAGAGTAATCACACAATATTATATTAAACTAGCATTTAGCTGACTATGTCAATAAAAGATCATATGTTCTAAAGTGTACATGATATGGCAATTACTGATGATGATGTGTGAGAGCCGGCAAATAAGTGTACGTGGATCTTGCGCATCATCGGTAATGGTGCTGGTGTCCTAACAGGCAGAGTTTCATATTAGCTAAAGATACATATGTATGAACATGCAATGCGATGATTACAATCTGAATATAAGGGCGAATGTGTATTAACCGCACATTTAGAATATACATATTTAACTACAAACTATATGACTCAAGCCTAAACTAGTATCTATCTAACCCACTAAAAAACTAAACTAAAGAAACTAATCGATAGGAAATAAGAATCCATCTAAAATCTGAGTCGATATCTCTAGTGATCGGCGATCCAGCCTTAGTAGCGTCACGTACGTAGTACAACTTCCTCGAGTCAAGAGTGCGGATCAATCATCACATTTATGCCTCGTACGGTAAACTCCATCGTACGGCCTCCCAAAATCGGGGTACGGGTCAACTATCACATATATACATCATCGTTCGTATAGTATCATGATCAAGGGTACTGTACCATAATCGCATACATTCCAATATCATCAAACATATATCATCACCTGTGTAAATATACGTCGTCAAAAGATCCAGTAAAATATCATGTCATATATTATATCGTGATTAAGTCACATATTACAATCCGGGTTCTATTCTAGAATCTCGTACATTTCAATGTCGTCATCACCTATTGTCGTTTATGTATAAGTATACGTTTTCTCATTTCCCAACGATCCGCTAAAATCATAATACATCTCATATCATAACTCGATCGTATATCCAATATCTCACGGTATCATGCCCAGTCATACCGACTCATCTCCAGATATCATATAACATCCTCATATCACGTGTATATGTATATGTATATATATATATATATATATATATATATATTATATATATATATATACACATATAGAAACCTATGCACATTCACACACACACACACACACACACACATACACCAAGTCAAGTGTATGTGTGTGTGCGTGTGTGTATGCGTCTATATGAAACCTACGAATTCCCTCCAAGGCAGTCATCCTCTGGTTAAGTCTTTCTAAATCAGTCTAGCCCAACCTAAAGTCTTCAATAGGACCCTACTCGCCAAGAATCTAAGGTCACGTCCAACTTCCTAATAACAGTGCGTAATATCCTTATTCTATATTTGCGGGGGTGCTATACGTCATCCACCCGACTTCTCCCGTAGATATGCATCTATTCACCTGGTCCTCACCTGCCGAATTCGATACCGCCATCCTCTTCTTCATCATCCGAAATCCACGCGAGGGGTACCTATACGCAAACATATATAATATCGTAAACCGAAATAGCGGACAGTACCAAAACAGCGCACGAAACGCGCATAGGTTAAAACCTATGACCCGCTCATGCAAAAGAACCAAATAACCATCGATATCGGCGTACAAACTCCGATTGATCGAGATAAAACACAAACATACAAATCGTAATTCCAAAACTCATTAATTATAATATAAAATAGATTGCAACTCATCAAAAACTCAAAATAAATCAAATCGATTTATTTCCGAAAACCTATAAAGCACTTAATTTTCGTTTTCATTCGAAACTTGATATTTTAACAAAACTAATGGCCATAATATTCACTAAATATCATAAATAAGTCATATAAACCATTTCTATAATTTGATCTCATCAATTTGTATTAAATCTAAAATCCTAGTTTGCAAAAATATCCAATTTTAACACTTTTAAAGCAAAATTCACAATTCAACAACTAAGCTTGGTTTTGCATGATCTAAAATATTAAACTAAAATTTAAAATGTTAATAATGTCATGAAAACCCTAATTAGATTTTAATCTCAATTATTTTATCAATTTCCAAAAACCTAGTTAGCAAAATTAGCATAATTAGCAAAATTTTAAAGTAAAAATTAGCAAAATTGTAACTAGATTAGGTTTGCATTCCATTGACATGTTAAACTACTCATTAGAACCATAATATAATGATAGAAACCCTCACTAGAATTTTATCTCACCTATATATATATTTTATAAAAACCTAGTTAGCCAAAATCCTAATTAGAACAATTTAAATACAACAATTTACAAATTAGCAACTAAATTAAGTTTTCTATGTCTTAACATATTTAACCACACCATGTAATCATGAACACTTTATAAAAACCCTAAATTGATTTATAAACCCTTTCTTTAATTTTTAATTTAGCAACTAAAACCATAATTAAACACTGAAATCCATTCAATTTACGTAATTAACTTACAATTAACACTAAGGTTAGAATTATACCTCACTAAACGTAAGATCCAACATGAATATCATAGCCTCCAAAGTGCTAACTTTTCTCGAAGATCCATGCTGATAGGCCAACGAATAATGGGTAGGGATTGGATTTGGAATTTAAGCTTTTATTTTGGATTTTTCATGAATTTTTGAAGATTTCTGTGATGGAAATGAAGTGGGAAAAATTTGGGATGGGGGAGAGCCTTTTTCGGCCAGCAAGAAGAGAAGGAAAAGAGAGGGGGTGAGGTGTGTAGGAATGTGTAGAATGTTCCCCAAGTATCACATTACTTATGTCTTTTCATTTATTAATTATTTTATTTATTTTCTTAAATAATTTTAGCCTATAATTCTCTAGAGTTTTGAAGCCAATTCAAGAAGAGAAGAGAATGCAACAATCTTACTTCTAATATGTCATGGTTCACATTTATCATATTAACCCATTGCAATTTGTAATTTGCACCAATTTAATGTATAATTAAAAGCTTTTATTAATATTAGAAATAATTAATTAAGGAAAAATATTTAAGTAAACTAATAATTTATAAGTGACTAAATAAATGCCAAATACTAGCAATTACATAGTTAAAATAGGCGTATTTAAATCTATATTGAAAAATAATTGTAGTTGAGTTTTATGGAAAATACGGTTTATTTCACCGATTAACAAAAAATTCACCTAAAGGATTTTATTTATTTATTTATTTATTTTTAAAACGTTACACCCAATGTTCCTTATGAGATTTTCTTTTAACCGCAAGGTTGTCGACATAGAATTCGACGATCTTGTTTATGAGGTCATCGAATATCTTTGTCATGGCCCTTTGGTACGTAGCTCCGGCATTCTTCAAACGGAAGGGCATCACCTTATAGCTGAATACGCTCAACGGAGTCCGGAAGGTAGTGTGCTTCTGGTCTTCAGGATCCATCTTTACCTGGTTGTATCCTGATGATCCATCCATGAAGGAGAAGACTTCATGGGTGGACGTGTTATCGATCAATAGCTCGGTAACGGGCACAGGAAAGTCATCTTTCGGGCATGCCTTATTGAGATCCCGAAAGTCCATGCAAATGAGAACCTTCGCATTTTGCTTCATCACCGGATCGATATTAACTATCCAGTCAGGATATTGAACTTCTTGGATGAAGCCGGAGACGTTTAATTTCTAAAATTCGGCGTTGATACTCATCACGAGTTCAAGTCGCATCCTTCTTGGTGCCTGCTTGACTGGTTTCATCTCTGGCAATATAGCCAGCTTGTGTACTGCTATCTCTGGATCTAAATCCGGCATTTCGAAGTAGTTCTAAGAGAAGTAGTTTTTGTACTACATAAGCACATCTTTTAATGTTGATACCTGTTTTTGGCCATTAGCTCACTGACAAACGTCGGCCTCAGATCATCCTCCGTTCCCAAGTCGATTGTCACGCCCTGCTTCCTGGTGTATGGATAAGGAGACGAGAGTAGGCCCGCGACGTATTTACTTAGAAGTAAACATGTTAAGCGTAAATAAGCAATATAATATAAATGTACACAAGAAAAACATGAGATGTAAATGAACAACAACTTTTTATTTATTAAACATTCTTTACAATACAACTGAAAAGTGAATACAATATGGAAAGCAATGCCTAAACAATGGCATGAACTGAAAGCAAAAGTATATACAAGTGACTAGAGCTCGGGGTCCTCGATGAACTGCTCCAAGTCTTCTAAGATGGGCTCTATCTCCAGAGAGTCGGATCCTCCTGAAAACATTCCAAAGAAAGAATAGAAAGGGAGTGTCGTCAACGAACAATCGCTCGGTAAGTCCCAAAGAGATAAAAATGGAATAGACAGATAAGAGAGAATATAACTGTATAATGTATGTTTGTATACCAACGTAGTTGTTTGTAGCTTGGTACATAATATTCCAGTGTATACGAGAGGAGTTCAACTATTCCGTGGACTAAGGTATACGGAGCATAAGGAACGGTTAAGCCACGGAACAACTGCAACGGATATTCAGGTTAGGTGTATTAAAGTGACCATTATCATGTAAGTCTACGACAGCGCCCCGGCCATCAATCCGAGGCCAAATGCGGAACAAAAACCTTTTCAAAACTGGCGCTAACACAGACTTAAAACCCGGATCGTTCCACTGACCCAATACTAGCAACTACTAAGAAGTTAGAATGGCTATACCGATCGATCCGTGTCATTCCGTCTTTAGCCACCATCCTTAGCTCCTCATGGCATCTTCGATCTCGCTCGATCTCCGGTCTCCTCGTCGAAGTGGCACCACATCAAGGAATTTTTTTACGGGCTCCCACTTCAAAACCAAAGCAACTCAGACATGAAATTTGCTAGCCGACATGTCCAAGGTGAAGTAAAGAGTGTATGTGATTATTTTGTCTCAAACACACAATGATTCCCAACACATGAGATGGAATGAGTGGAGGTTAAAGAAGAAGCCATTGATAAGGAGATGGTGAGCTCAAGATAAGAAAGAAGAAGAAGAAGAGCTTGCTATTGTGTGGAATAAATTATGAGAGCCAGAATGATATCTCAAAAGCAAACCCCTCATTAGTGGCTGCCCATTCTCTCTCTACCCATCAATTCCACACAATAAACAAACATGAAAATGGTCATGGCACCAGAAAACACACCATGAGTCACCACTCATGCACATGCCACATTTAATGCTCTTCATGATGACTTGAGCTCACTATTTCCACCTAATTAAACATTTAAACCAAAATGTTTAATCCAACAAAAAGATATGGCATCAACTAAAGTAAACTCGTGATGGATCACAAGAATACCCATCATCTGTACATACATACCTGCATCCGCATTCCGACTGAATACGAATGCAATGAGACGAAAGCAATCAAACAAATCTAATACTAGGATCCGGCTTAAACCAAAGCCCACTAGTATGATCCGTCCGATCATGATCCGTGCACGAGTGCACGTATATGATCGAACTCTGCCATAAAACCATACGTCCTCTACAACATTTCGCCCGAACTTGGGAATCTTTCTGTAGGGGACTCTAAAGACTCGTCAATACGCAGCCAGTGGGTTTAACCACAAGCATGTCAGTAGTACTAGCTGTACGTAACGGCTGCCCATGTATTGAGTGAAAGGGAAGCTGATGAGCAAACTCATCCTGAAACCCTACTGAGCCTGTCAGTGACAATATCCGTACAGTCCGGTCCGTTCGTCTATGAGTATCACATATTGGGCCAAGGGGGCTGGTAAACGTCAGACCCCCAATAGCGGTATAAGTCGTGTCGGAGTGTAGCCCAGAACACCCTGAGAAACTACTGGAATATCTACCAGTAAATCTCGCTTGCCCTGGCCAGGGACTTTGTGTAATGGCTCTCGTAAACACAGCGCGATCTCACCCCCAATACCGGGAGAGACGAATCCCCTGCTGATCCGCTCACTGCCTCCATGTTGCTCGGGACTGTACCCAACTAAAATCTGTTTGCACGACTCCTTAGAGCTGTGGTAGGGTAGTAATCAAAGCAGGGTGGGAATTCACAGGAAACAAATGATGATCTCAGGTCGATGGACTAACTTGTATACATGTCTCCAGGGAACTGCTATCTGACGACAGGTATAATACCAACTAGTATGTTCCCGGCGAGTCCTGTCCGGTGTACTCATAACCCAATGAGCACCTGTATACGTCTTAGGTGAACTAATTGAAACCAATGGCTTGTGAGACCGGCCATCGCCCCTTGTCGGGGTCTCGATGCGTATACACTAGTCTACTCTCGGAGTATCGATGCCCAGTCTCGAAACTCCCATGACTAGGGACACTTTAAGGATGTGCTTATAGACTACCCAAGTCTCACGTATATGATCTCCATCATACTGCTGGTAGTCAAGCAAGAAACCTAAGGGCTCTATCAACGTGTAATAGTGATCTGTAATGTCACCTAAAGCATGTACATGATGATAAAGACAAACCAGATAGCATACTAACATCTTGAGTAAGACTGTCTTACCGGTAAAGGTCCTCCCTCAATCATTGCAATCATATGCCTGCGATCCAATAATTGACTTTGAGGGCACTATATCCAACAATCTCCCACTTGCACTTAAGGCTAATTATTGCGATGTCGCATACTCACAGCCCGTGTGATACCGAACACCCAACATCTCTACCGATCAGTCTCACAAAGCTTGTTTGTGAAACTATTGCGTTCGAGAAATAGCCTCAGTAAGTGGATTCGCTCTGATGTTTCTTTCTATGTCTCTCTTTGTCTCAAGTTCGCGGAGAAAGCCATCTCCCGAATTGAGTAATACCTGTCTTAGAATAAGTCTGGATATCTGATGGGACCTAGTTCACAAATGAACTCCAAATCCAGCAAACTTCTTAGACTGTATCGTCAACTGAATTTAATCAGTATCCTGTGCCATGACTCCCTCAGTATCTGCCTGGACCACCTGTCCAAACTACTGCCTCTCGTCGGAGGGAAAACTATAACTCTGACAGTCACTCTATCATCCAGGTCACCTTGGAAGCCTGAGATGATAACTGTCTCCCGAAGGAGGCTGTCATTATCAAATCCCTTGAACATCCACTTATGTTCTAAAACTGCTCCCGAACGTTTCTCCAGAATTGGATTAATATCAACTTATTGCATCTAGTGCAAAAACAACATCTGGTGTGGTACTTGACATCTCATGATCAACTCAATTGCCTAAGCAAGTGATATGCCAATCATGCACATCCCTCTCCCCTTTAGTCTGTAAGACACTTTTAGAGAGGGTGACTCCATTACCTGCAGGTACACCACCATGCCAGGAGTCGTCCATTCTAAAATACCTTTAGAATACTATCTAAGTATCTAGATTGGGACACTTCCCAAATCTAGATCTAAACCCATAGATCTAGTAACCAGAATGCCTGATATTATATCCATATCCTATGTGGAGAAACAACTATGTGACAACCACAGTATAACCGATCGTAGTATAAGAATTTCACTTCCTACTATGTGTATGTCATCCAAATACCAGGATATCACACCCTACTACTTTCTTAACAGATCCATCCACTATTCTGATGAAATCAAAACTTATGACTGTGACATCAAAAATAGATGATCTATCTCCGCTATATCTGCTTTAGTCTATAAATAGACACAAGCTACTTGTCCACTATACTTCCGCTGCTCCCAATGACTACAACAACCCTCTGGCAGAATCATATACACGTGCACTTCTAAAGCTAGTTTAGAATGACGCTATACTCATCCTTCTGCCGGGTCTCATAGTCTCGAACAACAGTAATGGCAAGTCTGGGTAAACAAAAACCTCCCTGTCACCGTCCTTGAGGATACCGGAGTACCACTCGGGTGCGTAAGGTTACCCACCATATCTGCGGAGTGGCTAATGGAATGTCAATCTAGATTGAATCTTTAGGTTCTTTTAAATTTTCAGTAATCGTTTGCGGTTCTGGAATCACTTTCAGTTCTACCATACTCCCACTACTGTTTTCTGAAAAAGCCCATTTTACTAAAATTGTGGCGAGTCAAGAACAATATCACTATTGATCTTCCAGATGGTAGAAAATCAACCCTCGTCATAGCCCGGGTTAACCCACAAACTGCCATTACAGAAACGTGCCTTGAGTTATCCAGATTTTGGTTTTAAACATAAGCCGGACAACTCCATATACCTTAACAACGTTAAGATATTAATTGTTCTATATACAATATAGAACAGATGCACTGATTTAATTGGAACCAGATTCAAATCATGCAGCTGTCTCCAGTGCATGTAAACTTAATGGAAGGTGGCTGATTAGCATTACTCAACTTAGGAGTGCATCCAGATATGAGTAACCTAAAAGAGAAGCAAGTTTCTTAAAACCATTACTGTCAACTGAATACCAAACAAAAGTATCTACATCTTTGATCACCTTGAAGAATCCCGATACTTGCAACACGTGATTCTCTACTTTATTCTTGTACCTATAACTTCTCAAAACTTAGACCTTGTATTTCTACGAAATACTTGACTAAAAACCAGAGAAGTCACAAGTAAACAGAATATAGTACGAGGACCAACCCCTCTGTCTTAATGGACACTGGACAACATACAATACTTTGTATAAGTCCCCTGAGTTGAATAACTCAAACACTGTGCGTCGTAGGTTGAAAACTGTACTATGGTTAAGAAGAATTATACCGCTATTTAATACTTCTTACTTAACCATCAACTGATATAGATAAATGTCATGGACATAATTTCAAAAGGTTATATCTCACTTTATAAAAATAAATGTACATATATATCAGTTTGAAATTGGTGTATAACAACGGATATTCAAAACGAAATATTTGCCGTCCGGCAAAAATCCAGACGATTTTCTCAAATATCACTAATTACAACAAATCCCGATATAATGAGGATGATCACCTAATTCCCAATAACTTACTCCCACTCATCATCTGTAAAACCATACAGATATGAGAAGTAACCTGGTAAATACATACCCTGGAGTAAGGACCTAATTGGGAAATCAGTTTTCAATTAACAATACACAGTGAAACTGAAACATGTAAATGTTTCGAAGGGGTATCCGGGTATTCTTAGTAATGCCTCTTCCATTATCCGATTCACGACTATAACCGTATATTTCTTTTCCATCTCTCCAAATCCTTTTATTTGTCTTTATTCACTACCTTCTGTACACCCCTTTAGGATAAATGGTTTTCTTCCTTCCCTACCGTTCGGCACCATCCAATGGATTGGAAGAAGACTATCCAATAAGCGTAATAAGTGTACTGTCCCAATCTTAGGAGCTCTCGCAACCTGAGAGAAGGTGATGATAAAAGACAACTGAATAAACCTTATTCTTATTTCTTATGAACCAGAATCCATCCCCGAACTGGAACAAGTTCCATCGAGTTCGTATATAACCATACAATGGATTTATCCAATGGAAGTGGATGTTCGTAGTGATACGGAGTGTTCTGGAGAAATACAAAGGTGAAGTAGGAGTGGCGATGAAATATGTGGTTTGGTCGTAAATGATAGCAGTAGCAATTTACTTTGCCCTCTTTCTAATGCCTTTATTTGTCTTTACTTATTATCTTCTGTACACCACACTTAGGCTAATTGGTTTTCTTCATTCCCTACCTTTCGGCACCTGCCTATGGTTTGGAAGAAGATTATCCAATAAGCGTAATAGGTGTACCCTCCTAATCCTAGGAACCCTCACAACCTGAGAGAAGGTAAAAGGAAAAGGCAACTGAATAATTCTATTCAATCTCTCCAGAACCAGAATCCATCCTCGAATCTGGAACAAGTTCCTTCGAGTTCATATATAACCATACGATGGATTTATCCAATGGAAGTTGATTTTCGTAGTGATACGGAATGTTCCGGAGATAAGCAAAGGATAAAAGAAGGAGTGGCAATGATGTATGCAACTCAGACAATTCAAAAGCTAGTGTTTGAAGAAAGTTCGGTTAACTTGGTCACTGAGTTATAGTCTAGGGTCGGGTCAAGGTCGCTGCCAAAGAGAGAGAGAGAAAAGAAACACTCTGCGTGCACTCTAACCTAGATCAGAATGGTTAATCACTTTATCTAATCTGGATGTCTCCCACTGTATCTTCAAATTCTCCTCCAAACCTAAAAGAAGAATTAGTCGGGATCACCCAAGGAGTAAACCTATTCATCAGTGGGAATCGGGATCTAACTATCATCTCATGATAACGTGATGGAATCCACTCACGTTATCACACTCCAGAAAGTATGCGCATACCTGGCAAGTTTCACTTTCTTTAGAAACTCCCGATGTGATTTTTACCCCATGCTCTTATGATCTTGACGAAGGTCAACAAATCATAAGTCACATGTCAAGTTCTACCCGTCATTGTCCAGCTTAATTTGAACCCACCCATACAAGCCCTTGACGAAGGTCAACAAGGCTGTACGACTGTCCCAAACCAACGCATCTATCTATGCAACAGAAAGGTAACAAGCAGCTACCATACACTATGCCTTGACGAAGGTCAACAAACATAGCATGAATACTAAGTGCTACCCGTCTGATATGACGGATGGCTACGAATGGTTTCTGGCGAAAAACCTTTAACGTAATGAACTTGATATCGTTGAAAGAACCGGATAGCTTTTTACAAAAAATATAGTGGCGAAAACCTTTGGTAAAGAGGTCACTCCCGGTGAAGGGATCTCGGCTCTTGCCCCGTAGAATGAGGTGCAGGATATTCCAACTGAATACCGCGATGCAAAGAAAAAAGTAATCGACTATAGTGAAGTTATTATCCTGACGCAAACTTCTGTCTAAGGGGTCACTCCCAATGAAGGGAGGCCCTTGCCTCGTAGAATGAGGTGCAGGATATTCTAACTGAATACCACTGTGCAAAACAAAAGAAAACGTCCTTGCAATAACAGCTTTTTGAAAATTGTTCCAACAACATCGAATAGGTTTGTTTTCCTTGCATTGATCCGAATCAACGCAGTCCTATCAATTAATCACACCAAAAAGAACGAAAATATGATGTACATATATGCCATCCGCATTCGCCACTGGGTCCCGTCATCACCCGTTAGGTTACTTAACTAACGACAGAGCGGAGACTGGACTAGCGTGGGTGTAAAACATATACAACATCTACTAGTATATATATCAATATATAATAATCGCTCCAGACGTGATAAATGCAACATCACAAAAAAGTAATAAGCATCACAGAACAATACAGATAATCTCGGAGCCCCGGGTTTCCTTTGAGCTGCAAGTCAAACCCAACGTTCCCCTGTCGTGTGGATAGCTTGTGCAATGAAAGCCTAGACCCCTACGGGCACGGCAAGTTACCCGCCAAAAACAGAAGCGAGGCAGCCCCCCTCAGCAAAGTGAATGGACCACCCAGCACTTCACGGAATTCGGTAACTTGAGCACCCCACCTTGGGTCAACCTATACCCCCTACGAGTGCGGCGAATAGCCCGCCAATTCTAGAGTGAATCCCCCTCCGTCTCAAAGCCATGAGATACGGGCCCATTGCTCTCTAGAACCCGGCTATCCGTGCACTCCACCGCGGGGTAATCCTAGTATAGAAAAGAAAAATATGTACAACGGGTACATCGACCTCAACCCGGTCATGCCCCAAAAGAATAATGTACAAACAGGCAGTGACGGCAGTCCACATGTTGGATGCTCACCCCGCGATATCAAATGTACAAATAAATCTAAACCACACTACCACTGCACACAAGCTATCCACCACGACAAATTCGCAACATCACAGCACAACACAGAACATCAACGTGAATGTCACGTTCGCAAACCCGTCTAAAAGGTCTATAGCAATTAGACAAGATTTACCGCTCGAATGACATTCACGGTCGCAGATAGTAATGTAATGCACTGCAAAACTTTAAACGATATTAAAAATATCGACTTCGAAATAACCCCCGAATAGCCCCAAACAACCTGATAAAACCATATCCAAACTGGGTTAAACAAACAATTTCACTGAACCAACTTTCCAGAGACCAGACCACACCCCAAAAAACAAACCCAGAAGCCTCAAATAGGCCGGCCTCCTCGGTTTTGGGAGCCATGTGCTCGGCCAAAATCTGAGGGATTGGGGTCGTGTTTGGGGTGCAGTCTTGTGGTCATGTCAGTAGTCTTCTGCACTTGTTTAAATAATTTTTGAAGACACTTTATAAAACAACAGAAACTGGAATTTCAGTGCAGTGTAAAGTAGTTGTTTCGGTTTCGATACTTTAACATTGTCTAAACAAGCTAGCAAAGGGTTAATGGCATGGCTCTGATACCATGCAAGTCTACGGCAGCGCCCCGGCCGTCAATCCGAGGCCAAATGCGGAACAAAAAACTTTTCAAAACTGGCGGTAACGCAGACTTAAAACCCGGATCGTTCCATTAACCCTATACTAAAAACTACTAAGAAGTTAGAATGGCTATACCGATCGATCCGTGTCCTTCGGTCTTTAGCCGCCATCCTTAACTCCTCGCGGCATCTCCAATCTCGCTCGATCTCCGGTCTCCTCGTCGAAGTGGCACCACATCAAGGAAACTTTTTGCGGGCTCCCGCTTCAAAACAGAAGCAACTCGGACATGAAGTTTGCTAGCCGACATGTCCAAGGTGAAGTAGAGAATGTATGTGATTACTTTGTTTCAAACACTCAATGATCCTCAACACATGAGATGGAATGAGCGGAGGTTAAAGGAGAAGCCATCGATGAGGAGATGGTGAGCTCAAGAGAAGAAAGAAGAAGAAGAAGAGCTTGCTATTGTGTGGAATAAATTGTGAGAGCTAGAATGATATCTCAAAAGCAAACCCCTCACTAGTGGCTGCCCCTTCTCTCTCCACCCATCAATTCCACACAATAAACAAACATGAAAATGGTCATGGCATAAGAAAACACACCATGAGTCACCACCCATGCACATGCCACATTTAATGCTCTTCATGATGACTTGAGCTCACCATTTCCACCTAATTAAACATTTAAACCAAAATGTTTAATCCAACAAAAAGATATGGCATCAACTAAAGTAAACTTGTGATGGATCACAAGAATACCCATCATCTGTACATACATACCTGCATCCGCATTCCGACTGAATGCGAATGCAATGAGACGAAAGCAATCCAACAAATCTAATACTGGGATTCGGCTTAAACCAAAGCCTACTAGTATGATCCGTCCGATCATGATCCGTGCACGAGTGCACATATATGATCGAACCCTACCATAAAACCATATGGCCTCTACAACGTTTCGCCCGAATTTGGGAAACTTTCTGTAGGGGACTCTAAAGACTCGTCAATACGCTGGCAGTGGGTTTAACCACAAGCACGTCAGTGGTACTAGTTGTACGTAACGGCTGCCCATGTATTGAGTGAAAGGGGAGATGATGAGCGAACTCATCCTGAAACCCTACTGAGCCTGTCAGTGACAATATCCGTACAGTCCGGTCCGTTTGTCTATGAGTATCACATATCAGGCCTAGGGGGCTGGTAAACGTCAGACCCCCAATAGCGGTATAAGTCGTGTCGGAGTGTAGCCCAGAACACCCTGAGAAACTACTGGAATACCTACCAGTAAATCTCGCTTGCCCTGGCCAGGGACTTTGTGTAATGGCTCTCCTAAACACAGCGCGATCTCACCCCTAATACCGGGAGAGAAGAATCCCCTGCCGATCCGCTCACTGCCTCCATGTGGCTCGGGACTGTACCTAACTAAAACCTGTTTGCACGACTCCTTTGAGCCGTGGTAGGGTAGTAATCGAAGCACAGTGGGAACTCACATGAGACAAATGATGATCTCAGGTTGATGGACTAACCTGTACACTTGTCACCAGGGAACTGCTATCTGACGACAGGTATAATACCAACTAGCATGTTCCCGGCTAGTCCTGTCCGGTGTACTCATAACCCAATGAGCACCTGTATACGTCTTAGGTGAACCAACTGACGCCAATGGCTTGTGAGACCGGCCATCACGCCTCGTCGGGGTCTCGATGCGTATATACTAGTCTACTCTCGGAGTATCGATGCCTAGTCTCGAAACTCCCACGACTAGGGACACTTTAAGGATGTGCTTATAGACTACCCAACTCTCACGTATATGATCGCCATCATACTGCTGGTAGTCAAGCAAGAATCCTAAGGGCTCTATCAACGTGTAATAGTGATCTATAATGTCACCTAAAACATGTACACGATGATAACGACAAACCAGATAGCATACTATCATCTTAAGTAAGACTGTCCTACCGGTATAGGTCCTCCCTCAATCATTGCAATCACGTGCCTGCGATCCAATAATTGACTTTGAGAGCACTATATCCAACAAATCGTGCCACTTTTAACACATTCTGTACCAATCTACCCCATTAAAAACCCCGTAATGTTTATTGTGTTGTTTTATAGATATAAGATTTGCCGAAACCATGATGTCAATTGCTCATGTAAACGAATAAGGATGTAAACGGATAGTCATGTAATTAACTCAATGTATATCATAGCTCGGTCAGTTCAAGTCATGTTGATATAGTTGATATTCTGGTATTCATGTTTCAAGTTCCAGCATATGGATTCATATTGTATTGGAGTTATATTTGGATTGTATATAGATTGGAATTGTATTCATATTAGACTGAGACTTTGTTCGAGTAAGACACTTAGCAGAATTTGAAATCTGTATTAGGTTTTGGAGTTATCGGTAACTACTGCACATGGACGGCAGAATTTATGACTTTTTCCAAGCCAATTACCGTTGATAACCCCGTTTTAGTTTTCTACCTTAAATAGGAAAGCACCCACTTTCTCCGGCTCCCTGAGGCTCAAGAGAATTGGTCCCGCTTAAACCTATATTTACTAGGGTCCTTATTGTAAATTAATAAACTTGAGGTGGTTTTATGAAAAATAGTTTTGATATAATTTCAAAATAAACATCAAGTATTTATTAGTCGTATTTAGGATTTTCATGGATGTAATTTTTTAAAAGTGAAGTATTCTATTGAATATAAACCTGGATTGAATAGTATATGGTATTTTAGTGTAAAATTGAATTGTATGGATTTGTGATAGTATATTCATGAAATTTGCGATTCCTTTGTTTAAAAAACATGGAATTTATTATATATTTAAAACAAATATTTTGATAATATATATATATATAATTATTAAAAATAGAATTTATTTATTAAATAGAAAATCACATTATTCTTAAAAATTGTATTAAAAATTCCATCGAGATCGGATGCTCCATGAGGAGGTCTGCATTTCGCTCTACTAGTCTCGAGGATGTGCGATAACCCGCACCATCCCGATCGGGTTCCCCAAAATGGGTTGTAGAGACTTAATCGCAAGGAATGTATATAATACAAGTTTAAAGAATACGGTTTTTAATATTTTATGGTATTTTAATGTAAATCGTATTTGTCCCAAGAATATTGTTTAAAAGAAATCGTGCTATGTCAAGATGAGTGTTGTGAGAGGTGGGTCATTACCTCGTGAGATTTCTAAAGGTAATATGAGCAAGTCTGATAAAAGATGTCGAATAGAAAGTTTATGGTATTTAACCGTAAAAGTGAAATAAAAGTTGCATAGCATTGTATTTTGAATTGAAACATGCTCTAAATATTTGTTTATGATTACTAAACAAGTTGTAACAATATGGGTGTATGGTTATTAAGAAAAGTAATGTTTTAACTAAAATTAAATTCGGAAGTCGGAATAACTCCACTTCCGATGAGTTTTGAAAAGAGATCTTTTTAGAATAGGAAAAGAGGAGAGGAGAGGGGTATTACTGGATGAAATGAAAGAGATGAGGTATAGGAACAATTTAATGGCTTCGTGGAGTCGCGGTGTCGCCGGAATTGTCCTGAATCGTCGCCGAAACTTGATGTTGGACTAACTCCACTTGTACACTTCCTTAACTTGGAAAAATTTGAGAATTTTTTATAATGGATTTTAGAATGAAGAGGCTAGGGTGTGATGTTGTATTTATTGGAGAAATTAGGGTTTTGAGGATTGAAGAAAGGAATTAAAAATGCATTGAAAGTGGATTAAAGAGGTGAATTTAATCTCACTGTAAATTTACAGAGAAATCAAACAGTACTGGGGTAGTGGGGTAAGCCAAGCGGTATGGTGTTAAAAATTTTAGAGCATTCCCGATAGGGGAGCCCAGCACCGCTGGCCCAATGAGCGATCTTACCGGCCATTCTCCTAAGGTTGAGTGTGGGATTTATACCATGTGTCTTGGTCTGTTCATATAACCCTGTGCACACGTTTATTTATTTCGACTTTTCATTTTTACGTGTATTGCATGTGTAAACTTTTGTGCTTCTAAAAAGTTTAAAAGAAAAATCAAAATAATATGTGGCTGAGGGGATTCGAAAACAGGGGCTATGTCACAGCAGTGCAAAACTTTACCAATGAGCTACAAGTGCTTTCTTGCTTTTGTAAAACAAATTAAATACTAATAGCATATTCAGGATTGCAAATACTCCATTTAGTACTTTAACTTTAAACAAATTTCTGTACATTAAAAAATAGAGTCGTTACATTCTACCCTCCTTACAAAAATTTTGTTCTCGAAATTTACAATTATTTGAGGACTAATTTACAAACAAGTAAGGGTATCTTGCACGAATGTCGTGTTTTCTTTCCTACATTGATTCTCCTGGCGAGTCTTTACTCCACATCACTCGGACCAAGTTTACTTCCTTATTCCGAAGTGACTTCACTTTTTTGTCTAGGATTTCAACGGGTTATTGCTCACGAGATAGATCCGTCTGTATAGTGAGCTCAGAGTGATCAAGGATATGGCTAGGGTCACTCGCATACCTTCAGAGTTGGGATATGTTGAATACATTGTGCACTCCTTCCAATGAGGGTGGAAGTGTCAAACGATATGCCACTTCTTCGACTCGTTCGAGTATGTCGAATGGTCCAATGTACCTTGGATATAGCTTACCCCTCATTCCAAAGTGAATCACTCCACGGTTTGGAGAGATTTTTAGAAAGACATGATCTCCCGATTGGAACTCCAAGTGTCGGCGCTTTGTATCAGTCTAATGTTTCTGTCGGTCTTGGGCTATACGCATTCGTTCCTTAATAGTGCGAACAACATTTACAGCCGTCACTATCATCTCATGTCTAAGGAGTTCCCTATCTCCGATGTCATCCCAACTTAATGGTGAACGGCACTTCCTTCAATAGAGTGCTGCAAATGGTGCCATTCCAATACTTGCTTGATAGATGTTGTTGTATGAAAACTCCACAAGATGTAAGTGATCTTCTCATGATCCTCCGAAATCTACCATACAAGCTTTAGCATATCTTCAAGGATCTGAATTGTTCTCTTAGACTGTCCATCTGTTTGTGGATGGTAAGCTATGCTAAAGTTCGGACTCGTTTCCAAGCTAGCTTGCAGACTCTGCCAAAACTGCGATCGGAATCTGGTGTCACGATCGGAGACAATGCAAACCGGTACTCCATGTAATCTCACGATCTCCTGCATAAGTTCATGGGTATCAGAAATAGTACACTATGAAGAGTTAAATCTTACAGACTTACTTCCATATACTTCTTTGCTAATGTCTTAGTAGATTGGCCAACTCGAAATGGAATAAAATGAGCCGACTTTGTGGGTCGATCCACAATAACCTGTTAGATATGTATACCCTAGAGGCCTGTATTGTATAGGATGGTAGGCATGTATATGTATAGAAACAATCTTTGCTCGAAATGATATTATACTATCTGGTTTATTTTCATCTTAACGTGTGATGTGTTGTATTTCATATCTTTATATACATATTGATGAAGCCCTTATGATTATGATTGACTGCCAGGATTATGATGTAGATCATACTAGTAGGACCTGGGCAGTCTATAAGCATATCCTTTAATAGTTCTTAGTCGAGGGTATATCGAGACAGGGCATCGATATTACCATAGTAGACTAGTGTGTATGTTTCTTGACCCGGGGGGCGATGGTTGATCTCACAACCATTGATGTTTGACATCAAAGATTGTACACAAGTGCTCATTAGAGAATGGGTACACCGAACATGACTCGCCGAGAACTCCTAGATAGCATAAATACCTATTTTCAGATAGCAGTTCTCTGGTGACACTTGTACAGGTTAGTCTGTAGACCCGATATTGTCATAGTGTCTTGTGTGATTCCCACTGTGCTTTGATTTCCTCCCTACCACGGCTCTACTGAGTCGTGCAAACAGGTGGATTTTGGGTACAGTCCCGAATCATATGGAGGCAGTAAGAGATAGAAGGGGTTTCGTCTCTCCCGATATAGGGAGTTGATGTCGCGCAATGCTTGATCGGCTATAACAGCAAATCCCTGACCAGGGTTCTTGAGATTTACTGATAAGAGTTATCAGTAGTTTCTCGAACCGTTATGGGCCGTAAATCAGCATGACTTATAAAGTTACTGGGGTCTGACATATACCACCCCTAGACTTCATATGCGGCGTATCAGACGAAGAGACCGGACTGTACGGTAAGTGTTGCTTACAGGCTCGTTAGGGTTATGATGAGTTCGCTCGTCGGCCACTTTTTCGTCATCTACCTGGGTAGCCGTTATGCACAGCTAGTGCCGCTGACGTGCTTGTGATTAAACCCACTGATAGCGTACTGTCGAGTCTTTAGAGTCCCATATAGAGGATTTCCTAGTTCAGACAAAAGATGTAGAGGCCGTAAGTTGTTACGGCAGGGTTTCAATCATGTTCGTGTAATTGTTACAAGAATAATGATAGGAAGGATAATACTGGTAGGCTTTGGTTTAAGTCGGATGCCGGTATTATATTATTGGATTATTTTTATTCGTATTTTTCGGAATTCGGATACAGGTTTACTTATACGGTATACGGTGGAGGGGTATTCTTATAATTGTTACAAGAATACCTTCTAGAAGGAGACACCTCATAATTACATATTTATTTTGTGAAAATAAATAAATGAGGTGGAATTTGGAAAAAGTCTAAGCATGGATGAAGGAATGGCTTGTTTCATTTTTTATTCATTTAGAGTTACTATTGAAGCATGGTGCATTATTTTATTGCATGCTTCAATTATTTTCATTTGAGCCATATCATTTTTTCTATGCTTGATTTTTTCATTCATCACATACACATTCTCTCTCCTCATTATCTCCTTCTTCCTTCTCTTTGCTTTAACCTTCACATGAGTTGTGAATCAAAAGTTTAGAGTAAAATCATAATCCAATAATTGATCTCTACATCATCTAAGTGATCTCTCCTAGCAAAATTGATCTGTTAGTTAAACTCTTGTGAAGAGTTTGTTGCTTGTTCAATATCTCTCGGGTGGATCATCTTGGATCTTGAGGTGGCCGGAGACCGAGCTCTTTGCGACTACAAGAAGCCTAAGAGTCACATTCAAAAGAAGACCCGAAGGACCGGTTCATTAGGTATAACACTATCTTAGTAGATTAGATCTCTATATAGTTTTGCTAGTTAAGATTTAAGCACAAGATCTTGGTTTATGTGGGTGTTGCATGCAAGAAATTTTTTGTTTATCGCTTCCGCCTCCTCACAAGTGTTGTGAGAGTGTACAACATCCACTAACATAACCCATACTGCATCGTTACCTTTCGTGCTGCGAGGAAGCGCAGTCATGAAATCCATGGTGATGTGTTGCCACTTCCATTCTAGGATAGGTAATGGTTGAAGTAAACCAGCAGTCCTGTGGTGTTCAGCTTTTACTTGCTGACACACCAAAAATTTGGCTACGCTTCTGGCTACTTCACGCTTCATTCCATGCCACCAGTTACGTTGCCACAGATCTTTGTACATCTTTGTACCACCAGGGTGTACTGAGTATGGGAAGTTGTGCGCTTCTTTCATCAACTCTTCCCGAACAGGACCTTGTGGTACACACAATCTGCTTCCGTATATCAAATATCCGTCTTCATGGATGATGAAGTTTGTTCTAAGTCCACTTTCTACTTGTTCTCTGTTCTTTTGCAAATTGGCATCACTTACTTGAGCTGCTTTGATCTGATTGACAATTGTAGACTGAACTTGTAAGTTCATCAAACTTGAAGCGTTACCTGGCATGATCACTTCTATCTCCATCTGATGCAAATCTTGTTGTAGCATCCATTGTGCGATGAGACTCATTGATAGTGGTTGGCGACTAAGTGCATCAGGAACTACATTCACCTTCCTTGGATGATATTTTAGGTTGATGTCGAAATCTGCCATAAGTTCTAACCATCTTCTCTGCCGCATATGTTGGATATATGTATACCCTAGAAGCCATTATTTGATAGTGGATGTATCGGTATGTGTATATATATATTCAGGGGACATTCTTGCTCGACATGATAATATTCTATCTGGTTGTTCTTTATTTGATATGTTCACTTGATCATGCTTATTACTCATTTGGTACATGTTGATAAAGCCCTTAGGATATTTCCTTGACTACTGGGATTATGATGCAGATCATACTAGTGGGATATGTGTAGTTTATAAGCATATCCTTAAAAAGTTCCTAGTCGTGGGTGTATCGAGACGGGGCATCGATATTCTAAAGTAGACTAGCGTATACGTTTCTTGTCTCATATGTTTGGCGATGGATGATCCTATATCCATTGGTGTGGTGACACCAAAGATTGTATACGGGTGCACAGTGGAGACTGGGTACACTGAACAGACTCGCCGAGAACTCCCATAGCTTTGGATAGCAGTTCTCAGGTGACACGGGTATAGGTTAGTCTGTAGACCCGAGATCGTCATAGAGTCTTGTGTGTTCTCCCACTGTACTTTGATCTCCACCCTACCACGGCTCTACAGAGTCATGCAAACAGGTGGATTTTGGGTACAGTCCCGAGGCACATGGAGGTAATGAGCGATAGGAAGGGTTTCGTCTCTCCCGGTATTGGGGGTTGATGTTGCGCCATGCTCGATTGGTTATAACAAGAAGTCCCTGGCCAGGGCTATTGAGATTTACTGATAAGAGTTATCGGTAGTTTCTCGATCTGTTATAGGCCATATACCGGCATGACTTATTGAGTTATTGGGGTCGACGATACCATCCCTAGACTCGATATGCAGCATATCTGATGAAGAGACCGGACCGTACGGTAAGTGTTGCCAGTTGGCTCGACGGGAGTTTTGACAGGTTCGCTTGTGTTTCTTCTGATCGCTCGATACCCGGGAGCCGTTACGTATAGCTTGTGCCACAGACGATTTGTGGGTATGTGATATGATCACTGCCTACTGCTAGCGTATTGATGAGTCTTAGAGTCCCACAAAGGGGTTTCCTAGCTTAGGCGAAAAGATGTGGGGTGCATATGGGGATATGCGCGGGTGCTTGATTAAATGCGTATATATGATACCGCATTTTAATCTATCATTTACTATTGGACGGGTCGTATGTGATATGACCGGGTTATTAAATCAAGTGTTGATTTAATATTAAGTCCATTAGCTCATTTATTAAAACCTATTTCTTTATGATGTATGCATGAGTGTATGTATATGTTGATATGGATGCACACATGTATGCATACATGTGTCATGGTTAATGATACATTGGTGATAGCAATGTAAGACTCACATGGTAATATATTTATATATTTTGATTATTGAGAAAAACAAAATGGGAATAAAATCATGGTTGATTTTATATACTCTTCTTTTGTGTTGACTAAAGTCAAAACCATGGTTTTATCTCCCATGGTTTTTTTGTTGCACATTGTTTTGCTTAACTCAAGTATCAAAATATCTAGATATTTTGTAACCATGGTTTGTGATGAGAAACCCCCCCTCTCTCTTGATTATGTTGATTATTCTCACAAGAGTTGAATTTAGCCATCTCCTCCTTCTTCCTAATTCAAGCTCTCTAGCTTTTTCAAGTGAGTGAAGAACATAAAAAGAAAAGTTTTTTTAGTGAGAACTCAACCCACATCACCAATCTATATTAGTCTAGCCCACTAGTGCAGGTTGTTTGCTACACTTTCATTTAGATCAAGTGAAGTAAGGAGCTTGAGCCAAGGGACTCCGGGGTGGATCGCCGTGGACTTCGAAGGTTTCAAGCGAACCCGTTCAAACACCAAGTTGATCTAAGGCGTCACAAAGAGGAGGTCTATAAAGGTTGTAATACTCACCTCTTAGTGTTAGACTACTATTAGTATGTGATACTTGTCTTGTTACCCTAATTTTCTAGTTAGAATCATGGTTGGTTTTTCTTAGCACCCCTAAATTTCTATTGTAACATGTTTGATGCAACACAAACCCTAGGCATGGTGCTAAACAAACCCTACAGTGGTATCGGAGCCAATCTATAAACTTATACGATATTAGAAATATTACGAAACCGAAACAACTCCAAAACTTCGATAAACTGAGACCCTAAAATTTGCTCTCTGTCGAATTTTAAATGATCTCTTAAAATTATTTAAGCAACTGCAGAAGCTTGCATTTGATGCACTGAGAACACTGGAGAAAAACGAGGCCATTCCACTGGTTTTCACCCGGTGAAAAGCCAGAAATGTCCGGCCTGGCCGGCCCAAACCCCTCCTCTTCGCCTCATTTTTCTTTGGTGCTCTGGTCAGTAAGTTTTAGGGTTTCAGGTATTGTTTGTTTAGCCCAAAATTTCATGTGATGTTAATTTTGTTAAGGGGCTAATTTAGAGTATTTCGTAGTCGTAATTTTAACATTGTTTTAGGTAACCTTGACGACATTTAACAGTTCAAACAAATATCAAACACCACCTCATTACTCTCGCTGGAAATTTTCTAAGTGTTGGAATTTTCAAAGTTAAAAATATTCGAAAGATCATACAAGTAATTCTATGAACTCTCTAGAAGAACGTAACCCTAACTCGATTCTATGACTACGGAACCGCGGCCAAACCCTAGGTTTTGCTGTAGTTCCATGGCGCTATAGCTGAGGCAAGGGTTGACCCTTCTACGGTTGGTCCATAGGTACTGTGGCATGTTTTGGGTATTTTAACTCTGCTCAAGTGTTGAGCCCTCGGGGAATTGTGGGTGTTTATTGATTCGATCGAAACATTTAACATCGTCTATATTTTTGTGAATGTGATACAATAATTGGAATCTACACTAATTAGTTTTTGTGAAAAGTAATTAGTTGCGTGTAAATCTAACATTTTGGCCTCGGATGCAATCGGGAATCTTGTTGAATTACCCAACTTCTTTTGAAAAGGTGTTTTCATAGATGAGACCCAAATGTAATATTTGCATCATTAGGCATGAAATCCATAATATGTGATAATCCGGGTTTATGATGTCTAAAGACAGTGTTGATTCCAATTGTTGTAGTTTTTCACTTTCTTTTCTGCGACCGTAAGTGTAGTATATGGTGTATCGCCAGTTTCGTTGCTATATATCAACGACAATTGGGGTACGTATACTTACTTATGTTGATGACATGTGATGTTATGTGTTGCTGAAATATGATGTATAGGATCGTCGTGATTGAATGGCCGGGGTTTTTATGTGAGATGAGAGTTTTTCTTTTCATTCATGTAAAATTCATTGTATGTAATATTCTTTTATTGGGGCACTTCCGGATTGAGGATGATGTCACCATTGTTGTATATTATTTACTTTTCCGCATTAGGATAGACCCAAGATGGGGAGCACAAGTGACCGGGTTCTAGGCTCTAGTGGGAGGCCATCTCAAAGAGCCGAGACCGGATCTCCTAACTCTAGAATTGGTAGAGTCACTTGCTGCTCTCATAGGGGTCTACGGGTGTGGGCTTGGCTATTCATCACGACCGTGGAATCCATATTTTCTATTGTTAGCTAAATACAAAATACAAACCTCCTAGTATATCCTATATTTTCATATATGTGCTTCTGCTGTTGATATTCTGTGATGTAATCACTTTATATGCTGAGACGAATGATATATTATTTATATGATATATAATAAACGTTTCTTATGTTTTACTTCCATGCTAGTCCTGCCCCGCTATGCCATTAGTTAAGTAACCTAACGGTACATAACGGGACAATATGGCAAATGCGGATGACATAAGCGTACGTTCTATTTTCGTTTCTTTTCTGTGATGGCTTAAGGACTTAAATGATAGGAATACATTAATGAGATTAATGTAAAGAAAGAGAAACCTAAAAGATGTTGTAGAATCGGATTTGAAACCTACTCGGCTTTTTATAAAAAAGCAAGTTTTCAAAGTGCGGAGTTTAAGCCACTTCTTTTAAAACCATTAGATTCTACAACGATATCAAGTTCAAAGCGTTAAACATTTTCTTAAAAACCATTCGCAGCCCTCCATCATTTTAGGAAGTAGGGTACTTAGTATTCGTGCTACGTATATTGACTATTGCCAAGGCGTAGTGTACGGTAACTAAGTGATGTCTTTCTACACAGCATATGATGCGATTCATTAGGACAGTCACATGATTATGTTGACCATAGCCAAGGGTCATGTGGGTGGGTCTGATTAATTATGAAATGACGGGTGGAACTTGACTAGTTCTTATGATATGTTGACCATAGCCAAGGTCATGAGTGTTAGGGGTAAAAACCATATCGGGACTTTCAAGAGTTAAAATTTGCAATGAGAGTGCATACCTTCTATATGATAGTAGGATCCCGATCCCACTGTGAGCAAGAGTTTCTCCCAGGAGAGTTTTGCAGTTTGCAATTAGCTAACCCATTAGGTGTCTAGAAAGGTGTCAACAGGGATACGACTTTGGGAAACCGAGGTTTATTTTAATTAGGTCCGTGTGAAAGCACGGGAAATCTCCCTCAAAGTACCGACACTGGCATGGCTGAACGGTAAGCGAAGTTGTAGAATGTAATTAATCCTGGCTAATTTTATTTTTAAGGTTTGAAGGAAAAATTTGATAAAAGCAGTGGGAGACATCGATTAGATAAGATAATAACCAATCTGATCTTTGTAAGAGCTTTCGCTGAGTGTATTCTTTTTTCTTTCCTAATGGCAGATAACTATGACTGGACTTAAGCTTTTGTCAAAGAAAAATAAGCTAACTGGACCGAACTATAAAGACTGGCTGAGGAACATTAACATTGCTCTCACATATGATAAAGTATCATATGTCCTCACTGCCTCAGCCCCTCCCAGCCCAGACCCTGAATCTTCTGTTGCGGATAGGGAGATCCGCAAAACGTGGGATGTTGGCTGTGCCACTGCCAAATGCCTCGCGCTTGCATCAATGGACAATACACATCAAAAGCAGTATGAGCAAATGGATGTTCAATCCATATTTCTCCATACAAAAGAGTTGTATGGGGAGCAATCTCGTATCCTACGATACGAAGCGTCTCAAAAGTTGTTTCGGATGAAGATGGCTCCTGGCACACTAGTAGGTGATCACGTTTTGAAGATGATAGCTCTTATTGAAGAACATGAGGGCCTCTGATGGACAATGGAGAACGAACAATATGTTGATATTGTTCTACAGTCTCTTCCCCCTGCCTTTACTCCATTCATAGTGAACTTCAATATGCATAACATGGAGAAGTCATTTCTCGAACTTCTCAATATGTTGAGAAGTGCGGAGAGCACGCTCAAGGCAAAGTCTCCCTTTCTGATTGTTGGGTAATTTTCCTCTTCCGTCCCAAAAGTCAAGGCCAAGGGAAGGAATAAGAAGAAACCCACCAAACCGAGAGGTGGAATCAAAAAGGCACAAGGGAAAGACAAATCCAAGGTTGAGAAGTCGGGAAAAGGAGAATGTTTCCACTGCAAGAAGAAGGGGCACTGGAAGAGGAATTGTACTGAATACCTTAATCTCAAGAAAAAGAAGCATGGTGATGCTTCTGCTTCAGGTGTGTTCATGACTGAAAACTGTTTTTCTATAAACTCTGCTTTCTGGATATTGGATACCTGTTCGGGTTCTCATATCTGCAATTCTGTGCAGGGCTTGAGAAATAGCAGAGTTTTGAAGACCGGTGATCACACTTTCCGAGTTGGAAATGGTTCCAATGTACATACAGTTTCAGTCGGAGAGTATCACCTAGGGTTGCCGTCGGGTTGTATATTGGTTTTGAACCCATGCTATTTTGTACCTAAAATGCTTTGTAATATAATTTCCATTTCTTTGTTAGACAATGAAAGATATCATTTTGTATTGCAGCATAATGTTATGAACATTAAACTGAATCAAGAGTTGATTGATTTTGGTACACTTAATAACGGGATATACGTCCTAAATCAACACACAGTTTTCAACATACAACACACAAATAAAAGAAAATTTTCAGATATAAATGAAGCTTTTCTTTGGTATTGTAGACTTGGTCATATTAATGAAACAAGACTAAATAAGCTTCATGAAGATGGATATTTAAATCCTTTTGAATATAAATCTTATGCGACTTGTCAGTCTTGTATCAAAGGGAAAATGACCAAAACTCCGTTTACTGGACACGGAGAAAGAGTTATAGAGCTCTTAGGTCTCATACATAGTGATGTATGTGGGCCAATGTCTACACATGTGAGAAGCATTTTTTCTTACTTCATAACTTTTACTGATGATTTCTCGAGATTCGGTCATGTGTTTTTATTAAAGCATAAGTCTGAAGCTTTCGAGAATTTCAAGGAGTACAAACTTAAAGTAGAAAAACAAACAGGAATGAGCATCAAGATACTTCGATCAGATCGAGGTGGAGAGTATCTTAGTACAAAGTTTTTGAACTTCCTAAAAGAGAATGTGATTCTCTCTCAGCTCACTCCCCCTTACACACCACAGCACAACGGAGTGTCAGAGCGACAGAATCATACCCTATTAGATATGGTACGATCCATGATGAGTGAGCAGAGTTAACTCTCTTCTTTTGGGGGCATGCATTGGAGACTGCAGCGTTTCTGTTGAACAAAGTTCCAACCAAGACCGTGTCTTCCACTCCATATGAGATATGGTATGGGAAGAGACCATCTCTTAAACGAGTTAAGATTTGGGGTTGTCCGGCTTTTGTCAAAATGTAGAATCTAGACAAACTCGAGACACGATTGGTCAAGTGTATATTTGTGGGATATCCAAAACAATCATTTGGATATCTTTTCTACCAAAAGGAGGAACAAAAGGTGTTTATTTCTCAACATGCCACATTTTTAGAAAATGAGATTTTTCCAAACGATACTGATGGCAATGTGATAGATCTAGAAGAGGTTCTAGAGACATAAGTTACAAATGACAACTTGGTTGAACCTGATGTTGCAATAGAATCTTATGAACCTCAGCCACTCCGTAGATCTGGTAGGACTTCTCGCCCACCAGAGAGATACTACGGTTTTCTCATTGATGGTGATGGAGAAGATTGCATCATGGATGATGATGACCCTACCAGTTTTCAGCAAGCTATCACGAGTGGTGACTCTGTGAAGTGGCTGGATGCCATGAGATCTGAAATGGAGTCTATGTACACCAACAAAGTATGGACTTTGGATGTTGTACCCTCTGAGGTAAAACCCGTAGGGTCAAATGGATCTTTAAAAGAAAGATCGGTGTAGATGGGCAGGTGGAGACCTATAAGGCAAGGCTTGTGGCGAAAGGATTTCGTCAAAGACCAAGACTAGACTATGACGAAACCTTTTCTCCTGTAGCCATGCTTAAATCCATTCGGATCCTACTTGCTATTGCTGCTCACTACGACTATGAAATCTGGTAGATGGACGTTAAAATTGCTTTTCTAAATGGAGATTTAGAAGAATGCGTTTATATGGATCAGCCAGAGGGCTTCATTGATAATGGGAGCAGCGGGAAAGCATGTAGGTTTCTTAAATCCATTTATGGATTAAAGAAGGCATCACGGAGTTAGAACATCTATTTTGATGATGTCATCAAAGAGTTTGATTTAGTCAAAAATCCAGATGAACCTTGTGTTTATAAGAAGATTGTAGGGAGTACTGTCACATTCCTCGTATTGTACGTGGATGATATTCTTCTGATAGGAAACGATATTCCTATGCTACAATCAGTCAAACTGTTCTTATCGCAAAGGTTCTCCATGAAGGACCGGGGTGATGCCTCGTACATACTGGGCATGAAGATCTATAGGGATAGATCTAAGAGGTTATTGGGATTGTCCTAAACCAGGTACATTAACACCATCCTAAAGAGATTTAGTATGGAAGACTCCAAGCGGGGTGCCTTACCCACTTGTCATGGAGTCACTCTCTCTAAGGGCTTTTGCCCAAAGATCGATGAAGAGAGAGCTCGCATGAGCATTATACCCTACGCTTCATCCGTAAGATCTATAATATATGCGATGTTATGTACTCGTCCGGATGTAGCTTATGCATTGGATGTAGTAAGCAGGTATCAATCCAACCCAGGGAAGAATCACTGGAGAGCTGTGAAAAATATTCTTAAGTACTTACGAAGGACTAAAGAAATTTTCTTAGTGTATGGTAACAGGGATTTCCAAATGGAGGCCTTTACGGATTCGAGCTTCCAGAGTGATAAGGATGACAACAAATCTATCTCAGGGTTTGTATTTACCCTCAATGGAGGGGTGGTATGTTGGAAGAGTTCCAAACAGGATACCGTTGCAGACTCCACAATAGAAGCTGAGTATATTGCTGCAAATGATGCTGCCATGGAAGCCGTCTGGATGAGGAAGTTCATCTCGGAGCTAGTAGTAGTTCCAACCATTATTGATCTAATACTATTGTATTGTGATAATAATGGGGCAATGGCGTTGGCCAAAGAGCCCAGGTCCCATCAGCGATCCAGACACATCTTAAGGCGATATCATCTGATCTGGGAGATAGTTGATCACCGCGAGATCGAGATTCAGAGAGTATATACAAAGAATAACACCGCAGATCCACTCACCAAGGCCCTCTCTCAGCCGCAGCATGAGTGAATTTTTGTGATGTTGGGTATGGGATATGGCAATAATTGGCCTTAGTGCAAGTGGGAGATTGTTGGCTATATGTATGCCTAGAGGCCATTATTTGATAGTGGATATATCGGTATGTGTATATATATATATATTCAGGGGACATTCTTTCTCGACATGATAGTATGCTATCTGGTTGTTCTTTATCTTGACATGTTCACTTGATCATGCTTATTACTCATTTGGTACATGTTAATAAAACCCTTAGGATATTTGCTTGACTACTGGGATTATGATGCAGATCATACTAGTGGGACATGTGTAGTTTATAAGCATATCCTTGAAAAGTTCCTAGTCATGGGTGTATCGAGACGGGGTATCGATATTCCAGAGTAGACTAGCGTATGCGTTTCTTGTCCCATATGATGGGCGATGGATGATCCCGTATCCATTGGTGTGGTGATACCAAAGATTGTATATGGGCGCTCAGTGGAGACTGGGTACACTGAACGGACTCACCGAGAACTCCTATGTGGTATTATATCTATCATCGGATAGCAGTTCTCAGGTGACACTGGTACAGGTTAGTCTGTAGACCCGAGATCGTCATAGAGTCTTGTGTGTCCTCCCACTGTACTTTGATCTCTACCTAACCACGGCTCTACAGTGTCGTGCAAACAGGTGGATTTTGGGTACAATCCCAAGACACATGGAGGCAGTGAGCGATAGGAGGGGTTTCGTCTCTCCCGGTATTGGGGGTTGACTTTGCACTATGCTCGATTGGCTATAACAGGAAGTCCCTGGTCAAGACTGTTGAGATTTACTGATAAGAGTTATCGGTAGTTTCTCGATCTGTTATAGGACATATACCGGCATGACTTATTGAGTTATTGGGGTCCACGATACCATCCCTCGACTCGATATGCAGCATATCTGACGAAGCGACCAGACTGTACGGTAAGTGTTGCCAGTTGGCTCGACGGGAGTTTTGACAGGTTCGCTTGTGTTTCTTCTGATCGCTCGATACCTGGGAGCTGTTACGTACAGCTTATGCCGCTGACGATTTTTGGGTATGTGATATGATCACTGCCTACTGCTAGCGTATTGACGAGTCTTAAAGTCCCACAAAGGGGTTTCCTAGCTCAGGCGAAATCATGTGGGGTGCATATGGGGATATGTGCGGGAGATTGATTAAATGCATGTATATGATACTGCATTTTAATCTAGCATTTACTATTGGATGGGTCGTATGTGATATGACCGGGTTATTAAATCAAGTGTTGATTTAATATTAAGTCCATTAGCTCATTTATTAAAACCTATTTCTTTATGATGTATGCATGAGTGTATGTATATATTGATATGGATGCACACATGCATGCATACATGTGTCATGGTTGATGATACATTGGTGATGGCAATGCAAGACTCACATGGTAAATATTTATATATTTTGATTATTGAGAAAAACAAAATGGGAATAAAATCATGGTTGATTTTCTACACTCTTCTTTTGTGTTGACTAAAGTCAAAACCATGGTTTTATCTCCCATGGTTTTTTTATTGCTAATTGTTTTGATTAACTCAAGTATCAAAATATCTAGATATTTTGTAACCATGGTTTGTGATGAGAAAACCCTCTCTCTCTCTCTCTTGATTATGTTGATTATTCTTACAAGAGTTGAGTTTAGCCATCTTCTCCTTCTTCTTCCTCATTCAAGCTCTCTAGCTTTTTCAAGTGAGTGAAGAACACAAAAAGAAAAGTTTTTTTAGTGCGAACTCAACCCACATCACTAATCTATATTAGTCTAGCCCACTAGTGTAGGTTTTTTGCTACACTTTCATTTAGATCAAGTGAAGCAAAGAGCTTGAGCCAAGGGACTCCGTGGTGGATCATCGTGGACTTCGAAGGTTTCAAGCGAACCCGTTCAAACACCAAGTTGATCCAAGGATTCACAAAGAGGAGGTTTACAAAGGTTGTAATACTCACCTCTTAGTGTTAGACTACTATTAGTATGTGATACTTCTCTTGTTACCCTAATTTTCTAGTTACATTCATGGTTGGTTTTGCTTAGCACCCCAAAATTTTTATTATAGCATGTTTGATGAAACACAAACCCTAGGCATGGTGCTAAACAAACTCTACAGCATATTCAATTTTTTCTGAGTAAACACATACGTCAGACTTTTGTGGTCTGTGAAGATATCTACCCGTTCTCCAAGAATATAATGACGCCAAATCTTCAGTGCAAATATAACAGCTGCCAACTCTAAGTCATGCGTTGGATAATTGTGCTCATGAATTTTCAACTGTCTTGATGCATAAGCTACAACTTTACCATGCTGGTGTAGAACACATCCTAATCCTTTACCGGATGCATCGCAATGTACTACGAAACCTCCAGATTGGTCCAGTATTATGAGAATAGGCGCTGTTGTCAATCATGACTTGAGTTCTACGAAATCTTGTTCGCATGCTTCTGACCAGACGAATTCTTCATCTTTACGTGTGAGCTTGGTCAGGGGTGTTGCTATCTTCGAAAATCCTTCAATAAATCTTCGGTAGTATCCCGCTAATCCAAAGAAACTTCGAATCTCCTTCACTGTCTTTGGTGCCGGCCATTCACTTACTGCGGATATTTTAGCTTGATCCATAGAGATTCCTTCACCTGAAATGATATTTCTGAGAAATCCGACTTGTTCTAGCCAAAACTCGCACTTGCTGTACTTGGCATAGAGTTGATGCTGTTGCAAAGTCTCCAGGACAATTCGTAAATGTTCAGCGTGCTCTTTCCGATTCTTTGAATATACCAGGATGTCGTCGATGAAAATCGCAACAAACCTGTCTAGGTATTCTCGGAAAACTTGATTCATCAGATTCATGAATATGGATGGTGCATTGGTCACTCCAAATGGCATCACGAGAAACTCATAATGTCCATAGCGAGTCCTGAATGCCGTCTTCGGAATATCAGACTCTTTGACCTTCACCTGATGATAACCCGAACGAAGATCTAATTTTGAGAAAACGCAAGACCTACCTAGCTGATCGAACAGATCGTCGATTCACAGTAGTGGATACTTGTTCTTTATCATGACTTCGTTCAAAACTCTATAATCAATACACATTCTATATGAACCTTCCTTCTTTTTCACAAACAACACTGGAGATGCTCAACTTGAAGTACTGGGATGAATCCATTCTTTCTGTAGAAGTTCATCCAGCTGAGTACAGATCACCTTCAAACCTTCAGGACTTAATCGGTATGGTGCTTTGATCACCGGTTGTGCTCCAGGTACTAAATCAATTCCAAATTCAAAAGATCGATCAGGAGGCAAACCTGATATGTTTTCAGGAAATATATCATCGAACTCTCAAACTACCTCTGGCTTGTCTTTTTCCGCCTGTAGAGTTGCAATCACTGCCTTCTTCGGTTTTGCTTTGTATGTGCTAAGCTCCAGGGTACGGTCTCCACTTTTGAAATAAAAGACCGGATGCTCTGGAATCTCGAACACTACCCTCCTTTGACGACAGTCGATGGTAGCATAGAAAGTTCCAAGCTAATCCATACCCAAAACTACATCGAAGTTCGGTATGTTCAGCACCTTGAAGTCAGCATAAAATTCTCTGCTGCAGACGACCACTAGACACAGGTCGTATCCTATTATTGCCTTTAGAACGCTGTTCCCTGAACTAACATTCCAGCTAGATACAAGTGGTTTGACTGGAATTGTATGAGTTCGGACGAACCGTTGCGACAAAAAGCAATGAGATGCTCCAGTATCGAAGAGTGCTAGTGCAGGAAGTGAGGCTACTAAGATTGTACCTAAGTTGTGTGGAATATGTTTAGGTGTAGGAAAATATATTTTGATATGTATAAAGATTGAAAGATAGTTTGAAAGAAAGGAAGTTACCAGTGATGACTTGGCCAGTGGCTTCAGCTTCTTCCACAGTCATTGTGAAAGCCTGTCGCCTCAGTACATTCCTCCTTGCTGGAGGAGGATTCCTCTGTCCGTTCCTCTGTCCTTGAGGTAGGTTCCTTTATGCTTGATGGAACTGACGAGAAGGAGGTGCAGTAGGTCCACGAGGAGGTGGAGCAGGGAGAGAAAGTCGAGGAGTAGGTGCCTGGATACATGGCCGCTGCGGATAGGTGATAGCTGATCTGGGTGCAGGGTTTGGATTGAGTCTATGAGGACAAGATCCAATATCGTTTGTGGATGAGCCACAGACTAAGTAAAGGCGATTAGCACGCCTGCAATCCTTTGCTAGGTGTCCATTCCTCCTGCAGTAGGTGCAAAAGTCAGAACTGGGCCGGTTGAATGGTACTCCCGGTCTCTTGGGTACAAACGGTGGCCTGGAAGAGGCTCCTCCTGCTATCTAAGTAGCAGGGTGCTTTACACCGACATATTGGGGTCTGCCCTTCTTCTTCACCACTGCCTCATATCTTCAGGCAGCCTTCAAAGCTAGGTCATGGGTTAGGAAATCCCCTGTAGTAAAGCAGCTTGGATCTCCTGGTCTAACCCTTGCTGAAATCGTCTAACCCTGATCTTAGCAGTCGGTATAAGATGTGCCACGAAATTTTTACGGTCTTGTGTTAGCTGTGTAGTATGTGATAATAGAAATTCAAATATTTAAAACATATTTTACCTACTCAACATAGTGAACTCAGTATCATACTCATCCACGGATTTGCTCCACATAGTGCCTTGTTGTAGGTGGATGAATTGCTGCTCCATATCGAATCGGGCAGTCTCTAGAAAATATTTCGCTTCGAACATGTTGCAAAAAGTCTTCCATTCGATCGGCTGGGTAAGACGGCTTTCTTCCGCCTTCGACCATACTCAGGCGTTATCCATAAGCTGCAGCTTCGCAACCCTTACCCAAGAAATGTCTGGCATTTATGCTGCTGCCAGATCGTCCTCAATGGATTGAGCCCATTTTTCAGCTTCCAGAGTGCTCTCTTTCCCAGAAAATTGCTTAGGATGCAGTGCCCGGAATTGTTTTACTCCAGGTGCCTCAGCTTCCGGGCAGATCATTAGGATAGCAGTCTGCTGCTGCTGTCCCACCAAGAGGCTCTTTATTGCCTCAAGCAGTACCGTCTACTCGTTGATCGGAGCTACAATGGTAGGCGTAAGTGGAAGAAGTGGTGGTGTGGTTTTGCCATTCACGTTGGTGCTAGTATTGTTCGGAGAATCCATAACCTTGAAAGAAAAATAAGGTTAGGATAGATTCAAGGAATATGAAATATAAAGAATGTTCAGTAGCCGAGTCTTATAATTCTTGTGTTATATTGCTTAGGTTTCCATGCAGAACTAACCTGCATAGGCCGCCAACAAAACCTGTCACGCCCCGCTTTCCGGTGTACGGATAAGGAGATGTGACTAAGCCCACGACGTCTTTACTCAGAAGTAAACACGTTAAGCATAAATAAGCAATATAATATAAATGTACACAAGAAAGACATGAGATGTAAATGAATAGCAACTTTTTATTTATTAAATATTCTCTAAAATACAACTGAAAAGTACATATAATATGGAAAGCAATGCCTAAACAATGGCATGAACTGAAAGCAAAAGTATATACAAGTGACTAAAGCTCGGGATCCTCGATGAACTGCCCCAAGTCTTCTGAGCTGGGCTCTATCTCCAGAGAGTCGGGTCCTCCTGACAACATTCCAAAGAAAGAATAGAAAGGGAATGTCGTTAGCGAACAATCGCTTGGTAAGTCCTAAAAAGATAGAAATGGAATAGACAAATAAGAGAGAATATAACTGTATAATATATGTTTGTTATACTAACGTAGTTGTTTGTATCTTGGTACAGAATATGCCAGTGTATACGAGAGGAGTCCAACTATTCCGTGTACTAAGGTATACGGAGCACAAGGAACCGGTAAGCCACGGAACAACAGCAACGGATATTCAGATTAGCTGTATTAAAGTGAACATCATCATGCCACTTTTAACACATTCCGTACCAATGTACCCCATTAAAAACCCCGTAATGTTTATTGTGTTGTTTTATAGATGTAAAACATGCCGAAACCATAATATCAATTGCTCATGTAAACGGATAAGGATGTAAACGGATAGTCTTCTAATCAAGTCAATGTATATCCATGGTTCGGTTAGTTCAAGACATGTTGATATAGATGGTATTGTGGTATTCATGTTTCAAGTTCCAACATATGGATTCATGTTGTATTGGAGTTATATTTGGATTGTATGTAGATTGGAATTGTATTCAGATTAGACTGAGACTCTGTCTGAGTCAGACACTTAAACAGAATTTGATTTTTGAATTAGATTTTTGAGTTATCGGTAACTGCTGCACATGGACGGCGGGATTTGTGACTTTTTCCAAGCCAATTACTGTTGATAACCCCGTTTTAGTTTTTTACCTTAAATAGGAAAGCATCCACTTTCTCCGGCTCTCTGAGGCTCAAGAGAATTGGTCCCGCTTAAACCTATATTTATTAGGGTCCTTATTATAAATTAATAAACTTGAGGGGGATTTATGAAAAATAGTTTTGATATAATTTCAAAATAAACCTCAAGTATTTATTAGTCGTATTTAAGGTTTTCATGGATGTAATTTTTTTAAAAGTGAAGTATTCTAGTGAATATAAATCTAGATTGAATAGTATATGGTATTTTAGTGTAAATTGGAATTGTCTGGATTTTTGATCGTATATTCATGAAATTTGTGATTACTTTGTTTAGAATTATATATATATATATTATCAAAATATCTATTTGAAATATATATAATAAATTCCGTCGAGATCGGATGCTCCGTGAGGAGGTTTGCAACTTGCTCTAGTAGTCCCAAGGATGTGAGATAACGCACACCATCCCGATCGGGTTCCCCAAAATGGGTTGTAGAGGCTTAATCGCAAGGAATGCATGTAATACAAGTTTAAAGAATATGGTTTTTAATAATTTATGGTATTTTAATGTAAATTCATATTTGTCCCAAGGATATTGTTTTCATGCAATCGTACTATATCAGGATGAATGTTGTGAGAGATAGGTCATTACCTCGTGAGATTTCTAAAGGTAATATGAGCGAGTATGATGAAAGATGTCGAATAGAAAGTTTATGGTATTTAATCGTAAAAGTGAAATAAAAGTTGCAAAGCATTGTATTTTGAATTGAAACTTGCTCTAAATGTTTGTTTATGATTACTAAACAAGTTGTAACAATATGGGTATTTGGTTATTAAGAAAAGTTATGTTTTAACCAAAATTAAAATCGGAAGTCGGAATAACTCCACTTCCGATGAGTTTTGAAAATGGATCTTTTTGGAATAGGAAGAGAGGAGAGGAGAAGGGACTTACTTAATGAAATGAAAGAGATGAGGTATAAGAACAATTTGATGGTTTCATGGAGTCACGGTGTCGCAAGAATTGTCACGAATCATCGCTGGAACTTGACCTTGGGCTAACTCCACTTGTACACTTTCTTGATTTGGAAAAATTTAAGAATTTTTGATAATGGATTTTAGAATGAAGAGGCTAGGGTATGATGTTGTATTAATATGAGAAATTTAGATTTTAAGGATTGAAGAAAGGAATTAAAAATTCATTAAAAGGGAACTAAAGAGGTGAATTTAATCTCTCTGTAAATTACAGAGAAATCAAACAGTACCAGGGTAGTGGGGAAGGCCAAGAGGTGTGGTGTTAAAAATTTTCAAGCATTCTAGACACGGGGGGGGGGGGCGCACCGCCGGCCCAATGGGCAATCTCGCCGGCTATTCTCGTGAGGTTGAATATGGGATTTGTGCCAGGTGTCGTGGTCTGTTCATATAACCCTGTGCACATGTTTATTTAATCCGACTTTTCATTTTTACGTGTATTGCACGTGTAAACTTTTGGGCTTCCAAAAAGTTTAAAAGAAAAATCATTAAAAATAATATGTGGCTGAGGGGATTCGAACACAGGGACTATGTCACAGCAGTGCAAGGCTTTACCAATGATCTACAAGTGCTTTCTTGCTGTTCTAAAACAAATTAAATATTTATAGCATACTCATGGTTGCAAATACTCTATTTAGTACTTTAACTTTAAAAAAAATTCTGTACATTAAAAAATAGAGTCGTTACATCGATTTTTCTTAGGTTTTCCGCCGTGGTATGTATCCTATCCTCCAGCTCTTTTGGTGCCGGTGGAAATTCTAAGATCTCCTCGTCATCCTCTTCGTTTGTGAAGCATCCGAAAAGGTCAATCATATTTTCGTACCCTCCTTCTCTTCAGATTATTATCATACGACAGGTACGATTCTGCTTCCATTTTCACGGTCGAGCTGATCCCAACCTGATGGTATAGGTCTACTTTGGCTTGTGTTTTTGTAGTGGGTTTATCCTCCAGTTATCGGACAACATGAACCTGCCTTATTGATATTGGTCCTCCATCCAGTTCTTGAACGTGAAACAGCCTTCAAGGGGGTGACTTATTGCTCGGTGATAGGAGCAATAATCCGGATGATGGACTTCATTTATCTGTTCAAGATGCTGAGACTCCGGAAGTATCATCATTTGGTGTTTCATGACAAGGTTGAATATCTTCCCAGTCTTGTTTCGGGGGAACGAGTATTTCCGACCCATCTTCTTTATGAAGGATGGGCTAAAAAGGGAACTTTCCTCGCTTAGAAAGCTTCTTGGACTTGTTTTGTAGTCCTTGAACGTTGCTCGCGATTGTCGCCTTATTCTTGTCTCCGCTACGGGATTCTCCTTTTCCACAGGAGCACACAGCGGGCTATGGATGAAGAGTATCATGCTCTACTTTTTCCAATGATTGCTTACTGAGACATCATGTCTTGGCCTTTTCATATATGGTCATTTCATGACTGTGGTTATTTCGACTCGCTTGAGACTCTTCGTTTATTATCATGTCAATTTGCTCTTCGAGCGACGGACTTGAGGTTCTTTGAGCGAGACTTTTTTCTCGTTCGGTGACATGGCTGCTTAGAGAAACATCTTCTTCTCCATTCAAGATGTTTATGGTATGGCAGCTGTAGATTTGTTCTAGTTTCTTAGATCGAATATATCCCAAGCCAATTGTTTCCATCTTCCCATTAGGCTTCTTTCGTTGAGTCCCGGAGATATCCTAAATCTTTTTATATAATTGGGCTTGTCGAACAGTTTGTTCGAAAGACACACATTGGCACTTTAACAGCTTCTTTAACCCTTCCGCATAGTATCTTGGCATACGGATGGGCTACAACTTGTCAAGAGTCGGATCGGCCTTATGCCAGACTTCTTTCTCTACCTTGGTCTCCATAGATTTATAGAAGAGAATCTCCTTTTCATCTCTTTGCCTTGGAGGCACGTAGAAAGTTTTCAATTCTCACATGCTATAAGTATTAAGTGCGTCAAGTTCCCTATAGTGTCGAGGCGGAGTCATTATAATATGTAGACTCTGATCTATTTCAGCAAGATTATGCACTGATGGGCGAACAGAGAACGCTGCATTAGTCTCATCTTCAGAGTCGCTGCCAAAGACCAGGATAGGGGTCGAGGGCCCGGTTTTATTGTTTTCTTTCTGAGACTTTCCCGAGTAGACAATTTGTTCGTCTTCATTGGTATCGCATCCAAAGACCGGGATGATGGACAGGGATTTTTGCTTATTTTCCGGCTTGTGGAACCTTTCAGTATCCTCGAAATCTGGATGAAAGAATTTTTCATCATCATACTTTCTCACTTCATTCACCGAGAAAGGATTGAGTTCTCTCGTGACAGTGTACTCCAATCCATCTTTGAAATACTTCATACACTGATGTTGTGTAGAAGGGATGGCGTTGTACTCATGTAGTAGAGCATTATAACAATTTTTGGCATTAATGACATGGAATTTGATGTCAGTGAAGAGCAGCCCGAAGTGGAGCATCAATATTATGGACCCAAGCGTCCACGACGACTGCCAGTCGAACCCCGAGATGGTAATTTTGTCTTGGGTAAGATGCTGTACATTCATACATATCTCCTTTAGCACTTTCACGTTGAGAAGATTGACAGAGGATTCGTTCTCATAAGGATTTTCCCTATCTTGATGTCATGGCAGTACCCGGTAACATATAACGGTCAATTATGCTCGTGTGTACCAAAGAGTATATCTTCATCGCTGAATGTAATATCAGTCGTATTGACCTCTGCCAGTTCATTTTTTATTTTCTCTTCTGCGAGGAAGGTTTGAAACTAATCAGGTTTTTTTAAGGCCTTGAGCAATGAGTCGCGTACCACTTTGGACAAGAGAAGGGCATCCAATATGCTCAGTTGTAAGGGTATCTTCCTCAAATGCACAAGGACGTTATAGTCCACCTTATTTTTCTTAGGAAGGACCTTTGCGTTGAGCTCTTTGGCCACATCTTCATCAAGGGTGATCTCCTCGTGCATTTCCCCTTCCCTTTATCCTTTTTATTCAAACCTTTGTTTCCGGGTCTGAGGTTTTTTCAGGAAGAGTGCGGTTGCGCACCTTGGATATTCTTGCAATCCTTTTCTTCCTCTTCTTTTTCTAAGGTAGAGCTTTCAAAGAGAGGACTGAGGGGCAATTCATCCTCAGAATCACTCCCGAACGTCAGACCCCAAAAAAATTCCCCTTTCAAATCAATACCAACCATATAACGGTTGACGGTTGCTTCTTTATGCATTTCCATCTTACTGCTCTCATAGTGATGAGCACGAGCCTCACGCCTCTCCTTCTTGAAGTGTTTTTATAGGAAACATATTCTTGCCACCACTTCTTGAAGGCGTTACATTTCTCGATGGGATGAGTGATCCTTCGATGGTGTGAGCTTTATTTTGGGTGTCCCTCTCCACCGTCGAAGTATGGGACCCCAGGAGTGTACATCATGAGATGTGATAGCTTCATCCCTATTGATAAGGCCTTGGCAAACCGCTTCTCAGTCTTGATATTGCTCTTATTTGTTGCGGGCATGTCTTGGCTTGGTCGAGGAGATTTATGACTCGTTCTCGCCGCAGCTTTTTTGTTCAAACGCTGATGTTCGGCCTTTCAATTGGGTCTTCTTCTGACAGTTCCATGATTTTTTATGCCGATTCTACGCCCAGTTCATCCATGTTGTTGGATACAGTGCCCTCAAGGTAATTATTGCAATTCCAAGTAGGCGGTTATGATAATTGAGAGAGGACCTATACAGGTAGAACAGTTTTTCTCGAGATGATAGTATGCTGTCTGGTTTATCTTCATCATTGATAAAGCCCGTAGGATTCTTGCTTAACTACCAGCATTATGATGGAAATCATATACGTGGAAGCTGGGTAGTCCATAAGCACATCCTTATATGTCCTTAGTTGTTAGAGTATCGAGACCGGACATCAATATTCTGGAGTAGACTAGTCTATACGTTTCTATACCCCTAAGAGGGCCGTTGGCCGGTCTCACAAGCCATTGGTATTGTGTTACCTAAGATAGTATACTGATGCTCATGAAGGTGAGTACACCGAACGGACTCACCGAGAACTTCTAGATGGTATTATATCTATCTTCAGATGGAATTTCTCAGGTGGCATAAGTACATGTTAGTCTTTTGACATGAGATTGTCATTTGTCTCGTGTGAGTTCCCACTGTACTTAGATTACTATCCTACCATGGCTTAAAGGAGTAACGCAAATAGGTTTTAGTTGGGTACAATCTCGAACCACGTGGAGGAACTGAGAGATTGTCAAGGATTCGTCTCTCTTGGTATTAGGAGTCGATATCGCGTTGTGTTCAGTTGGCCATCACCCTAAATCCGTGGGCATGGTAGATGAGATTTACTGATATGAGTTCAGTAGTTTCTCTGTTGATGATGAGCTTGACTTTGACATGACTTATCGGGTTTTTAGGGGTCTGACGTTATCCACCCCTAGATCCGGTATGCGATACTCTTAGACGAAAAGACCGGACTGTACGAAGATTGTCACATTCAGGTTCAGTAAGGTAAGGACGCACTTGATTGTCGACCCCCCTTTCAGCAAGTATCTGGGTAGCCGTTACGTACAGCTAGTGCCGCTGACGTGCTTGTAGTTAAACCCGCTGCCGGTGCTATGTCGAGTCTTTAAAGTCCCACACGGAGGGTTTTCCCGCTTCAGTTGATAGATATAGAGGTCGTACGTTGGTACGTGCAGGGGTCCAATTAAATACGTGTATGGGATATACGAATTTTAATCAAACAGTTGATAATATTAGCCAGCTTAGGATTAAGCCAGATTATTAAATCATGTTTTGATTTAATAATATATATATATATTGATATATATATTTTTTTATTATTGTGCACTATTTATTTCCTCTCTTTGGTGCTATTCGTATTTTTATACGGATACGCGTATATGTAGCGATACATATACTTAGTGAAGCATTCCGTATTTATACGAGAATACTTCTAGAAGATGGACACATCATTTCTTGATTTTTCTTTTTTAAGAAAATCAGAAATGAGGTGGAGGATAGGTGTAAAGGAGTATCGTAGAGATATATGGCTTTGTTTTTTATATTAGAAATTCATTTGGTTCTAATATTCAAGTATGGTTGCAAAATTTAGCCATTCTTTTTCTACACTTATTCTCATCATGAAAAAGACTAGGCCATTTTTTCTGGTGATGGCTACCTCCTCTTCACCTCCTTCTCCTTCTTCTTCACTTGCTCACTTGAGAATAGAAAAGAGAGAAATAAGTTAGTGAAAAAATTCTTACGTCATCCACAATCCATTCCTAGCAAGTTTGGAGCGTCGGTCGGAGCTTGGATCGGTCTTCCTTGGGTGGATCTTCGGTAAGGGCGGTCGCCTCTCAAGCGCATTTCCGGTAGTTACGAGCTTGGAGGTGTCTTCCACGATTAGGTGGATACACATCAAAAGTTGTAAACTCTACGAACCTTGTAAGTTAGTTACTAGTTTAAGTGTATGGTTCGATTCCTTGGGTATATGTGTTTTGTGCTTGCTTAATATCATTGTTTTCGCTTCCTCCTTGGCCGCGGCTTCCGTGGCGTGAGCACAACACACCGGCACATGTCGTTGTCCAATGCTGTCAGAGCTTCTTCATCATATAGTGATGGATAGTGTTAGTTATATGTATGCCCTAGGGACCATTACTATACATAGGATGTATATTGTAGTGGATGCTTGGACATATATAGGGAGGACTTTCTTGCTCGACATGATAGTATGCTATCTGGTTGCTCTTTACCTAAACATGTACACTGATTGTCTCTCTGTTACATATTGGTAAAGCCCTTAGGATGTGTACTTGACTACCTAGACTATGATGCGGATCATACTAGTGGGGACATGGTAGTCCATAAGTGTTAGTTGTATGTATGCCCTAGAGGCCAGTATTGTACAGATGATGTATATTATATTGGATGCTTGGATATATATAGAGATGACTTTCTTGCTCGATATGATAGTATGCTATCTGGTTACTCTTTATCTTAACATGTATACTAGTCTTTTTAAACTGTCTTGTAGTTACATGTTGGTAAAGCCCTTAGGATGTGTACTTGACTACCTGGACTATGATGCAGATCATACTAGTGGGGACATGGTAGTCCATAGGTATATCCTTCAAGGTCCCTAGTCGTGGGTGTATCGAGACGGGGCATCGATATACCAGTGTAGACTAGCGTATACGCTTCTCGACCCATGAGATGGGCGATGGATGATCCTATATCCATTGGTGTTTGACATCAGAGATGGTGTACGGGTGCTCAGTGGAGACTGGGTACACTGGACGGACTCACCGAGAACTCCCAGATGGTATTATACCTCACGTCAGATGGCAGTTCTCAGGTGACACTTGTACAGGTTAGTCTGTAGACCCGAGATCGTCATAGAGTCTTGTGTGATTCCTACTGTGCTTTGATCTCCACCTTACCACGTCCATGAGGGCGTGCAAAACGGTGGTCTTTGGGTACAGTCCCGAGTCACATGGAGGCAATGAGCGATAGGAGGGGTTTCGTCTCTCCCGGTATTGGGGGTTGATGTTGCGCTGTGCTTGATTGGCCGGAACAGGGAAGTCCCTGGCCAGGGCTGATCATAGATTTGCTGGTAAGTGTTACCAGTAGTTTCTCGACCCGTTATGAGCCTCACATCGGCACGACTTATCGGTTACTGGGGTCTGACGTTTACCACCCCTAGACTTGATATGCGACATATCAGACGAACAGACCGGACTGTATGGTAAGTGTTACTGGTTGGATTCACAGGAGTGTGAGCGGGCTAGCTCGTCGATCTTCTGATCGCTCAATACCCGGATGGCCGTTACGTTTAGCAGACCGCTTGCGGCTTGTGGGTGCTTGATATGATCATCATCTGCTACCGGCGTATTGACGAGTCTTTAGAGTCCTACACAGAGGTTTCCTGGCTCAAGCGAAACGAAATAGGAGAGCATATGAGATATGTGCAGGACCGAGAATAATGCGTGTATGTGATACCATATTCCATTCTCGCGATAAATGTATCGATTGGTTATATTCGATATAACCTAGATATCGAATCAAGGATTGATTCGATATGCCGATACATAGGATCCTAGTTGGTTATATGCGATATGACCGGATCGTTAAATCAACTGTTGATTTAATGATTTAATGTATAATTATATATTTGATATATTACTTTGCATTAACTAGTATTGGTTCACTTTAAATGGATTTTCTCACTTGATGTGCAAGTTGTATATGTGATATACTTTTGTGCACATGTTTGTATCATGTTTGATGATACTTGCTCATTTGGTTAAGTGTAAAGAATTAAACCTTGGTTAAGAAAGCGGTTAGGGTTTTTATTTATTCATTCCTTTTTCTTTTTAATTTGGATTAAAAAGAAATGGCAAAAGAAAAACAAAAGGGTTGCTTTCATTCTTGAAGCTTGTTGAAGCTTCATGAAGCTTTGACCAAAGTGACCACTTTGTCTTCATGCTTAACCCTAACCATTCTTCTAACCTTAGTCAATTCTCTACACCTAACCATGGTTCACATTATGATAAGTATTCATTTTCTTTTTCATTTTGAAGATGATATCATAATATTCTATCTTCTTCTTCTTCTTCATCTTCATGAAGAAAACCTTGCCTTCATCAATGGCACCTTGAGAAAAAGAGTGAGAAATCCAATTCTAAAGTGAACCCACCTCCTATTTCTTCACCCTCTACCTCTTGCCAAGTAGTATAGGGTGTTTTCTTCACGAGTTTCACAACTTGGTGAAGTTGGAGCTTGAACTTGTGATGTCTCGACGTAGATCATCTTCGGCACGAAGCCGACGACCTAGCCCGCCCATTTCTCCGATGAAGCCGACGATTGAGTTCGGGATTCAAGATGGACAGCGAGAGGACGCCTACATGGAGCTAAGGAAGTGGAGAAACGGATCTACAAAGGTTGTAGCCTCTCTTCTTTAGTTAAGATGTTAACTAGTTTCGTTTTTCGCCTAGAATTCTAGTCGACGATCCGTATTAGGGTTTCTCGGCACCCATAAAATTTGAAATTGGCATGGTTGATACCTTGTGAGACCTCTATAGTGTGCCTAGGAACCCTACAGTGGTATCAGAGCCTAGCTAGAGCCTTAGGCGAAGTGTAGACGACGTTTGAAATCCGAACGAACCGAAACCCTAATTCCCAAAACGCTCTCTGGACTTTTTCTAAAAACTATGTTTTTTCCAGATTAAAAATGCTTAAAAAATTCAGCAGGAAGTTCTAAGAATTACGGTGCAAAATTTTCAAAATGATACCTCCAAAGTGCGGCGGAACCGCGGCAGAAGCATGGCTTCTGCGGCGGTTCCGCGCCCTGATGATGACGTCAGCCCTCCTCCTTTGCACAGTAATTCCTATTTCACAGTGCTGAGTTTTCTGGGAATTTTTAAATTGACTCAAGAGTTGAGTGTTCTGGGGTTGCATTGGAAATCGGTGTTTCGATCGGATTATCAAGCTTTGTCTAAGTGGCTTTCCGGATATTTTGGAATATGTTAAAAAGTTCGACCGGATGTAAATACCCAATCTTTCCCCTGCCGGAAAATATCCAAGTGTTGGATTTTTCTGTGGTTTAAGGACGTTCTGAGTAGTGCAAGTAACGCGATGGTCCCTCTAGAAGACAACAAACCTTAACTCGATTATGTGACCGTCTTGAACTGCCCTTTGAACCTTCGGGTTTGGGGCAGTACGGCGTGCCACATGTGAGGCGTTGGCTTGACCCTTCTACGGCTGGACCGTTGGTACTGAGGTATGAAGTGAATGTCTTTAAACCTATTTCATGTGTTGAACGGTTTCGGGAAACCTTGGGTGTTCGAATGTTCGATCGGAAAGTTTAATATTTTCTATTTATCCGGAATGGGATACAATAATTGGAATTCACAAACAGTTATGAGATAACTGAATGAATGTTATAAATCTAGCGGTTTAGTCTCAGTTAATATTGAAAAGAGTTTTCGGTAATGAGACTAAAATGCGGGGTTTATAATTGTTAGGCATGTGATGTCTACGTATTTCATTTGATTAGGCATGCGATGTCTAAAGAGGTTGCGGATTCCAACTGTTGTAGTTTTACACTTTCTTTTCTGTGACCGTAAGTGTAATATGTGATATCGCCGGTTTTGTTGCTATATGTCAACGACAATTGGGATGCGCATATTTACTTACGTTGATGACATGTGATGTTATGTGTTGCTTGATATGTTATATTGGATTGTCGTGTTTGAATAGCCGGGGGTTTTTATGTGAGATGAGTGTTTTTCATTTTCATTCATGTAAAAACTTGTATGTAATATCTTTTATTGGGACACTTCCAGGTTGCGGAAGATGTCACCCTTTGTATATTATTTACTTTTCCGCATTAGGATAGACCCAAGGAGGGGAGCACAAGTAACCGGGTTCTGGGGTCCAGTGGGAGACCAACTCGAGGAGTCGAGTCCGGGTCTCCTAACCATAGAATTGGCAGGGTTGCTTGCCGCTCTCGTAGGGGTCTAGGGGTGTGGGATTGGCTATTCATCACGACCGTGGAATCCGTGTTTTATACTGGCTCGTATTGAAAACACGGACGTCCTAGTATATCCAATGTTTCATATGTTTCTTCTGCTGCGATATCTGTGATGTGATCATGTGATGTTCTGTGATAGATACAGTATATAGTATATATGATATATTATATAGACGTTACTTATGTTTTGCACCCGCACTAGCCCTGCCCTGCTCTGTCGTTAGTTACCTAACCTAACGGTGCACGAGGGGACATCCAGGCGAATGCGGATGGCATAAGTGTACGTCGTATTTATCTGTGATGTTTAGGTGACTTAAATGATGGGACTTCATTAATGTGATTAATGAAATAAAAGAAACCAAATGATGTTGTAGAATCGAATTTTAAATAAAACAGGTAGCTACAGTTCTTGCTTTGCATAGCGGTATATATGATATACCCTGCACCTTATTCGATGAGGAAAGGACCGAGATCCCTTCACCGGGAGTGACTCCTTTAGCAATAACTGGCAGATGCTACATACTCGGTCTGCTTTTGATTGCTTCTATAGTTTTTTGCTTTGCACAGTGATATATATGATATATCCCGCACCTCATTCGACGAGGAAAGGGCCGACGATCCCTTCACCAGGAGTGACCTCTTTAGCAAAACTAGAAAAGCCTCAAAATCACTCCATTTCAAAACTTCATTTGATCCTACAACGATATCAAGTTCATTACGTAATAGGTTTTTTGAAAACCTGCGTAGCCCTCCGTCATTTCAGATAAGTACTACTTAGTATTCGTGCTACGGTAGTTTGGCATTCGTCAAGGCGTAGTGTACGGTAGCTAACTAGTATTTATCTGCTTATGCATATGATGCAGATTGGATTAGGGTATTCGTACGGCGTTGTTTGGCATTCGTCAAGGGTCGTGCGGGTGGGTTTAATTCAATCAAGAAATGTACGGGTTGAACTTGACTAGTAGACTATGGGTTGTTTGGCATTCGTCAAGGTCATAGAACACTAGGGGTAAAATATTATTGGGAATTTCAAGTGTTGAAATTTGCAATGAGATTGCATACCTTCTATGAGATAGTTGGATCCCGATACCCACTGCGAGTAAGAGTTACTCCTGGGAGAGTTTTACACATTGCAATTAGCTAATCAAGTAGGTGTCTAGAAAGGTGTCAACGGGGTTACGCCTCTGGGAAAACGAGGTTTACATTAATTAGGGTCGTGCGAAAGCACGGGGAACCTCCCTCAAAGTACCGACACTGGCCTGGCTGAAAGATTGGCGAACTTGTAATGTGTAATTAATCCCGGCTAGTCTTTCTTTTTAGGGTTTGAAGGAAGATTTGATAAAAACCAGTGGGAGCCATCCTGATTAGATAAGATAATAACCAATCTGATCTTGCAAGAGCATACGCTAAAGTGTTTTCTTCTCTCTCTCTCCAGGTAGCGACCATGTCATGCCCTAATAAAGATAATAATATGGATGTATTGACCGAACCCGCATGTTATACTTTGCAGGGGAACGTTGGACCCGTTCTTTCTTATAAGAGTTATAAGACTGAACAGGGAATAGGAGAATATCTAGATTCTCAAGCCGCCCAAAAGAACATACATGTTGATGCATCTTCTTCGGGTGTGTTAGTTAATGAGAACTGTTTTTCAGTTCACCCTACGTCCTGGGTATTAGATACGGGATCAGGATCCCATATATGTAAGCAGTTACATGGGCTACGGAAAGGTAGAGAACTGGGTAAAGGTGATCATTCCGTTCAAGTAGGGAACGGTGCAAATGTTGCAGCCAAAGCAGTTGGCGAATATCACCTAGTATTACCAAGTGGTGATACAATGATTCTGAATGAGTGCTATTATATACCGAACATGATGTGCAACATTATATCAGTTTCTTTATTGAGTAAAGAAGGATATAATTTTGTAGTACAGGATAATGTTATGAACATATTCCTAGATCAAAAGTTGATTGCATCAGGCTCGTTACATAATGGCATATTCATTCTAAATCAAAATACAGTCCTCAATATACAAAACACACATAAGAGGAAAAGTTCAGAAATGAACGAATCCTACTTGTGGCATTGTAGACTTGGTCATATCAATGCGACACGACTGGCTAAGTTACATAAGGATGGTTATTTGAATCCGTTCGAATTATCATCTTATGATACTTGCCATTCATGTCTTAAAGGAAAAATGACCAAAGCTCCGTTTAGTGGACACGGAGAAAGAGTTACTGAACTCTTATGACTGGTACATAGTGATGTATGCGGTCCCATGTCTACCCATGCCAGGAACGGTTCTTCCTACTTCATTACATTCACTGACGATTTCTCTAGATACGGGCATGTGTTCCTATTGAAACACAAGTCTGAAGCTTTTGAGAAATTTAGAGAATATAAGCAAGAAGTAGAGAACCAAACGGGCAAAAGTATTAAGATCCTTCGATCTGATCGAGGAGGAGAATACTTGAGCAATGAGTTCCAAGATTATCTAAAAGAGAATGGAATTATCTCTCAGCTTACTCCACCTTATACACCGCAGCACAACGGTGTATCGGAACGAAGGAATCGCACCCTATTAGATATGGTGCGTTCAATGATGAGTACAGCTGAGTTACCTATTTCCTTCTGGGGGTATGCGCTTGAGACAGCCATACACCTATTGAATATGGTTTCTACCAAATCAGTGCCTACCACTCCATATGAGATATGGAAAGGGAAGAGACCATCTCTTAAGTATGTTAAGATATGGGGTTGTCCAGCCTATGTCGAAAGACAAAATCCGGACAAACTCGAGGCAAGATCAGTCTTATGTAAGTTTGTAGGATATCCCAAAAATTCACAAGGGTATATCTTCTACCACCCCAAGGAACAAAAGGTGTTTGTTTCTCGACATGCCACTTTCTTAGAAAAAGGTTTTCTTATGAAACAGATTAGTGGCATTGGGGTAGAACTGGAAGAGGTTCCAGCAACACAAACTATAACTGAAGATTTGGTAGAACCAGAGGATTCAGTAGTACCCGACGAACCCCAGCCTCTCCGCCGATCTAGCAGGGTTTCTCGTCCACCTGAGAGATACTACGGTTTTCTCATTGACGGTGGAAGCGAAGATTGCATCATGGAGGAGGATGACCCAACTAGTTTCGAGCAGGCCATCATGAGTAGGGACTCAGTGAAATGGCTGGATGCTATGCGGTCCGAGATGGAATCCATGTACACCAACAAAGTATGGACTTTGGATGTTGCTCCTGAAGGGGTAAAACCCATTGGGAGCAAGTGGATCTTCAAGAAGAAACTTGGTGTAGATTGGAAAGTGGAGACTTTCAAAGCTAGACTTGTTGCAAAGGGTTTTCGTCAAAGACCAGGTGTGGACTATGACGAAACCTTTTCTCCAGTGGCTATGCTTAAATCCATCCGGATCATGCTTGCCATCGCTGCATATCATGACTACGAAATCTGGCAAATGGATGTTAAGACCGCCTTTCTAAACGGTGATTTAGAAGAGTGCGTGTACATGACTCAGCCAGAGGGCTTCGTAGATAGTGGGAGCAGCGGGAAGGTGTGCAAGCTGCTTAAATCCATTTATGGATTAAAGCAAGCATCGCGGAGTTGGAACATCTGCTTTGACGTCGTTATCAAAGAGTTTGATTTCGTCAAAAATCCAGATGAACCTTGTATCTACAAGAAGGTGGCAGAGAGTAAGGTTGTCTTCCTCGTATTGTACGTGGACGACATACTCTTGATAGGAAATGATATTCCTATGCTGCAATCGGTCAAGCTCTTCTTATCACAAAGATTCTCAATGAAAGATCTTGGTGATGCCTCCTGCATATTGGGAATTAGGATCTATAGAGATAGATCCAAACGGATTTTGGGATTGTCCCAATCCAGGTACATTAACACCATACTAAAGAGGTTTAGTATGGAAGAATCCAAGCGTGGGAACTTGCCCACGATCTCTGGAGTCACTCTCTCCAAAGAGATGTCTCTCAAGACTGATTTGGAGAGAGCTGGCATGCAAGGGATACCCTATGCTTCGGCTGTAGGCTCTATCATGTATGCGATGCTATGTACCAGACCCGATGTAGCATACTCACTAAGTGTAGTGAGCAGGTATCAAGCTGATCCTGGAGAGAGTCACTGGACAGCTGTGAAGAGCATTCTCAAGTACTTGCGAAGGACTAAAGAGATGCTCTTGGTGTATGGTAACGGAGAACTCCAAATGGAGTCCTTTACCGATTCGAGCTTCCAGAGTGATAAGGACGACTCTAAGTCGCAGTCAGGATTTGTCTTTACCCTTTACGGAGGGGCAGTTAGCTGGAAGAGTTCCAAGCAGGAAACCGTGGCAGACTCGACGATGGAGGCTGAATACATCGCTGCCAACGATGCTGCCAAAGAGGCTGTCTGGATCAAGAAGTTCATTACTGAACTTGGAGTGGTTCCATCCATTGAGCATCCAATACCTTTGTATTGCGATAACAATGGAGCGGTGGCTTTGGCCAAGGAACCCAGGTCCCATCAGCGATCCAGGCATATTCTGAGGCGGTATCACCTGATCCGGGAGATAGTTGATCGCCGGGAGATCGAGGTCAGGAGGGTTGACACGAAGAACAACACGGCGGATCCACTCACGAAGGCCATTCCCCAGATACAGTTTGAGAGACTCTTCGGGATGCTCGGTATGCGATACTACAGCAGCTGGCCCTAGTGCAAGTGGGAGATTGTTAGTTGTATGTATGCCCTAGAGGCCAGTATTGTACAGATGATGTATATTATATTGGATGCTTGGACATATATAGAGATGACTTTCTTGCTCGATATGATAGTATGCTATCTGGTTACTCTTTATCTTAACATGTATACTAGTCTTTTTAAACTGTCTTGTAGTTACATGTTGGTAAAGCCCTTAGGATGTGTACTTGACTACCTGGACTATGATGCAGATCATACTAGTGGGGGCATGGTAGTCCATAGGTATATCCTTCAAGGTGCCTAGTCGTGGGTGTATCGAGACGGGGCATCGATATACCAGTGTAGACTAGCGTATACGCTTCTCGACCCATGAGATGGGCGATGGATGATCCTATATCCATTGGTGTTTGACATCACAGATGGTGTACGGGTGCTCAGTGGAGACTGGGTACACTGGACGGACTCGCCGAGAACTCCCAGATGGTATTATACCTCACGTCAGATGGCAGTTCTCAGGTGACACTTGTACAGGTTAGTCTGTAGACCCGAGATCGTCATAGAGTCTTGTGTGATTCCCACTGTGCTTTGATCTCCACCTTACCACGTCCATGAGGGCATGCAAAACGGTGGTCTTTGGGTACAGTCCCGAGTCACATGGAGGCAATGAGCGATAGGAGGGGTTTCGTCTCTCCCGGTATTGGGGGTTGATGTTGCGCTGTGCTCGATTGGCCGTAACAGGGAAGTCCCTGGCCAGGGCTGATCAGAGATTTGCTGGTAAGTGTTACGAGTAGTTTCTCGACCCGTTATGAGCCTCACATCGGCACGACTTATCGGTTACTGGGGTCTGACGTTTACCACCCCTAGACTTGATATGCGACATATCAGACGAACAGACCGGACTGTATGGTAAGTGTTACTGGTTGGATTCACAGGAGTGTGAGCGGGCTAGCTCGTCGATCTTCTGATCGCTCAATACCCGGATGGCCGTTACGTTTAGCAGACCGCTTGCGGCTTGTGGGTGCTTGATATGATCATCATCTGCTACCGGCGTATTGACGTGTCTTTAGAGTCCTACACAGAGGTTTCCTGGCTCAAGCGAAACGAAATAGGAGCGCATATGAGATATGTGCAGGACCGAGAATAATGCGTGTATGTGATACCGTATTCCATTCTCGCGATAGATGTATCGATTGGTTATATTCGATATAACCTAAATATCGAATCAAGGATTGATTCGATATGCCGATACATAGGATCCTAGTTGGTTATATGCGATATGACCGGATCGTTAAATCAACTGTTGATTTAATGATTTAATGTATAATTATATATTTGATATATTAATTTGCATTAACTAGTATTGGTTCACTTTAAATGGATTTTCTCACTTGATGTGCAAGTTGTATATGTGATATACTTTTGTGCACATGTTTGTATCATGTTTGATGATACTTGCTCATTTGGTTAAGTGTAAAGAATTAAACCTTGGTTAAGAAAGCGGTTAGGGTTTTTATTTATTCATTCCTTTTTCTTTTTAATTTGGATTAAAAAGAAATGGCAAAAGAAAAACAAAAGGGTTGCTTTCATTCTTGAAGCTTGTTGAAGCTTCATGAAGCTTTGACCAAAGTGACCACTTTGTCTTCATGCTTAACCCTAACCATTCTTCTAACCTTAGTCAATTCTCTACACCTAACCATGGTTCACATTATGATAAGTATTCATTTTCTTTTTCATTTTGAAGATGATATCATAATATTCTATCTTCTTCTTCTTCTTCATCTTCATGAAGAAAACCTTGCCTTCATCAATGGCACCTTGAGAAAAAGAGTGAGAAATCCAATTCTAAAGTGAACCCACCTCGTATTTCTTCACCCTCTACCTCTTGCCAAGTAGTATAGGGTGTTTTCTTCACGAGTTTCACAACTTGGTGAAGTTGGAGCTTGAACTTGTGATGCCTCGACGTAGATCATCTTCGGCACGAAGCCGACGACCTAGCCCGCCCATTTCTCCGATGAAGCCGACGATTGAGTTCGGGATTCAAGATGGACAGTGAGAGGACGCCTACATGGAGCTAAGGAAGTGGAGAAACGGATCTACAAAGGTTGTAGCCTCTCTCCTTTAGTTAAGATGTTAACTAGTTTCGTTTTTCGCCTAGAATTCTAGTCGACGATCCGTATTAGGGTTTCTCGGCACCCATAAAATTTGAAATTGGCATGGTTGATGCCTTGTGAGACCTCTATAGTGTGCCTAGGAACCCTACAATAAGTACATCCTTCAAAGTCCCTAGTCGTAGGTATATCGAGACGGGGCATCGATATACCAGAGTAGACTAGCGTATACCTTCTCGACCCATACAGATGGGCGATGGATGATCCCATATCCATTGGTGTTTGACATTAGAGATGATATACGGGTGCTCAGTGGAGACTGGGTACACTGGACGGACTCGCCGAGAACTCCCAGATGGTATTATACCTTACGTCAGATGGCAGTTCTCTGGTGACACTGGTACAGAGTAGTCTGTTGACCCGAGATCGTTATAGAGTCTTGTGTGGTTCCCACTGTGCTTTGATTTCCACCTTACCACGTCCAAGAAGGCATGCAAAACGGTGGTTTTTGGGTACAGTCCCGAATCACATGGAGGCAATGAGCGATAGGAGGGGATTCGTCTCTCCCGGTATAGGGAGTTGATGTTGCGCTGTGTTCGATTGGCTATAACCGGAAATCCCTGGCCAGGGTTGCTGAGATTTACTGGTAAGTGTTACCAGTAGTTTCTCGAATTGTTATAGATCTCATATCGACACGACTTATCGAGCTGTTGGGGTCTGACGTTTACCACCCCTAGGCGAGATATGCGACATATCAGACGACGAGACCGGACTGTACGGTAAGTGTTACTGGTTGGATTCACAGAAGTATGAGCTGGCTTGCTCGTCGATCTTCTGATCGCTCAATACCCGGGTGGCCGTTATGTTTAGCAGACTGCTTGCGGCTTGTGGGTGTTTGATATGATCATCACCTGCTGCCGGCGTATTGACGAGTCTTTAGAGTCCTACACAGAGGTTTCCTGGCTCAAGCGAAACGAAATAGGAGCGCATATGAGATATGTGCGGGACCGAGAATAATGCGTGTATGTGATACCGTATTCTATTCTCGCGATGAATGTATCGAATGGTTGTATGTGATATAACCTAGTTATCGAATCAAGGATTGATTCGATAAGCCGATACATTGGATATTAGTCGGTTATATGCGATATGACCGGATCGTTAAATTAAGTGTTGATTTAATGATTTAATGTATAATTATATATTTGATATATTACTTTGCATTAACTTGTATTGGTTCACTTTAAATGGATTTTCTCACTTGAAATACACAAGTTGTATATGTGATATACTTTTGTGCACTTGATTGTATCATGTTTGATGATACATGCTTACTTGAGTTTGTGTAAAGATCAAACCATGGTTATTTAAATGGTTAGGGTTTTGTTTTTCATATTCATTTATTTATTTATTTATTCTTTTTGGAAGGATAAATAAAATGGTGACTTATTTTGTTTCTTTCTTGAAACTTCTTGAAGTGTTGAAAGTCAAAGCCATTTTGTTTCTTTCCTAAACCCTAACCCTTTAACTTAACCCTAGTTTATTCTCTACACTTGACCATGGTTGGTTTATGATAAGTATTCATTTATTTTCTATTTTGGAAATACTAATGATATTCTATCATCTTCTTCTTCTTCTTCTTCAAGAAGAAGCTTGCCTCCATCAATGGCAACTAGTGAAAAAGAGTGAGAAATCCAATTCTAAAGTGAACCCACTTCCTATTTCTTCATCCTCTACCTCTTGCCAAGTAGTATAGGGTGTTTTCTTCACAAGTTTCTTGACTTGGTGAAGTTGGAGCTTGATCTAGTGTTGCCTCGACGTAGATCATTTTCGGCATCGAAGTCGATGACCTAGCCCGCCCATTTCTCCGATGAAGCCGACGCTAGAGTCCGGGATCCGATATGGACAGCGAGGAGACTTCATTACGGAGCCATGGAGGTAGAGAACCGGATCTACAAAGGTTGTAGCCTCTTTCTTGTAGTTAAGTTGTTAACTAGTTTCCTTTTTCGCCTAAAATTCTAGTTAACGATACGTATTAGGGTTTCTCGGCACTTGTAAAATTTGAAATTGGTATGGTTGATGCCTTGTGAGACCTCATTAGTGTGCCTAGGAACCCTACAGTGGTATCAGAGCCTAGCTAGAGCCTTAGGCGATGTGTAGATGGAGTTAGAAGTCCGATCGACCCGAAACCCCAATTCCAAAATGCTCTCTGGACTTTTTTGAAAAACTGGGTTTTTTCCATATTAAAAATTCTTTAAAAATTCAGCAGGAAATTTGAAGAATTACTGTGGAGCATGTGCTCATGATTTGTCCAAAGCGCGGTGGAACCGTGGCACAAGCATGGCTTGTGCGGCGGTTCCGCGGCCAAGTTGTCACATCACCTCTTGAAAAATGCACAGTAATTCTTATCTTTTAGTGCTGTATTTTCTGGGAATTTTTAACTTACTCTCCACTGTTGAGTTTTCTGGAGTTGTTTTGGGGATTCGATTATTCGATCGAATTGTCTAATTTTGTCTATGTGTTTTCCGGATAATTTTTGAATATGTTAAAAAGTTCGACCGGTTATGAATACCCACTTTTTCCCCTGTCGGGAAATTTCCAATTGTTGGATATTTCCGTGGTTTAAAGACGTTCTAAGTAGTGCAAGTAACGCGATGGACCCTCTAAAAGACAACAAACCTTAACTCGATTGTGTGACCGTCTTGAACTGCCCTTTGAACCTTCGGGTTTGGGGCAGTACGGCATGCCACATGTGAGGTGTTGGCTTGACCCTTCTACGGCTGGACCGTTGGTACTGAGGCATGAACTGGATGTTTTTAAACTTGTTTCATGTGTTGAGCTGTTTCGGGAAAACTTGGGTGTTTGAATGTTCGATCGCAAAGTTTAACATTTTCTATTTATCTGGAATGGGATACAATAATTGGAATTCACAAGAATTTATGAGATAACTGAATGAATGTTATAAACATAGCACTTTAGTCTCACTTGATCGGTTGCCACGGAATTTTGATGTGATCAAAAGTCCGTCGCAATCACGTAGCGTACGTGGATACTCGCCGGGTAAACTTAATAGACAGCCTCACTCCATAGCCCCGACCAAGTGACTGTAGGAGAACCCCGTCGCCGAAAGCATCCGTTCGGGTGCTCGCAGCAGCGGTGTTCCGCCTTGGTGCACTTCGTCGACGGCGTCGGGGGTGCGGCCGCCTACTAAAGTTTGCGACGAGCATTCGATCAGGATGTCGGGAATCTTGTTGAATTACCCGACTTGATATTGAAAAGTGTTTTCGATTTTGAGACTAAATGCGGGGTTTATAATTGTTAGGTATGTGATGTCTAAGGTATTCATTTGATTAGGCATGCGATGTCTATGCAGATTGCGGATTCCAACTGTTGTAGTTTTACACTTTCTTTTCTGTGACCGTAAGTGTAATATGTGATATCGCCGGTTTCGTTGCTATATGTCAACGACAATTGGGATGGGCATATTTACTTACGTTGATGACATGTGATGTTATGTGTTGCTGGATATGTTAGATTGGATCGTCGTGTTTGAATAGCCGGGGGTTTTTTATGTGAGATGAGTGTTTTTCATTTTTATTCATGTAAAAACTTGTATGTAATATTCTTTTATTGGGGCACTTCCAGGTTGCGGAAGATGTCACCTTTTGTATATTATTTTCTTTTCCGCACTAGGATAGACCCAAGGAGGGGAGCACAAGTAACCGGGTTCTGGAGTCCAGTGGGAGACCAACTCGAGGAGTCGAGTCCGGGTCTCCTAACTCTAGAATTGGTAGGGTTGCTTGCCGCTCTCGTAGGGGTCTAGGGGTGTGGGTTTGGCTATTCATCGCGACCGTGGAATCCGTGTTTTATACTGGCTTGTATTGAAAACACGGACGTCCTAGTATATCCAATATTTCATATGATTCTTCTGCTGCGATATCTGTGATGTGATCATGTGATGTTCTGTGATAGATACTGTATATAGTATATATGATATATTATATAGATGTTACTTATGTTTTACACCCGCGCTAGCCCTGCCCCGCTCTGCCGTTAGTTACCTAACCTAACAGTGCACGAGGGGACATCTAGGCGAATGCGGATGGCATAAGTGTACATCGTATTTATCTGTGATGTTTAGGTACTTAAATGATGGGACTTCATTAATATGATTAATGAAATAAAAAGAAACCTAAAGATGTTGTAGAATCGAATTTCAAAAATAAAACAGGTAGCTACAGTTCTTGCTTTGCACAGCGGTATATATGATATATCCTGCACCTTATTCGATAAGGAAAGGACCGAGATCCCTTCACCGGGAGTGACTCCTTTAGAAATAACTGGCAGATGCTACACACTCGGTTTGTCTTTTGATTGCTTTTAAGAGTTTTTGCTTTGCACAGTGATATATATGATATATCCCGCACCTTATTCGATGAGGAAAGGACCGACGATCCCTTCTCCGGGAGTGACCCCTTTAGCAAAACTAGAAAAGTCTCAAAAGCACTCCATTTTAAAATCATTTGATTCTACAACGATATCAAGTTCATTACGCAATAGGTTTTCAGAAAAACCTGTCGTAGCCCTCCGTCATTTCAGATAAGTAGTAGTTAGTATTCGTGCTACGTTTGTTGGCCTTTGTTAAGGCGTAGTGTGCGGTAGCTGACTGGTGCTTATCTGTTTATGCATATGATGCAGATTGGATTAGGGTAGTCGTGCGACCTTGTTGGCCTTTGTCAAGGGCCGTGCGGGTGGGTTTAATTCAATCAGGAAATGACGGGTTGAACTTGACTAGCATCCTATGGTTTGTTGGCCTTTGTCAAGGTCATAGGAGGTTAGGGGAAAAATTATCGGGAATTTCAAGTTTTGAAATTTGCAATGAGATTGCATACCTTCTATGAGATAGTTGGATCCCGATACCCACTGCGAGTAAGAGTTACTCCTGGGAGAGTTTTATACATTACTATTAGCCGATCAAGTAGGTGTCTAGAAAGGTGTTAACGGGGTTACGCCTCTGGGAAAACGAGGTTTACATTAATTAGGTTCGTGTGAAAGCACGGGGGACCTCCCTCAAAGTACCGACACTGGCCTGGCTGAAAGATTGACGAACTTGTAGTGTGTAATTAATCCCGGCTAGTCTTTCCTTTTAGGGTTTGAAGGAAGATTTGATTAAAACAGTGGGAGCCATCCTGATTAGATAAAATAATAACCAATCTATTCTTGAAAGAGCGCACGCTGAGTGTTTTCTTCTCTCTCTCTCTAGGTAGCGACCATATCACGCCTAAATCAAGATAATAATACGGAATATTGACCGAACCCGCTTGTTATACTGAGCTGGGGAACGTTGGTCCCGCTCCAACTTATAATTGTTATAAGACAGAGTAGGAAATTAGGGATTACCAGAATTCTCTTGCCGCCCAAACGAAGAGAGTGCATGCTGATGCATCATCTTCGGGTGTGTTCAGTACAAAGAACTGTTTCTCAGTATCCTCCGCATCCTGGGTATGTGATACCAGATCAGGATCCCAGATATGTAATCTGTTACATAGGGCTGCAGCTAGGTAGAGAACTGAGAACGGGTGATAAGTTTCATGAGGCAGAAAACGGGGCAAGTGTTGCAGCCAAGTCTGTTGGTCACTGTCACCCTGTATTATAAATACATTGATTCTGAACGAATGTTATTAGATACCGAACCTGATATACAAAATCATATCAGTCTCTTTATAAGTTAAGAAATGATAAAATTTTGTATTGTTGGATTATGTTTTGAACATTTCCTATATCAAAAGTTGATCGGTTCAGGCACGTTATCTAAAAGTATTGATGTTCTAAATCAAAATACAGTTCTTTGTATACGGAACACACATAAGAGGAAGAGTTCAGAAATGAACGAATTCTTCTTGAGGTATTGTAGACTAGGTCATATCAATGCGACCCGACTAGCTTAAGTTACATATAGATGCATATTTAAATTAGTTTGAATTTACATCTTGTGAAACTTGCCAGTCATGTCACAGAGATAAGATGACCATAGCTCCGTTTACTGGAAACAGAGAAAGAGTTAGTGAACTCTTGGGATGATACATGTTGATGTATGTAGGTCCCCTGTCTACACTTGCCAAGACCAGTTCTTTATACTTCATTACATTCTCTGATAATCTCTTTAGATTCAGACATATGTTCTTGTTGAAACACAAGTCCGAACCTTTTGAGATATTCACAGAATATAAGTTAGAAGTAGAGAACCAAAACGGGTATAAGTATTATGTCCTTTGATGAGATCAAGGAGAAGAATACTTGAGCACGAAATTCTTGGACTTTTCTAAAGGAGAATGAGATTCTCTCTCAGCATTACTCCTCCGTATACACCATAGCACGATGGTATATCGGGGCGGAGCAATTGCACCCTATTCGATATGGTGTGCTCTATGATGAGTACTACTGAGTTACCTATTTCCTTTTTGGGAGTTATGCACTTGAGAAGATGCATACCCATTGAATAGGGTTCAAATCAAATCAGTTGCCTACCATTTCATATGTGATATGATAAGGGAAGAGCCCATATCTTAAGTTGGTTAAGATTTGGGGTTGTCCGGGCTATGTCTAAAAGAAAAATCCGGACAAGCTCGAGGCAAGGTCAGTTATGTAGAACTGAAAATGTTCCAGCTATACAAACTGCGGCTGATGATTTGATAGAACCAAAGGATTCAATAGTTACCAACGAACCTCAGCCTCTCCGCCGATCTAGTGAGGTTCCTCACCCGCCTGAGAGATACTTCGGTTACTCTATGACGGTGGGAGCGAGGATTGCATCATGAGATGATGACCCAACTAGTTTCGAGCTGGCCATCAGGAGTGGGACTCTGTAAGAATGGCTGGATGCTTAGCGATCTGAGATGGAATCCATGTACACCAACAAAGTATGGACTTTGGTTGCTATATCTGAAGGGTTAAATCCCCATCAGGAGCAAGTATATCTTGAGAAGATTACTTGGTGTAGATGGAAAAGTTGAGACTTTCAAAGCTAGACTTGTTAAAGCTTTTCGTCATCGACCAGGCGTGGATAATGATGAAACCTTTTCAAGTGGCTATGCTTAAGTCCATCCAGATCCTACTTGCCACGGCTACATACCATGACTACGATATCTGGCGGTTGGGTGCCATGACTGCTTTTCTAAATGATGTTTTAGAAGAGAACGTCTATAAGTACACAGCCAGAGGGCTTCGTAGACAGTGGGAGCAGCGGAAACGTGTATAAGATACTTTATAGGATAAAGCAGGTATCGCGGAGTTGGAACATCTGTTTTGATGTGTTAGTCAAAGAGTTTGACATCATCAAAATGGTAGATGAACCTTGTATAAATAAAAAGGTAGTAGGGAGTATAGTGACGATCCTCGTAGAGTACGTGGATGACATGCTCTTGATAGGGAAGGAGTTTCCTATGCTACGCTCGGTCAATCTCCGCTTATCAAAATGATTCTCCATACAGGATCAAAGTGATACCTCCTAAATCCTGGGTTTTGGATCTATGAGATAGATCTAATTAGATGTTAGGATTCTCACTAGTTGTAGTGAGATGGTATCAACCGATCCTAGGGAGAATCACTGGAAGTGTTCCAGGGTGATGAGAACGACTGAATGTCAGTCACAGGCATTGTCTTTACCCTCAGTAAAGGGACGGTATGTTGGAAGAGTTCCAAGCTAGATACCGTGGCATACTAGACGATAAAGGCTCGATATATCGCTACTTGAGATGCTACCAAGAGGCAGTCTGGATGTATATTTGTTCATGAGATGAACTTAGTTCCTCCCATTGTGTGACAATGGAGTTGGGGCTTATGCCAAGGAACGTCCGTCCAATCAGTGATCCAGACATATTCTAAGGCAGTATCACCTGATCATGGAGATAGTTGATCTCTAAGGTGATCGAGGTTAGGAGAGTAGACTCAGAGGACAACCCGGCGGATCCACTCACAAAGGCCTTTTCCCAGAGAGAGACTTTTATGGGATGGTTGAGTATGAGATACTACAACCACTGCTATCAGATGGTCCTAGTGCAAGTGGGAGATTGTTAGTTATATGTATGCCCTAGGGGCCATTACTATACATAGGATGTATATTGTAGTGGATGCTTGGACATATATAGGGAGGACTTTCTTGCTCGACATGATAGTATGCTATCTGGTTGCTCTTTACCTAAACATGTACACTGATTGTCTCTCTGTTACATATTGGTAAAGCCCTTAGGATGTGTACTTGACTACCTGGACTATGATGCGGATCATACTAGTGAGGACATGGTAGTCCATAAGTACATCATTCAAAGTCCCTAGTCGTGGGTATATCGAGACGGGGCATCGATATACCAGAGTAGACTAGCGTATACCTTCTCGACCCATACAGATGGGCGATGGATGATCCCATATCCATTGGTGTTTGACATCAGAGATGATATACGGGTGCTCAGTGGAGACTGGGTACACTGGACGGACTCGCCGAGAACTCCCAGATGGTATTATACCTTACATCATATGGCAGTTCTCTGGTGACACTGGTACAGAGTAGTCTGTTGACCCGAGATCGTCATAGAGTCTTGTGTGGTTCCCACTGTGCTTTGATTTCCACCTTACCACGTCCAAGAGGGCGTGCAAAATGGTGGTTTTTGGGTACAGTCCCGAATCACATGGAGGCAATGAGCGATAGGAGGGGATTCGTCTCTCCCGGTATAGGGAGTTGATGTTGCGCTGTGTTCGATTGGCTATAACCGGAAATCCCTGGCCAGGGTTGCTGAGATTTACTGGTAAGTGTTACCAGTAGTTTCTCGAACTGTTATAGACCTCATATCGACACGACTTATCGAGCTGTTGGGGTCTGACGTTTACCACCCCTAGGCGAGATATGCGACATATCAGACGACAAGACCAGACTGTACGGTAAGTGTTACTGGTTGGATTCACAAGAGTATGAGCGGGCTTGCTCGTCGATCTTCTGATCGCTCAATACCCGGGTGGCCGTTATGTTTAGCAGACCGCTTGCGGCTTATGGGTGTTTGATATGAGCATCACCTGCTGCCGGCGTATTGACGAGTCTTTAGAGTCCTACACAGAGGTTTCCTGGCTCAAGCGAAACGAAATAGGAGCGCATATGAGATATGTGCAGGACCGAGAATAATGCGTGTATGTGATACCATATTCTATTCTCGCGATGAATGTATCGAATGGTTGTATGTGATATAACCTAGTTATCGAATCAAGGATTGATTCGATAAGCCGATACATTGGATATTAGTCGGTTATATGCGATATGACCGGATTGTTAAATCAAGTGTTGATTTAATGATTTAATGTATAATTATATATTTGATATATTACTTTGCATTAACTAGTATTGGTTCACTTTAAATGGATTTTCTCACTTGAAGTACACAAGTTGTATATGTGATATACTTTTGTGCACTTGATTGTATCATGTTTGATGATACATGCTTACTTGAGTTTGTGTAATGATCAAACCATGGTTATTTAAATGGTTAGGGTTTTGTTTTTCATATTCATTTATTTATTTATTTATTCTTTTTGGAAGGATAAATAAAATGGTGACTTATTTTGTTTCTTTCTTGAAACTTCTTGAAGTGTTGAAAGTCAAAGCCATTTTGTTTCTTTCCTAAACCCTAACCCTTTAACTTAACCCTAGTTTATTCTCTACACTTGACCATAGTTGGTTTATGATAAGTATTCATTTATTTTCTATTTTGGAAATACTAATGATATTCTATCATCTTCTTCTTCTTCTTCTTCAAGAAGAAGCTTGCCTCCATCAATGGCAACTAGTGAAAAAGAGTGAGAAATCCAATTCTAAAGTGAACCCACTTCCTATTTCTTCATCCTCTACCTCTTGCCAAGTAGTATAGGGTGTTTTCTTCACAAGTTTCTTGACTTGGTGAAGTTGGAGCTTGATCTAGTGTTGCCTCGACGTAGATCATCTTCGGCATCGAAGTCGACGACCTAGCCCGCCCATTTCTCCGATGAAGCCGACGCTAGAGTCCGGGATCCGATATGGACAGAGAGGAGACTTCATTACGGAGCCATGGAGGTGGAGAACCGGATCTACAAAGGTTGTAGCCTCTTTCTTGTAGTTAAGTTGTTAACTAGTTTCCTTTTTCGTCTAAAATTCTAGTTAACGATCCGTATTAGGGTTTCTCGGCACTTGTAAAATTTGAAATTGGCATGGTTGATGCCTTGTGAGACCTCATTAGTGTGCCTAGGAACCCTACAGATAGGAGATCATGTGGCAAATTTCCATACATTCTTCCGCTTCCTCCGATGAGTCATTTTCCTCATCATCATCACTGTCCTTGTTCTCGAGAATATGCTGGAGGAATTCTTCAAGTGTGACCGGTATTCACACCTTCTGATTGTATTCTTTCAGCGTGTCTATATATTTTTGAAGGTTTGTGTACTTATCGACATACTCAACGGACTGCACAGGCTTCTTAGTCTTCTTTTTTTTCTTAGAAGACTTCGAAGGCTTCACTTGGGGGCTATTCCCCTTGTCAACAATTTTCTATATGGGACGCTGTTTCAACATCCCTTCTATAATCTCGAGCTCAAGTGGGATTTTCCACTTGATTGCCGGGCATGCTTGTAGATCTTTCAGCATCCTTTTGGTTTTTGCCGAAAGAAATACTTCCTATGGAGCTTCTTCCACGAGTGAGCAGGATGCCCCCTGTGTATCCACTTTCTTGGAAGTGTGCTTTTAGGGTGGATACATCCTCCAATTATCTGAATAAGCAAATTACCCTACTGATACTATTTCTCAACCCAGTTTTTGAAGACGTAGAGTTCCTCAATTGGATGGCTTACTGCCCGGTGATAGGTGTAGTAGCTAGGGTTGTTAACATCACCAGCTTGCGTGGGTCGCCATGGCTCTGGCAATATTATCAAATTATTTCGCATAGCCAGCTCGAACAATCTTCTTTTCTTATCGCGATGGAACGAATATGCACGTCCCATCCTTTATTCTAAGGTCGAGCGTGTACGACTGTTGTTTTGGCGGACAGCTGCTTTCGGACCACTCAGTTGGTGCTGTGTATTAGCAACAAAAGTTACTTTTCCATTACCCTTATTATATCAGGGGTCCTTGCTTGAAGTGGAAGGACCATGACCCATCTGATCTATCTGGGCTAGTTTATCAATCAGCGCCTGAAACGTGGTGGGCTTGAAGAAGGTCTTGAATTAGGATACGATCGACTAAGGATTAATAGTCCCAATGAACATCCCCACAACTGGAGACTCTTCAATGCGTTGTTCACATTTGGACCACAATTTCCGCCATCGGATCACATATTGGACCCATATTTCTCTTGACTTGACCCAGGAATTGATCAGCGCGGTGATTGGGGTGCGATCACTTGCACTAGCGAACCTTTGTGTGAATAGTGTTAGATATGTATAACCTAGAGGCCATTATTGTGTGTGTGTGTTGGATGCTTGGACATATGTATGTATAGGATAATATTGCTCGATATGATAGTATGCTATTTGGTTTGTCTTTATCTTAATATGTGTATATGTTTCACTTGTTATTACGTATCGTTAATACATGTTGATAAAGCCCGTAGGATTATTTCTTGGCTTCCAGCATTATGATGGCGATCATACATGTGAGGGCTGGATAGTCAATAAGCACATCCTTAAATATCCCTAGTCGTGGAAGTATCGAGACTGGGCATCGTTATTTCGGACTAGATTGGTGTATATGTTTCTAGACCCCGACGAGGGGTGATGGTTGGTCTCACAGCATTGGTCTTTAGTATCTAAGATCGTATATATGTGCTCACTGGGGGTGAGTACACTAGACGGACTCGCCGAGAACATCTAGATGGTACTATACCTATCGTGAGATAGCAGTTCTCATGTGACATGAGTACAGGTTAGTCTTTAGACCTGAGATCGTCATTTGTCTCGTGTGAGTTCCCACTGTACTTAGATTACTACCCTACCATGGCTCAACTGAGTCATGTAAACAAGTTTTAGTTGGGTACAGTCCCGAACCACATGGAGGAAGTAAGAGATTGTTGGTGATTCATATCTCTCGGTATAGGGAGCCGATATCGCATTATGTTCGGTTGGCCAGTACCATAAAACCTTGGATAAGGCAGTTGAGATTTACTGATAGTTAGATCAGTAGTTTCTCGGATTGATCCTGAACCACATTAGCATGAATTAACGGGTTATTAGGGTCTGACGTTTACCACCCCCTAGACCCGGTATGCGATATTCTTAGACGAAGAGACCAGATTGTACGGAGATTGTCACGGATAGGCTCAGTAGGGATTCGGATGAGCTTGCTCGTCGGCCTTCCTTTTTGACAGGTATCTGGGTAACCGTTACATACAGCTAGTGTCGTTGACGTGCTTGTGGTTAAACTCACTGCCAGCGTACTATCGAGTCTTTAGAGTCCCACACAGAGGGTTTCTCTGGTTCAGGTGAAATGATGTAGTGGTTATATTTTGATACGTGTAGGGTTCCGATCAAATGAGTGTACTAGCTACCCGGTCTTTTGATCGGACGGTTGATAATACTAGTCGACTTAGAATTAAGCCAGATTATTAAATCAGATATTGATTTAATAATTTACATATATATATTTCGATATGCATATTCTAGTCTTATGTTCATTGTATTATTCTATATTTTTAGGTAATCGTATTTTGATACGAATATGGGTATGTATATACGGTAGAGTGTATTCCGTATTTATACAGAAAAACATTCTAGAAGGAGGACACCCCATTTATTTTGTATTTCCAGTTATGGAAATTGGAAATGAGGCGGAGGGGTGTGGTGGCTTGAGAATGGTGGAGGCATGGATGAATAGGGTAGACAAATGAATTGTTAATTCATTTTTCTGCACTATTCAAATAAGGTTGGTTTTTTTATATTGCAAATATCATTTATCAAAACCATGCTTGCATTATTTTCTTGGATGAGATTTTTCATTCCACCATTCTCTTTCTCTCTCCCTTTCTTGAGCTTCTCCTTCTTCTTCCTCCCTATACTTTCATATGTTGAGAATCAAGGATGGAAGAGAGGTAGAAAATTACTTAAACAACTCACTACATCTCTAGACATCCTAGTGTAGCAAGCTAGGTTCTTTATTTGCTCCACTTGATTCTTAGTGTGGATTAGAGCCTTGAACCAAATCCCCAGGTGGATCATCTTCGACAAAGGGAAGACCGGTAGTCAAGCTCGATCATGAAGACTATGTGGAGCGAAGGAAGAGGGTAGAAGACCGAAGGACACGGATCATTTGGTATAATCCTTTTCATAGTAGTTGAAACCAATTTGTAGTTGTCTAGTTCATGTGTTTGGTTTAGATTCTAGGGTTTGTAGTTTCTAGCACCTATAGATTTTTTGTTCTTCATCCGCATAGGACACGGTTATAGCAGCTAGGATGCTAACAACTCTAACAAATTGCAGCTCTATCTCAGAGATGGACCTTACGGAGTCATTTAGGAGCTCCGAGTTCCATTCAAAAGCCATCTCTAATAAGCTTCCGACGAATTAGCGAAACAGCAATTTGTCATCGCCTCCGGTATTGCCACACAGAGCTCTGAACTGTATAATGTGTTGATAAGGATTACCCATTCCTTTATGTACGTGGAACTTCTGGATCGTATATCCCGGTAGGTATTTCATCTGGTCATACTAGACCGAATATGGTCACCCAGTTTTGATGAGCTAATTGGCAGCTTCATTAGCTTAATGAGCTCTGACTTGTTGAGCGATATAATCGTCCAACGCTGCCTTGGAGATTGTTTTCTCCTTGGCCGTTGATGGGGCCTGGGGAGGATTTGACATTTTCCCTTTATCGTCCTCGATAATCGCCGGTGGATCTTCAGTTGGTAGTTCTGATTGGATCATCATCCCAACCATGTCTTGAAACAGAAGATCCTTCTGCTTTATAATCGCAGCATGTCTGCTGCTTCCCTATCTTTCTTTTCGAGCACCAGTCGCAAGAACTCAGTTTCGGTTTCCTGCTTTTGGCGCTCTTTCGGTTCTTTATCCAGAATTTCTTTAGGTCCGGTAAGCGCTGCCATCTTGGTGAGCATATCTTGGAGCTTCTGCTGTTGCTTCTAAGCTTTTGTCAACGTCTGAGTTTGCGGTTTGTGACTAACGGAAGCTTGGCTCTCCTCTTTGCCACCAGTCATATAGACTATGTGTATAGTTATGCCCCAAGACTTTGGGCGTTTGGAGCTCTCGCCTTTGGGTTTTGCCTCTGGCGCTAGAATTTTCTCTGGCCTCGATCTTTTATGAGAAGCCCCAGTAGGAGGAACCGTTATGACAGGTACCGCCATTTGAGAAGTCCCCCATTGTATGGTGGAGGAGCAATCATTTTCTTATCGGACTTTGGATTTTTTCGGTCGACAAGAATAGTTTTCATCAAGAATTGATTCCTGAACTTTCCTTCAGACCCCATATATTTGCAAAGATAGTCGCTGATAAGACTGCTCTGGCTTCAGCTGCATTGGAGCTTCTGCGGGAGGAGGTGATCTCTTTAACACCGCCATGGAAGAGGTTTAGCGAACACTTTTTGTTAGTGTATATGCCCTAGAGGCCATTACTGTATCATACTAGCTTGTATATTACTTAATGGAAGCTTGGGATATTCACAGTTGTATAGACAATCTTGCTCAAAATGGTAGTATGCTACTTGGTTTATCTCTACTTCAATATGTGCATGTGTTTCTTTTAGCATATCGCTTATACATATTAGTAGAGCCCTTAGGATCTTTGCTTGATTACCAGCGTTGTGATGGCAGTCACACTCGTGGGGGCTGGGTAATCTATAAGCACATCTTTATACAGGTCCCTAGTCGTAGGACTATCGAGACGGGGCATCGATACTCCGGAGTAGACTAGCGTATGCGCTTCTCATCCCATCAGGGGAGATAGTCTGTCCCACAGCCATTAGTACGTCGTACTGGAGATAGTATGCGGGTGCTCGTTAGGTTACGAGTACACTGGATAGGACTCGTCGGGAACTGTTGGTTGGTATTATACCTATCGTCAGTTATCAGTTCCCAGGTGACATGAGTACAGCTTAGTCCGCTGATTTGACACTGTCACTTCGCCTCGAGTGTGTTCCCACTGTACTTTGATTACTACCCTACCACGGCTCAAAGGAGTCGTGCAAACAGGTAGTAGTTGGGTGCAGTCCCGAAGCACTTGGAGGCAGTGACGGTTAGACAGGATTTGTCTCTCCCGGTATTAGGGGTTGACATCGCGCTGTGTCTAGGAGAGCCATTACCCGAGTAGTCCCTGGCCAGGGCAAGCGAGATATACTGGTAGGTTTCCAGTGTTATCTCAGGGTGTTCTGGGCTTCACTCCGACACGACTTTTACCGCTATTACGGGACTGACGTTTACTGCCCCCTAGGCCCGCCATGCGATGTATCAGACGAACAGACCGGACTGTACGGAGATTGTCACATACAGGTTCAGTAGGAGTTCGGATGGGTTTACCTCCTCGGCCTTCTTGTCGACATCTACCTGGGGACCGTTACATACAGCTATTGCCGCTTGCGGTCTGTGGTTAAACCCACTGCCAGCGTAGTGTCGAGTCTTTAGAGTCTCACACAGAGAGTTTCCCTGCACTGAGCGAAACGTGTAGAGGCCGTATGGTTTTACGGCAGGGCTACGATCACTTACGTGCACTTGTGTGCGTATGCTGTTCGGGCAGGCAATACTAGTGGGCTTTGGTTTAAGCCGGATTCTAGTATTGCACAGATGGATTTTTTTTGTCTTCTGTGCATTCGCATTCTACGGAATGCGGATGCGGGTGTGTATGCACAGTTTTGAGGAGAGCAGTAGGAGGAGGTGCCTCATTAGGGTTTTGGCAATTCATTCGGTCAAAACCATTATGAGCCACGGACATTATTTACTAATCCTTTTGAGTGATAATTATATGATGGCTAATTGCTTTGACCATTTGACCACCTTGACCATTCTTGACTTAGTTGACCCGTTGACCAAAGTTGACCATTGACCTTCATGAGAGGTCTACACTCTTCTTTGGTTTTCTTTTTCTTTTTCTTTTTGGTTTATGAAAATGGTCAATTCAATTAGTAGCCATCAACTTTATCATGAAAGGATTGGTAATGATGATATTTTTGCATTATTGCAACCATGGTTCATTTTTTTAGCTCATAATTCATTTCAAATTCTCTCTCTTGCTCTTACTCATGAGAAGAAAAGAAATGCTCCATGGTTGCTAGCTCCTCCTTCTTCCTCCTCTTGATTTCTTCTTTTGATCTCATGTGTTGAGAGAAAAAGATCCCATAAAGACAAACACTTCCATATATCTCTACTACACAACCTAGGGCATCTAGACTAGCGATCTCGTTGCCCTAGTTGCCTCGGCTCGAGGTGGAGCTCGGTGTACAACTCTCGGGTGGATCGTCTTCGACTCAAGAAGGCCACGGAGGTGACCAAGATCCAGATCGACCCTCGGAGCGTAGACGGACGAGTAGGACAGCGGAATGAAGACCCGAAGGACCGGTGTCATGAGGTATAATTTCTACGGCATAGTAGTTAACGCCTCTAGTAGTTTGCTAGTTTCTAGTTTAGCAAAGATCCGGCTTTTAGTCCATGTTGCCTTTGTGCTAAATAATTGTTTTTTGCCGTTTCCGTCTCCCCGTAAGAACAGGGGGGAGCAACGTGGACTTACAGTGGTATCAGAGCCTAGCTAAACATAAACTAGCAAGTTAGCAAAGTGTTAAGAATTTCGATCGAAAAAAAATCACAAAACAAGTCCGTAAAAATCCCACTTTCTGTCGATTTTTTATACTGTTCAAAAAATTATTTGACATACATGAAAAATCAGCTCAGGGTTTTGTTAGAACACCCAGCAAAAATGAGGCGCTGACTTGGCCAACTCACCGCGGAACCGCGGCCAAACCATGTGTTTGGCCGCGGATCCGCGGCCGAGTTGACTCGGCCGCGACTCCGTTTTGCTGCAGTGTTCTTTTTGTGTTGTTTTGGGATTTTTAGTACATGTTGTTTCCACCCAGATTTTCCAGAGAACAAATTGACTTTTTGGGGTGGTTACAAATCCGTATTTTGATCGATATTCCGTAGACTTTGGCTAATGAATATTTTCTGTGATGTGATATATGTATTGAACGTCCGCTAATCGCTATACGTCGATTAGTGGGGGTTATACATATCTGTGATCTGTAATGTTGATGGTTTATGGATATGAACTCGGTGGATTGTCGCGAATGAATAGCCGGGGTGGATGTGAGATGAGAGTTTCTTTTTCTTTCATTCATTGTAAAATTTGTAAATTGATGTAATATTATTTGTTTGGCCGCACAACCGGGGTGAGGTTGTAGCCGTCATTGTATAATTTCTTTTTACTGTTTTTGCTCCTAAGATAGACCCAAGGTGGGGTGCACAAACTACCGGGTATCTCGAAGTGCCGAGTGGCATACTCACGGGTTGAGGGAGGTTGCTTCGCTTCGGGTACTTGGCGGGTAGTTTGCCGCACCCGTAGGGGTCTAGGGTGGGGTTTGGCTATTCATCGCGACCGTGTAATCCGCTTTTCGTTGCAGGCTCGAACGAATCGCGGGTTCCTAGTATATCCAAAGTGTTCATCTGTGATCTGGATTGGCTATCATTGCTATATATCTATATATGATATCTATTTAGGTGTTGCTTATGTTTTGCATCCGCGCTAGTCCAGCCCCCGCTCTGTCGTTAGTTAAGTAACCTAACGGGTGATGACGGGACCCCGTGGCGAATGTGGATGGCATAAGCATACGCCATATTTTTGTTGTTTTCTGCAATGGTAGGATTAAATGATGGGACGCATTAAAATTAATGCAAGAAAATAAACCAAGTAAAAGTCGTTGGAACACTTTCAAAACCACCCGGTTCTTTTCAAAAACCAACTTTTAAACGCGGAGCCTGAACCACTCCATTTAAAAGCTATCTCGTTCCATCGATTATATCAAGTTCACTACGTTCACGGTTTTGCCAAAATCATTCGTAGCCCTCCGTCATTTCATATGGATAGTCAATAGTATTCAAGCTGTGTTTGTTGGCCAAAGTCAAGGCACAGTGTTTGGTAGCTATTGGGTATTCATATGTAGCATAGATAGATGCGTTGGTTTGGGATAGTCGTACTGCCTTGTTGGCCAAAGTCAAGGGTATGTGCGGGTGGGTTCAAATTAACCTGGACAATGACAAGTAGAACTTGACATGTGACTTATGATTTGTTGGCCAAAGTCAAGGTCATAAAAGCATGGGGCAAAAATCCACATCGGGAGTTTCAAAAGAACTGAAACTTGCTAGCGCTGCATACCATTTGGAGTGTGATGATTCTGGTAGGATTCCTTCAGTTTTGTCACACGATGATATTTGGATCCCGATCCTACTGTGAGTATATGCTACTCCTCGGGAAAATTCTCACTTAACGATCAATGCTATAAAGCTAGTAGGTGTCTAGAAAGGTGTTAGCGGGGCTACGCCCCCAGGGAAAAGAGGTTACTTAATTAAGGAACTTCGCGAAAGCGTTGGAAAACCTCTCTCGAAGTACCGACACTGGCCGGGCTGAACGGTTAAGCAAGTATTATACGGTGAGATTGATCCTGACTAATTCTTCCTTTATGGTTTGAGGAGGGATTCGAGAGACAGTGGGAGACATCCTGTTTAGATAAATTAAAAACCAATCTAAACTTGCAAGAGCATCATGCTGAGTGTTTTCTTCTCTCTCTCTTAGTTGCAGCGACCCAGTGACCGCACCTAGGTTACATCTAGATAATAAATTGACTGAATCTGACTGTTATGACTGGCAAAGGTCTGTCCAGATGTCCATTGCCCATGACAAGCTAGGACACCACTTGACTTATCCAACCCCTGCCGTCTCAGGTCCAATTTCCCCTGTCACGGATATTCATATCCGCGAGACATCGGAAAAAGACTGTGCGAAAGCCAAGTGCCTCGTGTTAGCCTCAGTTGATGGTGCATACCAGAGGCAGCACGAGAAGATGGACTTAGTTTCTATCTTCCTCCATAACAAAGATTTATATGGAGAGCAATCTCGTATCGCAAGATATGAGACCTCGAACGAATTGCTTCCAGCGAGGTTGGCTATCGGGTCATCTGTAGGGGGCAACGTCCTTACAGAGACCAGCTATTTTGAGCTCACGAACCTGAAGACCACGTTGAAAAACAGGTCAGATACTGACTTGATTCTGCAGTCTCCACCTTCTACCCTGAAGGAAACCAGGGAAGTAGAAGGAAAGGGAAGGGTAGAAGTCTTGGGGCTGGATGTAGTAAAAGAAGGACGTTCCTATTGTTATGGGAATGAACATTGGCAGAAGGATTGCAGGGCTTGTATAGCCAGTAGCCAGAATTCGAAGCATGTTGTGGCTTCGGCTTCGGGTCTGTTTGTAATAGAGAACTGTATGTCAGTTAACCCTATTTCCTGGGTATTGGATACCAGATCAGGATCTCATATCTGTAATTCGTTACAGGCTCTGAGAAACCGTAGGGTTATCAAGAAAGATGATATGACTCTCAGGGTTGCTAACGGAATGAGCATGTATGCTAAATCCGTAGGGGAATATCATCTTGGACTGACAACTGGGCAGATATTGATCCTGCGTGACTGTTTTTATGTACCAGGTGCGGCTTGTAATATCATATCTTTATCCTTACTTTCTAAGGAAGGATATGATTTTACTTTTGTAAGCGATGTAGTAAACATCCATCTAAATCAAGTTCTGATTGGGTCAGGTACATTGAAAAATGGTATATACGTACTGAATCAAGCTCAGGTTTTCAGTGTCCAGAACACACTTAAAAAAAGGTCTCCGGAATTAAATCAGGCTTTCTTATGGCATTGTAGACTGGGTCATATTAATGAGACACGGTTGACAAAGTTACATAAAGAAGAATACTTGGATCCGTTCGAGTACCAGTCTTATGCCACTTGTGAATCTTGTCTCATGGGAAAGATGACAAAGACTCCGTTCACTGGACACGGAGATAGAGCAAGCGAGCTCTTGGGACTCATACACAGTGATGTGTGTGGTCCAATGTCTACACATGCGCGAAGTGGTTATTCATACTTCATTACTTTCACAGATGATTTCTCTAGGTATGGACATGTCTTCTTAATGAAGCATAAATCCGAGGCCTTTGAGAAATTTCAGGAATACAAGAATGAAGTTAAAAAACAAACAGGCAAAAGTATCAAGACACTGAAATCTGATCGAGGTGGTGAATACTTGGGTACCGAGTTTCTGGGCTTCTTAAAAGAGAATGGAATTCTCTCTCAGCTTACTCCTCCATACACACCACAACACAATGGTGTATCAGAAAGGCGGAATCGAACCCTATTGGATATGGTTCGTTCCATGATGAGTAAGGCTGAGTTACCGCGATCTTTCTGGGGTTATGCACTAGAATCAGCCGCATACCTTTTGAACCGAGTTCCAACTAAGACTGTGCCTACTACACCATATCTGATATGGTGTGGGAAGAAACCCTATCTTAATCACATTAAGACATGGGGATGTCCAGCTTTTGCCAAAAAGCAGCATGCGGACAAGCTCGAGGCACGCTCAGTACAGTGTAAGTTTGTGGGATACCCAAAGAACTCCAAGGGGTATCTTTTCTATTACGCAGAGGAACAAAAGGTTTTTGTTTCTCGTCATGCCCGCTTCTTGGAAACTGAGTTTTTGGAAAACCAGATAAGTGGGAGCGCAATAGAACTGGAAGAAATTCCAGAACCACGAGCTATTACTGAAAGCTTAGTAGAACCAGAGGGTTCAAAAGAACAGGACATCCCAACGCCCCTCCGCAGGAGTAGTAGGAAGTCTCATCCGCCCGAGAGATACTAGGGTTTTCTCATAGACGGAGATAGAGAGGATTGCACTATGGATTATGGTGAGCCTACTAGCTTCCAGCAAGCCATTCAGAGCGGTGACTCGGTAAAATGGCTGGATGCAATGCGGACCGAGATGGCGTCCATGTACACCAACAAAGTTTGGACTTTGGACTTTTCTCCAGAAGGGGTAAAACCCGTAGGCTGCAAATGGATCTTCAGAAAGAAGATTGGTGTAGATGGGCAGGTTGCAACCTATAAAGCTAGACTTGTTGCAAAGGGTTTTCGTCAAAGACCTGGTTTGGACTATGACGAGACTTTTTCTCCAGTGGCTATGTTGAAATCCATTCGGATCCTTCTTGCCATTGCTACTTTCCACGATTATGAAATCTGGCAGATGGACGTAAAGACGGCTTTCTTAAATGGAAATTTAGAAGAGTGCGTCTATATGGATCAGCCGGAGGGATTCATTCAGAGTGGGAGCAGCGGTAGAGTGTGCAAGTTGCTAAAGTCTATTTATGGACTGAAGCAGGTATCGCGGAGTTGGAACATCTGCTTCGATGATACTGTCCAAGAATTCGACTTTGTCAAAAACCCAGATGAACCATGCATTTACAGTAAGATTGTAGGGAGAACTGTGGTATTCCTCGTCTTGTACGTGGATGACATTCTCCTAATAGGAAATGATATTCATATGCTACAGTCAGTTAAAGGATTCTTGTCGCAGAGGTTCTCTATGAAGGACCTGGGCAATGCCAACTACATTCTGGGGATCCAGATCTATCGTGATAGATCTAAGAGGATGTTGGGACTTTCACAGTCCAGGTACATTGACACCATACTGAAAAGATTCAGTATGGAAGATTCCAAGCGCGGTAATTTACCGGCTTGTCACGGGATCACCCTCTCCAAAGAGATGTCTCTCAAGACTGATTTGGAAAGGGATCGCATGTCTATTATACCCTACGCTTCTGCGGTAGGCTCTATAATGTATGCGATATTATGTACCAGACCAGATGTAGCATACGCATTGAGCGTTGTAAGCCGGTATCAGTCGGACCCAGGGGAGAAACACTGGATAGCGGTAAAGAACATTCTCAAGTACCTAAGAAGGACTAAGGAGATGTTCTTGGTGTATGGCGGAAAAGACCTCCAGATCGAGGCCTTTGCTGACTCCAGCTTTCAGAGCGATAAGGATGACTCCAAGTCCATGTCGGGTTATGTCTTCACCCTCAATGGAGGGGCGGTTTGCTGGAAGAGTTCCAAGCAGGAGACCGTTGCTGACTCAACTATGGAAGCGGAGTACATAGCTGCTTGCGATGCCGTAAAGGAAGCTGTCTGGATGAAGAAGTTCCTCACGGAGCTTCAGGTGGTTCCTACCATTGTTGATCCAATACCGCTGTATTGCGATAATAACGGAGCTATAGCTTTAGCGAAGGAACCCAGGTCCCATCAGAAGTCCAGGCACATTTTGAGGCCGTACCACCTGATCAGGGAGATCATAGATCGCCGGGAGATCGAGATGAAGAGAGTAAATTCGGAGGATAACACTGCAGATCCACTCACGAAGGCCCTACCCCAGACTCAGTTCGAGCGGCTGATCGAGATGATAGGTCTTCAATACGCCAGTACATGGCCTTAGTGCAAGTGGGAGATTGTTAGTGCATATGCCCTAGAGGCCATTACTGTATCATACTAGCTTGTATATTACTTAATGGAAGCTTGGGATATTCACAGTTGTATAGACAATCTTGCTCAAAATGGTAGTATGCTACTTGGTTTGTCTCTACTTCAATATGTGCATGTGTTTCTTTTAGCATATCGCTTATACATATTAGCAGAGCCCTTAGGATCTTAGCTTGATTACCAGCGTTGTGATGGCAGTCACACTCATGGGGGATGGGTAATCTATAAGCACATCCTTATACAGGTCCCTAGTCGTAGGACTATTAAGACGGGGCATCGATACTCCGGAGTAGACTAGCGTATGCGCTTCTCATCCCAGCAGGGGAGATGGTCTGTCCCACAGCCATTAGTACGTCGTACTGGAGATAGTATGCGGGTGCTCGTTAGGTTACGAGTACACTGGACATAACTCGTCGGGAACTGTTGGTTGGTATTATACCTATCGTCAGTTATCAGTTCCCAGGTGATATGAGTACAGCTTAGTCCGCTGACTTGACACTGTCACTTCGCCTCGAGTGTGTTCCCACTGTACTTAGATTACTACCCTACCACGGCTCAAAGGAGTCGTGCAAACAGGCAGTAGTTGGGTGCAGTCCCGAAGCACTTGGAGGCAGTGACGGTTAGACAGGATTCGTCTCTCCCGGTATTGGGGGTTGACATTGCGCTGTGTCTAGGAGAGCCATTACATGAGTAGTCTCTGGCCAGGGCAAGCAAGATATACTGGTAGGTTTCCAGTGTTTTCTCAGGGTGTTCTGGGCTTCACTCCGACACGACTTGTACCGCTGTTAGAGGACTGACGTTTACCGCCCCCTAAGGCCCGCCATGCGATTTATCAGACGAACAGACCAGACTGTACGGAGATTGTCACATACAGGCTAAGTAGGAGTTCGGATGGGTTTACCTCATCGGCCTTCTTGTCGACATCTACCTGGGGACCGTTACGTACAGCTAGTGCCTCTTGCGGTCTGTGGTTAAACCCACTGCCAGCGTAGTGTCGAGTCTTTAGAGTCCCACACAGAGAGTTTCCCTGCACTAAGCGAAACGTGTAGAGGCCGTATGGTTTTACGGCAGGGCTGCGATCACTTACGTGCACTTGTGTGCATATGCTGTTCGGGCAGGCAATACTAGTGGGCTTTGGTTTAAGCCGGATCCTAGTATTGCACAGATGGATTTATTTTGTCTTCTGTGCATTCGCATTCTACGGAATGCGGATGCGGGTGTGTATGCACAATTTTGAGGAGAGCAGTAGGAGGAGATGCCTCATTAGGGTTTTGGCAGTTGGTTCGGCCAAAACCGTTATTTGGCAGGCTCATTAGGGTTTTGACAGTTGATTCGGCCAAAACCATTTTGAGGTGGACTCATTAGGGTTTTGGAAATTCGTTCGGTCAAAACCATTATGAGCCACGGAAATTATTTACTAATCCTTTTGAGTGATAATTATATGATGGCTAATTGTTTTGACCATTTGACCACCTTAACCATTCTTGACTTAGTTGACCCGTTGACCAAAGTTGACCATTGACCTTTATGAGAGGTCTACACTCTTCTTTGGTTTTCTTTTTCTTTTTCTTTTTGGTTTATGAAAATGGTCAATTCAATTAGCAGCCATCAACTTTATCATGAAAGGATTGGTAATAATGATAGTTTTGCATTATTGCAACCATGGTTCATTTCTTTAGCTCATAATTCATTTCTTACTCTCTCTCTTGTTCTTACTCATGAGAAGAAAAGAAATGCTCCATGGTTGCTAGCTCCTTCTTCTTCCTCCTCTTGATTTCTTCTTTTGATCTCATGTGTTAAGAGAAAAAGATCCCACAAAGACAAACACTTCCATATATCTCTACTACACAACCTAGGGCATCTAGACTAGCGATCTCGTTGCCCTAATTGCCTCGGCTCGAGGTGGAGCTCGGTGTACAACTCTCGGGTGGATCGTCTTCGACTCAAGAAGGCCGCGGAGGTGACCAAGATCCGGATCGACCCTCGGAGCATGGATGGACGAGTAGGACAGCCGAATGAAGACCCGAAGGACCGGTGTCGTGAGGTATAATTTCTACGGCATAGTAGTTAACGCCTCTAGTAGTTTGCTAGTTTCTAGTTTAGCAAAGATCCGGCTTTTAGTCCATGTTGCCTTTGTGCTAAATAATTGTTTTTCGCCATTTCCGCCTCCCCGTAAGAACCGGGGTGAGCAACGTGGACTTACACTTTTAAGCGGTTCGAAGCTATTCCCTGTTGGAACAGCAGCATCAATGCCACTAGAGGAGTTGGTAGGGTAAGTTCGGAGGGGGAACTATCCCCAGCCTGTCTCACTCGGCACCAATGGCGATGTCAAGTATATATCGCAGTAGGAACCATCTCAGCGTCAGGGGTGTTCTCATCATGCCCTCGGTGTTGCTTGGGAGTTTCGCCTAAAGTTAGCTTATGAAAGACCGACGTCCTTGGTGGAGTCGAAGCAGAATTGGTCAGCCTGTTGAAGACCGACCATCTTGGTGGTGAAGCACGCATGTCAGGAGCGGGGAGAGCTAGCCATTTTAGAGCAACCCCTCAGGAATCATTGGCTTCTTTATGGGGCCCTTCGAGCTTTCCTTCAGCCTATTGAAGATTGAAACTTTAAAGTTGGAGGCTTGTCAGTGGGGGTCGCCATGGTAGCCAGCCGATTGAAGATCGAATTTTAGGGAGCTTCTTCCTTAGGTGTTGAGGCACCAAAGCTCAGGGAAGGGAGCATGGTTCCAAAGAATAATTCGGTGGTCGCTTGGGAAACCTGCCCGCTAGAATGGAAAAGATGGAGGCTGCATTAGGCCCATATGTAACCCCTCCGAATGGGATGGAGTGAGAGTTGCTATTGTAGGAATTTCAATTTAAGGCCATTGAGTTTGCACAGTGTCGAAACACCAAATTTTAGTATCTCGAATCCAAGGGCAACCATGAACATAGCGAACCACGATTTTGTTCGCGAAACATGACACACGAAGTGTGGAGTGGAAAGTGGAGGAGGTCCCACTGGGCGTGCCAGAATCTGTTTACTGCCGAAAACAAAGACGAACTAGGATTGAATGTTTTGCCTAAATTTAGGGGCAGATACTATATGGAACATATTCGTCCACCTCTTTGAAGATGCCAAGTTGATTTATGGAACTGTATATTGGAGGTTTGAACAGATGCGATCGTTGTAGCGTGACTTAGTAGATTCCCCCAATTTGAGGGGTTTTTTTTATTGTAGGGGTGCTCTGCCCTGCAGACGTAAGCCCATACAATTAATTACGTTATCGCATTCCGAAAACAACTTCCACCTACTCCAAGAGGTCACTTCGTGTCGTGTTATATATATTGATTATTATGGTAGACCATGGATTGTATATGGAGACTAGTTTATGTCGTCGCGCATAGGGCGCGCATTAGTCCAAATCCGTATATATTAGACTTGGGATTGAACCAAGGTCATATGTTCCATCAGTTCAGGGTTTAAGAATCGTTAATCTTATTTTAGATTAAGATCGACTTAAATATATGAACGTATATGGGCTAAGGTACCATTAGTCTCATATAAGACTAAGATCAATTTATACGTACAGTTATAAACCATTAATCTTATTAAGATCCATTTAAGGAGAATATGGGCTCGGCTACCATTAGCAAGATAGGCTCAAGGAGCTTAAAACTTCAGAGACTTGGCCAATTTTGGAGTCCAGTATTGGGCATTTATATTATCTAGTAGTGCTAAGAACTTAGTCATTTAGATTATGGATATAATATCCAGATCATGTATTGGAGCTCACGTGAATATCGCATGGGGAACTAAGGCTTTGGCTGTCACGTGGGTATCACGTGAGACACTCAGGTTTTGTCTCTCATGTGGGTATCACGTGAGATGCTCAGGTTGGGGTTGCCCTATTAGTGCTAAGCACTTTTCATACAGCGCTCGCATGGGTATCACGTGAGGCACTGAGGCTCTGGCGTTCACGTGAGCTTCTAAAGCTTGGGTGTTGCCCTATCAGTGTTAAGCACTTTTTATATAGTGCTTACATAGGTATCATGTGATGCACTGAGGCTTTGGCGTTCACGTGAGTATCATGTCAGCCGCTAAAGCTTGGGCGTTGCCTTATTAGTATTGCGCACATGGATATCACGTGAGGGAATCCTTTTGTTTAGCTTTCTTCCTTATGCTTACATGTTTTTGACATGAGATTTTCAGTCTTGGATGACTTCTACTGGAGCGCTCACGTGGAAGTCATGTGAGTCTTTATTTTCTAAGTTTTCATATGCCTTTTACGTGAGACTCTACCATATTCATTTAAAGGCCAACAGCAAAAACTAAGTTCTTCTTTTCTCTTCTTTTTTTGTGTGTGAACTAAGTTCTTCATTTCTGTATATGAGAACTAAGTTCTTTAAAGAGTTAACCCCTGTCTAAACATATCTTCAAAGGAATTAAATTCCTGGAATGTAAATTCGATCTCTTTCTACCATGTTCTTCTCTCATGTTTATATAGGGGATGATAAAACAGTATAGTTTACCCCTAGATCATGAGTTTGAAAAATAAGATCTTTCCGATGAGAATTAAATTCTCAACTTATGGAGGCAGTTTCGAGTCTAGGGAGGGCCCACACCCCCAAGACCACCCAAATGGTGGCCTTAGGAGGTGGGGACCCGAAACTGTCTCTGAAGGAAGTTTCGGTTATGCCCACCTCTATGGCCACCTTAGGGTGGCCTAGAGGGTGGGTACCCCTTAGGTGCCTCCGGATCGAAGTTAATTTTATGTCAGGGCCCTCTGTGATGTTTTGGATCAATCCGAGCTCATTTCAGACTCATAGAGTGGGTTTTAGCATGGAATTTCTTATCGGTTTTTAGCATACTTAATTATCGGTGTTTTGGAAAATTGAAGTATTGGCTATATGTGTGCGGTATTCTATTGTCGTAGGCTTTATGATGGTTGCATGTATCATGATATTTGGTAAAACGTCGATTAATTGTTATATGTATCAATTAGATGGGGTTACGGAATTGATACTCGCAAGTTTGCATGTTCTGTGATGGATATTGCTTAGTGGTTATAGTTATATTGGATTTGTCGCAATGGATAGCTTGGAGTGTGTTGTATTAGATGTAATTCTCTATGATGTAATGTATATTCATATTGCGTGGCGAGTGTCCGACATGTGGACTGCCGTCACTGCGGCTTGTATTATTTTTTGGGGTGCGTCCAGGTTGCAGACGTAGTCACCATTGTATATTCAGTTTTTCCATTACATGCACTAGGATTATCCCGCGGCGGAGTGCTTGAGTAGCCGGGTTCTAGAAGGCAACGGGCCTCCATCTCATGGCATTGAGACCGGGGTTCCTTACTCTAGAATCGGCGGGCTATTCGCCGCACTCGTAGGGGGTATAGGATTGACCCACGGAGGGGTACCCAAGTCACCGGATTTTAGAAGTGCTGGGTGGCCCACTCACTTCGTTGATTAGGATTGCATCACTTCTGGGATTGGCAAGTGGCTTGTCGTACTCGTAGGGGCTCTAGGATCCGATACTATGGGCTATCCACACGACCGGGAAAACTGCATTTCATATTTGGCTCTACTGAAATATACTTTTCCTAGATTATCCGCATTTCCATTATATATTTGCTTCTGCTGTGATGCTTCTGTGATATTACTTGATATCATGCGTGAAGCGAATATTGCTATATATATTATATATATCTAGTAGACGCTATATATGTTTTGCATCCGTGCTAGTCATGTCCCCACCCTACCGTAAGTTAAGTAACCTTACGGGACCCTGTGGTCAATGCGGATGGCATATATGTGCGTGCATATTTTCGTTTCTTTTCTGGCATGATATGTTTAATTGATGGGACTGCATTAATTCTGATTAATGCAAGGAAAACAAACCTAAATAATGTTGTCGGAACCGAACTTTAAAACTACTCAGTTTTTCTTCAAAACAATAGTCATATTCTTTTGCTTTGCATAGAGGTATTCAGTTAGAAATATCCTGCACCTCATTCTATAAGGGAAGGGCCTTGATCCTTTCATGGGAAATTCTCTTTTAAGCAAAGGTTTATATTACTAGTTTTAAATGTGGAGCCTAAACCACTCCTTTTCAAAGCTATTCGGTTCCTTCAACGATATCAAATTCATTACGTTAAACGTTTTTTGCTAAAAACCAGCCGTAGTCTTCCATCATTTCAGACGAGTAGTGCCAAGTATTCATGCTATGTTTGTTGGCCTTCGTCAAGGCATAGTGTATGGTAGCTATGCGTTACTTTTCTGCAGCATAAAGATGCATTAATCTAAGACAGTCATACAGTCTTGTTGGCCTTCGTCAAGGGCAGGTGTAGGCGGGTTTCGAATGATCAGGACAATGACGGGTAGAACTTGACTTGCGACTTATGATTTGTTGGCCTTCGTCAAGGTCATAAGACGCTTAGGGGAAAAACCATATCGGGAGTTTCAAATATAAGGGAAACTTGCTAAGTTTGCGCATACCTTCTGGAGTGTGATAATTTTCGCCGGCTTCCATCAAAGTTATCAAACAATGATAGTTGAGCATCGATACCCATTGATGAGTGGGTATTACTCCTCGGGTTATCCCGAATAATTCTCTTTTTAGGCTTTGAAGGAAAATTCGAGAAAACAGTGGGAGCCATCCTGAGTAAATAAAGTGATTAGCCAATCTAATTTAGGTTAGAGTGCATGCTGGGTGTTTCTTTTCTTTCTCTAGTTTGCAACCATGACATATTTTAAACTAAAACTCGTTAACCAAGTTGACCGAACCTTCTCACACACTCTATTTTTGGATTGTCATGATTCATGACAAAGTCGCATATATCCCTGCTACTCCTCTTTTCCATTTGCTTTTCTCCAAAACACTCTGTATCACTATAGAGATCCATATTATTTGGAAAGGGCATCTCGTATAGTTACATAAGAACTCGAAGAAACTTGTTTCAGTTCGAGGATGACCACAGGTTTTGGAGAAATTGAATAGGATTATCCGATTGTCTTTTCTCTTTACCTTCTCTCAGGTTGCGAGGGCTCCTAGTATTAGGAGAGTACACCTATTACGCTTATTGGATAGTCTTTTTCCAAATCTTAGGCTGGTGACGAGTGGTAGGGAAAGAAAAAAACCAATTAGCCTAAATATGGTGTACAGAAGGTAAGAAATAAAGACATATAAAGGAATTGCAGTGAGGGAAAGGAAATTTGCGACTACTATCATGAATCTAGATAGTGGAAGAGCCATTACTAGGAATACCTGGCCACCCCATGTTTCAGTTTTCCTGTGCGGTATTAATTGAAAACTGCTTTCCCAATTAGATTCTGACTCCATGGTATATATTTACCATACTTGATTCTCACATCTGTATGGAGTTACAGATGCTGAGTGGGAGTAGAATATTGGGAATTGGGTGATTAGATTCTCAATATCAGAATTCTTTTTAATTGGTGATATTTGAGGAAATCACCTGTGTAAGTCGATGTCACACACCGTACAAGGTTTGTGGAGAGGCAGAATTTACAAAAAAACAATTTTAATACGAGTAACATTGACTAAACTTCCAAGATAATTCATAAACCTTAACTAACTAAACTCAAAGAGTACACCTATGAAGATACAAGTCCTTCGGGTCTTCTTCTCCTCTTCTTGAAGCTCCTAGAAGGCGCGGATCGCGCTTGATCATCGGTCTCCTCGTGTCGAAGATGATCCACCCGAGAGTCTATGGTTCAAGCTCTAATCTCAAGAATGAGGTAACTAAAGTACCTAATTTGCTAATCTAGGTAGCATATGAGATATAGAGAGTTAATTGGACCAGTTTATCTCAAAGAACATTATGATTCACAACACATGTGAGGGTTGGGGTTTAAGGAAGAAGAAGGAGAGAAATGGAGAGAGAATGCAAAGTGTAGAATGAAGTCTAGCATGAGCAAGTGAAGAATGGCTAAGTCTTTTTCCAATAATCAAACATGCATTATTTTTCCATAGAAAAATGCAACCATGCTTGAATAGTAAGGGCAAATGAATAAATTAAAGAATTAGACATGCTTCAAACCATGCCACAAATATCTCCATTTTTAACCTCATTATCTATTTTACAAAAAATAGATATAACCAAAATGAGGTGTCCCCTTCTAGAAGCATATCTTGTAAAATTACAAGAATGCCCTCATCGTATATACATACCCGTATTCGTACTGCAAAAAATACAAATACCAAGAAATAAAGATAATCCAATAATATAATACTAGAATGTGACTTAATCCTAAACCCACTAGTATTATCCTTCTGGAAAACATTCTTGCTGCTAGTACACGTATATGATCGGAACTCTGCACGTAAAACCATATGGCCTCTACATCGTTTCGTCTGAACCGGGAAAACCCTCTGTGTGGGACTCTAAAAACTCGATAGTGCGCTGGCAGAGGGTTTAACCAGAAGTCCATCAGTGACACTAGCTGTACGTAACGGGTACCCAGGTACCTATCGAAAAGAAGGCCGATGAGCAAACACATCGGAACCCCTACTAAGCCTGTCTATGACAATCTCCGTACAGTCCAGTCTGTTCTTCTAAGAATATCTCATGTTGGGTCTAGGGGGTGGATCGCATCAGAACCCTAATAACCTGACAAGTCATGTCGATGTGGCTCAAGACCATCAGAGAATCTACTGGTCCAACTACCGGTATTTCTCAATCCTCCCTGGCCAGAGACTTACAGTGTTGGCCAACCGAATACAGTGTGATATCGACTCCCTATATCGGGAGAGACGAATCCCCAACAATCGCTTACTGCCTTCATATGGCTCAGGACTGTACCCGACTAAAACCTGTTTGCACGACTCAGTAGAACCGTGGTAGAGTAGTAATCAAAGCACGGTAGGAACTCACACAAGACAAATGACGACCTTAGGTCGACAGACTATCTGCACTCATGTCATCAGAGAATTGTTATCTGAAGTTAGGTATAATACCATCTAGCCAGTTCTCGGCGAGTCCGTCCAGTGTACTCACCCTCAGTGAGCACCTGTATACAATCTTAGATGCACCTCACTAATGGCTGCGGGACCAACCATCGGCCCTCGTCAGGGTCTAAATATGCATACACTAGTCTACTCTGAAGTATCGATACCCAGTCTCGATACTCCCATGACTAGGGACATTTTAAGGATGTGCTTATCGACTACCCAGCTCCCACAAGTATGATTGCCATCACAACGCTGGTAGTCAAGTAAGGATCCGACGGGCTTTATCAATATGTTAAGATAAAGACAAACCAAATAGTATACTATCATATCGGGCAAGATTGCCCTATACATACATATCCCGAGCATCATATACAATGAATGCATATAGGGCATACATATCCAACAACCTGGGTTTCACCTTACGGTAAATATTTGGTTTTGAATAACCGTTGTTATGTACCAATTTTTAAAATTGAATATCAGTATTATTATTTTATAAAATGAGATATAAATTTTAAGAATTGTGTTTTAAACATTTGCATTTATCAGTTAAGGATAAAATAAGGTGCATTGAATAACGATATAGATATTCTTAACCAAAATACAGTTTTCAACTTATAACACACGGAATTTTGAGTTAGTATACTCTAGGGAATTATATATGGAAATGTATGTTGTCCAGTGTCCTTCGAGACAAGGGGTTGGTAATCTTACTTCATTCAGTTTACTTATGAGTTCTTTGATTTTAGACACACATTCGATAAAATGTAAGGTACAAAGATTTTGAGAAGTTACAGGTATAAGAATAAAGTAGAGAACCATGCGTTAGAAGTATCAAGATTCATCAAAGTGATCGAAGATGCAGATAATTATGCTAGCTATTCCATCATAGTAATATTTGAGAACTTGCTTCTCTCTCAGGTTACTCATCTGTGGGTGTGCTCCTTGATGAGTGATGCTGCATGGCCTTTTTCCATATGGTGATATGCACTGGAAAGAGTTGCATGCTAATTGAATATGGTTCCATCTAAATCAGTGCATTTGTTTCTATGTGGACATAGAATGGTTACATATCTTGAGGATGCTAAGATATGGAGTTATCCGGTTTCTATTTAAAAGCTGAATCCAGAAAAACTCAAGACACATTTTTGTAATGGCAGTTTGTGGGTTATTCCAGGCATTTTAGCAAGGGTTTAACATTCTACCATTTGCAAGATAAAAGGTTATTTTGTTCTTGATTCGCCACATTTTCATAAAATGGATCTTTTTTTCAAAAGAAACAAGTGGTAGTATGGTAGAACTGGAAGTGATTCCAGAATCACAAACGGTTACTGAAAATTTAGTAGAACTTGGAGATTCAATTGGATTTGACAATCCATTAGCACTCCGCAGATTTAGTGGATAACCCTAGCCACCCGATAAATACTTTGGTTTCCTCAAAGATGGTAACAGGGAGGTTTTGATAACCCAAGCTTATCACTACTGTTGTCCTTGACTATGAGATCTGACAGGTGGATGATGATAACGTCATTCTAAATTGAATTTAGAAGTGCATGTATATATGACTCTGCCAAAGGGTTATTGTCATCAGTCGGAGTAGTGGAAGCGTGGTCGGCCAATAGCTTATGTCTACTTAGAGACTAAAGGAAGTATAGCGGAGATAGATCATCTATTTTGATAAGAAAATCATGGAGTTCGAATTCATCAGAACAACAAATGGACCTGGTAAGAAGGTACTAGGGAATGATATCCTAGTATTTGGATGACATGTTTTTTATAGAAAATGTTGTTCCTATACTACGATCGGTCATACTGTAGTAGTCACAAGGTGTTTCTCCATGTAATATCCGGATAAAATATCAAGGATTCTGGTGACTGGATCAATGGTTTTAGATCTAGATTAGGGAAGTGTCCCAATTCGGATACCTTGACACTAATCTAAACTGTTTTAGAATGGATGACTCCTAGCATAGTGGTTTCGGTGTTAGGTGCTCGCGCCACTGAAGCCACAGCCAAGGCGGAAGCGATAACAAAAATTTTATGCAAGCACAAAACACACTAACCCAAGAAATCGATCCAAACACCTAAACTAGCTAACTAAACAAGCAAGGGTATAGAAATACAACTTTCGACGCATGTCCACCTAATTGTGGAAGACCCCTCCAAACTCGTAGACGCCTGGAATGCGCTTGAAATGCGACCACTCTTGCTGAAGAAGATCCACCCGAAGGAAACCGAAAAAGGCTCCGACCGACGCTCCAAACTTGCTAAGGATGGATTGTGGGTGATATAGGAATTTTTCCACTAATTATTTTCTCTCAAAACCATGCTTAAGAGAGAGAAAGAAGATGAAGGAGAAGGAAGTAAGGAAATGGCTAAGTGTTGAGCATGAAGCATGAACTCAAGAAATAACACAAATCATTTTATCCTTTAATGCCAAAGCTATACCTTTCTACATGTCTAGAACCATGCTTTATGCCACCTCACCCTCCACCTCATTTCCATTTGTTTTTCTTAAAAGAAAAACAAATATGAGGTGTCCTTCTTCTAGAAGCATTCTCGTATAAATACGGAATACTTCACCCGGTATACATATCGCTACATATACGTGTATCCGTATAAAAATACAGATAGCACCAAAGAGAGAAAATGAATAGTGAACAATAATACTAATATATATATATATATATATCAAAATTTATATATATATAAATTATTAAATCTAAACCTAATTTACTAATCCGGCTTAATCCTAAACCGGCTAGTATTATCAACCGTTCGATTAAACTCCGTGTATTCTGTACACGTATTTAATCGAACCCCTGCACGTACCAACGTACGGCTCCTACATCTATCGCCTGAACCGGAAAAACCCTCTGTGTAGGACTCTAAAGACTCGACAATACGCCGGCAGTGGGTTTAACCACAAGCACGTCAGCGGCACTAGTTGTACGTAACGGCTACCTAGGAACTTGCCGAAATGGGGGTCGACAATCAAATACAGTCTGGTCTCTTCGTCAAAGAGTATCGCATATCGGGTTTAGGTGGTAGATAACGTCAGACCCTTACTAACCCGATAAGTCGTGTCTGAGTCAAGATCATCACCAACAGAGATACTACTTATCAACTATCAGGAAAAATCATCCACCGTGGTCATGGATTTAGGGTGATAGCCAACTGAACACAGCGCGACATTGACTCCTAATAGCAGGAGAAACAAATCCCTGACAATCGATCACCGCCTCCATGTGGCTCGGGACTGTACCTAACTAAAATTTGTTTGCATGACTACTTTGAGCCGTGGTAGGGTTGTAATCAAAGTACAATGGTAACTCACATGAGACAAATGACGATCTCATATCAAAGGACTAACATGTACTCATGCCACTTGAGAACTTCCATCTGACGATAGATATAATTCCATCTAGAAGTTCTTAGCGAGTTCGCCCGGTGTACTCACATCCAGTAAGCACCTGTATATTATCTTAAGTGACACAACACCAATGGCTTGTAAGACCGGCCACCGCCCCTCATAGGGGTATAGAAACATATACACTAGTCTACTCCGGAATATCGATGCCCAGTCTCGATACTCCCACGACTATGGATATTTAAGGATGTGCTTATGGACAACCCAGCTCCCACATATATGATCGCCATCATAATGCTGGTAGTCAAGTAAGAATCATATGGGCTTCATTAATGATGAAAATAAACCAGGTAGCATACTATCATCTCGAGCAAGACTGTTTTACCTGTATACGTCCTCGTTCAATCATCATAATTGCCTACTTGCAATCACAATAATTTCCTTGAGGGCACTGTATCCAATAGGTGGTGTACCCACAAGTGAGAGAGTCACCCTCTCAAAAGAGATGTCTTCTAGACTGATGAGGAGAGCGATTTACATGATTGACATATCACTTACTTAGGAAATTGAGTCAATTATGAGATTTCAAGTATCACAACAGATATTGCTTTTGCACTAACTGCAATAAGCATATATTAATCCATTCCTTGAGAAACATTGGGAAGCAGTTAAGAACATAAGATGATGTTCTTGGTGTATGGTAATGGTAGCCTCCTGCAGGATGAGGCCACCGGTTTAGGCTTCCAAGGTGACTTGGATGACAGAGTAGTTGTCGGGGTTATAAGTTTACCCTCTTCTGAAGTGAAATATATTGGATAGTTTTCCAAACAGGATACTGAGGTGGTCATGGCGCTGGGTGCTAATTACATCAGCAATGGATAGAGTCTAAAAAACTTTTTGGATTTGGTGTTCATGTTATGAACATGGTTACATCAGATATCCAGACAAGTTCTAAGACAGGTATCGCTCATTTCGGGAGATAGTCGTTCTCCGCAAAATTGAGATATAGAGAGATAAAGATAGAAACATTGAAGCAGATCCACTCACTGAGGCTATTTCTCGAACACGTATGTTTCTCAAAACAAGTTTTAAGAAACTGACTAGTAGAGAAGTTGGATATTCAATAGCACACGATCTGTGAGTATGCGATACTGCAATAATTAACATTAAGTGTAAGTGGGGGATTGTTGGATATAGTGCCCTTAAGGAAATTATTGTAATTACTAATAGGTGATTATGATAATTGAATGAAGACCTATTCTTTACCGCCGAAAACAGAGATGAAACCGCATAGGTCGTTTTGCCTGAATTTGGGGGCAGATGCTATTTGGTTTTATCCGTCCACCTCTCCGAAGATACCAAGTTGATTTATGGCACTGTATATCGGAGGTTTGGATGGATACGGCTGTTGTAGCAGACTTCATCAGATTCACTCTCGTTTGCGAGGGGTTTTTGATTGTGAGGACACTCTTCCATGCAGGAGTAAGCCCCTGCAGTTAATTACGTTATCGCATCGCGATAACCACTTTCTCCTGCTCCAGAAGTTCACTTCGTGTCGTGTGTGTTTGTTTTATTTTTGGTTGCCTGTAAATTGTATACGGAGACTAATTTATGTTGTCGCCCGTAGGGCATGGATTAGTCCAAATCCGTATATCTTAAATTTGGGTTTGGGTTGATTTAAGAATCATTAATCTCGTTTGAGATTAAGATCAACTTAAATTTTTGTTAAAGCCGCGTTAGTCCAATTTGAGACTAAGATCTTCTTAACGGGATTTTAGGATCATTCAGATCCAACAAAAGAGCATTTGGGCACCATTGTTTTAGTTTAAGGACGTTACGGTCCGTTGTTAGTTTAAGAATGTTTCGGTCCGTAGATCTCCATTTTTGTGGTGAGGGTTTAGTTTGAGGACATTATGGTCCGTAGTAGTTTGAGGATGTTACAGTCTGTAGATCACCATATTATGCCCGTGTATTTTTTACGTGGCGGGATGCATGGCGATGATGTGGGATACACCTATTTAGGGTGTGGTTTGGTTTAAGGTGTGCACGTCAGCTTAGGAAGTGCACCCAAAAATAGTTGGTTGTCGGGACCCGCCACCTCTCTGAAGACATTGAGGAACTACAACGACATGCATCAGAGGTATATAGAGATGTACCCTTTAACCAATTCCCGTATCTGAGGGAAGAGATCATGGTGGACCATTTAAGAATCATTAGCCATTTTGGAGACTAAGATTAACTTAGGAGGTGCAGGACAAATATCATTTTGGATGTCATCGGTTGGCAGACTATTAGTTATGTAGAGGGTTAAGATCAACTTGGAAAATGATGAGCATAGAGGGGTCTTGACTATCTTAGTCAAGTTGGACTAGGTCTGGGACTCTTCAATTACCCAACAGCCCTAATGTGCTGAGACATATAATGCTCATATGCATTTCATGAGTGCACTGAAATAGTGTTAAACACTAGATTCTTGTGGCGCTCACGTGGCGCATGTGAGATACTCAACTATGGGTGCTGCTAATTTATTCCTCTCTTTTTATACCAGTGCTGATCACTTAGTTCTTAGGGTGCTCACGTGTGAAACACGCGAGACGCGCCAGAATTGGGTTCTGCCTTTTGGCTTTGTTGCCTCTCCCTTTGTGTAAGTGCTGAACACTTAGCTTCCATATCACTCACATGTAAAACACGTGAGACGTGTCATAATGAGGCAATGCCCTTTTTTTCCTTTCGTTTACAGAAGTGTTAAGCACTTGATTGAGGGCATTCTACAAAACACATGAATGTCTTAGGGAGTGTTCCCTGCTCCCCTTTCAAGCACTCGCATGGGAAACGCGTGATGCAATCTTAGCCATTTCTTTGTTCATTAAAAACATTCACGTGGAGAACACGTGAAGTCTAGTTATAGTGTTAAACACTAACGAATCACCAGGCTATTCTTCCGTGGTTCTTAGGAATCAAGTTCTCCTTTACAAGTTCTGCTTTTGTTTCTTTGCAAGAATTAAATTCTTCTTACAGAGTTAAACCTTAGTTTTTTTTAGAGGAATTAAATTTCCATATGTGTTTTTTGAAAGGGTTAAACTCTCTAAACTCAGTTCTTTTCCGTAGGCTTTCAATCTGCATGACTGAATCTTCCCGATGAGAATTAAATTCTCAACTTGTGGGGAGATCTGCCTCTGCAGATCTCAACCAGAGGAAGAATTAAGTTCTTCTCTGAAGGGTCAAACCCTTAGAGATGTAAAGAACAGTCTTTTGTTTTTTCCTTTACCTAGTTTTTCAAGGGAACAGGTCCTTTCTTCTGAGAATGAAATTCTCTCCCTGTATATTCTTTAATTCTCTCTGAGTAGCTCTCTCTCTCTCCCCCCCCTTTTTTCTTTTTCCTCCTCTTTTTTTAACTTGAAGTCATGGGTTCTTTATATACTGGAGAGAAGTTTTTTTATTAGTTTTAGGAAATCTCTCATTGAGAGATCCTAGTTGATTTTGGGGGTTTTACCTACTGTTGGATCTTTGATCCAAGGGTTTTCGTATTACAGAACATATCTTCTTGTTTCTTAAATAAGAATAGGAAAATATTTTCCCATACAGAATTTATTCTGTAGATTGGTGATTTTTAATCACCGTTGGATTTTTAATCCAAGGATGCTTGGTTTAAAGGAGCACGATATTTCTTTGTTTAAAAAGATATAAAAAATATTTTCCAACTTATAAGATCTTTGATCCGCCAACTTTCTGTTTAACAGAAAATATCATTTCTCATTTAAAAGTTCAATAGAATTTAATTCTATGCTTAATCACTGTTGGATTGGTTCCTTGTTGAGTAGAATTTAATTCTACGTAGGAAAGTGCCCTCACGTGTTTAACACTTGAGGCTCATTAGCTTAACAATTGTTTTAATTGTTGTGCCTATATGCGTTGCATATAGGCACTCACGTGTTAAACACGTGGGGCTGTTTTAGCCTAGCAATTGTTTTAATTGCAGTGCCTATATGCATTGCATATAGGCATTCACGTGTTAAACACGTGGGGCTATTTTAGCCTAGCAAATGTTTGCTGTGCCTATATGCGTTGTATATAGGAACTCACGAGTTAAACACGTGGGGCTGTTTTAGCCTAGCAATTGTTTTAATTGTTGTGCATATATGCGTTGCATATAGGCACTCACGTGTTAAACACGTGGGGTTGTTTTAGCCTAGCAATTGTTTTAATTGATGTGCCTATATGCTTTGCATATAGACACTCACGTGTTAAACACGTGGGGATGTTTTAGCCTAGCAATTGTTTTAATTGTTATGCCTATATGCATTGCATGTAGGCACTCACGTGTTAAACATGTCGGGCTGTTTTAGTGGGGAACTTTTGTAAGTCCATGCTACCTGTCCCGGTACTTTCGGGCATACGGAAATTGATAAAAAACGATTTTCTTAGAGGTGGTAACATGGACTTAAAATCCGGATCTTTGTTAAACATCTAACTAACAACCTAACTAGGAGTCGTTAACTACTCGGTTAGGGGGTTTATACCTTGCTTGTCTTGAACTCCTTCGTCTTCATACTCCGATGGTGTTCCGGATCGGCTTCTTCCCGTCGTCTCCTTACGCCGAAGATAGATCCACCTGAAAGCTTCAACCTTTTGGCTCCTTCTTCGATCTTTGAAGAAACTAGTTCACTCGGTTTGCTAAACCTTGTGAACTAGAGTGAGTAGAGAAGAGTTTGTATGGGATTTTATCTATGGTTCTTGGTTCTCAACTCATAAGACAAGTGAACCATAGAGTCAAGAGAGGGAGCAAGAGGAAGAGGGTGAGAGCAAGAGTATGAGAGCTCAAGAACAAGAGAGAGAATGGTCAAGTGAGAATGAGCCTCTCTTTTGTCTTTCACCCTCTCATAATCCAAAACAATGATAACAAATCATATCAATCAAGTGTTATGTGATGGTTTAAGCAACCATAGCCATATCATTTCATGCACTCATTTTGCACAAAAGAGCAAGCAAGAAAAAGTCTTTGCCATGAAATGATAGCTATGGTTATCATGATGGTCAACTAGTCAAGCCTAGTCAACCGGTCCACAAAGTCAACAAGTCAACAAAAGTCAACAAGTCAACAAAGTCAACAAAGTCAATCCCTCAAAAACCATGTCACCATAATACTTAATTAATATAATTATTAATCACATATCATATTCTCATTAGGGTTGAGCAAAAAGTCAATAGTCAACTGTCAACGGTCAACAACCCTAATGAGAATCCTCTGCCTCTGTCTCCCCGTCAACTGTGCATACACACCCGCATCCGCGTTCCGAGGAACACGAATACAAACTGGATAAATCCAATCCCAAAAGGTACACTAGGATCTGGCTTAAACCAAAGCCCGCTAGTGTAAACTGTCCGGACACTGTACGTGCACAAGTGCACGGATGTGACCGAACCCTGTCGCAAAACCATGCGACCTGTCGCAAAACCATGCGACCTCTACTCTTTTGCCTAAAGGAGAAAAGCTTTCTGTGTGGGACTCTAAAGACTCAACACTACGCTGGCAGTGGGTTTAACCACAGACCGCAAGCGGCACTAGCTGTGCGTAACGGTCCCCAGGTAGTGCCGACAAGAAGAACGACGAGGCGAAACCCATCTGAACTCCTACTGAGCCTGAATGTGACATTCTCCGTACAGTCCGGTCTGTTCGTCTGATACATCGCATGGCAGGCCTAGGGGGCGGTAAACGTCAGTCCCCCAATAGCGGTACAAGTCGTGTCGGAGCGAAGCCCAAAACACCCTGAGATAACACTGGAAGCCTACCAGTATATCTCGTTTGCCCTGGCCAGGGACTACTCATGTAACGGCTCTCCTAGACACAGCGCGATGTCAACCCCCAATACCGGGAGAGACGAATCCTGTCTAACCGTCGCTGCCTCCAAGTGCTTCGGGACTGCACCCAACCACTACCTGTTTGCACGACTCCTTTGAGCCGTGGTAGGGTAGTGATCAAAGTACAGTGGGAACACACTCGAGGCGAAGTGACAGTGTCAAGTCAGCGGACTAAGCTGTACTCATGTCACCTGGGAACTGATAACTGACGATAGGCATAATACCAACTAGTCAGTTCCCGACGAGTCCTGTCTAGTGTACTCGTAACCCAACGAGCACCCGCATACTATCTCAAGTACGACGTACTGACGGCTGTGGGACCGACCGTCTCCCACACTGGGATGAGAAGCGCATGCGCTAGTCTACTCCGGAGTATCGATGCCCTGTCTCGATAGTCCTGCGACTAGGGACCTGCATAAGGATGTGCTTATAGATTACCCAGCCCCACTAGTGTGACTGCCATCACAATGCTGGTAATCAAGCAAAGATCCTAAGGGCTCCACTAATGTGTATAGGTGATATACAAAAATAAACACATGTACACATTGAAGCAGAAACAAACCAAGTAGCATACTACTATTTTGAGCAAGATTGTATATACAAGGAGAATATCCCAAGCTTCCATTAAGTAATATACAAACCAGTATGATACAGTAATGGCCTCTACGGCATATACACTAACAATCTCCCACTTGCACTAAGGCCATGTACTGGCGTATCGAAGACCTATAATCTCGATCAGCCGCTCGAACTGAGTCTGGGGCAAGGCCTTGGTGAATGGATCTGCAGTGTTATCTTCTGAAGCGACTCTCCGAACCTCGATCTCCTGGCGATCCACGATCTCCCTGATCAGGTGATACCGCCTCAATATGTGTCTGGATTTCTGATGGGACCTGGGTTCCTTCGCTAAAGCTATAGCCCCGTTGTTGTCGCAATACAGAGGTATTGGATCAACAATGGACGGAACCACCTGAAGTTCTTTCAAGAACTTCCTCATCCAGACGGCTTCTTTTGCGGCATCAGATGCAGCGATATATTCCGCTTCCATCGTCGAGTCTGCAACGGTTTCTTGTTTGGAACTCTTCCAACACACCGCCCCTCCATTGAGGATAAAGACAAAACCCGACATGGACTTGGAATCATCCTTGTCACTCTGGAAGCTGGAGTCAGCAAAGGCCTCGATCTGGAGGTCTTTTCCGCCATATACCAAGAACATCTCCTTAGTCCTTCTCAGGTACTTGAGAATATTCTTTACCGCTATCCAGTGTTTCTCCCCAGGGTTTGACTGATACCGGCTTACCACACTCAGTGTATAAGCTACATCCGGTCTGGTAAACAACATCGCATACATTATAGAGCCTACCGCAGAAGCGTAGGGTATAATAGACATGCGATCCCTCTCCAAATCAGTCTTGGGAGACATCTCTTTAGAGAGGGTGATCCCGTGACAAGCCGGTAGGTTACCGCGCTTGGAATCTTCCATACTGAATCTCTTCAGTATAGTGTCGATGTACCTGGACTGTGAAAGTCCTAATATCCTCTTGGATCTATCACGATGGATCCGGATCCCCAGGATGTATGAGGCATCACCCAGGTCTTTCATGGAGAACCTGTGCGACAAGAACCCCTTGACAGATTGTAGCATAGGAATGTCATTTTCTATTAAGAGAATGTCATCCATGTATAAAACGAGGAATACTACAGTTCTCGCTACAAATCTACTATAGATGCATGGTTCATCTGGATTTTTGATAAAGCCAAATTCCTTGACCGTCGCATCAAAACAGATGTTCCAACTCCGCGATGCCTGCTTTAGTCCATAGATGGACTTAAGCAATTTGCACACCTTTCCGCTGCTCCCACTTTGAATGAAACCCTCTGGCTGGTCCATATAGACACACTCCTCTAAATTACCATTTAGGAAAGCGGTCTTTACGTCCATTTGCCAGATCTCATAATCGTGGAAGGCAGCAATGGCAAGAAGGATCCGAATGGATTTCAGCATAGCCACTGGAGAAAAGGTTTCGTCATAGTCCAAGCCAGGTCTTTGACGGAAACCCTTTGCTACAAGTCTAGCTTTATAGGTCTCAACCTGTCCATCTACACCAATCTTCCTTTTGAAGATCCACTTGCATCCTACGGGTTTTACCCCGTCTGGAGCAATGTCCAACGTCCATACTTTGTTGGTGTACATGGACTCCATTTCGGTCCCCATTGCATCCAGCCATTTCACTGAGTCAACGCTCTGAACGGCCTGCTGGAAGCTAGTAGGCTCATCATAATCTATGATGCAATCCTCTCTATCCCCGTCTATGAGAAAACCGTAGTATCTCTCGGGCGGATGAGACTGCCTACTACTCCTGCGGAGCGGCGTAGGAATGTCCTGTTCTTTTGAACCCTCTGGTTCCACTAAACTTTCAGTAATAGTCCGTGGTTCTGGAATTTCTTCCAGTTCTACTGTGCTCCCACTTATCTGGTTTTCCAAAAACTCAGTTTCCAAGAAGTAGGCATGACGAGAAACAAGAACTTTTTGTTCCTCTTCACAGTAGAAGAAATATCCCTTGGAGTTCTTTGGATATCCCATAAACTTGCACTGTACTGAGCGTGCCTCGAGCTTGTCCGCATGCTGCTTTTTGACAAAAGCTGGACATCCCCATGTCTTAATGTGATTAAGATGGGGCCTCTTCCCACACCACATCTCATATGGTGTGGTAGGCACAGTCTTAGTAGGAACTCGGTTCAAAAGGTATGCAGCTGATTCTAGCGCATACCCCCAGAATGATCGCGGTAACTCAGCGTTACTCATCATGGACCGTACCATATCCAATAAGGTTCGGTTCCGTCTCTCCGATACACCGTTATGTTGCGGAGTGTATGGAGGAGTAAGCTGAGAGAGAATTCCGTTCTCTTTTAAATAGTCCAGGAACTCGGCACTTAAGTATTCTCCACCTCGATCCGATCTTAGAATCTTGATACTTTTGCCGGTCTGTTTTTCTACTTCACTCTTATATTCCTGGAACTTTCCAAAGGCTTCGGACTTATGTTTCATTAAGAAGACATAACCGTACCTTGAGAAGTCATCCGTAAAAGTGATGAAGTAAGAATAACCGCTTCACGCATGTGTAGACATTGGACCGCACACGTCGCTGTGTACGAGTCCCAAGAGCTCGCTCGCTCTTACTCCGTGTCCAGTGAACGGAGTCTTTGTCATCTTTCCTTTGAGACAGGATTGACAAGTGGCATACGATTGATATTCGAACGAATTCAAATATCCTTCAGTATGTAACTTAGTCAACCTTCTCTCATTGATGTGACCCGGTCTACAATGCCATAAGAAAGTCTGATTTATTTCCGGAGACTTTCTTTTGTGTGTATTCTAGACGTTGAAAATCTGTGGTTGGTTTAATACGTATATACCATTACTCAATGTACCTGACCCAATCAAAACTTGATTAAGGTGAATGTTTACAACATTACTTACAAACGCAAATTCATAACCTTCTTTAGAAACTAAAGATACAGAAATGATATTACAAGTTGCGTTGGGTACAAAAAAGCAATTACGCAAAACCAAAACATGTCCATCTGACATTCCCAGGTGATTGTCCCCCACGGCTTTAGCATCCATGCTAGCTCCGTTCGCAACTCTGAGGGTCATGTCACCTGCCTTCAAAACCCTACGGTTTCTCAACGCCTGCAAAGAATTACAGATATGAGATCCTGATCCGGTATCCAATACCCAGGAAGTAGAGTTTATTGAAAGATAGTTTTCAATAACATACACACCTGAAGCTGAAGCTGCAACCTGCTTCAATTCCTGTGTTCTGGCCTTCCAGGCCCTGCAATCATTCTTCCAGTGTCCTTTCTTATGACAATAGAAGTATTCTTCCTTATCCACAAGCTTCCCCGCTTTCTTTGTTGCTTTAGCTTTTCCCTTCGTATCCACTTTACTAACACCGCCCCTTGGTTTGGCGGGGGCTTTCTTCTTCTTTCCCTTAGCTTTCGCCTTGGACCTAGAAGAAGATGATCCTCCTACAAACAAAGTGGATGTTTCCCTACTTTTCTGTAGGGTGCCCTCTGCGCTCCTCAGCATGTTGAGGAGCTCTGAAAGTTCAACCTCTTTTTCTTGTAGGTTGAAATTCAGTATAAACTGGGCGTAAGTGGAAGGAAGGGACTGGAGAACTAAGTCCGTATAGAGCTCACTCTCCAATGTGGTCCCTAGGTCCGCGAGCTCCTCAATGTAGCCGATCATCTTTAGCACGTGTTCTGCTACTGATGATCCGACGGCCATCCTTGCCGAAAATAACTTTTTCGACGCTTCGTATCTTGCGATACGAGATTGCTCTCCATACAGTTCTTTTGTATGGAGAAATATGGATTCAAGGTCCATATTCTCGTGCCTCCTCTGATGTTCGTTGTCCATCGAGGCAAGTACGAGGCACTTGGCCTTCGCGCTATCAATCTCCCAAATCTTACGGATTTCCTTATCCGCGACGCTGGAAGTGGGACCAGGGACAGGGGGAGCTTTGGTGGTAAGAAGATACCCCAGCTTGTCGTAAGTGATTGCCATTTTGACATTCCTGAGCCAATCTTTGTAGTTTGGCCCTGTCAGTATGTTTTTATCTAGGAGTAACTTAAGTCCAGTCATGTTGATTTGGTCGCTGCAATTACGAGAGAGAGAAGAAACACTCAGCACGATGCTCTTGCAAGTTTAGAATGGTTTTTAGTTTGTCTGAACAGGATGGCTCCCACTGTTTCTCGAATCCCTCCTCAAACCATAAAGGAAGAATTAGTCGGGATCAATCCCACCGCTCAATACTTGCTTAACCGTTCAGCCAGGCCAGTGTCGGTACTTCGAGGGAGGTTTTCCAACGCTTTCGCGAAGTTCCTTAATTTAAGAACCTCTTTTCCCTGGGGGCGTAGCCCCGCTAACACCTTTCTAGGCACCTACTAGGTTTATAGCATTGATCGATTAGTGAGAAATTTCCCGAGGAGTAGCATATACTCACAGTAGGATCGGGATCCAAATATCATCGCGTGACGAAACTGAAGGAATCCTACCAGAATCATCACACTCCAAATGGTATGCAAATCTAGCAAGTTTCAGTACTTATGAAACTCCCGATGTGGATTTTTGCCCCATGCTCTTATGACCTTGACTTTGGCCAACAAATCATAAGTCACATGTCAAGTTCTACCCGTCGTTCTCCAGGTTAATTTGAATCCACCCGTACCTACCCTTGACTTTGGCCAACAAGGCAGTACGACTGTTCCAAATCAACGCATCTATCTATGCTGCACATGAATACCCAATAGCTACCAATCACTATGCCTTGACTTTGGCCAACAAACATAGCTTGAATACTATTGACTATTCATGTGAAACGACGGAGGGCTACGAATGGTTTTGGCTAAACCGTGAACGTAGTGAACTTGATATAGTCGATGGAACGAGATAGCTTTTAAAAGGAGTGGCTCAAGCTCCGCATTTAAAAGTTGGTTTTGAAAAGAACCGAGTGGTTTTTCGAAAGTGTTCCAACGACTTTAACTTGGTTTATTATCTTGCATTAGTTCTTTCAATGCGTCCCATCATTTAATCCTACCATTGCAGAAAACAACCAAAATATGACGTACGCTTATGCCATTCGCATTCGCCACGGGGCCCCGTCATTACCCGTTAGGTTACTTAACTAACGACAGAGCGGGGGCTGGGCTAGCGCGTCTGTAAAACATAAGCAACGCCTAAATAATATCATATATAGATATATTGCAATGATAGACATTTCAGATCATAGATGAACACATTGGATATACTAGGAATCCGCAATTCGTACGAGCCTGTAACGAAAAGAAGATTACACGGTCGCGGTGAATAGCCAAAACCCCACCCAAGACCCCTACGGGTGCGGCAAACTACCCGCCAAGTACCCAAAGCGAAGCAACCTCCCTCATCCCCGTGAGTAGGCCACTCGGCACTTCGGCATACCCGGTAGTTTGTGCACCCCCTCCATGGGTCTATCCTAGGAGCAAAAACAGTAAAAAGAAATTATACAATGACGGCTACAACCCCGACCCGGTTGTGCGGTCATACAAATAATATTACATCAATTTACAAATTTACATGAATTGAAAGAAAAGAAAAACTCTCGTCTCACAACCCCCCGGCTATTCACCCGCGACAATCCAACATATTCATATACACATTCCAGCAACATTACAGATCACAGATTTGTATAACCCCCACTAATCGACATATAGCGATTAGTAGACGTTCAATACAAATATCATAATACAGAAAAACCCGTCAGCTTAAGTCTTTTAGAAGTTCGATCAAAAATACGGATTTTCGGGACCCCAAAAATAAAATTTTCGTTCTGGAAAATCTGGGCAGAAAATACATATTCCAAAAATCCCAAAACGACCCCAGAAATACACTGCACCAAAGATGGACCTCGGCCGAGTCAACTCGGCCGCGGAACCGCGGCGGGAGCGTGCTCCCGCCGCGTTTCCGCGGCTCTTTGACTCGATCGTTGGACCAAATTTGGTGGGTGTTCACACAAAAGCCTGAGCCGATTTTTAAGATGAAAATTATCAACTTTTGAACAGAATAAAAATCGGCAGAAACATGAAATTCTCGGGTTCGTTTTCGTGACTTTTTCTTTGATCGATCTTCTAGTTACTTGCTAACATGTTAGATAGAGTTTAACCTGGCTCTGATACCACTGTAAATCCATGCTACCTGTCCCGGTACTTTCGGGCATGCGGAAATTGATAAAAAACGATTTTCTTAGAGGTGGTAACATGGACTTAAAACCCGGATCTTTGTTAAACATCTAACTAACAACCTAACTAGGAGTCGTTAACTACTCGGTTAGGGGGTTTATACCTTGCTTGTCTTGAACTCCTTCGTCTTCAAACTCCGATGGTGTTCCGGATCGGCTTCTTCCCGTCGTCTCCTTACGCCGAAGATAGATCCACCTGAAAGCTTCAACCTTTTGGCTCCTTCTTCGATCTTTGAAGAAACTAGTTCACTCGGTTTGCTAAACCTTGTGAACTAGAGTGAGTAGAGAAGAGTTTGTATGGGATTTTATCTATGGTTCTTGGTTCTCAACTCATGAGACAAGTGAACCATAGAGTCAAGAGAGGGAGCAAGAGGAAGAGGGTGAGAGCAAGAGTATGAGAGCTCAAGAACAAGAGAGAGAATGGTCAAGTGAGAATGAGCCTCTCTTTTGTCTTTCACCCTCTCATAATCCAAAACAATGATAACAAATCATATCAATCAAGTGTTATGTGATGGTTTAAGCAACCATAGCCATATCATTTCATGCACTCATTTTGCACAAAAGAGCAAGCAAGCAAAAGTCTTTGCCATGAAATGATAGCTATGGTTATCATGATGGTCAACTAGTCAATCCTAGTCAACCGGTCAACAAAGTCAACAAGTCAACAAAAGTCAACAAGTCAACAAAGTCAACAAGTCAACAAAAGTCAACAAAGTCAATCCCCCAACAACCATGTCACCATAATACTTAATTAATATAATTGTTAATCACATATCATATTCTCAAAAGGGTTGAGCAAAAAGTCAATAGTCAACTGTCAACGGTCAACAACCCTAATGAGAATCCTCTGCCTCTGTCTCCCCGTCAACTGTGCATACACACCCGCATCCGCGTTCCGAGGAACACGAATACAAACTGGATAAATCCAATCCCAAAAGGTACACTAGGATCTGGCTTAACCCAAAGCCCGCTAGTGTAAACTGTCCGGACACTGTACGTGCACAAGTGCACGGATGTGACCGAACCCTGTCGCAAAACCATGCGACCTGTCGCAAAACCATGCGACCTCTACTCTTTTGCCTAAAGGCGAAAAGCTTTCTGTGTGGGACTCTAAAGACTCAACACTACGCTGGCAGTAGGTTTAACCACAGACCGCAAGCGGCACTAGCTGTGCGTAACGGTCCCCAGGTAGTGCCGACAAGAAGACCGACGAGGCGAAAACCATCTGAACTCCTACTGAGCCTGAATGTGACATTCTCCGTACAGTCCGGTCTGTTCGTCTGATACATCGCATGGCGGGCCTAGGGGGCGGTAAACGTCAGTCCCCCAATAGTGGTACAAGTCGTGTCGGAGCGAAGCCCAAAACACCCTGAGATAACACTGGAAGCCTACCAGTATATCTCGTTTGCCCTGGCCAGGGACTACTCGTGTATGACTCTCCTAGACACAGCGCGATGTCAACCCCCAATACCGGGAGAGACGAATCCTGTCTAACCGTCACTGCCTCCAAGTGCTTTGGGACTGCACCCAACCACTACCTGTTTGCACTACTCCTTTGAGCCGTGGTAGGGTAGTGATCAAAGTACAGTGGGAACACACTCGAGGCGAAGTGACAGTGTCAAGTCAGCGGACTAAGCTGTACTCATGTCACCTGGGAACTGATAACTGACGATAGGCATAATACCAACTAGTCAGTTCCCGACGAGTCCTGTCCAGTGTACTCGTAACCCAACGAGCACCCGCATACTATCTCAAGTACGACGTACTGACGGCTGTGGGACCGACCGTCTCCCACACTGGGATGAGAAGCGCATGCGCTAGTCTACTCCGGAGTATCGATGCCCTGTCTCGATAGTCCTGCGACTAGGGACCTGCATAAGGATGTGCTTATAGATTACCCAGCCCCACTAGTGTGACTGCCATCACAATGCTGGTAATCAAGCAAAGATCCTAAGGGCTCCACTAATGTGTATAGGTGATATACAAAAATAAACACATGTACACATTGAAGCAGAAACAAACGAAGTAGCATACTACTATTTTGAGCAAGATTGTATATACAAGGAGAATATCCCAAGCTTCCATTAAGTAATATACAAACCAGTATGATACAGTAATGGCCTCTAGGGCATATACACTAACAACTTTCCCTCATCCCTTTTTTATAAGGGAACAAAAGCCCCCCAGCGTTGCTTTCATGTGGTTTTCACGTGGGTGCAATACTGTCTGCCCTCACAGCCGTTGGATTGTCTAGGGGAATGGGAAGCTGAACCGCTCTCTATCATGTCTTATAAATGCTGGGGTTTCTGCCTCTGAGAAGACCATTGTTCCTTCATCTTCTTCCCTACTTATTTTCCTTGAGAATTTAATTCTCTTCTTCAGAGCTTAGTTCTCTGTCCACAGAAATCTCAAAGTTAAACTCTGTTAAAACTTTTCTTTGGTAAGGATCATGAACGGAACCCCTCCCCCCCCCCCCCCGTCTTTTTTTGTTTTTTTTGTCGTGGATTTTAAATCCGGGGACAGAGCGTCGCTCTTTTCTTGAACTGATTCCTTAAAGATCCAAATCAAACACACATTTTTTGTAGATTCTAAGATCTTGAATCAATGGGGATTGTTAATCTTCCTCTCATGGTTTTACCCTGTCATCGATCCTTAAGGATCCTTGGAATTCAATTCCATTTTCTCTGCCTCCTCGCCATGGGAGTTTTCTGGGAATTAACCCTTTATTAAAGGAATTTAATTCCGTGGCCATAGAGCTTAGCTCTTAATGACTCGGAGACTTTTGGGAATTTTATTCCCTAATGTTCTTGAGTATTTTAGGGTTTTAATGCCCTTAAAGCAGATTTGAATCTGTTGTGCTTTTAAGCAGAACTTTTTCAAGATTTGTTTAAACTTTACTGTTTACCTAATGAGAATCCTCTTTGATTCTCCCAATGATTATTTTGCCTCGTTATTGGTGAGCTGTTATTTAGATTTTGTAGGGTCCATTGGTTTTGCAAGCAGTAGTCCCGTCACATCACGGTTTTCTTGTTATTTTATTTTATGTTACCTTATTATTTATTACTATTATTTTTAAATGTTTTTATTTATTTTATTTTTAGGAACAATGGCTTCGCTTCCCGACTTCCTATACACTCTCTCAGAAGCGGCCTTCCCGCAGTCGCGGTCGGATGAGGAGGCTATGGCGATGATCAGGGCACATGACATGGACCATACTAGTCTTCTCTTGTGGGGAAAGTGGTACGGTCATATCATCGGTGGCCGCCATAGTTTTACCTGTGAAGAGCCGTCAGAACCCATCCGCTCTATATTGTTGACGGAACGCCCACGGACTGCTTATGCGATGGAGACGACTAACTGAACTCTCTCAGGCCGACTCGAGCCATCAACGACCGGGATACCCAACCAACCTGTGGTGGCGATCGACATTCTAGGGCGCCGAATCTGTCAGGGTGATGCCCGACCTTGGGGGAAGGTTTATAAGGTAGGTATTATCCTCCGCCACCCAGTAGGCTATCTTCCTTGGGCTTGGTACTTCTCTCTGCCCAACGTGCACGTCTGCAAAAGGTCGGGTTGTACCAGGCAATGTATGCTTCGTTGTTCTATTACCATGCCCCTCACGTCTAGTGGGTTAAAGTTTTCTTGAATCAATGGAACCTTCCCACTAATACGTTCTTGCTAGGGGATCGAGAGGTCTCAATTTTATTGGAAGAGTTCCACGAGATCTCTGGATTGCCGATCAGGGGGGAGCATTATGAAGAGTTATTGCCTCCCGATGACTATGTGTTTGATACGGTGCCTGCTATGCTCGACGGCTTGTCGACTGAGAATGTCGTACGTCATAAGTACCTAAGTCTGATCAAGGTCCTGGGTATCTTTGAAATTTTTTTCGTGACATCGGAAAGGCAAGGTGTCACCTTTGACGCTTTCATTGCTTGCTTTCTTCGAGAGGGCGTCATATCTAAAAAGGCTCCGAAATTTGCAAAAATTGAAGACCCTTTTGGATTAGGGTTAAGGAGCATGCCGGCCAAGGAGGAAGACCTGCTGCATTTCTATATTCCGAACCCGTCAACCGTAGCTTTTGACGCGATTGCGGCCCCTGGCATGGATGAAGAGACCTTTTTCGTTGGTTTTATCAGTCTTTGGCTAAGATGGTTTGCCATGCCGATGCATCGCCGCTTTATGAGAGCCTCCCTTTTTTATCCCGCTCACCGCATAGCTGGGGGAGCACGGCTAGCTGTTGGCGTTGAGAGGTTATCACATCTATATCACGGATTAAGCGTCGCGGCTAATACTTAAAACCCAGGTGCAGAGACCGTGAATTTCCCCCTCCACTACTTCACATCGTGAATCGAGATGCACGTGCTAGGAGCATTTGCTACGCACCAGTGGCCGGATTTTTATGATTCGTACACCTTCCTGCGGATTATGAGCTTGGTTGATACCTCCGCTCCCGATCCGACCCAAGTAGGGGCTCTTCGTGTACTGCTAAACCCATACTCAAATGAAGGCGGAATGGTATTCAGCAATCGAGTCCTTTCCGCTTTAGCGGGGCCCATTCAACAATTGTTTGATTTATCGAAGGGTGGGGTCCCATCTTTGAAACCAAAAGAGATCATGCACCTATACTCGATCAGGACAGGGTATCCGGTGTTCCGCAGGAACAATGTTGTCCTTTTCATGCGGCATAGCCCGCACCGCTTTGCTCAGCAGTTGGGCTATTACTAGGGCATCCCTCTCAAGGCATTCATAGTCGAGCCTGCTCTCTCTTTAGAGGTTACTCGCGACGTCATCCACCATTTCATGCGGCTAAACACCGGCTCCCTTTTCATGATCCCGGAGTCCGACTACCTTCCGAGACCCGTAGTGTCCTTTAAGGGTTGGTATCATCATCGGGTCGGCCCCGTCATTGCAGAGGAGAGACGGGTTCTTTTCGAGGGTAGAGCTCCCATTCTAGCTCAGGCCACCTATGCCCCACTGTGGTCGCGGTCAGTGGTTCGCCCTCCATTGAGGGATAGCGGTTTGATACTTATCCCCAAAGCCGCAGAAATATAATCGACCCCTAGCACCGCTGGTATGCCAGTGCGCACTAGAGCCGAAGCGAAGGCTTCCAATGAAGCACCACCAGTAGTGTCACCAGCGGCGGTGTCACTAAAGGTGGTGTCGCCAAAGGGGGATACCGAAAGTGAAGTTGGGCAACGTCGTGCCAAAGCGTCCAGGGAGAGGAAGCGTTCTTCCTCTAGTGTTAGCACAAGTTCCAAGAGGAGGAAGAAATTTGTTGCCAGCCTACTGGACACTCTGCTTGAGTCTGAGCCGTTTATTCTGGATGAACCGATAGCTATGGAGGAGTCAGACGCCGGTCTTATCTATCCTGGCTCGTCTGCTGAAGAGGCCGCGCAATTGGCCGAGGCTTTAAGGCATTCTCAAGATGAGACTGAGAACGTGTGTGCTCCGAAAAAAGCTTACCCCCCCCGGTTGCATTCTACGACGTCGAACAATTATTACGAAGGGTGCACATGGGACCTCTATTAATGGAAGAAGAACGGGCCCTTAAACAGCCCATCTCAGATGCTTCTGAGGAAGAGCTTGCACTAAAAACAGGTAGTCATTCATTTGCGCTTGAAGCCCGTCGAGCGTATTTAATAAGAAAAGAACGACGGCTCAAAAAAGCCATACTTCAAGCTCCTTGGCGTATTGGTATGCGTATTTTTTGCATTCTTCGTTTGGCTAGTAATTTGTATTACTTTTATGTCCTCTTATTTTTGCGCGATCATTGCAGGGACTTCTGTAGCGGGAGCGGATTTGAGTCCGGATCAGGTCATGGTTGCGGATTCCGTGAATATCTCCCATGACGAACCGACGGGTGTAGAGGGGATTACTGAAGCTGCTACCGTTACTGTGGAGCTTCCGGTGGCGGCTGGTGTTTCTTCCATGTCCACTCCCTTAGCAGAGCTGACGTCATCGGCCATGGAACCCATGGACATCCCTAGAGACGCACCGGAGAGTATGGAGGAGATTATTGAGGCCGTCATCCCTGCCTTGGAGCCTCCAGTGGCGGCTTTTGTCCCCCTATTGGAGACTACCATGCCCACCATAGGTTTTACGAATATCTCCGGTGATGCACCTGAAGGTGTGGAGGAGACCGCTGAGGCTGCCATTCCCCAAGCTCAGGGCGGGCGAAGCATTGAAGGTAATCTCATGTACATATACATTTTATTTAATGACCCTTCTGTCATCCGACCCTTTCTTTCCTTCAGAATTACGGGAATTGGCGGCTACTATCGTGGATTTCTCTCCGAGAAAAACATTCCAGCGCTTGCTCGACAAGGCTGCCCCACAAGTAATCCCCCCACAAAGCATAGTTCTTTCCACAGACCAAGGTTGGTATGCTTTGCATTTTTGGTTTTATATTTTCATGATGATTCTGATATGCCCTTCATTCTAAACCACAGTTCTGGAGGCTGATGACGAAGTCAAGATTCTTGATGGACCTCGGGATCTTTCAAACCCACCTTGCATGACTATAGGTAAGTGACGTTTTATCCTTGGCATCGTTCTGTTTACTCTATGTTTGGAAACACAACTGACCGCTCCTGAATCTTTACAGCTTTGCCAGCCGTGACCCCATTAAAGTCTCGGATCCCTATGCCACCAGGCCCTTATGCCTGACATGCGTCTGAAAGGATGGCGAAACAGAGCATATATTCCTTGGCGGCACTCATCGAAGATCTTCACGCTGGTACTTCTGTCACGGCCGAAAAATTTGTTGCCGAGGCCAACGCTTCATTATCTCTTTTGGCCACTTATCATGATGAGGTATTAGTGCGTACTTAGGTTGAGTACTGTCGCAAAGTGGAGGCCTGCCTGCATGGGAATGAATGCATACGCCTTCCTTCCGACATATTAACTATAAAGACGAGCTTCCGAGGATGGATCGAACAGTGTGCAGCTAATCTCCAGTCGTGCGAGAAAAGGCTCAATCGGAAGTTTTCAGAGAGGGAGTTGGCTTCAAACGCGTTGGGGGAACTTTAGGCTCAGCTTGCTGCCAAGACAACCCGTGCGTATGAAATTTGGCGGATGCTTCAAGAAGCTATTACAGAAGTGGTGGCTCTTGACAAAGCTATGATTTTTACCCGCGGGATGGTTGAAGCCCATAAAGTCGCCGAGAAGGAGTTTGAGAGTCAGTCTACTTCCTATCAGGATCAACAGACCCAGGCATGGACTCATCTTGCAGCACTGACAGAGCTTGAAGCCGAAGTCCAGCGGAAAAACGACGAACTCGCTGGCCTATTGAACCATCCACCGACTTGAACATTTTTCGGTGTATATTCTTTTTTTTGTATTCATTTGCTCCCTGAATAAGATGTATTCATTTTGATCTCTGAGTAAAATGTACTCTGTATTCATTTAAACTCATGAATAAAAGACATTTCATTTCATCTTGGCATTTCTCTCTTCTGTTGTCTTGACTTAGTATAAAGTAGTTTATATAATCATTGTAGAGTTTGTTTAGTTTACATCCCTTGGTCTTGTAGGCAAACTTTTCCTAACGTTACAGTTAACCCCTTCTCTTTATGACTGAGGTTCGTTAGGGTCTGTGGTACTAGGGTTTTTGTCCGTCGTACCGTCGCGTTGGCCGATGCAGTCCCTGATATGCAGACATTACGCTGCTGTTAAAGTAGCCCCGTGACTGTCGTGTCTCTAATCCTTTCGGGGGCTGGACAAGACATCATCAAGTAATCTCCTTAGTTCATATTACCGTCGAGAGAGCAAGCGGTAGGAATTTTGCCATGCCACTTTTTAGTTGAGGTTAGACTTAGTTTGGGAGCACCGATGAGTCATAACCACTCCGCATTGGTGTGGGATGATCTCCGATAGTCTTTAAGGTTTTATTTAAGTTGCCGTCAAGATCCTGAAGTTAGGAATTTGGCCTTCGCTTCCTTTATCGACACTGCGTCTGCTGTAATGAGATGAATGTCGAGGTGATCTCTAGGTTGTTTTGTGAACCGTGAGACTTGGAACTAGGGACTTTTCCATGGCTCCGTTTTGTTTTGACCCTAGGGTGACGTCGCGTATGCATCCTGCTGGAGTGAGAAGAAATGCCATTGTTGACACTGCATTTGCTGTAACGAGATGAGTGTCGAGGTGATCTCTAGGTTGTCTGTGAACCGTCGAGACTTAGAACTAAGGACTTTGACATGGCTCCATTTTGTTTTGACCCTGGGGTCATTTGTTGACGTCGCGTCTGCATCTTGCTGGAGTGAGTAGAAACGCCATTATTAACACTGAGATGAATGTCGAGGTGGTCTCTAGGTTGTCTATAAGCCATCGAGGCTTGGAACTAGGGACTTTATCGTGGCCCCGCTTTGTTGACCCTGGGGTCGCTTGTTGACGTCGCGTCTACATTCTGCTAGAGTGAGAAGAAATGACGTTGTTGATCTCTAGGCTGACTGTGAACCGTCGAGATCTAGCTCTCCTTCTGATGGAGCCTGGTGGAAAATTTTGGTTCCTTTTTCCTTTGTGCCCATGGATTGTATACAAGGGTCGATGTGGACTCACCTGCAGGGAAAAACTTTCATCATTTTTTTCTTTCCGTGATGCTTTATCATTTTAGCTTTTTATATCGCAAAAGTCGCGATTGCCCAATCATTTCGGCTTTTTATCGCGGTGCCCAATCATTTTGGCTATTCTTTTCTTTTTACTCACTGATTTTTATTGTGAGTTGCCCAAATATTTCGGCTGTTTTTATATGCATATAATTTGCTCGCTGATTTTTATTGGGAGTCGCCCTATCATTTTGGCTTTTTTCTGCAGTGCCCAATCATTTTGGCTATTTTTCTTTTTACTCGCTGCTTTTAATTGCGAGTTGCCCAAACATTTCGGCTGTTTTTATATGCATATTTTTTTGCTCGCTGATTTTTTTTGCAAGTTGGAACTTAAGATTTCGGCTATTTTTATATGCATTTATTTTTTGCTCGCTGATTTTTGTTGCGAGTATGGAACTTGAGATCTGATACCAATCTTGGCATCAGCACCGATACGACTGGAATATTGCCAGGAGCGAATCATCATTTGCCATGAAAGGACTTGAAAATTGACACATGTTCAGGCATCAGCATCGCTGCGACTGGAATATTTCCTGGAGTGATTCATCATTTGCCGTAAAAGGACTTGGAGTTTGACACCGATTTAGGCATCAACATTGCTACCACTGGGATGTTACCAGGAGCGAATCATCATTTGCCTTTGCTAATTTGAACAAAGGTGGCTTAGCAAACAGGGTTAGGATCCTGCCGATTAAGGCTTTTTGACTTTATAAGTCGTAGGGGTCTCATAAAGGTATTTCTCCCTACGAGTCGTGAGGATCTCATAGGTGTATGTTTTCCTTAGAAGTCATGAGGACTTCTAAGTGGTGTTTTCTCTTATAAGTCGTAAGGATCTCATAAGAGTATTTTCTCCTTATAAGTTGAGAGGACTTACAAGTGTCGTTCACCATATGAGGACATTCCTCGTGATTGGTGGAACTTGGTAGGGGAAATGTTTAATTGTGTCCGTGGATTGTATAAAAGGGCCAATATCGGACCGCCTGTAGGGCAACGTAGGGAATATGGCGGCTTAAGGACAAGTTTAGATCCCTTAAGTCTTTGAATCCTATAAGCCGTAAGGGTCTCATAGGGGGAGTTCTCCTTATGGGTTAAAAGGATAAGGTGAAAATTTTACGATATTGCGCCCTTTTGGGTTTTCAAAGCTCACCGGTACCCCTACTGTTTTTACTCACGGTGCCTTCGGGTTTTCATCCGTGCCCATTTCGCTTGTGGGCGTACCGTTTTTTTTGACAACGAGATTGCACCCTTTCAAGTTTTCACAAAATCGCCGGTAGTTGATTGGTCATATAAAAGTAGTAGTAGTAACAGCAATCAATAACGGTATCGCATGTAGCGAGCGTTAGTGAGCACGGGTCGTCCTTTGGGATTCGAGGAATTCGTAAATTCTTGCTTTAGATGAGTCGAAAGAACTAGTAAAGAAATTCAACAAATTGTTTAAGATATAGTTGAAGTAATAGTTTCAAGAAAATTCAAGAAATAGTTTTCAAGAAAGGAAATCAAGAAAATGTTCAAGATCTAATTATCAAGAAAATATGAAGAAGGCTTGTAGGATCCGATCGGATTTAGTAGCCATGGATGACTAATAAAGGTAACTCATCTTTTCTATTGACAGTTTAACGCTAGATTGATGGCGATGAATGCGGATTAGGGTTTTTTGGAAGAAACTAGGGTTTCTTCACTATAGTCCCTTGTCCTTTCATTGATCCCATTCATTTTCTAGCCCTTCACAAATAGATCGTTAATCTTATCTCACATCATGGTCAAGATAATCAATAATTTGATATCGCACCCAATGAGGATGTTAACGATTCTTTTGAGAAGGTTTGTAAACTTCATAAGTCTAAAAAAAGTATAGAATTCTAGCATCCATCGATCTACCCTAATCCTACAAATCTTATCAAGCGGATATTTACTCGCGCATCATGAAAATCGAAAAAACATTAGAAAAAGAACTCACAATGTGAAAATTTAAAGAAAGCGAAATTGAAACTAATTATCACCTTTATTATTCAACTTCAAATTACAACTTCTTCAATTTGAGATTTACAAGAAGAATTGCTCTCGATCACTCCCTTGAAGAGGTAATTTTTTCGTCTATCTTCACGTGGCTCGATCACTACGAGTCTTGGACTTGTCGTGGATCGTGTGTTCGTTGATGATGATCGGCTTTGTGTAAAGCATCTTTTGTTGAATCGCTTGATGAACTTCACGATGATTCTTGATATTGGATCTTGGATTTGTTGAATTTGTTAACCCTTTTCTTGATTTGAAATTGGAATTAAAGTTGGAACCAAATTGGGTACCAAATTGGGAACCCTTTTCATTGTAGCTTTAGGTCCCTTTTATAGCCCCCAATCAAGCTTCCCCAACAAGCTAGGTTGTTATAGAGAAGTTTCAAGAACAAGGTTTTTACAACGAGGCTTTCTCAACAAGTTAGGATGTTGAGAAGAAGTTTCTAGTGAGTTCCTGACCTTGAAGCCCACGAATTGGCCGCGGATCCGCGGCGACTCGGCCTGACTCGGCCGCAGTTCCGCGGCCAATTGGAGGCATCATTGGTTGAAACTTCATATGTTTTCTTCTGTTGGTTTTTGGGTCTTCTTTTGATATCTGGAATCTTCTTATCTCTTCTGAATTTCTGCCAATATTTGATTCTTCGACTTTCTTGTATTTTATTTGCAGATTCCTGATTCCCGATATATGACCTGAGCTAATCTTGTACAAGATCTCAATGAAGAATGTGAGATACAAAATATTTTGCGTAAAAATATTAAACATACAATTTCCTTCATAATGTTGATTATAATGTATAACACATGGTAAATGATATTTTGTAGATGAACTTCTAATATATGTTATATTTATAGAAAATACATTTAGATGATTAAGAAAAGTAAGGAAATTGTCATGTTAAAAGTGCACTATTTTCGACTGAACAAATACCGACAAACTTGATTTTGATCGTCTCGAGCAAACATTATTTATTCAAGAGAAGGAGAAAAATATAAAGAAAAAGAAAAAACTAACTAGCACACTCTTTTAGGCAACATGATTGCACTGAGCACGTGCAACAAGCCTTTAAATCTCTAGGTGTCCCTAATAGGAGGAGTGTTGTCTCCTGAGGGTTTTCAGCGGATTGCACCCATAAAATCCTATAATAAAAGAAAGACTATGAAAGTTACATATAATGATAAGAATTATAAAAGAAAGAACGTGAAAATTAGAGTTTCTAACTACACTAGCTTTTCGGTTATCATAAGCCCTATCTTAATAGTCATGAAAAGATATTACAAATCATATCATCCCTCAATAAAACATCGCTTTTATTCTTCATCCCTACCTTTCTTCCAAACACCGATCATATACCCCTACATGTGTGTTAAAGACACCCCTACGTGTGTGTTAAAGACATCCCTACTCTTGTCCATCTACCTCAGTACTTTTTAGTCGGTGAATATTTTAGATGGAATTGCTCACACATTCTTCATGCGACCGTTATTACTTCTTGAGGTACTAACCGACCGATTACTAAATGTGATCACTTATTATGCGTAATTAGCAATTTTCTCATCTTGCAATACCTAAGGCTTAGCAGTGACTCCCAAACCAGTTGGTCTAAGGCACTAGGTGATAAGCACCCTCGCAATTTTTTTTATGCTGCCTTGGTGATTACAAGACTAGTGTTCATTTTCTTCACCATTTTATACTTTTATGCTTCATTTATTATTTTCTTCGTACTTTGGCTTTTAGGCAAGAGCATTTCAAGGTATCCTCTACTATCCCGAGTTTCAAGACGTGTGTAAGTGCGTATAGTAGGGTATCAACGTCCAGATGTTTGTCTTCCAGAATAGGAATTATTTTTCAGACTTATTTTTATTCTCAGATTCGTGACTTCCTTCATCTTACTAACCTTTGGGACAACGGCTCATAACTACTTATTACTAATTTCATTTAAGAAAATATCTAATTTTCTTGGTTTTCTTAAACTCTTCCAATGTAATTTTTCACTTTCTAATTCTTTTATTATAAAAGAATTTTTTTTGAAAATTTTGTGCTTATGCAAAATGTAATGCAAATTAATGCGTAAATAAGTACAAACCATGGCGACTCCGTTGGGGAAAAATAGAAAGAAAAAGAAGGAGAAAAATAGAAAGAAAAAGAAAAAACTAACTTGCACACTTTTGTAGGCAACACGATTGCACTGAGCACGTACAACAAGCTTTTAAACCTCTAGGTGTCCCTAGTATGAGGAGTGTTGTCTCCTTAGGGTTTTCAACGGATTGCACCCAGAAAATCCTATAATAAAAGAAAGACTGTGAAAGTTAAATATAAAGATAAGGATTATAAAAGAAAGAACGTGAAAATCAGAGTTTCCAACTACAGTAGCTTTTCGGTTATCATGAATCATATCCTAATAGTCATGAAAAGATGTTAGAAATCACATCATCCCTCAATAAAACATCGCCTTTATTCTTCATCCCTAACTTTCTTCCAAACACCGATCATATACCCCTACATGTGTGTAAAAGACATCCCTACACTCGGAGAATTCAATTCATGCCATCATACCCTTGTCATCCTACCTCGGTACCTTTTAGGCGGTGAATATTTTAGACAGAATTGCTCACACATTCTTCATGAGACCGTTAATACTTCTTGAGGTACTAACCGACCGATTACTAAATTTGCTCACTTATTAGGCGTAATTAGCAATTCCTTATCTTGCAACACCTAAGGCTTAGCAGTGACTCCCAAACCAGTTGGTCTAAGGCACTAGGTGATGAAGCACCCTCGCTATATTTTTTTATGCTGCCTTGGTGATTACAAGACCAGTGTTCATTTTTCTTCACCATTTTATACTTTTATACTTCATTTATCATTTTCTTCGTATTTTGGCTTTTAGACAAGAGCATTTCAAGGTATCCTCTACTATCCCGAGTTTCAAGACGTGTGTAAGTGTGTGTAGTAGGTATCAACGTTCAGATGTTTGGCTTCCGGATAGGAATTATTTTTCAGACTTATTTTTATCCTCAGATTCGTGACTTTCTTCATCTTACTAACCTTTGGGACAACGGCTCATAACTACTTATTACTAGTTTCGTTTAAGAAAACATCTAACTTTCTTGGTTTTCTTAAACTCTTCCAATGTAATTTTTCACTTTCTAATTCTTTTATTATAAAAGTAAATTTTTTGAAAATTTTGTACTTATGCAAAATGTAATGCAAAGTAATATGTAAATAAGCACAAACCTCCCCCAAACCTGTTTACTACAGTGTCCTCACTATTGTCATCTTTTAAATCTCAAAAACCTATAGACTTGGGAGAAAAAGTTATTAACGGGGACAAGAATAAATGAAAGTGAAAATCTCCCCCAAACTTTTTTGTAATCATATGAATATTCAGTTTAGTCCTTTTTAACTCACCTCCATTCTTATGATGAGACAATATTATCGAGACATGAAGGTGAGGCGGAGGAAATTCAGTTATGATAAAGCGGCTCCTGTAAAAACAGGACCTCCTCCGTGGGGTTAGTGGAAAAATATGGTTTTAATCTATTCCCATTCACTTTAAAAATATAACCGTTTTTAATATTTTTAACTTCAACTGTCCCGTGCGGATATACATACCGCACCACAAATGGTCATTTCTAACGAGATTTTAGCTTACCCGCATGAAGATGGAGACAGGAATCGTAAAGAAGGACTTGTTGTCCCGGGATAAAAGTTTTTCTCAAAATATTTTTATCGTAAAATACCTTAGTCCAATTCTTTACTATAACCGCATTATCGTAAGCTTCATCACGGAGTTCGTTTAGCTCATTTAATTGCAGCTTCCGAAAATTGCAGGCTTGATTTAAATCGAAATTAAGTTCTTTAATGGCCCATATTGCTTTATGTTCGATCTCGACAGGAAGGTGGCAAGCTTTCCAAACACTAAACGGTACAGAGACATACCAAGATCAGTCTTATAAGCGGTACGGAATGCCCAAAGAGCATCCGTCAATTTAGTTGACCAATATTTACGGTTTTTAGAAACTTTCTTCTCCAAAATTTGTTTCATTTACCTATTGGAAATTTCAGTTTGCCCGCTCGTTTGGGGATGATAGGGCGTAGAAAGTTTATGGTTGATTGAATATTTCCGTATCAAAGTCTTGAAAGACCAATTACAGAAATGCGTCCCATTATCGCTAATTATACCGCTAGGGTGTCCAAATCGCGAAAAGATATTTTCTTTAAGGAACTTAATAACAACCATGTTGTCATTAGTGCGACATGGTTTACTTCCACCCATTTTAAGACATAATCAACCGCTAACAAGATATATAAATTCCCAAAAGAGTTGGGAAAATGACCCATAAAATCAATACCCCAAACGTCAAAAATTTCCACAACCAAGATAGGTTGGAGTGGCATCTCATTTTTTCAAGAAATCCGACCCGCGTGTTGACACCGTGGACAAGTTTTGCAATGATCAAATGCATTTTTGAATAATGTAGGCCAGTAAAAACCACATTGCAAAACTTTTTCCGCCGTCTTACGTCGACCAAAGTGACCACCACATGCCTGATCATGACAGAAAGACAAAACACTCTTGAATTCATCATTGGGGACACATCTGCGAATGATTTGGTCAGGACAATACTTAAACAAATAAGGTTCATCCCAGTAAAAATTCTTTACTCGGGATAGAAATCGATGATTGTCTTGTTTAGACCATTCGCTGGGAATAAGTCTTGTTGCTAGATAATTCACAATATCCACGAACCAAAGTTCGCAGGATACGGTCAAGAGCTCAGGGAACGAGTCGTTTATTGGCAAGTTCACTGTAGGGGAAAAAGAGATGCGTGAAAGATGGTCGGCTACTACGTTTTCACATCCTCTATTATCTCATATGACAAGATCAAATTCTTGTAATAATAGGATCCAACGTATTAACCTGGCCTTAGCATCCTTCTTCGATAAAAGATGTTTTAGGGCAGAGTGATCGGTGTAAACCACTATCGGTGAGCCAATCAAATAAGGCCTGAATTTTTCTAATGCAAATACAACTGCCAAGAGTTCTTTCTCGGTGGTTGTATAATTAATCTGGGCATCATTCAAGGTCTTACTTGCATAATAAATTGCATGTCGCATCTTATTAATGTGTTGTCCTAAGATTGCACCAATAGCAAAATCTGATGCATCACACATTAGCTCAACCGGGTGGTTCCAATCAGGAGATGATAGAACATGGGCTGTAGTGAGAGATCTTTTAAGTGATTCAAAAGCAGCCTTACGATCCGAATCGAAGTGAAATGTAGTATCCTTGGCTAAGAGAAGAGTTAATGGTCTAGCAATTTTGCTAAAATCCTTAATGAATCTCCTATAAAATCCTGCATGACCAAGGAAAGATCGTATATATTTGACGCATTTGGTATGAGGAAGGTTATGGATGACAACTATTTTAGCTCTTTCTACCTCAATGCCTTTTCGTGAAATGACATGTCCAAGCACGATACCTTCTTGAACCATGAAATGACATTTTTCCCAATTCAAAGTTAAGTTATTATCCTTACAGCGGGTAAGAACCGCGTCAAGATGACGTAGGCAATCCTCAAATGAGTCCCCAAATATAGAGAAATCGTCCATGAAAATGTCCAGAAAGTTCTTGACCATGTCTGAGAATATCCCCATCATACACTGCTGAAATGTAGCGGGAGCATTGCATAACCCAATGGGCATGCGTCTATAAATAAAGGTACCGAAAGGACAAGTGAATGTTGTTTTATCTTGATCCTTTTTGGCGATAGGGACCTGGTTATAGCCAGAGTATCCGTACATGAAACAATAATATTCATATCCATCTAATCGTTCCAACATCTGGTCAATGAAAGGTAGAGGAAAGTGATCTTTACTCATTGTGGCATTAAGTTTTCTATAATCAATACATACATGCCACCCAGTTTGGGTGCGTGTTTGGATCAACTCATTAGCCTCATTAGTTATGACCGTGATACCAGACTTTTTAGGGACCACATGAATAGGACTTACCTATTGGCTATCAGAGATTGGGTAAATTATACCACTGTCTAGCCACTTGAGGATTTCTTTCTTTACCGCCTCCTTCATGACGCGATTTAACCGTCTTTGTGGGTCTCGGGTTGGTTTGGCTTCATCCATCAAATGTATATGATGTTCTATAATCAGGAGACTAATCCCTTTGATGTCTGCCATTGTACAACCAAATGCTTGCCGATTTGATCTCAAGACCATCAAATGTTAGTTATATGTATGCCCTAGAGGCCATTACTGTACATAGGATGTATATTGTAGTGGATGCTGGGACATATATAGGGAGGACTTTCTTGCTCGACATGATAGTATGCTATCTGGTTGAACTTTACCTTAACGTGTATACTGATTGTCTCTCTGTTACATGTTGGTAAAGCCCTTAGGATGTGTGCTTGACTACCTGGACTATGATGCGGATCATACTAGTGGGGACATGGTAGTCCATAAGTACATCCTTCAAAGTCCCTAGTCGTGGGTGTATCGAGACGGGGCATCGATATACCAGAGTAGACTAGCGTGTACCTTCTCGACCCATACAGATGGGCGATGGATGATCCCATATCCATTGGTGTTTGACATCGGAGATGATATACGGGTGCTCAGTAGAGACTGGGTACACTGGACGGACTCGCCGAGAACTCCCAGATGGTATTATACCTCACGTCAGATGGCAGTTCTCTGGTGACACTGGTACAGAGTAGTCTGTTGACCCGAGATCGTCATAGAGTCTTGTGTGGTTCCCACTGTGCTTTGATTTCCATCTTATCACGTCCAAGAGGGCGTGCAAAACGGTGGTTTTTGGGTACAGTCCCGAGTCACATGGAGGCAATGAGCGATAGGAGGGGATTCGTCTCTCCCGGTATAGGGGGGTGATGTTGCGCTGTGTTCGATTGGCTATAACAGGAAATCTCTGGCCAGGGTTGCTGAGATTTACTGGTAAGTGTTACCTGTAGTTTCTCGAATAGTTATAGACCTCATATCGACACGACTTATTGAGCTATTGGGGTCTGACGTTTACCACCCCTAGGCGAGATATGCGACATATCAGACGATCAGACCGGACTGTACGGTAGTGTTACTGGTTGGATTCACTGGAGTATAAGCGGGCTTGCTCGTCGATCTTCAGATCGCTCAATACCCGGGTGGCCGTTACGTTTTGCAGACCGCTTGCGGCTTGTGGATGTTTGATATGATCATCATCTGCTGCCGGCGTATTGACGAGTCTTTAGAGTCCTACACAGAGGTTTCCTGGCTCAAGCGAAACGAAATAGGAGCGCATATGAGATATGTGCGGGACCGAGAGTAATACCAGTATGTGATACTGTATTCGATTCTCGCGATGTTACATTGATCGGTTATATGCGATATAGCCGAGTTATCGGATCAAGTGTTGATTCGATAAGTTGTTACTGATGATACCAGTCGGTTATGTGCGACATGACCGGATCATTGAGTCAAGTGTTGATTTAATGATTTAATGCATAATTATATATTTGATATATTACTTTGCATTAACTAGTATCGGTTCACTTTAAATGGATTTTCTCGCTCGGGTGTGCACATTGTATATACGATATAGTTTTGTGCACTTACTTGTATCATGCTTGATGATGCATGGTTTTTGGTTAAGTGTATAGAATAAAACTATGGTCAAGATGGTGATTAGGGTTTTGCATATTCTTTTAATTATTTGCTTATTCATTTTGGAAAATAATTAAAGCATAAAAGAAGAAAAACAAAATGGTTTTCTTTTTTTATTCTTCATGAAGCTTATTGAAGCTTCATGAAACTTTGACCACTTAACCATTTTGTCTTCTTCTTTTGACCCTAACCATTGATCTAACCTAAGTTAATTTTCTACACCTAACCATGGTGAAAATTATGATAAGTTTATTATTCTTTTCTATTCTAAATTAACTTATCATAACTTTTATCTTCTTCTTGCTCTTCTTCTTCTTCATGAAGAAGCTTGTCTTCATCAATGGCATATTGAGCATATGAGTGAGAAATCCAATTCTAAAGTGAACCCACTTCCTATTTCATCATCCTCTACCTCTTGCCAAGTAGTAGAGTGTGTTTCCTTCACAAGTTTTCATGGCAAGGTGAAGGTGGAGCTTGATCTAGCGATGCCTCGACGTAGATCATCTTCGGCATGGACATCGACGACCTAGCTCGCTTATTCTTCGACGAAGCCGACGCTAGAGCCCGGGAGTTCACTTGGACAGCGAAGGCACTTCGTTGCGGAGCTATGGAGGTGGACAAACGGATCTACAAAGGTTGTATTTCCGTATTCCCTTAGTTAATTGTTAACTAGTTTATGTTTTCGCCTAGATTTCTAGCAAACGATCCGTAGTCGGGTCTCTCGGCACCTAGAATTTTTGAAAATGGCATGTTCGATGCCTTGTGAGACCTCATTAGGGTGCCTAGGAACCCTACATCAAAAGTGCGTTCTCTTGCTCTAAAGCTAGAGAAGCGGATATGATCACGGGAAAAGACTCATTCTCACCTAAATATGCATATTTAATATGAGAAGATAACAGTTCGAGATCTAATGTCGGCGGAGAGACAATAGAAGGTGGGGTAAGGGAATGATATTCGGATTCCCTAAGAAGTTCATAACCTGCATAGGATATTGACTCGGAAAGCGCCACTGACTTTTGTGATGAGTCAAAAGGTTCAAACTCGGGGGTGGACTCGTCAAAAGTGTCCTCACTATAATAACATGCTAGATCAAACAATGATGAACTAATGTTGTCGAGATCATTATAGCAAAGTTCATCAACCTTGCAGCATTCGGGAGCTATCTCGTGGATAGAACAGACATCAAGTAAATGAGTAGAAGGTTCACATGGTTGACTTCCTAGCTTGTAAATGTTAAGCTCAATTGTCATTTTCCCGAAGGTTAGGTTCATAGAACCGTTACGACAATTAATGACAGCATTGGAAGTGGCTAAGAAGGGTCGACCGAGAATTACAGGAATTTGGTTCCGTGGGTTCGCTGCAGATTGTGTATCTAAAACAATAAAGTCCACAGGGAATATAAATTCCCCAACTTTTATCAACACATCCTCAAGCCCACCCCTAGGTTTGGTGATAGATCGATCTGCCATCTGGAGAGTGCAGTGGGCAGGTTTCAACTCTCCAATACCTAACTGCTCATAAACAGAGTAAGGAAGCAGGTTAACACTAGCGTCAAGGTCAAGTAGAGCATGATTAATATTTTTACCCCCAATAGAAATAGAGATTGTAGGACAGCCAGGGTCCTTACATTTCTTTGGTAATTGCTGGGTAAAAGCTGTGCTAATATTACTCGTCATGAACACTTTTTTCGGCACTTGAGTTCTTCTCTTCCTAGTGCACAAGTCCTTAAGTATTTTCTCATAAGCCGAAACTTGTTGGATAGCATCTAGGAGAGGGATATTTATGTTAACATGTTTAAACATTTTCTTAATCTTCTCCATTTGTGCATTAGGTTTGTTGGCCCTCAACCTATTTGGATAAGGAGCTTTATCAATAATAGCTGGGTCCAATATCTGTGGAGAAGTTCGTGTGGGTAGAACGGATCCCAGAATTGGAGTGGGGATCGTTTCAGGTTGTGTCAATGAGGTGGGCGGAGGGTTCGAGCCTAGAGGAAAACAGAGAATAGGCTCGGAAGAAGATGTACTAGATGAAATAGGGTCAGAAGTGGATATGGAAGTCGGGGTGTCATTGATTGATTCATCATTATCTACCTGTTCACCGAGTTGGTTATTCAGCACTCTTCCGGATCTCAACGTGGTAATGACATTAACATTATGATATTGTGAGTGGTCAGAATTTGGTAAGGGTTGAGATGGAAGTTTCCCTTTCTCTCTAGCGCTCATTGCGGCATTTAATTGTGCAATTTGTGCTTCTATCGATTTAATACTTTCACCGTGTGAGGCAGAGTCTTTCTTTATGGTATCGATAGAAGACCTTATATCAGCCGACATTTGCATGGAATGTTTCATAAACAAATCCAAGGATCGTTCGAGTGAATAGGAGTTTTCCATACCAGCCGTTTAGAAAGAATTATTATAAGGTGCAGAATTGTTGGCAGGATTTTAAAAAGTTTGTGGTTGAAAGGGGTGTTGATTTTGTGGTGGTTGCTGTTGCTATGAAGGAACCCTTTGAAAGTTATTTTGGTTTGGAACCGTATTTTGAGTTTGGTGTTGGTTCCAAGCAAAATTAGGGTGATTCCTCCAACCCTGATTATATGTGGAAGAATAAGAATCGTTTCTAGGTCGCTGCTGAAAAGCAGGATTAGTGTGTTCTTGACCTTGAAACGGAGAATTCAAAGAAAATTCTTCCGTCAGACTAGATGGATCAGAACAGCATCCACACACGGTTTTAGGGAGCGTCACCTGGTTTAGGGAGGCTAATAAAAATTTGTTTTCCATAGCTTCAAGTTTCTTTTTTAATGCTGTCATTTCGGCTTTTACTGCTATAGAAACATCAAGTTGATAGATACCTCTCCTAGATGATGGACTAATGCTTTCCCATTGCAAAGTGTTTTCATCAAAATCTTCCAAGAATTTTCAGGCTTCACCATCGTCTTTAGACATGAATTGCCTTAACACATGGTTTCAAGCATCTGTTTTGTCATTGGATTAATGCTCTCATATATAATTCGGCACAAATCCCATCTATGGATTCCGTGATGAGGACATTGGACAAGCAGATCCTTGAACCGTTCAAAGCATTTCCAAAATGGTTCATTAGGAAGCTGGGTAAACTGGTTGATTTCACTCCTAACACGGGCGGTCTTATGATTGGGATAAAATTTCTTAAGGAATGCTATAACGAATTCATCCCAATTGGAAATAGAGTGTGCGGTTGTGTTATAAAGCCATTTTTTGGCTAAATCGTACAAAGTAAACGGGAGAAGACGTAAACGCATAGCATCCAAAGAAAATTGTGAAGTGCCCATCATAGCACATACGTTTTCGAATTTGGTGATAAAAACGTATGCGTCTTCAGACTCGAGACCATGAAATTTAGGCAAAAAATTGATAAAGTGTGGTTTGATTTCAAAATTATCTCTATTGGCTGGTGGAATAAAAAGACTAGTAGAAAGAGGACCACGTATAGGGTAGTATCTCTTTTAGAGAAATATACGAGGTAGATTCCGCACACCCGTGGGTGTTGGCAGAGTGGTGTTATTAAAATTTAATGGATAACCGTCCATCTCAGTTGTTGTTGTGGGTGGTGAGGAAAAAGAAGATGAAGAAGTACCGACTTCGGAGTCGATAAAAGAAACACGGACAAGACGGGCACTAGAATCCCGTGTCCAGCCGAGCATGCACTAAGCGGGTTTAGCGCAAGTGGCAGCATTTGTGAAAATTATGTAAAAAGGTTTGTTTTGAAAAAGACGGATTTAGACAAATCACAAAAATGCACAATCTACCCTAGATCTATGGTCACCTAGGTCAAGTCACTAGACCGCTCCTAGACTTCCAGGGGACAAATCCCAGGATCAATCCTCTACTGCCTCTTTATCCCTCTTGTGGCCAGGTAAGTGCCAGGTAAGTAGGAGGTATCTGCTATACGAATCACCGTAAATAGCGGGCCTAATTAAGTAACCACTTGCCTTAGACACACTTGTCTAGACACCACAAAAGAAATGTGTGTAAGCAGTAAATTACCCACGACCCTCCTCTGTCCTTAATGAGCGCGACGGCCTTTAGAGTCTTGGTCTAGATATATTTTTTAATTAATGAAGGGTGATGCAGATGCTAGTTTTGTGATTTGTGGGGCTTAGGAAGGGTAATGAAATCCCCACCTAATCTGAATTTGGTCTTTACCCCTTAATTGTCTGTATTACAATATGCAACAACAAAACCAATATCAAGACACGCAATAAGAATTTTTCTAAGCGGCAAATTTTTGCAAAGAATCCTACAGAAAAATTGTTATTGGACTTTTCAGAGGAGAGAGAAGAAGATAGAAATTATACCACAGAGAGCTGAAACCCTAATTTGTCTAGGATGATGCGGTTCCGCCGCAAATTCCAGCATCTTGCCGCGGTTCCGCGGTCAATTGAACCGTTCTTTGATCAATTTCTGGTTCTGATGCTCCCCTTGCTCCTATGATCTTGATGAAATGCTCTGAATCTTTATCTCCCTGCTATAGCGATTCCCGATCTCCTTGAAAAATTTACACACTAATCGTTAAGCACACGATACGTTCTTGATTTATATTTCGATAGAATAATAATATTTCAACCCAAATAGCAAGAAAGAATAAATTATGCATGTATCCCCGGCAACGGCACCATTTGATTGGTCATATAAAAGTAGTAGTAGTGACCACAATCAATAACAGTATCGCGTGTAGCGAGCGTTAGTCTATTGACAGTTTAACGCTAGATTGATGGCGATGAATGCGGATTAGGGTTTTTTGGAAGAAACTAGGGTTTCTTCTCTATAGTCCTTTGTCCTTTCATTGATCCCATTCATTTTCTAGCCCTTCACAAAAAGATCATTAATCTTATCTCACATTGTGGTCAAGATAATCAATAATTTGATATCGTACCCAATGAAGATATTAATGATTCTTTTGCGAAGGTTTGTAAACTTCATAAGATTAAAGAAAAATATAGAATTCTATCATCTATCGATCTACCCTAATTCTACAAATCCTATCAAGCGGAGATCTACTCGCGCATCATGAAAATCGAAAAAAGATTAGAAAATGAACTCAAAATGTGAAAATTTAAAGAAAGCGATATTGAAACTAATTATCATCTTTATTATTCAACTTCAACTTACAACTTCTTCAATCCGAGATTTACAAGAAGAATTTCTCTCGATCACTCCCTTGAAGAGGTAATTTTTCCGTCGATCTTCATATCGCTCGATCACCGTGAGTCTTGGACCTGTCGTGGATCACGTGCTCATTGATGATAATCGGCTTCGTGTAAAGGATCTTTTGTTGAATCGCTTGATGAACTTCTCGATGATTCTTGATCTTAGATCTTGGATATGTTGAATTTGTTAGCCCTTTTCTTGATTTGAAATTGGAATTAAAGTTGGAACCAAATTGGGTACCAAATTGGGAACCTTTTCATTGTAGCTTTTGATCCTTTTTATAGCCCCTAATCGAGCTTCCCCAACAAGATAGGTTGTTATAGAGAAGTTTCCAGAACAAGATTGTTACAACGAGATTTCCTCAACAAGCTAGGATGTTGAGAAGAAGTTTCCAGAAAGTTCCTGACCCCGAAGCCCACGAATCGGCAGCGGATCCGCGGCGACTCGGCCGCGGTTCCGCGGTCAATTAGAGGCTTCATTGGTTGAAACTTCATATGTTTTCTTCTGTTGGTTTTTGGGTCTTCTTTTGATATCTGGAATCTTCTTATCTCTTCTGAATTTCTGCCAGTATTTGATTCTTCGACTTTCTTGTATTTTATCGACAGATTCCTGATTCCCGATATATGAACTGAGCTAATCTTGCATAAGATCTCAATGAAGAATGTGAGAAATAAAATATTATGCATAAAAATATTAAACATACAATTTCCTTCATAATGTTGATTATAATGTATAACACATGGTAAATAATATTTTGTAGATGAACTTCTAATATGTGTTATATTTATAGCAAATACCTTCAGATGATTAAGAAAAATAAGGAAATTGTCATGGTAAAAGTGCACTATTTTCGACTGAACAGTAGTCCTGCTGTTTTTACTCACGGCGCCCTTTCGGGTTTTCTTCCGTGCCCATTTTGCTTGAGGACGTACCGTTTTTTATTTTTTAATTTTTTAATTTATTCTTTTACCCTCTGTTTGACAACGAAACTTATGGGGGCTCTGTCACCAGGGTAGCTGTGTAGCCAGTGGGACTTGAGTTGCAGTCCTTGCCGTTGGGACTTATGGACTTGAATTCCATTATCGTCGTGCTTGGGGCGACGTATTAGTTTTAAGGACATTATGGTCCATTGTTAGCTTAGGGACATCTCGGTCCAGGGCCATCTTCGAGGCGAAGTTTTGTCAGATACTACTTATAGAGTCTTGGCTCAGAAAGACAGCGAGCGGACACGAGCGTCGTCATCTATCAATAACCTGAGTCGTGACTTGTCAAGCGTTGTATTTCTTAAGGAACCGGTCGTTTGGCCAGAAAGGTCTATCGCCATGCATATCCATGAGCAAGTAGGCCCCGCCTTGGTAGAACTTATCTATGATGTACGGACCATCATAGTTCGGCTCGAATCCCCCCGCTTTGCATGATTGGGGATCATAGGTCTTTTTACGACTAGCACGAGTTCGTCTTGGCGGAATGTTCTTGGTCTGGTTAGCCTTTCGTATGAGCACGCCATCCTTACTTTGTAAGCTTCCAGGTTTTGCTGCGCCATAAGACGAGTTTCATCGAGGGCATCGAGCTCCTCAAGCCGAAGATGGGCATTTTCTTCATCCGTCAGCTCATATCGAACTGCCACTAGAGAGGGTAGCTCTATCTCCAAGGGAAGTACCGCTTCAGTGCCGAATACCAACGCGTACGGTGTTGTATTTGTAGCCGTTTTGAACGTGGTTCGATACTCCCAGAGAGCTTCATGCAGTCTCTCATGCCAGTACTTTCTGCTTTTGGACACCATTTTTTTTATGATCTTCGTCAAGGTCTTGTTGAAAGCCTCAGCTAGACCGTTAGCTTGGGGATTATAGACTGAAGAGTATCTCTAATTTATATTATGCTGCTGCGCAAAGCGGATGATCTTATGGCTTCTGTAGGCCGGCCCATTATCCGAGATGATTCATCGCTGAGTGCCGAACCGGTAGATGACATGTGTCCTGAAGAAATGGAGGGTGATCTCCGTCTTCACTTCTTTTAGCGGTACTTCCTCTGCCTACTTAGAGAAGTAATCGGTTGTTGCCAATATGAACCAATGTCCTTTGTATGATGCTGGTTCGATAAGCCCGATTATATCGGTTCCCCACATTTCGAACGGCCAGCTAGCCAATGTTGGGTGTAGCATATTTGGATGCTGGTGGATGAAGTCCCCATGAATTTGGCACGAGTGACACTGCTTCGCATATTCGAGGTAGTCCCGAATCATCGTGGGCCAATAGTAATCTATTCTCTTGATCTTCAGCTTCATCTTTGGCCCGGCCTGATGGAAACCGCAGAGTCCGTCATGAGTTTCTTGGACGACCCTTTTTTTCTTCTTTTGGTCCCAGGCATCTCAGCCACAGTCATACGGATGATCTCTTATATAAAGTATCATTGACGAAGGCGAAAGACAATGCTTGCTTCATGGGCTGATGTCTTGATGATGCGTTTTCGGGCGTTCGATGGGATTTAAAGTAGTCTATGAAGACTTCCCTCCAATCCTTTCCCTTTTCTTTGTCTTCTATCCGGAGGACCGCTTGTTTGGTCGTTTCTTCTCCTCCAGATGACTCCAAAGATATTTCTGCTGCCGTGAGAATCCGGCGGCTTTGCACAATGATCCTTATGTCATCGAGGTTTTCGTCGGCAAGTTCTTTAGCGAGTTTGGCTAACGCATCCGCCTTGCTATTTTCCGCATGTGGTATGCTTTCCACGATATAGGAGGGAATTTGAGTCAGCGGCTGCTGCACTCTTTCGCCATATTTTACCAACTCTGGTTTACACGTCTGATAGTCATCATTTACTTGGCTAACGACTAGCTGGGAGTCTCCATATATGAGGAGGTTTTCGATTCCCATGTCGACAGCAATTTCAAGACCCGCTATCAAAGCTTCATACTCAGCTTCATTTTTTGTCCTCGACTCTGTTAAGGAAAAGGCAAAATGCATTATCCCTCCTTGCGGAGTCACGAAGATAAGGCCCACCCCAGCTTTGATTATAGGGGTGCTTTGCTTTCGCTTCTTCAGGGAAGATGCTCCGTCGAAGTAGAGTTCCCATTGTACATTATTTTCCTCCCTCTTTCCCTCGATTGTGTCGAACGCGTGTTCGTCTGGCAATTCGCAATTTAAGGGAGAATCGGCTGGTATTGGATGCTCGGCGAGAAAGTTGGCGATGGCATGGTCTTTCACTGCCTTGAGGGGTCGATACGTTATCGTGAACTCCATCAAGAAGAGGGCCCATTTGGCCAGCCTTCCCGTTAGTATGGCTCTTGACATCAAATATTTGAGAGGATCCACTTTTGATATGAGATGGACTTCATGTGCCAAGGCATAATGTCGAAGCATCATTATCGCGAAGATCAGTGCTAGACAATGCTTTTCAATGGGGGAATAGTTGTTTTCTTCCCCCAGGAGAACTCGACTCAAATAGTATAGAGCTCTCTCCTTCCCCGAATCGTTCTCCTGTTCCAATAGCGCACCTAAAGAACCTTCAAGGGTTGTTAAAAGGATAGATCTCAGCAACAACACTTCCTGTTGTGTACTGATTAAGGGGCTTTCCCTTAACCAGAGCGGTCAGTACCGGTGGGTTCTGCGGATATTGCTTGAATTCGTCCAGTGCACTTTGGCATTTATGATCCCAAACGAATGGGGTCCCCTTCTTCAATATATGGCTGTAGAGGCGGCATTTTCCGGAGAGGTTAGCTATGAACCGTCGGATAGATGCAAGCTTTTCTTGGAGAGACCGTAATTGTTTTAGAGTTCTTGGCATGGGCATTTCCATGATCGCCTTGATTTTGATGGGTCTATTTTTATGCCTCGGTATCGTATGATGAAGCCTGGGAATTTGCCTAAGGAGACTCTAAACGCACATTTCAGAGGATTCATCTTCAAATTGTACTTTCGAAGACACTGGAACACTATATTCAAATGCTCCCAGTGCTCCTTATATGATTTGCTTTTCACCATGAGGTCATTGATGTAACATTCGACAATCTCGTGTAGGAGGTCATCAAAGATCTTCTTCATGGCCCTCTGGTAGGTAGCGCCAGCGTTCTTCTAACCGAAGGGCATCACTTTATAGCAGAATATGCCCAGAAGAGTCCGGAAAGCAGTATGCTTTTGATCTTCGAGATGCATCTTTATTTGATTATACCCAGAAGATCCGTCCATGAAGGAGAAGACCTCATGGGCATATATGTTATCGATCATCACCTCGGTAACAGGCACTGGAAAGTCATCATTCGGACAAGCTTTGTTGAGATCCCGAAAGTCCACGCGGATTCATACTGTCCCATTTTTCTTCATCACTGGAATGATATTGGCGATCCAGTCAGGATATTGAACTTCCTGGATGAAGTCGGAGTCAATTAGTTTCTTGACTTCGGTGTTGATACTCATTTCAAGTTCGAGTCGCATTCTTCTTGGCGCTTTCTTGACTGGCTTAACGTCCGGCGATATAGCCAGTTTATGCATCGCTATTTCTGGATCTAATCAGGCATCTCGGAATAGTTCCATGTGAAACAGTCTTTATACTACATAAGCACGTCCTTTAGTGTGGCCACCTGTGTTTCAGACAATAGCTCACTGACGAACGTTGGCCTTGGATTGTTTTCCGTCCTTAAGTCAATTTTCATTAGATTGTCCGTCGTTGTGTGTATCCCATCTTCCAACTCTTTTGGCGCCGATGGAAATTCTGAGATCACCTCGTCTTCATCCTCATCTACGAAGCATTGGGAGAGGTCGTCCATATTCTCGCGCTCCCCCTCCTTTGAGAATGTTATCACGTGGCAGGTACGAGTTTGTTTCCAAGATCGATGTGGATCTGGACTTACCCTCGCAAGATAGGTTGCTTTCGGCTCATGTTTTCATGGTGGGGTTACCCTCCAACTGTCGGATAGAGTAAACTTGCCTTGCTGATACTGGTCTTCGATCCAGTCTTTAAAGGTGAAGCAGTTTTCAAGAGGATGTCCTACTGCTCGATGGTAGGAGCAATAAGCCAGATGATGACCTTATTTACTTGTTCGGGGTACCGAGGCTCCGGGAGTATCATCATTTGATACTTCATGACAAGGTTGATTATTTTCCTCGTCTTTTCTTGAGCGAAAGAGTATTCCCGACTCATCTTCTTCATAAAAGATGGATTCCAGCTGACTTTTTCTCGATCGCGTGGCTTCTTGGATCCGCTTCGCTATTTTTAAACATCATTCCCATTCTTCACCTTGTTGTTGCCTCTGCGTCGGTATTTTTCCTTACCATGAGAGCGCACAGCAGGCTGAGGGTGAAGGGCAACGTAGTCTTCTTTTTCCATAGACTGCTGAGTGAGACGCTACGTCCTGGCTTTCTCGTAAATGGCCATTTCGTGGCTATGGTCATCCCGAACCTTTTGACCGGTTTCTCTCATAAACTTGTCAATTTGTTCTTCGAATGAAGGACTTGGTATTCTTACGGCGGGATCTCATTCTGGTTCAATATCAGCACTATCTGGATAAGCATCCGCTTCTCCACCGGAGTTATTTATGATATGGCATCCATGGAATCGCTCCCGTTTCTTGGACCGAACGTATCCAAGCCCAGTCGTCTCCATCTTCCCGTTAGGAATCTTTCACTGGGTCCCGGGAATGTCCCAAATCTTGTTGTAGAACTGGGCTTGTCGAGCGGTTTGTTTGAAGGGTGGGCCTTGGCATCTTAATAGCCTTTTCAATCCCTCTGTGTAATATCTGGGCAGACGGATTGGTTGAAGCCTGTGAAACGAAAGTTCGGTACCATGCCAGACTTCTTTTTCCACTTTAGTCTCCGTAGATTGGTAGAAGAGGATCGCCTTTTCACCTCTTCACCTAGGAGAGACATTGAAGGTCTGCAGCTCTTGCACGCCGTACGTATCGAGTACATCAAGTTCCTTATAATGCCGCTGCGGAACCATGATAATTTGTAAACTCTGATCAGCTCCAGTGAAGGTCTATATTGACGGGCGGACGGAGAACACTGTGTTGGCCTCGTCCTCAAAGTCACTGCCGAGGACCAAAATAGGGGTAGATGGTTCGGGCCTGTTGCCTTGGGATTGCCCCGAGTAGACTATCTCTTCATCTTCCTCGGTATCACTCCCAAAGACATGGATAGTGGCGATGACTTTTTTGTTTATTCTTCGGTTTACGACATCTTTCCGTGTCTTCGAAGTCTTGTAAGAAGTACTTGGCGTCTTCATATTTTCGGACTTCATTTACAGAGAACGGGTTTAGCTCCTCTGTAATTGTGTATTCGAGGCCATCTTTGAAGTACTTCATACACTGATATTGTGTAGATGGGATGACGTTGTACTCATGTAACCAAGGTCGGCCGAGCAGAGCTTTGTAGCAAGTCTTGGCATCAATGACATGAAATTTGATGTCAGTGATGATCATCCCAAAGTGTAATGCCAATATCACGGACCCCAGCGTCCGTGACGACTGCGAGTCGAAGCCGGAGATGGTAATTTTGTCCTGGACCAGGTGTTGAACATTCATGCAAATCTTTTCCAGCACCTTCACATTGAGAAGGTTGAAAGAGGACCCGTTGTCGACCAGGATCTTTCGTATCTTGATGTCATAGCAGTACCCAGTGACATATAGAGGACGGTTGTGCTCGCACGTTCCGAGGAGGAAATCATCATCGCCGAATGTGATGTCTGCTGTATGGACCTCTGCCAGCTCGTCCGTCATCTGTTCTTCTGCAAAGAAAGCTTGGAACTGATCAAGCTCTTACAATGACTTGATCAGAGAATCTCGTGCCTCTTTGGACAGGAGGAGAGCATCCAGTATGCTCAATTGTGAGGGTATTTTCCTCAGATGTGCCAGGACATTGTAATCCACCTTGTTTTTCTTAGGCAGATCCTTGGCTGCAAGCTCTTTGATGACTCTACCATCGAGGGCAATTTTGTCAGGGACTTTTTCGTTTCGAACCTTTGTTTGTATGCCCGAGGTTCTTTTCAGGCAATGTACGGCTACGCAGCTGAATGTTCTCGATGTTCTTCTCCTCTTCTTCTTTTCCAGAGGTAGATTCTTTGATGAGAGGGCCGAAAGTTATTTCTTCCTCAGAATCGCTCCCTAATGTAAGAACTTAAGATTTTCCTTTTGTCGAAATGGTGTCAATTATATAACAGTTTCCAGCCATTCCTTCACGCTTGTCTGTCGCGCTTCTTTGTTGCCGACGAACTTTGCGCTTCATCCGTTTGAAGTTTCTTCAGTGGGCAATGTACCCTTACCACCACTTCTTAATGGCATTGCACTCTTCGGTAGGGTGTGTGACCCTCCGATGGTATAAGCAGTAGTTCGAATGTACATCTTCTTCGTCGCGGTACATACTCCCAGGAGTGTTTTCTATGAGAGGGGGCAGCTTCATTCCTATTAACAAGGCTTTGGCGAACCGCTTCTCTGCTTTGATGCTGCTCTTGTTTGTAGCAGTGTGCTTTGGCTCGGGTGGAGTATTTTATGACTCATCCTTACCGCAGCTTCTTCATCCTGACGCCGATGCTTGGCCTTTTCGTATATGACCGTTTCACGTTCTCGGTCAGCTTTGCTCTTTTGTAGGGCTTCGTTTAGCAACCTGTCAATTGGGTCTTCTGACAGTTCCAGGGATTTTGGCGCCGGTCCTGCCCCCAGTTCCTCTGCGTTGCTTTCCGATGCAGAGGGAGTTTCTTCGTCATTTAACGACGAATGAGAAATCATATGGCAACTTGCAACATAATCTTCGGTTTCTCCTGACGAGTCATTTCCCTTATCATCGTCACTATATCCGTTCTTAAGGATATGGTTGAGAAACTCTTCGAGTGTGACTGGGGTCCGCGCCTTCTGGTTGCATTCCTCCAACGCGTTGATGTATTTTTGCAGGTCCGTGCGCTTGTCATCGGGCTGCATGGGCATCTTAGTCTTCTTCTTTGCCTTCGAAGACTTCGAAGGCTTGGCCTAGAGGTCTTGCCTATCGTTACTAGAAGTTTTCGGTGTGGGACGCAGCTCCAGCATCCCTTCAATGATCTCGGGCTCCAGCGGGCTTTTCCATTTGATCGCTGGACATGCTTGAAGATCCTTCAGCATTCATTTAGTTTTAGCTGAAAAGACCACTTCCCAAGGAGCTTCTTCCACAAACGAGCATGATGCCCCTGGCGTGTCTAACTTTTTAGGAGTGTGCATTAGTGGCGGGTTCACCCTCCGGTTTTCGCACAGCGCAAATTTCTCTTGACGGTACTGGTCCTCAACCCAGTTTTTGAAGACGTAGCAGTCCTCAATTGGATGACCCACTACTCTGTGGTAGGAGCAGTAGTTGGGATTATTGATGTCATCAGGCTGCAGTGGACGTCTTGGATCCGGCAGTGTGATGAGCTTGTTATGCACTGCCAGTTTGAACAGTCTCCTCATTTTATCATAGGGAAACGAATAAGGACGTTCTAGCTGCTCCTCGAGGGATTGGCGCGGGTGCATGTTGCTTTGGTGAGCAACCGGTTTCAAGTTGCTCGGCTGTTGTTAAGTGTTGGCAACGAAGGCCGCTTTCCCTTTACCTTTTGCATTCCGATGGTTTATTTTTGAAGAGGGAGGCCTGGGGCCCATCTGGTCCATTTGGGCCAGCTTTTCGATCAAAGCCTGGAAGGTGGTCGGCTTGAAGAACGTCATGAACTGGGACACAGTCGCCTGATGATTGAGAGTCCCTATGAACATGCCTATGGCAGGAGCCTCTTCGATGCGTTGTTCACATTTTGACCATAGGTTCCGCCACCAAATTGCGTATTGAACCCAGGTCTCTCCTGGTTTCACCGTGGTATTGATTAATACTGTGATTGGGGTGCGCTCGCTTGCACTTACGAACCGCTGTATGAACAGTAGCTCCATTTCTGTGAATGTTTTGACGGAGTCATTTGGGAGCTTCAAGTACCATTCAAATGCCGTCTCCGACAAGCTGCCAATGAACTAGAGAAGCAGTAATTTGTCATCGCCTCTAGTATTACCACACAACGCTCTGAACTGAGCGACGTGCTGATGTGGATTGCCTGTCCCCTTATACAAATGGAACTTGGTGATGTTATATTACGGCGGGTATTTGATTTGGTCATACCAGCCCGGGTACGGTCTCCCAGTTCTGACGACTTGGCCAACCGCTTCACTTGCCTGATGAGCTCGTATTTGTTGAGCTATGTAATCATCAAGGGCAGCTTTGGAGATTGTTTGTTCACTGACTGTCGATAAAGCTGGGAGAGGGTTTGAGGTTTCCCTTCTGTCATCCTCGATAATTATGGGCGGGTCTCCAGCTGGAGGTTCTGGCTGGATCATCATTCCAACCATGTCTTGGAACAAAAGCGCCATCTATTTTATATTAGCAGCATATTCCACAACCTCCTTACCCTTTCTTTCCAGCACCCTCCGCAGGAACTCCGTATCGGTGTCCTGCTCCAGGCGCTGTTCACTTGCTAGTTCTGGACTCTCTTTTTTCCCGGTGAGTGCTGGCATCTTTGTTAGCACCTCCTGGAACTTTTGTTGTTGCTCCTGATCCTTTGTCAACCACCGAGTTTGCGGCCGATGACCCATGGAAGCATAGCTTTCCTCTTTTTCAAAAGCCATATAAACTGTGTACACGATCATGCCCCCAGACTTAGGGCGTTTGGATCCATCACCTTTCAGATTTTCCGCCGGAGGTGGGAGGTTCTCCGGCCTTCTCTTTTTGTGAGAAGTCGAAGTTGAAGGAGCCGTTGTGACCGGCGCCTGCATGAAAGAAGTCTCTCGCTGTATGGTGGAGGGATAATTTCTTCTTGTCGAACCTTCATTTTTTCGATTGGCGAGAGTAGTTCTTGTTGATCACAGAATCTTAGACTTTTCTCCAGACCCTGTGAATTTTGGAGGACAGGCGCTGAGGGGGCTGCTCCAGCTTCGCCAGCTTTATGCTTTCAGTTGGTAGGGGAGATTTCTTCACGAATGCGGTTGGGGAGTTCCTCTGCACCATGCTAAGCGGTTCAAAGTTGTTCTCAGTTGGAACAACAGAGTCAACTTCCACCATTGGAGCTGGTGGAGTAAGTCCAGAGAAGGAGTTTCCCCCAGCTTTCCTCACTCGGCGCCGGTGGTGACGTCGAGCATGCCTTACAGATGGGATTGCCTCAGTTGTGGGAGTGGCTTCGTCATGCCCCTTGCTTTGATGAAAGGCTACTGCTTGTTCCAGCCTGTCTAAGACTGACATCCATTGAGAGGGAACGACCAATCTTTCGAAGGCCGACTTTCTGGTAGGGGAAGCACTTTTGACGACGTCACCCGTAGCAGAAGTTAGAACAACCAATCTTATGAAGACCGATCCTTTAGTAGGAGAAGCCCCTTTGACGACTTCACCCGCCGTAGCTGGAATGGCTATCCGTTTCAGGATAACACCTTCAGGTATTGCGAGTCTCTTTGCGGGCCCACTTGAGATTTGGCTTAGCCTGTTGAAGACTAAGGTGGCAGACTTGAATGACCCGTTGAGATGGGTCGTGGTGGTTGCAAGCCGATCGAAGACCGACTTCTTTCGAGCCTCCTGTGATGGCATTAGGGCGCCAAAGCTTGCTGGCGGAAGCATAGTCCCGAAGAACAATCCAGTGGTGGCTTGAGTAACCTGCCCCACCGGCATAGAAAAGATGGAGGCCACATTAGGCCTATATGTCACTCCTCTAGCTGAGGCGGAGTGGGAGTTGTCGTTGCAGTTGGTGCATGTGGAAGCCATTGATCTTCTTTTCTCTAGCCAGGAGCAAGACACCAAATCTTAGTACCTCGAATCCAGGAACAACCATAGTAAACCACGATTTGTTTGTGAACACGACACATGAAGTGTGGAGTGGAAAGAGGAAAAGGTCCCACCGGGCGTGCCAGAATCTGTTTACCGCCGAAAACAGAGACGAAACCGCATAGGTTGTCTCGCCTGAATTTAGGGGCAGATGCTATTTGGGTTTATCCGTCCACCTCTCCGAAGATGCCAAGTTGATTTATGGCACCGTATATCGGAGGTTTGGACGGATACGGCTGTTGTAGCAGACTTCGTCAGATTCCCCCCTCGTTTGCGAAGGGTTTTTTATTGTGGGGATGCTCTTCCCTACAGGCACAAGCCCCTGCAATTAATTACGTTATCGCATCGCGATAACCACTTTCTCCTGCTCTAGAAGTTCACTTCGTGTCGTGTGTATTTGTTTTATTTTTGGTTGCCCGTGGATTGTATACGGAGACTAATTTATGTTGTCGCCCGTAGGGCGTGGATTAGTCCAAATCCGTATATCTTAGATTTGGGTTTGGATTGATTTAAGAATCATAAATCTCGTTTCAGATTAAGATCAACTTAAATTTTTGTTAAGGATACGTTAGTCCAATTTGAGACTAAGATCTTCTTAATGGGGTTTTAGGATCATTCAGATCCAACAAAAGAGCTTTTGGGCTCCATTGTTTTAGTTTAAGGACGTTACAGTCCGTTGTTAGTTTAAGGACATTTCGGTCCGTAGATCACCATTTTTGAGGTGAGGGTTTAGTTTGAGGACATTACGGTCTATAGTAGTTTGAGGACGTTACGGTCCATAGATCACCATTTTATGCCTGTGTATTTGTTACGTGACGGGATGCATGGCGATGATGTGGGATACACCTATTTGGAGTGTGGTTTGGTTTAAGGTGTGCACGTCAGCTTGGGAAGTACACCCAAAAACAGTTGGTTGTCGGGACCCGCCATCTTTCTGAAGATGTTGAGGAATTACAACGACATGCATCATAGGTATGGAGAGATGTACCCTTGAACCAATTCCCGTGTCTGAGGGAAGAGATCATGGTGGACCATCTAAGAATCATTAGCCATTTTGGAGACTAAGATTAACTTAGGAGGTGTAGGACAAAGATCATTTTGGATGTCATCAGTTCGCAGACTATTAGTCATGTTGAGGGTTAAGATCAACTTGGGAAATGATGAGCATAGAGGGATCTTGACTCTCTTAGTCAAGTTGGACTAGGTCTGGGTCTCTTCAATTACCCAATATCCCTAATGTATTGAGACATACAATGCTCACGTGCATTTCATAAAGGCACTGAAATTGTGTTAAACACTAGATTGCTGTGGCGCTCACATGGCGCACGTGAGGTACTCAACTATGGGCGCTGCCGATTTATTCCTCTTGTTTTATACCAGTGCTGAGCACTTAGTTCTTGGGGTGCTCACGCGTGAAACACATGAGACGCGCCAGAATTGGGTTCTGCCTTTTGGCTTTATTGCCTCTCCCTTTGTGTAAGTGCTGAATACTAATCTCCCATAGCACTCACATGTAAAACACGTGAGACGTGTCATAATGGGTCAATGCCCTTTTATTTCTCCTTTCTTTTACAGAAGTGCTAAGCACTTGATTGAGGGTAACATACAAAACACGTGACTGTCTTAGGGAGTGTTCCCTGCTCCCGTTTTAAGCACTCACGTGGGAAACACGTGATGCAGTCTCAGCCGTTTCTTTGTTCATTAGAAACACTCATATGGAGAACACATAAAGTCTAGTTATAGTGTTAAACACTAACGAATCACCAGGCTATTCTTTCGTGGTTCTTAGGAATCAAGTTCTCATTTACAAGTTCTCCTTTTGTTTCTTTGCAAGAATTAAATTCTTTTTACCTGGTTAAATCCTAGTTTTTTTTAGAGGAATTAAATTCCCATATGTGTTTTTTGTAAGAGATAAACTCTCTGAACTTAGTTCTTTTCCCTAGGCTTTGAATCTGCATGACAGAATCTCCCCGATGAGAATTAAATTCTCAACTTGTGGGGAGGTCTGCTGTTAGTTATGTGTATGCCCTAGAAGCCATTATTGTACATATGATGTATATTATAGTGGATGCTTGGACATATATAGAGAGAACTTTCTTGCTCGACATAATAGTATGCTATCTGGTTGCTCTTTGTCTTAACATGTAGACTTGTATTGTGATACTGCCTTGCTCTCACATGTTGATAAAGCCCTTAGGATATGTACTTGACTTCTAGAACTATGATGGAGATCATACTAGTGGGGCCAGGGTAGTCCACAAGTAAATCCTTTAATTGTTCCTTCTCGAAGGTGTATCGAGATAGGGCATCGATATTCCAGAGTAGACTAGCGTATACGCTTCTTGACCCATATGATAGGCGATGGATGATCCCACATCCATTGGTGTTTGATATCAAAGATGGTATACGGCTGCTCAGTGGAGACTGGGTACACTGAACGGACTCGCCGAGAACTCCTAGTTGGTATTATACCTATCATCAGATAGGAGTTCTCTGGTGACACTCTTACAGGTTAGTCTGTAGACCCGAGATCGTCATAAAGTCTTCTGTGATTCCCACTTTGCTTTGATTTCTACCTTACCATGTTCAAGAGAACGTGCAAAACGGTGGCTTTTGGGTACAGTCCCAAATCACATGGAGGCAATGAACGATAGGAGGGGATTCGTCTCTCCCGGTATTGGGGGTTGATGTTGCACTATGCTCGATTGGCCATAACAGGAAGTCCCTGGCCAGGGCTGATATGGAGGTCTACTGGTAAGTGTTATCAGTAGATTCTCGACCCGTTATGAGCCTCATATCGGCACGACTTATCAGTTACTGGGTTTTGATGTTTACCACCCCTGAACTGGATATGCGACATATCAGACGAAGAGACCGGACTGTACGGTAGTGTTGCTGACAGGATTTACAAGATTATGAGCAGGCTTTCTTGTTGATCTTCTGATCGCTCAATACCCGGATAGCCGTTACGTCCAGCTAGTACCGCTGACGGCTTGTGGGTGACTGATATGATAATGACCTACTGCCGGCGTATTGACGAGTCTTTAGAGTCCTACACAGAGGTTTATTGGCTCAAGAAAAACGATGTAGGAGAACATATGTGATATGTGCGGGACCGAGATTAATACGAGTATGTGATACCGTATTATATTCTCACGATATGTGATATCGGTCGGTTATATTTGATATAGCCGGGTTATCGAATCAAGTGTTGACTCGATAAGTTGATACATATAATATTAGTCGGTTATATGTAATATAGCCGGATCATTAAATCAAGTGTTGATTTAATATTTTAATGTATAATTGTATATTTGATATGCTAATTTACATTAACTAATATTTGCTCACTTAAGCTTTTCTTTTTCTCACTTATGCACTAAATATATATATGATATATATTATTGTGTCATGCTAGTTTATATATACAACATGGGTGTATAAGACTCATACCATGCCATTAGATAACTAGGGTTTTTATTTATTTAATGCAAATATAAATTGATGGGAATTAAGCATGGTTGCAAGCTTTGGAAGCTTGTGGAAACCAGTGATTTAGTCTACTAAATTTGTCTTACATTAGATATTTATTAACCTAACCTTTATCTTCACCCATGGTTAAGTCTCTACAAGAGTCATATATGATATGAACTCACCCATGGTTGCCATTACTCTCTCATCCATTATTTGCTTTATCTTCTTCATTGAGCTCTCTAGCTTTCTCATGGTGAAGAAATAGAGTGAGAAAATTAATTCTAAAGCGAGCAAAAATCCTACTTCATCATTCTCTACTAGAATAGCCATTTAGTTTAGAGTGTTAGATTCACTAATCCCTAATTAGTGAAAAGGTAGCTTGGGTTAGTGTCTCCTCGACGTAGATCATGTTCGGCCTCGAAAACTTCGTGCAAGCTTGTTCCTTTCTTCTTGTGAAGCCATTCTAGAGTCCGGAAGATCACTACTTAGAGCGAAGGGACTACTACACGGAGCTATTAAAGTGAAAGACCGGTCTACAAAGTTTGTATTCCTTGTTCACTTAGTTGTAAAGTTGTTTACACTTTGTATTGTCTAAATCTCTAGTTAAGATTCTAGGGTTAGGGTTCTTTGGCATGGCAAATTTTTGAATTTGGCATGGACGATGCCTCCCGAAACCTTGCTGCCGTGCTAGGTATCCCTACAGTGGTATCAGAGCCAAGCTAGAGAATTAGACGATATTTGTTAGATTACGAAACCGAAACTACTATGTAACTTGAAACATTGAAATCTAGTTTCTGTCGATTTTTAAAAGGCCTAAAAATTTTTTAGCTGCAGAATATTATATGAGATGTAACATGAACACTGAACAAATACGAACCAATTTCGCCAGTTTTGACTCGGTGACATGCTCAGAATTTCCGAGCTGGCTAGCCCCCTATGCTCTGTTTTGGTTCGTATTCGTTTGGTGTTCTGGTCTCTGGGTTTTGGTGTTTCAGGTATTGCTTGGTTTTTCTGAAATTGCATGAGATGTTAATTTTCTATAAAGGCAATTCAGAGTGTTTCGTAGTCGTAATTCTAACATTGTTTCGGGTTATTTAGACGGCGTTAAAAAGTTCGAACGAATATCAAATACCCACTTTAACCCTCGCTGGAAATTTTCCAAGAGTTGGATTTTTCCAAGTTAAAGAACATCCAAAAATCATGCAAGTAATGCGATGGACCCTCTAGAAGAATGAAACTCTAACTTGATTCTATGACCATAAGAACCGCTACCAAACCCTAGGGTTTGCGGTAGTTCCGCGACGCCATAGGTGAGGTAAGGGTTGACCCTTCTACGGTTAGTCCATAAGTACTGTGGCATGTTCTGAGTATTTTCAAACTGTGCTCAAGTGTTGAACTTTTTGGGAAATTTTGGGTGTTTGTTGATTCGATCAGAATGTTTAATATTGTCTACCTTTTTCTGGAATGTGATACAAAATTTGGAATTCATATTGTTAGGCATGAAATCCGAAGTATATGATATTTCGGGTTTATGATGTTTAAGGTGATTGTGGATTCCAAATGTTGTAGTTTGACATTTTCTTTTCTACGACCGTAAGTGTAATATGTGGTATATCTCCGGTTTCGTTGCTATTTGTCAATGACAATTGGGATACGCATATTTACTTACGTTGATGACATGTGATGTTATGTGTTGCTGGGATATGTTATATTGGATCGTCGTGTTTTGAATAGCCAGGTTTTTATGTGAGATGAGAGTTTTTCATATTCATTCATGTAAGAACTTGTATGTAATATTCTTTTATTAGGGCATATCCAGGTTGAGGATGATGTCACCATTGTTGTATATTATTTACTTTTCCGCATTAGGATAGACCCAAGGAGGGGAGCACAAGTAATCGGGTTCTAGAGTCTAGTGGGAGACCATCTCGAGAAGTCGAGACCGGGTCTTCTAACTCTAGAATTGGTAGGGTTGCTTGCCGCTCTCGTAGGGTCTAGGGATATGGGTTTGGCTATTCATTGCGAGCGTGGAATCCGTGTTTTATACTGACTTAATTTAAAACATGGAATTCCTAGTATATCCAATATTTCACATATTATCTTCTGCTGCTGATATTCTATGATGTGGTCACTTTATATGCGTGAGACGAATGCTTTATTATTATATATATGATATATAATAAACGTTGCTTATATTTTGCACCCGCGCTAGTCCCGCTCCGCTATGTCGTTAGTTAAGTAACCTAACTGTGCATAACGGGACACTGTGGCGAATGCGGATGGAATAAGCGTACGTTGTATTTTCGTTTCTTCTGTGATGCTTAGGAAGCTTAAATGATGTGACTTCATTAATGAGATTAATAAAATAAAAGAAACCTAAAAAGATGTTGTAGAATCAAATTTTCAAAAGGGTAGCTCTAGATTTTGCTTTGCATAGCGGTATTCTTTGTTGAATATCCAGCACCTTATTCGATAAAGAAAGAGCCGAGATCCCTTCACCGAGAGTGGCCTCTTAAGCGAAACTAGCAGATGCTACAACCCTTTCGGTTTTGTCTTTTGATTGTTTTTTTAGTTCTTGCTTTGCATAGTGGTATTTGTGAAATACCCTGCACCTTATTCGATAAGAAAAGAGCCGAGATCCCTTCACCCGGAGTGACCTTTTTAGCGAAACTAACAAATGCTACAACCCACTCGGTTTTGTATTTTTATTGTTTTTTTAGTTCTTGCTTTGCATAGTGGTATTTGTGAAATACCCTGCACCTTATTCGATAAGAAAAGAGCCGAGATCTCTTCACCGGGAGTGACCTCTTTAGCAAAACTAGTAAAAGCCTCAAAAGACACTCCTTTTCAAAATCACTCGATTCTACAACGATATCAAGTTCATTGCGCAAAAGGTTTTCTTAAAAACCAAATGTAGCACTCCGTCATTTCAAATAAATACTACTTAGTATTCGTACTACGTTTGTTGACTATGTTAAGGCATAGTGTGCGGTAGCTAATTAGTGCTTATTTGCTAAAGCATGAGATGCGATTGGATTAGGGTAGTCGTACGACTTTGTTGATTATGTTAAGTATCGTACGGGTTGGTTTAATTCAATCAGGAAATAACGGGTTGAACTTGGCTAGTGCTTATGATTTGTTGACTATGTTAAGGTCATAAGTTGCTTTGGGAAAAGTATTATCGGGAATTTCAAGTGTTAAAATTTGCAATGAGATTGCATACCTTCTATGAGATAGTTGGATCCCGATACCTACTGCGAGTAAGAGTTACTCCTGGGAGACTTTTACACGTCATAATTAACCGATCAAGTAGATGTCTAAAAAGGTGTTAACGGGGTTACGCCCCTGGGAAAACGAGGTTTATTTTAATTAGGTCCGTGCGAAAGCATGGGGAACATCCCTTAAAGTACCGACACTGGCCTGGCTGAAAAATTGGAGAACTTATAAGGTGTAATTAATCGCGGCTAATCTTACCTTTTAGGGTTTGAAAGAAGATTTGATAAAAACAGTAGAAGCCATCCTGATTAGATAAGATAATAACCAATCTAATCTTGTAAGAGCATACGCTAAAATGTTTTCTTCTCTCTCTCTCCAGATAGCGACCATGTTAGACCTTAATCAAGATAATAATATAGATATGATTAATCGTTTCCGTGTCGTGTTTAGAAATGTTTCACAACCAAAGAAATTTATACCGCAATCAATTGATGGTGTCTATTGTAGTTTCGTCGGTGAATGCGGATCGTCCACTGAGAAAGTGTGATTTGTTTGTTATTGTTTTAGTTGAGTTGAAAATTAAAAGATAAAAGAAAATTGCAAGAAAATTGATTCAAGATTTATGAGTTTTAATTTCAAGAAACATAAAGAAAATAGAGATCTAGAATCAAGAATCAAGAAATGTTCCAATCGTTTGAATTATCAAGATTTGTATAGTAGTTTGTACGAATCGATCCAATTGATAGTGATGATGAATACTAAAGATTACTAATTCTTATCTATTGAAGATTTGTTGCTAGATCGATGACGATCAATGAGGATTAGGGATCTATTGAAGAAACTAGGGTTTCTCCATCATCACCCTTGTCCTTTCATTAATTATCATTCAAATTCTAGTCTCTAGCAAATTGAATCATCGATCGTTGATCTCTAATTTGGAGAGAAGAAAGTGATCTTACTCAAATTAGGTTTTCGATGATTCAATTTCCTCAAGTTTACAAAACTCATAAGACTTAAGAATCGTTCAAGAATTTCATCAACATCATCTACCTATTCTCTCGATTCCGCTACAAGCGGAGATTTCACTCAAACATCATGAAAATTAATGAATCAAAGATCAAAAAGTTTCATAACGCAAGAATGTAAAGAAAGCAAAAATTTCAATTATCACCTTTATTAAATCGACGACTAATTACACCTTTCCTCAATTCGAGGTTACAAGATGTTGCTCTCGATAGCTCCTTTTGAAGAGGTAACTAGATCTGTCGAAGTTCGCTCCGCTCGATCTCCGTGAGTCGCGGATCGTCGTGGATCTCTTGCTCGGATGAAGATTAGCTTTGCGGATAAAGGATCGATGGTTGCTTGCTTGATTTGCTTCTCGATAGATCTTGATTTGGCTTTAGAACTGGATTTGGGCTAGGGTTTTGAGTTGCAAGTTGTGTCACTCAACTTGCGGAAAGTTTGGCTCAATATTCAACAACTAATCAACTCTTGAACAACCTTTTTAATGAAGCCCTAGGTCCCTTTTTATAGTTTTCCCTTTAGCTTCCCCTAGAAGCTAGGTCTAGCTTCCTTTGGAAGCTTGGTTGTTATGAGGCTTGTATAGGAAGCTAGGTTGTTATGAAGCTTGCATGAGAAACTAGGTAGGTATTAAGCTTGCAGAAGAAGCTTGGCTGTTAAAAGGGAAGCTTCTGGAGATTTCTAGGAACTGAAGCGTCTTGAAGAATTTTTGCCGTTGAGAAGAAGCTTCTCTAAAAAGTTTCCACCGCCAACGAGTCAGAACGGCCGCGGATCCGCGGCGAATCGACCTGACTCGGCCGCGGATCCGCAGCCGTTTGGTGGACTCAGTGTATGAAACTTCCAGTGCTTATTTGTATTGGCTTTATGGCACTTTCCTGATGTCTGGAATATTTTTATAATTTCTTGTTTACTGCCAGATTTCAAGTTTTTGACTTGATGTATTTTATCAGCACTTTTAGCAGTTCCGGCTCTTTTACCTGGAGAATTTTCTGCACACAATCTCGAGACAAGTGTTTGATATACAAAAGATCACGCGTGTAGTAAAAAGCACACAATTTCCCTCATAATGCCAGTTATAATGTATAACACATGTTATTTGGTATTTTGTAGACAAATTGCTAATATGTGCTATATTTATACCAAACACCTTTAGATGGTTACAAAGAGTAGGGAAATTGATGTGTTAAAAATGCAATATTTTTGACTGATCAAATTCCCCCAAACTTAATTTTGGTCATCTCGAGCAAACTTGTTTTATTCAGGTGAAGGAGAAAATAGAAGAAAAACTAACTAGCACACTTTCGTAGGCAACACGATTGCACTGAGCACGTGCAACAAGCCTTTAAACCTCTAGGTGTCCCTAGTAGGAGGAGTGTTGTCTCCTAAGGGTTTTTAGCGGATTGCACCCACAAAATCCAATAATAAAAGAAAGACCGTGAAAGTTACATATAAAGATAAGAATTGTAAAAGAAAGACTTTGAAAATTAGAGTTTCCAACTATACTATCTTTTCAGTTGTCATGAGCCCTATCTTAATAGTCATGAAAAGATGTTAGAAATCACAGCATCCCTCAATGAAACATCGTCTTTATTCTCCATTCCTACCTTTCTTCCAAACATTGATCATATACCCCTACGTGTGTGTAAAAGACATCCCTACACTCGGAGAATTCAATTCAAGCTATCATACTCTTGTCCATCTATCTCAGTACTTTTTAATCGGTGAATATTTAGATGGATTTGCTCACACATTTTTCATGCGACCGTTAATACTTCTTGAGGTACTAACCAATCGATTACTCATGTGCTCGCTTATTAGGCGTATTTAGTGTTTTCCTCGTCTTGCAACACCTAAGGCTTAGCAGTGACTCCCAAACCAGTTGGTCTAAAGAACTAGGTGATGAAGCACCCTCGCTATATTTTTTATTGCTGCCTTGGTCATAAAAAAACCAGTGTTCATTTTTCTTCACCATTTTATATTTTCTTCATTTATTATTTGCTTCATACTTTGGCTTTTAGACAAGAGCATTTCAAGGTATCCTCTATTATCCCGAGTTTCAAGACGTGTGTAAGTGCGTATAGTAGGGTATCAACGTTCAAATGTTTGGCTTCCAGAATAGGAATTATTTTTCAGACTTATTTTTATCCTCAGATTAGTGACTTCCTTCATCTTACTAACCATAGGGACAACGGCTCATAACTACTTATTACTAGTTCGTTTAAGTAAATTTCTAACTTTCTTGGTTTTCTTAAATTTTTCTAATTTTTTGGATGTAATTTTTCACTATCTAATCTTTTATTATCTTATTTATGTAAAAAAAAAAATTTAAGTTTTTTATTTTTATTTTTTTTATTATATGTTTTGTGCTTATGCAAAGTATGATGCAAAGTGATGCGTAAATAAGCACAAAACTCCCCCAAACTTGTTTACAACAGTGTCCTCACTGTTGCCTTTTGCTAGATCACAAAAAACCTGTAAGCTTAGGAGGAAATTTATTAACGGGGGCATGAAATATGATCGTGAAAAATCCTCCCCCAAACTTATTCTTTGGCTCACCATTTTGAGTAGAAATTTTATTTTCAAGAGCCAGATTATATCCTCCCCTAAACTTGAGTTAAACAATATTAAGCTTTGAAAATCACAAGAGGGAGTCAAAATTACTGGTCAATGCCAAGCTTTGCAAAGACCGAAAGTCAACACCAACCATTCAAAGATTTTATCAGTGTAGTGCATCGGTTGGTGGAATGACATGTTATAAGGAACCAGGAAGAAGTGGGGAAAAGATAAGTGGTGTAATAGAATGGGTTTGCATCTCGTTTTGGAGATACGACACAGTGATTGTGATGGATTACTCGCATTTTTGTGATTGTCCAGAAGAAGGGGTGGAGGTTCAATTTTTTTGTTTTGAAATGGATTCATCTCAACACCCGTGTTTGCTAAAAATGCGAGCTCATCAGCGAAAATTTCCTCAAAGCTCTCATCGATTCCCCGAAGAATAATGTCATCAAACAGTGCAGGATGATCTTCAGACTCCAAAAACGGTTCATAATCAGTGTTAGTTGTTGACCCGGAAACTTGGTGGAAGATTCCGCATGTGTATGATACATAGTTGGGTCAAACAACAATATACGAAAAGAGTCAAGATCAGTATCATGAGGCTCGTCAAATTCGCTGCTGTCGACATCCATTAATTCGACAGAACAAATCCGAGCAGAAGGTTCGGAGGGTACACTTCCCAACTTGTAAATGTTCAGCTCAATTGACATCTTCTCGAAGGATAGGATCATAGAAGCGTTACGACAGTTGATTATAGGATTGGAAGTGGCCAAAAAGGGGCGACCAAGGATCACCGAAATTTGATTCCGTGGGTTCACTACAGGCTGTGTATCGAGAACAATAAAGTCCACAGGGAATACAAATTCCCCAATTTTTATTAACACATCCTCCAGCTCACCCCTAGATTTAGTGGTTGATCGGTCAGCCATCTGGAGAGTGCAGTGAGCTGGTTTCAACTCTCCAATCCCTAACTGCTCATAAACCGAGTAAGGAAGCAGGTTAACACTTGCGCCAAGGTCAAGTAGAGCACGGTTAATGTCTTTACCCCCAATAGAAATAGAAATTATAGGACAGCCAGGGTCCATACATTTTCTAGGTAATTGTTGGGGAAAAGTTATGTCTACAGTACTCGACATGAACACCTTTTTGGGCACTTGAGTCTTCCTCTTCCTAGTGCACAAGTCCTTGAGAATCTTCGCATAAGCCAGGACTTGTTGTATAGCATCCAGAAGAGAGATATTGATGTTAACCTATTTAAAGATTTCAGTAATCTTTTCCAACTGCGGACTTGGTCTGTTTTCCCTTAACCGATTAGGATAAGGAGCTTTAGCAATAAGAGCTGGGTCCAACATTGGAGAAGATCGTGTGGGTAGAAAAGATCCCAGAATAGGAGTGGGGATCGTCTTTGGTGGACTAGAAGAGATATGCTGAGGGTTCGAGCCTTGAGAAAAACGAAGAATAAGCTCGCAAGAAGGTGGTAGGGTAGACGAACAAGGATCAGAAATAGAAGTAGAACTGGAAGGAAAAGTCTCAGGCGGGGTATCATTGATTGATTCTTCATTATTATCAATCTCTTCACCAACATGGTTGTCAAGCACTCTTCCAGATCTCAACGTAGTGATAGCGTTCACATGATGTGAATAGCCAGGATTTGGTAGGGGTTGAGCTGGAAGTTTCCCTTTCTCTCTACCACTCAATTCAGCATTTATATGGGCAATTTGTGCTTCCATCGATTTAATACTCTCACTTTGGGAGTCAGAGTTTTTTTGGATTTTATCGACAGAAGACTTCATCTCAGCCGAAACTTGCATGATATTTGTCAGAAGAAAATTCATGGTTTGTTCGAGTGGAGAGGAGTTATCAGTACCGGTAAGTTGCAAAGAATTGTTGTGCAATGCAGAAGTGTTGACCGGATTTTGAAAATTTTGTGATTGGTAGGGGTGCTGACTCAGTTGTAGTGGTTGCTGTTGTTGTGGAGGTACCCTTTGAAAGTTGTTTTGGTTTGGAACCGTGTTTTGAGTTTGTGATTGGTTCCAAGCAAAGTTAGGATGATTTCTCCAACCCTGATTATAAGTGGAATAATACGGATCGTTTTTAGGTCTTTGTTGGAAAGCAGCATTGATATTTGAATCCATTCGAATTATCATCTTATGAAACTTGCCAGTCATGTCTTAAAGGAAAGATGACCAAGACTTCGTTTACTGGACACAGAGAAAGAGTTACAGAACTCTTGGGACTGATACATAGTGATGTATGCAGTCCCATGTCTACACATGCCAGGAATGGTTCTTCGTACTTCATTACATTCACTGACGATCTTTCAAGATACGAACATGTGTTCCTGATGAAACACAAGTCTGAAACTTTTGAGAAATCCAAAGAATATAAGCATGAAGTTTAGAACCATACGGGTAAAAGTATTAAAATCCTACGATCTGATCGGGGAGGAGAATACTTGAGCACGAAATTCCGTGACTATCTAAAAGAGAATGGGATTCTCTCTCAGCTTACTCCTCCGTATACACCACAGCACAACGGTATATCGGAACGGAGGAATCGCACCCTATTGGATATGGTGCGCTCTATGATGAGCACTGCTGAGTTGCCTATTTTCTTTTGGGGTTATGCGCTTGAGACAACAGCATACCTATTGAATCAAGTTCCATCTAAATCTGTACCTACCACACCATATGAGATATGGAGTGGGAAGAGACCATATCTTAAACGAGTTAAGATATAGGGTTGTCTGGCCTATGTCAAAAGGAAAAATCCAGACAAACTCGAGGCACGATCAGTTCTTTGCAAATTTGTGGGATATCCAAAGAATTCACAAGAATATATTTTCTACCACACCAAGGAACAAAAGGTATTTGTATCTCAATATGCCACCTTTATAGAAAAGGAATTTCTTGTAAAAGAAATTAGTGGCGAAGAGGTAGAGCTGGAAGAAGTTCCAACGGCACAAACTACAACTGATGATTTATTAGAACCAGAGAATTCAGTAGTCTCCAACGAACCCCGGCCACTTCGCAGATCTAGTAGAGTTCCTCATCCACCTGAGAGATACTACGGTTTTCTCGTTGATGGTGGGAGCGAGGATTGCATCATGGAAGATGATGACCCAACTAGCTTCGAGCAGGCCATCACGAGTGGGGACACTGTGAAATGGCTGGATGCAATTCGATCTGAGATAGAATCCATGTACACCAACAAAGTATGGATTTTGGAAGTTGCTCCTGAAGGGGTAAAACCCATTGGGAGAAAATGGATCTTTAAAAAGAAACTTGGTGTATATGGAAAAGTTGAGACTTTCAAAGCTAGACTTGTTGCAAAAGATTTTCGTCAACGACCAGGTGTGGATTATGATGAAACCTTTTCTACAGTGGGTATGCTTAAGTCCATCTGGATCCTACTTGCTATCGCTGCATACCATGACTACGAAATCTGGCAAATGGATGTTAAGACCACCTTTATAAATGGTGATTTAGAAGAGTGTGTGTACATGACTCAGCCAGAGGGCTTCGTGGACAGTGGGAGCAGCGGAAAGGTGTGCAAGCTGCTTAAAACCATCTACGGGTTGAAGCTAGCATCGCGGAGTTGGGACATCTGTTTTGATGTAGTAGTCAAGGAGTTTGACTTCATCAAGAACGTAGATGAACCTTGTATATACAAGAAGGTGGCAAAGAGTAAGGTGATCTTCCTCGTATTGTACGTGGATGATATACTCTTGATAAGAAATGATGTTCCTATGCTGCACTCGGTCAAGCTCTTCTAATCACAAAGATTCTCAATGAAAGATCTAGGTGATGCCTCCTACATCTTGGGGATTAAGATCTATAAAGATAGATCTAAACGGATGTTGGGATTGTCCCAATTCAGGTACATTGACACCATACTAAAGAGGTTTAGTATGGAAGAATCCAAGCGTGGGAATTTACCCACGATCTCAGGACTCACTCTCTCCAAAGAGATGTCTCCCAAGAATGATTTGGAGAGAGCTCGCTTGCAAGGGATACCCAATGCTTCGGCAGTAACTCTATCATATACGTGATGCTATGTACCAGACCCAATGTAGCATACTCACTAAGTGTAGTGAGTAAGTATCAAGAAGATCCAGGAGAGAATCACTAGACAGCTGTGAAAAACATTCTCAAGTACTTGAGAACAACTAAAGAGATGTTCTTGGTGTATGGTAACGGTGAACTCCAAGTGGAGTCCTTTACCGATTCGAGCTTCCAGGGTGATAAGGAAAACTCTAAGTCGGTCTCGGGATTTGTCTTTACCCTCAATGGAGGGGCGGTTTGTTGGAAGAGTTCCAAACAGGAAACCGTGGCAGACTCGACGATGGGGACTTAATACATCGCTGCCAACGATACTGCCAAAGAGGCTGTCTGGAAGAAGAAGTTCATAAACGAACTTGGTTCCAACGAGCATCCAATACCTTTGTATTGCGATAACAATGAAGCAGTGTCTTTGGCCAAGGAACCCACGTCCCATCAGCGATCGAGGCATATTCTGAGGCGGTATCACCTGATCCGGAAGATAGTTGATTGCCGGAAGATCGAGATCAGGAGAGTTGACACGAAGAACAACACGACGGATCCACTCACAAAGGCCATACCCCAGATACAATTTGAGAGACTATTCGGGATGTTAGGTATGAGATACTACAACAACTGGCCTTACTGCAAGTGGGAGATTGTTAGTTATGTGTATGCCCTAGAGGCCATTATTATACATATGATGTATATTATAGTGGATGCTTGGACATATATAGAGAGGACTTTCTTTCTCGACATGATAGTATGCTATCTGGTTGCTTTTTATCTTAACATGTAGACTTGTATTATGATACTGTCTTGCTCTCACATGTTGATAAAGCCCTTAGGATGTGTACTTGACTACTAGGACTATGATGGAGATCATACTAATAGGGCCAGGGTAGTCGACAAGTACATCTTTTAATTGTTCCTACTCGATGATGTATCGAGACAGGGCATCGATATTTCAGAGTAGACTAGCGTATACGCTACTTGACCAATATGATAGGCGATGGATGATCCCACATCCATTAGTGTTTGACATCAAAGATGGTATACGGGTACTCAGTGGAGACCGGGTACACTGAACGGACTCGCCGAGAACTCCTATTTGGTATTATACCTATCATCAGATAGCAGTTCTCTGGGGACACTGGTACAGGTTAGTCTGTAGACCCGAGATTGTCATAAAGTCTTATGTGATTCCCACTGTGCTTTGATTTCCACCTTACCACGTTCAAGAGAACGTGCAAAATGGTGGCTTTTGGGTACAGTCCCAAATCACATGGAGGCAATGAGTGATAGGAGGGGATTCGTCTCTCTCGGTATTGGGGGTTGATGTTGCGATGTGCTCAATTGGCCATAACAGGAAGTCCCTGGCCAGGGCTGATACGAAGATCTACTGGTAAGTGTTATCAGTAGTTTATCGATCCGTTATGAGCCTCACATCGGCAAGACTTATCGATTACTGGGGTCTGACATTTACCACCCCTAGACTGGATATGCGACATATCAGACGAAGAGACCGGACTGTACAGTAGTGTTGCTGACAAGCTTTACAGGAGTATGAGCATGTTTGCTTGTTGATCTTCTGATCGCTCAATACCTGGGTAGCCGTTACGTTCAGCTAGTACCGTTGACAGCTTATGGGTGACTGATATGATCATCACCTACTGCCGGCGAATTGACGAGTCTTTAGAGTCCTACACAGAGGTTTACTGACCCAGGCAAAACGAAGTAGGAGCACATATGTGATATGTGCGGGACCGAGATTAATACGAGTATGTGATGCCGTATTATATTCTCGCGATATGTGATATCGGTCGGTTATATGTGATATAGCCGGGTTATCGAATCAAGTGTTGATTCGATAAGTTGATACATATAATATTAGTCGGTTATATGTAATATAGCCGGATTATTAAATCAAGTGTTGATGTAATAATTTAATGTATAATTGTATATTTGATATGCTTATTTACATTAACTAATATTTGCTCACTTAAGCTTTTCTTTTTCTCACTTATGCACTAAATATATAAGTGATATATATTATTGTGCCATGCTAGTTTATATATACAATATGGGTGTATGAGACTCATACCATGCCATTAGATAATTAGGATTTTTATTTATTTAATGCAAATATAAATTGATGGGAATTAAGCATGGTTGCAAGCTTTGGAAGCTTGTGGAAACTATTGACTTAGTCCACTAAATTTGTCTTGCATTAGATATTTATTAACCTAGCCTTTTTATTCACCCATGGTTAAGTCTCTACAAGAGTCATATATTATATGAACTCACCCATGGTTGTCATTCACTCTCTCATCCATTATTTGCTTCATCTTCTTCATTGAGCTCTCTAGTTTCTCAAGGTGAAGAAATAGAGTGAGAAAATTAATTCTAAAATGAGCAAAAATCATACTTCATCATCCTCTACTAGATTATCCATTTAGTTTAGGGTGTTAGCTTCACCAATCCCTAATTAGTGAAGAGGTAGCTTGGGTTAGTGTCTCCTCGACGTAGATCATGTTCAGCCTCGAAGACTTCGTGCAAGCTTGTTCCTTTCTTCTTGTGAAGCCATTATTGAGTCCGGAAGATCACTACTTGGAGCGAAGGGACTACTACACGGAGCTACTGAAGTGAAGGACCGGTCTACAAAGGTTGTATTCCTTGTTCACTTAGTTGTAAAGTTGTTTACACTTTGTATTGTCTAAATCTCTAGTTAAGATTCTAGGGTTAGGGTTGTTCAGCATGGCAAATTTTTGAATTTAGCATGGACGATACCTCCCGAAACCTTGCTGCCGTGCTAGGCATTCCTACATCTGCCTCAGTAAATCTCAACCAGAGGAAGAATCAAGTTCTTCTATGAAGGGTCAAACCCTTAGAGATGCAAAGAACAGTCTTTTGTTTTTTCCTTTACCTAGTATTTCAAGGGAACAAGTCTTTTCTTCTGAGAATTAAATTCTCTCCTTGTATGTTCTTTAAGCCACTCTGGGTAACTCTCTCTCTCTCTCTCCTGTTTTTCTTTTTCCTCCTCCTCTTTTTTTTAACTTGAAGTCATGGGTTCTTTATATAGTGGAGAGAAGTTTGTTGATTACTTTTAGGAAATCTCTCATTGAGAGATCCTAGTTGATTTTGGGGGTTTTACTCACTGTTGGATTTTTGATCCAAGGATTTTTGTCTTACAGAACATATCTTCTTGTTTCTTCAACAAGAATAGGAAAATATCTTCCCATACAAAATTTATTCTGTAGATTGGTGATTTTTAATCACCGTTGGATTTTTAATCCAAGGGTGATTGGTTTAACGGAGCACAATCTTTCTTTGTTTAAAAAGATATGAAAAATATTTCTAACTTATGGGATCTTTGATCCGCCTACTTTCTGTTTAACAGAAAATATCATTTCTCATTTAAAAGTTCAATAGAATTTAATTCTATGTTTAATCACCATTGGATTGGTTCCTTGTTGAGTAGAATTTAATTCTATATAGGGAAGTGCCCTTACGTGTTTAACACTTGAGGCTTATTAGCCTAGCAATTATTTTAATTGCTATGCCTATATGCGTTGCATATAGGTACTCACGTGTTAAACACGTCGGGCTGTTTTAGCCTAGCAATTGTTTTAATTGTTGTGCCTATATGCGTTGCATATAGGCATTCACGTGTTAAACATGTGGGGCTGTTTTAGCCTGGCAATTGTTTTAATTGTTGTGCCTATATGCATTGCATATAGGCACTCACTTGTTAAACACATGGTGTTGTTTTAGCCTAGCAATTTTTTTAATTGATGTGCCTATATGTGTTGCATTTAGGCACTCACGTGTTAAACACGTGGGGCTGTTTTAGCCTAACAATTGTTTTAATGATTGTGCCTATATATGTTGCATGTAGGCACTCACGTATTAAACACATGGGGATGTTTTAGTGGGGAACTTTCCCTCATCCCTTTTTTTATAAGGGAACACCTATACAGGTAGAACAGTCTTACTTGAGATGATAATATGCTATCTGGTTTGTTTTTATCATTATGTGTATACGTTTTGATAAAGCCCATAGGATTATTGCTTGACTACCTGCATTATGACGGTGATCATATATGTGGGAGCTGGGTGGTCCATAAGTACATCCTTAAATTCCCTAGTCGAGGGAGTATCGAGACTCTAGTCAAGGGAGTATCGAGACTACGCATCAATACTCTGGAGTAGACTATTATATAATTTTCGAGACCCCGACGAGGGGCGGTGGCCGGTCTCACAAGCCATTGGTGTTGAGTCACCTATGATAGTATACAGGTGCTCACTGGAGGTGAGTACACCGGACGGACTCGTCGAAAACTTCTAAATGGTATTATACCTATCGTCAGATGGAAGTTCTCTTGTGGCATGCACACAGATTAGTCCTTTGACCTGAGATTTTCATTTGTCTCCTGTGAGTTTCCACTATACTTAGATTACTACCCTATCATGGCTCAAAGGAGTCGTGCAAACAGGTTTTAGTTAGATGCCGTCCCGAGCCACATGAAGGTAGTGAACAATCGTCAGGGATTCGTCTCTTCCGGTATTGGGAGTCGATATCGTGCTATGTTGGGTCAGCCATCACCAGAAATCCTTGGCTAAGGTGGATGAGATTTACTTATGTGATATTAGTAGTTTCTCAGTGGGTGATGAGCTTCAGACCGGCATGACTTATCGGGTTAGTAAGGGTATGATGTTATCCACCCTCTAGACCCGGTATGAGATTATCTTAGACGAAGAGACCGGAATGTATGGAGATTGTCACAGACATGCTCAGTAGGGGTATGGATGATTTTGCTTGTTGGCCTTTCTTTCGCTCAATACCTTGGCTGCCGTTACGTATAGCTTGTGTCGCTAACATGCTTGTAGTTAAACCCACTGCCAGTGTATTGACGAATCTTTAGATTCCCACACAGAGAGTTTTTCTGGTTCAGGCAAAATGATGTAATGGACGAATATTGATACGTGCAGGGTTCCGATTAGGCATGTGTGCTAGCCACACAGATTTTAATTGGACGGATGATAATACTAGCCGGTTTAGGATTAAGCCGGATTATTAAATCAAGTTTTGATTTAATAATATATATATATATATATATATATATATTTCGATATGTATATTCTAGCATTATGTTCATTATATTTTTCTATCTCTTGGGTATTTGTATTTTCATACGAATACGGGGATGTATTTGCGGGGACGTATTCTTTTATTTGTACAACAATACTTCTACAAGAAGGAAAACTCATTTCTAGGATTTTCTTTTAAAGAAAATATGAATGAGGTGGAAAAGAGAAATGGTGGAGGGTATGGGCAAGTGAATTATAAATTCATTTGCAAATACTATTCAAGTATGGTTGTAGTTTTAAAATGGAAAAATTCTTTTTACAAAATACATGAAGCATGCTTGAATTTGTTAAGAATTTTCATTCCATGATTTTTATTTCTCTCTCTTCCATGGCTCCATCTTCTTCTTCCTCTACCTTCTTATGAGTTAATATTCAAGAGGATTAAGAGAGAGAGAAATTATTAGAACGCTCACACACATCACTAAGCATCCTAAACTAGCATCCTAGGATCTTTAGTTACTTCATGAATAAAGTTGAAGCTTGAATTTGGTTCTCTCGGGTGGATCATCTTCGGCGAAGGGAGACCATCTTGCAAGCACGATCCGAAGCTTTTGAGTGCATGCTAAAGTCTGACCCAATTGGAGCAAATGAAGACGCTACAAGGTTATGATTTCTACCTTTTGTGTTTGCTAATTTAGGTGTTTGGTTTAGATTCTTGGTTACATGTTTTTAGTGCCATCAAAATTTTCATTTTCGTATTCCGCATTGGCCGCGGGTTAGCGGCGAGGGCATTAGGAACTTTCAATGGTATCAGAGCTACTAGGCATGGATGCCGACCCATGTGGGGTTCTCACTGTGGTGACAGTATTGGCGAAGCACAAGCGCTTACTCTCAGGGTGCCCCGTGCAGTTATATGGTCTGGCAGATTGTAGTTCTTCGTGAGGGGACTACGTAAAAGTAGTTGCTGAGGGACCTATGGGCACCATGGCCAGTTTCCACTGCGCTGACTGACCCAACACGTATATGCCATCCGCATTTGCCACAGGGTCCCGGATTTTCACCGTAAGGTTACTTAACTTATGGCCAGGCAGGGACAAGACTAGCGCGGATGCAAAATTTATACAACATTTATATATATATATATATATATATATATATATATATATATATATATATCATACGCATATAATCACATTACAGCATGCGGGAGAAATCATCACAGGCAGGTAATTATATCGCAAGTATGTAATGAACATCACAAAAATGGAATGGTCGGATTACCTAATGTAACGACTCTGTTTATAATGTACAAAATTGTTTAAAGTTAAAGTACTAAATGGAGTATTTGCAACCCAGTATATGCTATAAGTATTTAACTTGTTTTAGAACAGCAAAAAAGCACTTGTAGCTCATTGGTAAAGCCTTGCACTGCTGTGACGTAGCCCCTATATTCTATTCTTCCCAGCCACATATTATTTTTAATGATTTTTTTCTTTCAAACTTTTTGGAAGCCTAAAAGTTTACACGTGCAATACACGTAAAAATGAAAAGTCACTAAAATCAAACATGTGGAAAATGTTGTACACACAGACCCAACACGTGACATGCATCTAAGCCCCACCCCCTCTTGATTAACCGGCAAGGGATGTGTTTGGGCGGGCGCTGCCGGTCCAAACCGTAGAAAATACCCCCATTTTTTTTACCCTAACCCCTTGGACTCCCCCCACCACTTCTCTTCTGTTTGATTTTCCTGTACATTAACAGAGAATTAAAATGAGTTTTAAAACAAATTTTAATATATTTTAATTATCATTTTAATACCCTAAACTCTAATTCTATCCTATAAATATCACCCCACACCCTAGCCCTCTCTATTCTGAAATCTATCATCCATACTCTCAAATTTTTCCAAGTCCAAATAGTTGTACAAGTGGAGTTAGATCTGAAGGGTTACCCTAGTGCCCCGGCCAACTTCCGTGGCCAAATGCGGAACAAAAATTTTCTAACGAACAAAAACTTGGCACTAGTTTAACTCTAAAACCCGGATCTTTCTATAAAACTAACTAGCTACACTAGGAATGCTATCTACTATGATGAGGAATTCTTACCAAACGAACCAAGTCCTTCGGTCTTCGTTCTTCTTCCTTAGCTCCTACTAGCCACCTTGAACTTTCTTGATCTTCTTTCCTTACTCCGTCGGTCCTCCGGGATCGAACTTGTTCTCCGGCCTTCCTTGGTCCTTGATGATCCACCTGGGGAATGTGATCCATGGCTCTAACTCTTTGCTAAGTGTCAAAAGAGCAACTAGAGAACTTGGTATGCTAGTCCAAGTAATCTAGGATGTAATTTGGATGTCTAAGTGTTTGCTATCTCTTTTCTAACCTCTTCACTTGTTTCTCAACAAATGAGAATGTTAATGAAGAGGAAGAAGATGAAGATGGAGGAAAGCAAGAGGAGGGAGGAGCATGGAGAGAAAATGGAGCTCAAGAAAAATGAGCAAGCATGAGAGAGAAATTCACACACAAGAGTTTTGTATGTTCATTTTTTTCATTAAACAATAGCAACCATGCTTCAATAGTAAACCCAAAATGAATTGTAAATTCATTTGTAAACTAATGAAGCATGGTCAACTCTATACCTCCCTCACCTCTCACATTACATCTCATTTCCATTTATCAAATAAATGGAAAATTCATAATGAGGTGTCCACCTTCTAGAAGGAAATCTGTAATAAATACGGATTTCAGTCTATTGTACAAATATACCGGCAATCAGATAAAAATCCGAACGCCCAAAAGAGATAAAATAACACGAAGAACGTAATACTAGAATATATATATCGAAATACATATACGTAAATTATTAAATCAATACCTGATTTAATAATCCGGCCCAAACCCGAGCCGGCTAGTATTACAAACTGTCCGATCAAAAAACTGAGTAACAAGTACATCAATCGATCGAACCCTGCACGTATCCAATACGGCTACTACATCATTTCGCCTGAATCAGGGAAACCCTCTGTGTGGGACTCTAAAGTCTCGACGGTACTCTGGCAGTGGGTTTAACCACAAGCACGTCAGCGGCACTAGCTGTACGTAACGGCTACCCAGGTATCTGTCGAAAAGAAGGCCGATTAGCAAACTCATCCGGATCTCCTACTGAGCCTATCCGTGACAATATCCGTACAGTCCGGTCTCTTCGTCAAAAATTATCGCATACCGGGTCTAGGGGATGGTGAACGTCAGACCCTAACAACCTGATAAGTCGTGCCGATGTGGCTCAGGACCAATCCGGGAAACTACTGATCAACCTATCAGTAAATCCCAAGTGCCTTGGCCAAGGTCTTATGGTCCTGACCAATCGAATCACAGTGCGATATCGACTCCCTATACCGGGAAATACGAATCCCCGACAATCGCTCACTGCCTCCATGTGGCTCAGGACTGAACCCAACTAAAACCTGTTTGCACGACTCAGTAGAGCCGTGGTAGGGTAGTGATCAAAGTTCAGTGGGAACTCACACGAGACAAATGCCGATCTCGGGTCCAAAGACTAACCTGTACACATGTCACCTGAGAACTTCCATCTGACGATAGGAATAGTACCATATGGAAGTTCTCGGCGAGTCCGTCCAGTGTACTCACACCCAGTGAGCATCTGCATACGATCTTAGGTGCATCAGATCAATGGCTGCGGGACCAATCATCCCCCGATGGGGGTAGAAACGCACACACCAGTCTACTCTGGAGTATCAGTGCCCAGTCTCGATACTCACGCGACTGGGGACCATTTAAGGATATGCTTATGGACTACCCTGCTCCCATAAGTATGATCACCATCACAACGCAGGTAGTCAAGTAAGATCCTAAGGGCTTTATCAACATATAACCGCAATATGTAATAACGAGTACGACATATGCCATGTTAAGATAAAGACAAACCACAATAGTATACTACCGTATCGAGTCTTTATCAATATGTGCAAACCAGATATAACAAGAATACAAATAAATACACATATCCCGATAAAGACAAGTCAAATAATATACTATAAAACTGAGCAAGATTGTTCTGTACATACGTATCCCTAGTATCCATATGTATAAATATACAATACTGGCTTCTAGGGCATATACATCCAACAATCTCCCACTTTCACTATAGGCCAGTGATTGGCGTACCGAATACCCAACGTCTGCTCTAAGGCCAGCTGCTGGCGTACCGCATACCCAACATTCCAAAAAGTCGCTCGAACTGTGCTTGAGGGAGGGCCTTTGTAAATGGATCTGCCGTGTTGTCTTTCGTATCCACTCTTCGGACCTCGATCTCCTGGCGATCTACAATCTCCCTGATCAGGTAATACCGCCTTAAGATGTGCCTGGATTTCTGATAGGACCGTGGTTCCTTTTCTAAAGCTATAGCCCCATTGTTATCATAATACACTGGTATCGGATCAATAATGGACGGAACCACCTGAAGTTCATCTATGAACTTCTTTATCCAGACTGCCTCTTTTGCGGCATCGCTTGCAGCAATGTATTCAGCCTCCATCGTTGAGTCTGCGACGGTATCCTGTTTGGAACTCTTCCAACATACCGCCCCTCCATTGAGGGTAAACACAAAACCCGAGACTGACTTGCTATCATCCTTGTCACTGTGGAAGCTTGAGTCGGTAAAGGACTCTACCCTGAGGTCTCCATTACCATAAATCAGGAACATCTCCTTAGTCTTTCTCAGGTACTTGAGAATGTTCTTTACTGCTGTCCAGTGGTCCTCACCTAGGTCTGACTGATACCGGCTCACCACGCTTAGCGCGTAAGCTACATCTGGTCTTGTACATAGCATCACATACATTATAGATCCTACCGCCGAAGCGTAGGGTATAGTGCTCATGCGAACCCTTTCCTCGTCAGTCTTGGGAGACATTTCTTGAAGAGGGTGATTCCGTGCAATGCGGGTATGTTACCGCGCTTGGAATCTTCCATACTAAATCTCTTTAGTACGGTCTCTATGTACCTGGACTGTGAAAGTCCCGGTAATTTCTTGGATCTATCTCTGTAGATCTTGATCTCCAGAATGTACGAGGCATCACCTAGGTCTTTCATGGAGAACCTTTGTGATAAGAATAGCTTGACCGATTGTACTATAGGAATGTCATTTCCTATCAAAAGAATGTCGTCCACGTACAAGACTAGGAACACGACAGTTCGTCCTACAATCTTCTTATAAATACAAGGCTCATCTTCGTTTTTGATGAAGTCAAAGTCCTTGACTGTCTCATCAAAACAGATGTTCCAGCTCCGCGATGCTTGCTTCAATCCATAAATGGATTTGAGTAACTTGCATACCTTCCCGCTGCTCCCACTGTCTACAAAACCTTCTGGCTGATCCATATAAACGCATTCTTCTAAACTTCCATTTAGAAAAGCCGTTTTTACGTCCATCTGCCAGATCTCATAGTCATGGAAGGCAGCGATGGAAAGCAGGATTCTAATGGATTTGAGCATAGCCACTGGAGAAAAGGTTTCGTCATAGTGCACTCCTGGTCTTTGACGAAAACCTTTTGCAACGAGTCTAGCCTTATATGTTTCCACCTGTCCATCTACACCAAGTTTCTTCTTGTAGATCCATTTGCATCCAACGGGTTTTACCCCAGGTGGAGAAACTTCCAGGGTCCACACTTTATTGGTGTACATGGACTCCATTTCAGATTGCATAGCATCCAGCCATTTGTCAGAGTCCCTACTGATAACGACCTGCCTGAAACTAGTAGGATCATCTTCTTCCAAGATGCAATCCTCTCGATCCCCATCTATGAGAAAACCGTAGTATCTCTCGGGCGGATGAGAAATCGTACTAGATCTGCGGAGGGGCTGAGGTTCGTCTGGGATTACTGAATCTAGTGGTTCCTCCAAATCTTCAGTTACATTTTGTGGTTCATGGATTTCTCCTAGTTCTACCGTACTCCCACCAGTTTCTTTTGCAAGAAACTCCCTTTCTAAAAAGGTAGCATGGCGAGACACAAACACCTTCTGTTCCTCAATATAGTAGAACAAATATCCTAATGAATCTTTAGGATATCCCACAAATTTACATAGAACTGACCGTGCCTCAAGCTTGTCTGGTTTTTGTGTTTTCACATAGGCCGGACAACCCCATATCTTAAATCGCTTAAGATATGGATTTCGTCCACTCCATATTTGATATGGAGTCTTAGGCACAGATTTGGATGGAACGTAGTTTAGTAAGTATGCAGCTGTTTGAAGCGTATATCCCCAAAAAGAAAGAGGCAACTCAGTGTCACTCATCATGGAGCGAACCATATCCAATAAGGTACGATTCCTCCGCTCCGATACACCGTTGTGCTGTGGTGTATACGGAGGAGTAAGCTGAGAGAGAATTTCATTCTCTCTTAGGTAATCTAGGAATTCCGTGCTTAAGTACTCCCCTCCTCTGTCAGATCGGAGGATCTTAATACTCTTGCCAGTCTGGTTCTCTACTTCGTTTCTATATTCTTTGAATTTCTCAAAATCTTTAGATTTGTGTTTTATAAGATACACATACTCGAATCTAAAGAGATCGTCAGTGAATGTGATGAAGTACGAGAACCCACCCCTTGCATGTATAGACATCGGACCACATACATCACTGTGTATGAGTCCCAAGAACTCTGCCGCTCTTTCTCCATGCCCGGTGAACGGAGATTTGGTCATCTTTCCTTTGAGACAGGACTGACAAGTTTGATAAGATGAAAATTCGAACGTATTCAAGAATCCATCTTTATGGAACTTACTTAGTCTTTTCTCTCCGATATGACCAAGTCTACAATGCCACAAGTAGGATTCATTCGTATCTGAACTCTTCCTCTTGCGTGTGTTTTGTACATTGAGAACTGTGTTTTGATTTAGAACATAGATACCATTACACAGTGTACCTTCTGGAACCAGTACCTTATCAAGGTAAAGGTTCATGATATTTCTATCAAGAACAAAATTATATCCATCTTTATCAAGTAAAGAGACTGATATGATGTTGCAAACCATGGAAGGTATATAGTAGCAATTGTTCAAAATCATAGTATTGCCATTTGGCAACACTAGGTGATATTCACCGACGGCCGCAGCATTAACTTGTGCTTTGTTCCCTACCTTGAGGGACATATCACCAGGTCCAACTATCCTACTTTTTCTCAGTCCCTGCAATAAATTACAGATATGAGATCCTGATCCGGTATCGAGTACCCAGGAGGTAGGACTGACCGAAAAACAGTTCTCAATAACAAGAACACCTGAAGAAGACGCAACAGTATGTTTCTTCTTCGATGGATTTATCAAGGAATTCAAACTTTCCTCTTTTCCTTGCTCATACTTATGACAGTTGTCGTAAGTTAGAGCCGAACCGACGTTCCCCAGCCCCGAATAAGAATTCGGATCGGTCAAGTGATACATTTTATTATCTTGATTAGGGCGTGAAATGGTTGCTACCTGGAGAGAGAGAGGGAAAACACTCAGCGTGCGCTCTTGCAAGATTAGATTGGTTTATTAATTTATCTAATCAGGATGGCTCCCACTGTTTCCTCAAATTCTTCTTCAAACCCTAAAAGAAGAACTAGTCAGGATTAATCGCACGTCACAATACTTGCTTAACCTTTCAGCCAGGCTGGTGTTGGTACTTCGAGGGAGGTTTTCCAACGCTTTCGTGAAGTTTCTTAATTACATAACCTCTTTTCCCTGGAGGCGTAGCCCCGCTAACACCGTTCTAGACACCTACTTGGTTTATAGCATTGATTGTTAAGTGAAAAAATCTCCCAAGAGTAATCCTACTCATCAGTAGGATCGGGATCCAACTATCATTGTGTGATGCACTAGATGGAATCCACTCTAATCACCACACTCCAGAAGGTATGCTAAATCTGCAAGTTTCCTGTATGTTTGAAACTCCCGATGTGGTTTTTACCCCTAGGACCCTAGTGACCTTGACGGAGTCAACAAATCAAAGAGTCCTAGTCAAGTTCAACCCGTCATTATCTGGATTGCATCAAACCCACCCGCATAACCCTTGACGGAGTCAACAAGTTTATACGACTGTCCTAACCAATCGCATCTAGTGCTACAAACAAGCACCACTCATCTACCGTACACTACGCCTTGACGGAGTCAACAAACGCAGCACGAATACTAAGTGTTACTTGTAGGAAATGACGGAGGGCTATGACTGGGTTTTTGGCGAAAAACCCGTTAACGTAATGAACATGATATCGTTGAAGGAACCTGAGTTTTTTTTATAAATATATAGTGGCGAAAACCTTTGCTAAAGAGGTCACTCCCGGTGAAGGGATCTCGGCTCTTTCCTCATCGAATGAGGTGCAGGATATTCCAAACTGAATACCATGATGCAAAGCAAAAATAGTCGATTATACTGAAGTTATTACATTGACGCAAACTTTTACTCAAGGGGTCACTCCCGGTGAAGGGATCTCGGCCCTTGCCTCGTCGAATGAGGTGCAGGATATTCTAAACTGAATACCACTATGCAAAGCAAAAGAGAACGTCTATAATGTCAATTTTTAAAGCTTGGTTCCAACAACATCTTTTAGGTTTATTATCTTACACTAATCAAAATTAATGCGGTCCCATCAATTTGTAACCTATCACACCAGAAAAGAACGAAAATAAAATGTACGTATATGCCATCCGCATTCGCCACGGGGCCCCGTCATCACCCGTTAGGTTACTTAACTAACGACAGAGCGGGGGCTGGACCAGCGCGGGTGGAAAACATATACAACATCTACTAGTATATATATAAGTATATATAACATTCGTCCCAGGCATGATAATAAACAACATCACAGATAACAATACAGAATGGTGGATAATATTAGAGCCCCGGGTTTCATTTGAGCCGCAAATAAAACACGACGTTCCCGGTCGTGTGGATAGCCTGTGCAATGAAAACCTGTACCCTCTACGAGTGCGGCGAATAGCCCGCCAGTTCTAGAATGAAGCCCCCTCCGTCTCAGCGCCTTGAGATGCGGGCTTGTTGCCTTCTAGTACCCGGCTATTCGTGCACCCCATGCTGGGTAATTCTAATACAGAAAATGAAAATAATATATACAAGCAGTGACATCGACCTCAACCCGGTCGTGCCCCAAAATAATATACAACCCGGCAATGATGGCAGTCCACATGTCGGATGCTCGTCCCGCAATAACGAATGTACAAATGAATTATAAACTGTATTTCTAATCTTGCACCACATGCTATCCACCACGACAATCCAACCACAATCACAGCACAAGCACACAATATCAACGCGAATGTCACGTTCGCAAAACCCGTCTAAAAGAACATATAGCAGTCAGACGAGTTTTACCGATCGAGTGACATTCCCGGTCGCAGATAAAAGTGAATGTACTGAAAATAAAATACGTATTTTAAAATTATGATCGATTAAACTTTCCAAGTGGGCCCTAAGTATTAAACCAACACTGTAACAAATCTGGGCCCAAAAAATAATTATTCCAGAAACCACAATTCCAAAAATAAGAGGCCCGGAAGAAATTTTGTTCATGTGGGCCCCAAAACGGCCACGGAACCACCGCAAATAGGGGGTTTGAGCGGCGGATTCGCGGAGGTTTAGAGGGATCACATGACCAATTTTCTTCTGCCGTCTTAAAAAAGCCTGCATGATTTTCTGAGAGCAAAATATTGATTTTTCGAGCACTTTTAAAATCGACAGAAAACCCATGAATGGAAATGCAGTTTTTGAAAAATCAGGTCGATCGTTATTTTAAACACGTTAAAACTAGCTAGTGTAAGTTTTATTGGTGGCTCTGATACCATGAAGGGTTATCCTAGTGCCCTGGCCAACTTCCGTGGCCAAATGCGGAACAAAAATTTTCTAACGAACAAAAACTTGGCATTAGTTTAACTCTAAAACCCGGATCTTTCCATAAAACTAACTAGCTACACTAGGAGAGCTATCTACTATGATGAGAAATTCTTACCAAACGAACCAAGTCCTTCGGTTTTCGTTCTTCATCCTTAGCTCCTACTAGCCACCTTAAACTTGCTTGATCTTCATTCCTTGCTCCGTCGGTCCTCCGGGATCGAGCTTGTTCTCCGGCCTTCCTTGTTCCTTGATGATCCACCTGGGGAATGTGATCCATGGCTGTAACTCTTTGCTAAGTGTCAAAAGAGCAACTAGAGAACTTGAGATGCTAGTCTAAGTAATCTAGGATGTGTTTGGATGTCTAAGTGTTTGCTATCTCTTTTCTAATCTCTTCACTTATTTCTCAACACATGAGAATGTTAGTGAAGAGGAAGGAGATGAAGATGGAGGAAAGCAAGAGGAGGGAGGAGCTTGGAGAGAAAATGGAGTTCAAGAAAAATGAGCAAGCATGAGAGAGAAATTCACACACAAGAGTTTTGTATGTTCATTTCTTTTATTAAACAATAGCAACCATGCATCAATAGTAAACCCAAAATGAATTATAAATTCATTTGTAAACTATTGAAGCATGGTCAACTCCATACCTCCTCCACCTCTCACTTTACACCTCATTTCCATTTATCAAATAAATGGAAAACCCATAATGAGGTGTCCACCTTCTAGAAGGAAATCTGTAATAAATACGGATTTCAGTCTACTATACAAATATACCAGCAATCAGATAAAAATCCGAACGCCTAAAAGAGATAGAATAACACGAAGAACGTAATACTAGAATATATATATCGAGATACATATACGTAAATTATTAAATCAATACCTGATTTAATAATCCGGCTCAAACCCGAGCCGGCTAGTATTACAAACTGTCCGATCGAAAAACCGAGTAACAAGTACATCAATCGATCGAACCCTGCACGTATCCAATACGGCTATTACATCATTTCGCCTGAATCAGGAAAACCCTCTGTGTGGGACTCTAAACACTCGACAGTACTCTGGCAGTGGGTTTAACCACAAGCACGTCAGCGGCACTAGCTGTACGTAACGGCTACCCAGGTACCTGTCGAAAAGAAGGCCGATGAGCAAACTCATCCGAATCTCCTACTGAGCCTATCCGTGACAATATCCGTACAGTCCGGTCTTTTCGTCAAAGAGTATTGCATACCGGGTCTAGGGGATGGTGAACGTCAGACCCTAACAACCTGATAAGTCGTGCCGATATGGCTCAGGACCAATCCGGGAAACTATTGATCAACCTATCAGTAAATCTCAAGTGCTTTGGCCAAGGTCTTATGGTCCTGATCAATCGAATCACAGTGCGATATCGACTCCCTATACCGGGAAAGACGAATCCCCGACAATCGCTCACTGCCCCCATGTGGCTCGGGACTGAACCCAACCAAAACCTGTTTGCACGACTCAGTAGAGCCGTGGTAGGGTAGTGATCAAAGTTCAGTGGGAACTCACACGAGACAAATGCCGATCTCGGGTCCAAAGACTAACCTGTAAACATGTCACCTGAGAACTTCCATCTGACGATAGGTATAGTACCATATGGAATTTCTCGGCGAGTCCGTCCAGTGTACTCACACCCAGTGAGCACCTGCATACGATCTTAGGTGCATCAGACCAATGGCTGCGGGACCAACCATCCCCCGACAAGGGTAGAAACGTACACACCAGTCTACTCTGGAGTATCAATGCCCTATCTTGATACTCACGCGACTGGGGACCATTTAAGGATGTGCTTATGGACTACCCTGCTCCCACAAGTATGATCGCCATCACAACGCAGGTAGTCAAGCAAGATCCTAGGGGCTTTATCAACATGTAACCGCAATATGTAATAACGAGTATGACATATGCCATGTTAAGATAAAGACAAACCACAATAGTATACTACCGTATCGAGTCTTTATCAATATGTGCAAACCAGATATAACAAGAATACAAATAAATACACATCCCGATAAAGACAAGTCAAATAATATACTATAAAACTGAGCAAGATTGTTCTGTACATACGTATCCCTAGTATCCATATGTATACATATCAATACTGGCCTCTAGGGCATATACATCCAACAAGCCCAAGGTCACCTTCCGGCGACAGCTCGGGATAAATCCGGCGACACCGTGACTCCACGAAGTTCACAACTTGTTCCTATACCTCTTCTCTCTTCTCCAAACCCGTAAGTTCTCTCTCCACTCCTCTCTTCTATTCTAAAACAATCTCTTATTAAAACTCGTCGGAAGCGGAGTTATTCCGACTTCCGATTCTAATTTCATTAAAAACCTAACTTTTCTTAATAACAAATCAAACATTTCTTTATATCTTGTTTAGCAATCATAAAACAATATTTAGAACAAGTTTCAATTCAAAATAAAATGCTATGCAACTTGTATTACACCTTTTCTTTTAAATACCACAAAGTTTACCTACGACGTTAATTCATCATATTGCTCATATTGCCTTTAGAAAACTCATAAGGTAATGACCTACCTCATCACAACACTCATCATGACATAGCACGATGGTTTGAAAACAATATTTTTGTGGCTAAGGCGAATCTACAGTTGAATACCATAAACTATCAAAACCGTATTTCTTTTAATTGGTTTAATCAAATTCCATACAATTATGTCCTTACAACCCATTTTGGGGAATTCAATTTAGTTGGTGCGGATTATCGCACATCCATCAGACTAGTAGGGCGAGATGCAGACCTCCTCATGGAGCATACGATCTTGATGGAATTTATATTACAATTTTTAAGAAAACGTGATTTCTATTTAATAAATAAATTTATTTTATAATAATTATATATAATATTATGAACATATCTATTTTAAATATACATAAAAATATCCATATTTTCTAAACAAAGGAATCCCAAATTTCATGAAACTACCATCAAAAATCAATACAAGTCAATTTACATGAAAATACCATATACTATTCAATTTAAGTTTATATCCACTAGAATATCTCATCATATAAAAATTACATCTATGAAAACCCAAAAGACGATAAATAAATACTTGAAATTTATTTTGAAAATATATCAAAACTATTTTTCATAAAACCCCCTCAAGTTATATTAATTTACAATAAGGACCCTAGTAAATATAGGTTTAAGCGGAACCAATTCTCTTGAGCCTCAGGGAGCCGGAGAATATGGGTGCTTGCCTATTTAAGTTAGACAACTAAAAACGGGGTTATCAATACGGTAATTGTCTTGGAAAAAGACACAAATCCTGCTGTCCATGTGCAGCAGTTACCGATAACTCCAAAACTTAATTCAGGACTTCAATTCTGTTTAAGTGTCTGACTCAGACAGAGTCTCAGTTTAAATACAATCCATACTTGATATAATTGCATTACAACATGAATCCATCTATATCAAAATGACTTGATTTGATCGAACTATGTATATACATTGACTTGTCTACATGACTATCCGTTTATATCCTTATCTGTTTACATGAACAATTGATATCATGGTTTCAACAAGTATTATATCTACAAATTACTACAAAAGAATACAATAAACAATACGGGGTTTAAAAGGGGTAGATTGGTATAGAATGTGTTAAAAGTGGTACGATGATGGTCACTTTAATATACCTAACCTGAATATCCGTTGCTGTTGTTCCGTGGCTTAACAGTTCCTTGTGCTCCGTATAGCTTAGTCCACGGAATAGTTGGACTCCTCTCGTATACACTGGCATATTCTGTACCAAGCTACAAATAACAGCGATAATATAACAAACATACATTATATCAGTTATACTCTCTATCTGTCTATTCTATTTCTATCTCTCTTTGGGACCTACCGAGCGATTGTTCGCTGACGACATTCTTTTTCTATTCTTTCTTTGGAATGTTATCAGGAGGACCCGACTCTCTAGAAATCAAGCCCAGCTCAGAAGACTTGGAGCAGTTCATCGAGGACCCCGATCTTTAGTTCACTTGTATATACTTTACTTTCAGTTCATGCCATTGTTTAGGCATTACTTTCCACATTGTATTTATTTTTTAGTTGTATTGTAAAGAATGTTTAATAAATAAAAAGTTGTTGTTCATTTACATCTCATGTCATTCTTGTGTATATTTATATTATGTTACTTGTTTACGCTAAACGTGTTTACTTCTAAGTAAATACGTCGCGTGACCCGTTACGTCTCCTTACCATACTCTGGGAAACGGTGCGTGACACCTAAGAATTCCGCATTTCGTTCGAGCCTTAAACAATACGCGAAATTCCCCAGCCACATGAATAGCCCGTACGCAGCTAAAAGCAGACCCTTACGACAGCGGCAAGTCACCCTCCAATCCGAGAAACGAGGCAATCCATCATCATCAATATGAGAGGGCCATCCAACAATTTCGCGAATCCGGTGACTTGAGCACTCCTCCGCCGGTCTATCATATACTCTCTACAAGTGCGGCAAGCAACCCACTAACCCTAAAATCGAGTGAGCTGGTCTCAACACCTTAGGATGGTCACCCGCTGCAATCTAGGATCCAGATGCCCGTGCTCTTCTCCGTAGGATAATCCCTAAACCTATATTAATATAACGGCAACATCGACCACAACCTAGTCGCACCGCTATAAAAAAATAATATAATAAGCGGCGACTATAGCTACATGTGAACCACTACGTCCTGAAAATAAAAGTATAAAAATATAGCGGAAACGGCAGGCACAAGTTGGAGCTTATCCCGAACAAATGAATATATAATTTGACTTCTTGAAATGAAATGAAACACATCACAATTCCGCATAGGGCTATACATTTTGTGACAATCCAACACATTCAAAAAAAACATCACAATATATCACAATATATCTATGCATAAAACATCTCAGACACACATTTGTAACCGCGTCGATTTGATTATATCAAATCGTCGACGTTAAACACCGCGTATATAATACGTCGATGAGTTAAATCTATTAAACACTTTAATCCATTAAACTCATCGCAAAACATAATCAAATTCCAAAAACCTTCAAAGCGAAAACAATGATTTCAATACTTGAAAATACTATTCACCTCAACATTAAAATCCATTAGGCCACACGTATCGCATACACCGACGATATAACACCATTAAACAATTTAAACTAGTTATATTGTTACCATCGGCCAACGAATCCTAAAATTATCGAAGTTGAATGTCGATTTCAAACATTGAAAGCACTATTCATCTCGACAAAAATCCTCACTTTTTAGCGCCGAAACAAACTCGAAACGTGACGAAATTTTTTTTGAACATCCGGAGTAAAATTAGAGTGACTTGGGAGTGAGCTATGGAGGGCGGATGGACCAGAGGCCACCCAAAAGAGCTGCTCTCGGTCCCTCAAAAAGGTGGCCTCTGGCCATATGGTGGCTGAGAGCACCATTATAGGTGCTCTCGGCCCCCTACCCCTCCCCGGGTGCACTATTTCATGCTCCCGAGTAGAGGAGACCACCCATAACCTCTCATAAGCCTTCTAACACAACATTGAACACTTCAATTGTCCTTGGACGCGACGAAAAATTCCTAAACTTAATGATTTTAGAAGGAAACTCAAAACTATTTTTAATGTGCATTGGTTATTAGAATTCTAATGGATTTGGAATGCAATTCTAAGTGAATGAGTTGGATTTGATACCATGCAGCTGTTCGAGCGCTAGGGCTGCAACATTTGTGATTATGGCGGAAAATAAAATCATAATTTTACTAATAACTTAGCACCCAACATCCTATAAACATTCAACATTCACATAGAATTGCAACAAATTAACATAAAGTTAAAATAATATATTATAGAGACTACAACCTTTGTAGTATTTTCAAGTGCTCCACATTTCTGTTGGACTCCTTGTAGGCTCCATGGATGAGGTGGGATCAAGCTTGCAACTAATCTTCATAGTCAAAGATGATCAACTTGAGGGTTTCTCCACTTGAGCTCCATGCTTCAACCATTGAAGCAAAATCCAATTTCATTATTGCTAGGAAATATATTAGAGAATTGTAGTAATTTATTCTAATTTAATACCCTCTTTGGTTCTCTTTTAAATGAGAGAAGAGAGCTAGAAAAAAAATGGTGGAGGAATAAACCAAAAGAAGTTATGTTTAGAAAAAGAATCAAACCATTCTCTTTAACATAACAAGATTTAATCCAAGCCATCGAAAATACAAGTGTCTAAGCTCTCCTCTCTCATCCACTTGTCATCACATGAGAGTGGGTTTATGTTGTGCCCATCCCATGGCACAACATAAGCTAAAGAGATGCCTAATTAATTATGTAAACATAATTAATTATCCATTTACATTTAAATCAAAATGCAAGCTACAAAGAGAACAAAATAGAACAAAATAATACTAGTAATATATATATATATATATATATATATATATATTAAATCAACACTTGATTTAATATACCGGCTTTCATAAAGTCGGCTAGTAGTAATTAAACTCCGGCGAGTATCATATACTGCCACTACAATCATTTCGCCCAAACTTAAAAAATCTCTGTGTGGAACTCTAAAGACTTGAAAATACGCCAGCAGTAGATCTAGATCATATCCAATCGATCCGAAACACTTTCAGATCAATCTCCTTATGGCTAATATCTACAAACCGTCAGCGGTACTAGTTGCACGTAATGGCTACTCAGGTATTGAACGAAATGAAGATCAATAAGAAATCCTTTCCGAACCCCTAATGAGCCTATCAGTGACAGTCTCCGTATAATCTGGTCTTTTCATCTTGGATATCGCATATCAGGACCCTTAATAACTCGATAAGTCGTGCTGACTGATGACTCATAACCCTTAAAGATACGACTTATAACACTTATCAGTTTATCTCATTTACCGTGGCCACAAATTCATGGTTATCGTCATGTCCTTCACAGCGCGACATCTACACCCTATACTTGGAGAGACGAATCCCTTCTGATCGCTCACTTCCTCTATGTGGTTCGAGACTACACTCAATTAAAACCTATTTGCACGACTCAGTAGAGTCATGGTATGGTAGTAATCTAAGTACAGTGGGAACCATATAAGACACTATGACAATCTCAGGTCTACAGACTACTCTGTACTCAAGTCACCAAAGAACTGCTACCTTATATTGGCACAATACCACTCAGGAGCTCTCAAGTGAGTTCATATAGTGTACTCATCCATTGAGCACATATATACAATTCTCAGTGTCAAACACCAATAGCTATGGGATCATCTATCGCCCTCCAACCGGGTCAGGAAATGTACACACTAATCTAAACTGGAATACCAATGCCCGGTCTTGACACTCTTATGACTAGGGACATTTAAGGATGTGCTTATCGACTACCCAGGCACCACTAGTATGATCTCCATCATCGTCCCAGTAATCAAGCAAAATCTTAAGGGCTTTATCTTATGTCTAAACGATACGTGATAATGAATAAAGCGCATCATACAAAAGATAAAGACAAACCAGATAGCATACTATCATCTCGAGTAAGACAGTTCTCCGTATAGGTCCTCCTTCAATTACGTAATTGCCATCTTGCAATTACAATAATTGCCTTGATGGCACTATATCCAACCGTACCAATGTCAGATAGCAGTTCTCTGGTGACATGAGCATGGAGTAGTCTGTAGACCTGAGATCGTCATAGTGCCTTGTGTGGTTCCTATCGTACATAGATTACTACCCTACCACGGCTCTACTAGGGCATGCAAACAAGTTTTAGTTGGGTGCATTCCTAAGCCACATGAAGGTAGTGAGCGGTCAGAAAGGATTCGTCTCTCCCGATATAGGGAATATATGTCATGCTGTGTAGGACATGACTATAACCTGGAGTCTATGGCTACAGCAAGTGAGATAAACTGATAAGTGTTATCAGTTATATCTCTAAGGATTATGAGTCATCAGTCAGCATGGCTTTTTAGGTTATTAGGGGTCTGAGGGTATCCACCCCTAGACCCGATATGCAATATCCTAGACAAAGAGACCAGATTGTACGGAAACTTTGACCGATAGGTTCATTAGGGGTTCGAACAAGCTTACTTGTTGATCTTCTTTTCTTTCAATACCTGGGTAGCCGTTACTTGCAGCTAGTACCGCTGACAGTTTGTGGATATTACCCGTGAGGGGACTGATCTGAAAGTGTTTCAGATCGATTGGATATGATCCAGATCTACTGCCGGAGTATTGTCGAATCTTTAGAATTCCACACAGAGTTTTTCGAAGCTTGGGCGATATGATTGTAGTGGCAGTATATGATACTCATGGGAGTTCGATTAAAATAGTGTATTGGATACCCTAATTTTAATCGGGCGTTTAATTAATACTAGCCGACTGTTTGAAAGCCGATATATTAAATCAAGTGTTGATTATATATATATATATATATATATATATATATATATATATATATATATATATTACTAATACGATATAATTCTAATTTAATCTCTTTATGATTGCATTGTATTTGAAAATTCAAATTGATTAATTATATTTGCTTAATTAATCTAGGTTTTCTTTAGTTTAAGTTGTGCCATGAGATGAGCACAACTTAAGTCCACTCTTATGTGGTGATATGTATAGGAGAGATGAGAGCTAGGACACAAGGAAATTGCATGGTGGAGATCACTTCACTTGTATGCTTTGTTTTTTAAAATGGAAAAGAAAATATATTTTAAACGAGAGCATTCTTTTTTCATGACATTCTCTTCTTCTTCCTCCAATTTCTAAAGCTCTCTACTCACCACTAAAGAGAACAAAAGGAGGGAATTAAATTAGAATAAATACATTACAATTGTCTGATATATTTCCTAGCAAGAATGAAATTAGAGTTTGCTTCAATTGTTGAAGCATGGAGCTCAAGTGGAGAAACCTTCAAGTGGATCATTTTTTACCTTGAAGATAAGTTGCAAGCTTTATCTCACCTCATCCATGGAGCCTACAAGGAGTCCAACATAAATGTGGAGCACTTGAAGATACTACAAAGGTTGTAGTCTCTATAAACTATTAATTTAGCTTTATGTTATTTTATTGCAATTCTTTGTGAATGTTGAATGCTTGTAGGATGTTGGGTGCTAAGTTATTAGTAAAACAATGATTTTATTTCCGCCGTGGTCGCAAATGTTGCAACCCTAGCTCCCGAAACCCTTCAATATGGAGTTGTCCAGTTTATACTTAAAACCAGAATTAGATAAGCTCAAGGCACGTTTCAGTAATGGCAGTGTGTGGGTTATCCCAGGAATAGATGAGTGTTCAATTTTCTACCATTTACAAGATCAAAATTTATTTTGTTCTTGACTCGCCATATTTTTAGTAAAATGCATTCTTTTCAAAAGACATTAGTGGGAGTTTAGTAGAACTGGAAGTGATTCCAGAACCACAAACGGTTACTGAAAATTTAATATAACCTAAAGATTTAATTGGACTCGACAATCCATTATCCACTTCGCAGATTTATTAGGTAAGCTCAGCCATCTGAGAGGTACTTTGGTTTCCTCATAGACGGTAATAGGGAGGTATGCATCATAACATCCTAGCTTGCCACTGCTGCAGTCTTTGACTATGAGATCTGGCAGGTGGATGACTATAACGTCTTTCTAAATTGACTTTAGAAGAGAACGTGTATATGACTCTGCCAGAGAGCTGTTGTATTCAGTAAGAGCAGCGGAAGCATGGTGGGCAAGATACTTATGTCTATTTATAGACTAAACCAGAAATAGCGGAGATGGATTATCTATGTTTTATGTGACAGTCATAATGTTTGACTTCATCAAGAATAACAGTTGGACCTAGTAAGAAGGTTGTGTAGGGATTACTGTCCTGGTTTTTAGATGGCATATTCCTAATAAGAAGTAATGTTCCTATACTATGATCAATTAAGCTGTGTTGTCACAGATATTTCTCTACATAGGATCCGGATAAAATATTAGGAATTCTGGTGACTAGGTCTGTGTTTTAGATCTAGATTTAGGAAGTGTCCCAATCCGGGTAATTTGAAACTATTATAAAGTATTTTAGAATGGATGACTCCTGGCGTAGTGGTATACCCGCAGGTGATGGAGTCACCCGTGTTAGATATGTATGACCTAGATGCCTTTATTGCATAGGATGCTGAGGGTATCTATGTACAGGACAATCTTGCTCGATATGATAGTATACTATTTGGTTTGACCTTTATTTTAACAAGTATATATGTTTTACTTATTATTTCATATCGCTAATACATGTTGATAAAGCCTGTAAGATCCTTGCTTGACTACCAGCGTTATGATGGTAATCATACTTATAAGAGCTGGGTAGTCGATAAGTACATCATTAAATGTCACTATTCATGGGAGTATCGAGACTGGGCATCGATATTCTAGAGTAGACTAGTGTATACATTTCCATACCTTGATAAGGGATGGTGGTTGGTCCTACAGCCATTGTGTATTCACTTAAGATTATATACAGGTGCTCATTGGGGGTGAGTACACTGGACGAACTCGCCAAGAACTGGCTAAATGTATTATACCTATCGTCAGATAGCAGTTCTCTGGTGACATGTGTACTGATAGTCTGTCGACCTGAGATCTTCATTTGTCTCATGTGAGTTACCACTGTACTTTGATTATTACCCTGCCACGGCTCTACTGAGTAGTGAAAACAGGTTTTAATTAGGTATAGTCCCGAGCCACATGGAGGTAGTGAGCGATTGTTAGGGATTCGTCTCTCCCGGTATAAGGAGTCTATGTCGCGCTGTGTTTGATTGGTTAACACCATAAGTCCCTAGCCAGGACGGTTGAGAATTACTAATAGTTAGATCGGTAGATTCTCGGATGGTTTTGAGCTACATCGGCATGACTTGTCAGATTATTAAGGGTCTGACATTTTCCACCCCCTACACCTAGCATGCGATACTCTCAGATGAACAGACCAGACTGTGCGATGATTGTCGCAGACAGCTTTAGTAGGGGTTCGGATGAGTTTGCTCATCGGCCTTATTTTTTAAAGGTACATAGGTAGCCGTTATATACAGCTAGTGACATTGACGTGCTTCTGATTAAACCCACTGACATCGTACTGTCGAGTCTTTAGAGTCCCGCATAGAAGGTTTTCCTGGTTCATGTGAAACGATATAAAGGCCTTATGTTTATACATGCAGGGTTCCGATCAAATACATTTACTAACTACACGGATTTATGTTCGGACGATTAATATTAGCGGGCTTAGGATTAAGCCGCATTATTGAATCAAGTATTGATTTAATAATGATCTAGTATTATATTATTGGATTATTTTATCTCTTGGTATTCGTATTTTTTGTAGTACAAATACGGGTATATATATACGGTGTTTGTATTCTTGTATTTATACAAGAATCTTCTAGAAGAGGACACCTCATTATATATTTTTCTATTTATTAGAAATAGATAATGAGGTGGAGAGGTAAAGTGGTGAGAGGCATGGCTATTATTTTTGTTTATTCATTTGTGAAAACTATTCAAGCATGGCTAATTTTTTTATTCGGAAAATTATTATGATAGATATTTTTTCCTTGCCATTTTCCTATTATTCTAACCTTAGCCTTCTCTCTCCTCTCTTGAATTCCCTCTTCTTCAACCCTAACCCCTCTCATGTGTTAAGAACCATAGGGTTTAGGAGATAGAAAAATCTAATTAACACTCTCTACATCTTCTAAATTACCTAGATTAGCAAACTAGGTCATTTAGTGACTTCATCTTTGAAGTTGAAGTTTGAACCACAAACTTTCGGGTGGATCGTCTTTGATATGAGAAGATCTACGACCAAACTCGATCCACGACCAAACTCGATCCCGACGGACTATAAGCTAAGGAAGAGGACTTTGAAGATCCGAAGGACTCGATATCATAGGTATAATCATTATTCGAGTAGATTAGATCCTATGAAGTTTTTGCTAACTAGGGTTTATGGTAGTTCTTGGGTTGTTTGTCGATGTTGCACGCCTAAAACTTGTTTTTAGTAAATTCTGCCTCTTTAAAAACCCTGAAGATTGTGCAGCATCAACTTACATGGTATCAGAGTCACTCCATAAGCCTTAACTAGCTCATAACGACGTTCGAATTCTGCCGTTTCTGTCACATAAAAACTGCCGACAAAACAGTCCTAAATTTTATAGTTTTAACTTGTTTGCACTCCCTGCTGGCTTATGGTTTGAACCGATAAGCCGCGGGGTGATGCATGGGTACCTCAGGGAAACCCTGGGGGAACAAAGGTTGGGACCACCCCCCAAGCCCACCATGAGGTGGCCTTGGGGTGTGGGGACCCCAGACCACCCGCAAAGGGTGCTCTAGGGTCTGTCTTCCTTTTGGGGCCCCAGACCACCCCCAAAGGGTGCTCTAGGGTTTGCCTCCCTTTTGGGGCCATCTCATGGTGACCCCGGGGGGTGGGTACCCCTTAGGCCCTCTATGCATACATTAATTTCTTTCACCCCTACAAAGATTTGGATTCGTTTCGAGTTCTTTTTGAACTCTCGAATTGGCTTAAAACAAGAAATTTTTGGAACTTTAGTAGACTAGATTTTCAGTTATAGAAAATTGGATGTGTTTGCTAATTGTGCGCGGAATTCTAATGTCGTTTTTTTTCGTTACTTGCTTTTACGATGCGTATATATGTTGTTAAGCATCGTCTAATTGCTATACGTCGATTAGAAGGGGTAAACATATCTTATAATATTCTGTTGATAATGGTTTGAAGGATCGTCATATGAAAAGCCCCGTGCGAATTTAGATGTGAGATATTAGTGGATAATGTAATTCGTGTAATAAATGATGTATATTCTTTTATTGGGATACATCCAGGTTGAGGATGTAGTCACCGGTTGTATATAATATTTTCCATTTCTACATCTAGGATTGACCCACGGAGGGGTGCACAGGCTACCGAGTTCTAGAATTCAGTAGGTGGTCATCTCGAGGAGTCGAGACCCGGGTCACCTAATTCTAGGATTGGCGGGTAGCTTGCCACACTCATAGGGGTCTAGGGTTATTCATACCCGGCTATTCACACGACCGTGGAGAATTGTGTTTCATAGGTGGCTCAAAGAAATGCAAAAGTTCCTAGTTGATCTATCTTTCTATTCTCTGTGATGTTGATATCTTCTTGTGATGTTTGTCATGCCTGTGATGAATGGTTATATATATATATATATATATATATATATATATATATGTGTGTGTGTGTGTGTATGTGTGTGTGTGTGTGTGTGTGTTTTGCATCCACGCTAGCCCTGCCCCCGCTCTGCCGTTAGTTAAGTAACCTAAAGGTGCACGATGGGCCCCGTGGCGAATGCGTGCGGCATATACGTACATTCTATTTTTGTTATTTTCTGGTGTGATTAGGCTATTTGATGGGAACACATTAATCTCAATTAATGCAAAGAAACAAACCTAAAATATAACGTCGTTGGAACAATTATAAAACCACTCGGTTTTCTTTAAAAACAACTTTTAAATGCGGAGCATAAAGCACTCATTTTTAAAGCTATTCTGTTCCTTCGACTATATCAAGTTCATTACGTTCACGTTTTTCTCTAAAACTAGTCGTAGCCCTCCGTCATTTCAGATAGGTATCAACTAGTATTCATGCTATGTGTTTTGACATTCGCCAAGGTATAGTGCTTGGGAGCCAGCGGGTATTTATCTGTAGCATAGATAGATGCATTAATCTAGGATATGCATACAGCTGTTTTGACCTTCGTCAAGGGCTAGTACGAATGGGTATAGATTAATCAGGACAATGATGGGTTGAACTTGACTTATGACTTATGATGTTTTGACCTTAGTTAAGACTATAAGCGGTTGAGGCAAAAACCACATCGAGAGTTTCAAACATATAGAAAACTTGCTGGTGTTGCATACCTTCTAGAGTGCGCTATTTGGGTAGGCTTCCTTCAAAATTATCACACGATGACAGTTGGGTTCTAATCCTACTGTGAGTATCAGCTACTATTCGGGAGAGTTTTTCACTTTGCAATTATCTAATCAAGTAGGTGTCTAGAAAGATGTTAATGGGGCTATGCCTCTGGGAAAATGGGGTTATTTAATTGGGTCCATGCGAAAACACAGGGGACTTCCCTCCGAAGTACCAACACGGACCTGGACGAAAGATAAGCGAACTTGTATGCGATTAATCCCGGCTAATTCTTCTTTTAAGATTTGAAGGAGAATTCAAGAAAACAGTAGGAGACATCCTGTTTAGATAAACTAATAACCAATCTAAACTTGCAAGAGCATATACTAAGTGTTTCTTTTCTCTCTCCTAATTGCAACGACAATGACGGGACTTAAGTTTATACTAGATAAAAACAAACTGATTGGGCCGAATTATAAATACTGGCTGAGGAACGTCCACATGGTCCTTACTTATGATAAGGTTTCATATATCCTCAGTACTAAAAACCCCTGTTCCAGGTCCAGAATCCTCAATCGCAGACATTGAGGTCCGTAAGACTTAGGATCTTGATTACACAAAAACCAAATGCCTCGTGCTGGCCTCCATAGATAATGAAAATCAGAGGCGGAACGAGAAGATGGACCTAACTTCCACCTTCCTCCATACCAAAGATTTATATGGAGAATAATCTCGTATCGCAAGATACGAGACATCGAAGAAGTTATTTCAGGCGAGGTTGGCTGTCGGATCATACATAGGAGACCACGTCATAAAGATGATTACTCTCATTGAAGAGCTCGCGAACCTTGGAACTACGTTGGAGAATGAGTTGTATACCGACTTGATTCTGCAGTCTCTTCCCTCCACCTATACCCAATTCATATTGAACTTCAGTATGCAAAAAACGGAAGTTACACTTCCTGAGCTCCTCAACATGTTGAGGGTTGCTTAGGGCACCTTGAATAAATCCAAGAAAACACCCATTCTAGTTGTTAGTGAGCCTTCTTCCTCTAAATCAAAGGCTAAGGCCAATGGGAAGAAGAGAAGGCCCCCACTAAACAGAAAGGAAGTGTGCAGAAGGTGCAGGGAAAGGGAAAGACAAAGATTGGGGGATCAGCAACAAAGGAATGTTTATATTGTCATAAAAAAAAGACATTGGAAGAAGGATTGCCGGGCTTTGAAAGCCAAAAATTAGGACAAGAAGCAAGTTTTGGTTTCGGCTTCAGGTGTGTTCATGACTGAAAACTGTTTCTCTATTAACTTTAATTCCTGGGTATTGGATACTAGAGCAGGATCTCACACTTGTAATTCTTTGCAGGCGCTAAGAAGCCATAAAGTTTTGAGGAAAGGTGATATAATCCTCAGGGTTGGCAACGGAGTAAGTGTAGACGTTGTTGTAATAGGAGAATATCACCTTGGATTGGCGAGTGGACATATTTTGTGTTGCATAACTGCTTTTTTGTACCCAGCATGATGTGTAATATTATATATGTATCTTTGTTATCTAATGAAGAATATAATTTTGCACTTGAAAGCAATGTCATAAATATTCACCTGAATCATGATATGATTGGGTTGGGTACACCAAATAACAGAACATACGTACTTAACCAATATGAAGTTTTCAACGTCCAAAGCATACTAAAAAGAAAGACTCCAGAATTAAATCAAGTTTTCTTATGGCATTGTAGACTTACTCATATCAATGAAACACGATTAACTAAATTACATAAAAATGGATATTTAGATCCTTTTGAATATCTATCATATGCAACTTATCAATCATGTATCAAAAGAAAGATGACCAAAACTCCGTTCACTGGACACGGAGAAAGAGCCACTGAGCTCTTGGGACTCATACACAGCGACGTGTGTGGTCCGATGTCTACACATACAAGAAGTGGTTATTCTTATTTCATCACTTTTACCGATGATTTCTCAAAGTATGAACATATTCTTGATGAAACATAAATCCAAGGCCTTTGAAAAATTCTAGGAGTATAAGAATGAAGTGGAAAAACAAGCAGGCAATAGTTTCAAGATACTTCGATCTGATCGGGGTAGAGAATACTTAAGTGCCGAGTTCCTAGAATATTTAAAATAGAATGGAATTCTCTCTCAGCTTACTCCTCCATACACACCACAACACAACGGTGTAGGTGTGCCCTCAATCGCAAGGGACTCGCTGCACCAGAAAAACGGAATCGCACCTTAGTAGATATAGTGTGTTCCATGATGAGTAATGCTGAGTTACCGCTATTCTTCTGGGGTTTTGCACTGGAATCTGCTGCATACCTATTGAATAAAGTTCCAACTAAGTCAGTGCCTACCACTCCATATGAAATGTGGAGTGGGAAGAAACCATGTCTTAAGTATCTTAAGATATGGTGGTGTCCAGTTTTTATCAAAAAGGATCATCCAGACAAGCTCGAGGCACGCTCAGTATTGTGTAAGTTTGTGGGATACCCAAAGAATTCTAAGGGTATTTTTTCTATTACGCTAAGGAACAAAAGTTTTTTGTTTCTCATCATGCCCGCTTTATGGAAACTCAATTTCTTGAAAAAAAATTGGTGGTAGCGCGATAGAACTGGAAGAAATTCCAGAACCATAAACTATTATTGAAGACCTAGTAGAACCTGAAGTTTCAATAGAACCAGACTTACCTACGCCACTCCATAAATCTAAGAGGCAGTCTCATTTGCCTGAGAGATACTACGGTTTTCTCGTAGATGGGGATTGAGAGGATTGCATAATCGATGATGATAAGCCTACTAGTTTTCAGTAGGCTATCACGAGCAGAGACTCGGTGAAGTTGCTGGATGTTATGAGATCTGAGATGGAATCTATGTACACCAACAAAGTTTGGACTTTGGACGTTGCGCCTCCAAGGGTAAAACTCGTAGGCTGCAAATGGATCTTCAAAAGGAAAATTGGTGCAGATGGAAAGGTTGAAACCTATAAAGCTAGACTTGTAGCAAAACGTTTTCGTCAAAAACCAGGTTTGGACTATGATAAAACCTTTTCTCCAGTGGCTATGCTTAAATCCATTCGGATCCTACTTGCCATTGCTGCCTTTCATGACTTTGAGATCTGGAAAATGGACGTAAAGATCGCTTTTCTGAATGGAAGTTTGGAAGAGTGTGTTTATATGGACCAGCCGGAGGGCTTCACAGAGAGTGGGAGCAGCGGAAGAGTGTGCAACTTACTTAAATCCATTTATGGATTAAAGCAGAAATCGCGGAGTTGGAATATCTGCTTTGATGAGACGGTCAAGGAATTTGACTTTATCAAAAATATAGATGAACCTTATATTTATAAGAAGATTGTAGAGAGAACTGTGGTATTCCTCATTTTATACGTAGATGATATTCTCTTGATAGGAAATGATATTCTTATGTTACAATCGGCCAAGATTTTCTTGTCACAAAATTTCTCCATGAAAGACCTGTATGATGCCTCTTACATTCTGGGGATTAAGATCATCGTGACAGATATAAAAGAATGTTGTGAATTTCACAGTTCAGGTACATAGACACCATACTAAAAGGTTTAGTATGGAAGATTCCAAGCACGGTAATTTACCCGCTAGTCACAAAATCACCCTCTCCAACGAAATGTCTTCTAAGACTGATGAGGAGAGGGCTCGCATGAATATTGTACCCTATGTTTCGGCGGTAGGGTCTATAATGCATGCGATATTATGTATCAGACCAGATGTAGCTTACGCACTTAGCGTTGTAAGCAGGTATCAGTCCAACCCAGGTGTGAAATATTGGATAGCGGTGAAGAATATTCTTAAGTACCTGAGAACGACTAAGGAGGTGTTCTTAGTGTATGGTAATGGAGACCTCAAGATCAAGGGTTTACCGACTCTGGCTTCCAAAGTGACAAGGATGACTCTAAATCCGTCTTGGGTTATGTGTTTATCCTCAATAGAGGGACGGTCTGTTGGAAGAGTTCCAAACAGGACACCGTAGCAGACTCGACGATGGAAGCTGAGTACATTGCTTCTAACGATGCCGCAAAAGAGGCAGTCTAGATGAGAAAGTTCATTTCTGAACTTCAGGTTGTTATATACATTGATAATCCAATACCTTTGTATTTCGATAACAATATAACCATGGCATTGGCAAAGGAACCACGGTCCCATCAGAAATCCAGATATATCTTGAGGCGGTATCATTTGTTCAGGAAGATCGAGGTGCGGAGAGTAGATGCAAAGGACAACATGGCAGATCCATTCACCAAGGCCATCTCTCAAGTACAGTTCGAGAGACTATTCGAGATGTTGGGTATGCGATATTCAAACAACTGACCCTAAAGCAGACGTTGGGTACTCGATACGCTAATAACAGGCATTAGTGCAAGTGGGAGATTGTTGGATATGTAAACCTTAGATCCCTTTATTGTATAGGATGCTAGAAGTATGTATGTACAGGACAATCTTGCTCGATATGATAGTATGCTATTTGGTTTGACTTTATCTTAACATGTGTATATGTTTTACTTGTTATTTCATATCGCTAATACATATTGATAAAGCCCGTAGGATCCTCGCTTGACTACCAGCGTTGTGATGGCAATCATACTTATGAGATCTTGGTAGTTGATAAGTACATACTTAAATATCCCTAGTCATGGGAGTAGCGAGACTGGGCATCGATATTCCAGAAATGTATACTTAAATATCCCTAGTCATGTGGGGCGGTGGTTAGTCCCACGACTATTGGTGTATTTCACTTAAGATTATATGCAGGTGCTCACTGGGGATGAGTACACTGGACGGACTCGCCGAGAACTGGCTAGATGGTATTATACCTATCGTCAGATTGTAGTTCTCTGGTGATATGAGTACAGATAGTCTGTCGACCTGAGATCGTCATTTGTCTCGTGTGAGTTCCCACTGTGCTTTGATTACTACCCTACCACGGCTCTACTGATTCATGTAAACAGGTTTTAGCTGGGTACAGTCCCGAGCCACATGAACACAGTGAGCGATTGTTAGGGATTCGTTTCTCCCGGTATAGGGAGTCGATGTCGCGCTATGTTCAATTGGCCAACACCATAAGTCCCTGGCCAGGGTGGTTGAGAATTACTGATAGTTAGATCAGTATATTCTCGGATGGTCTTGAGCCACATTGGCATGACTTGCCAGGTTATTAGGGGTCTGACGTTTTCCACCCCTAGACCTGGCATGCGATACTCTTAGACGAACAGACTGGTCTGTATAGAGATTGTCATAAACAAGCTCAGTAGGGATTCGGATGAGTTTGCTCGTTGGCCTTCTTTTCGACAGGTACCTGAGTAGCCGTTACGTACAGCTACTGCCACTGACGTGCTTATGGTTAAACCCACTACTAGCGTACTGTCGAGTCTTTAGAGTCCCACACAGAGGGTTTTTCTGGTTCAGGCGAAGCGATGTAGAGGCCATATGGTTATATATGAAGGGTTCCGATCAAATACGTATACTAGCTACACAGATTTATGTTCGAACGGTTAATACTAGCGAGCTCAGGATTAAGCCGTATTATTGAATCAAGTATTGATTTAATAATGATCTAGTATTATATTATTGGATTATTCTATCTCTTAGCATTCATATTTTTGTAGTACGAATACAGGTATGTATATACGGTGTTTGTATTCTTGTATTTATACAGGAATGCTTCAAAAAGAGGAAACATCAATATATGTTTTTCTATTTATTAGAAATAGATAATAAGGTGGAGGGGTGAGGTGGTTTTGAGAATGATGAGAGGCATGGTTATTATTTTTGTTTATTCATTTGTGAAAACTATTCATGCATGGCTGATTATTTTATTTGGAAAATTATTATGATTGATATTTTTTTCCTAGCCATTTTCCTCTTATTCTAACCTAGCCTTCTCTCTCCTCTATTGAGTTCCCTCTTCTTCTTCTTCAATCCTAACCCCTCTCATGTGTTGAGAACCATAGGATTTAGGAGATAGAAAAATCCATTTAACACTCTGTACATCTTCTAAATTACCTAGACTAGCAAACTAGGTCATTTAGTGACTTCATCTTTGAAGTTGAAGCTGGAACCACAAACTCTCGGATGGATCGTCTTTGACACGAGGAGACCAATGACCAAGCTCGATCCTGATGGACTAGAACCTAAGAAAAAGGACTTTGAAGACCCGAAGAACTTGATCTCATAGGCATAATCACTATCCGAATAGATTAGATCCTATGAAGTTTTTGCCAACTAGGGCTTATAGTAGTTCTTGGGTTGCTTGTCGATGTTGCATGCCTAAAACTCATTTTTTTGTAAATTCTACCTCTTTACAAACCCTGTAAAGTATGAAATATCAACTTACAACCATCTCTAAATAGATGTCTTCTAGACTAATGAGGAGAGGGATTTGCATGAATGATATATCACTTGTTTAGGCAATTGAGCCAATCATGAGATGTCAAGTAGTAGACCAGATATTGTTTTTGCACTAGTTACAGTAAGCAGATATTATTCCAATCATGGAGAAACAATTAGCAGCAGTTATGAACATAAGATGATGATCTTGGTATATGGTAACGGCAGCCTCCTGAAGGGGTCAGTTATTGTTTAAGGCTTCTAAGGTGACCTGGATGACATAGTGGATGTTAGAGTTATAAGTTTATCCTCTTCTGAGGGGTGGTATGTTGGACAGGGATCCAATCGGAAACTGAGGTAGGCATAGCATAGGATACTGATTAAATTCGGTAGAAGATACAGTTTAAGAAGTTTTTTGGATAAAGGTGTTTATTTATGAACTTGGTCCTATCAGGTATCCAGAAATATTCTAAGATAGGTATCGCTCAGTTCGGGAGATTGTTATTTTCCGCGAAGTTGAGATATAGAGAGATACAATTGGAAACACTGGAGCGGATCCACTCACTGAAGCTAATTCTCGAACACGAATGTTTCGCAAACATGGTTTGCGAATCTGATTAGTAGAGAAGTTGGGTGTTCAGTAGCACATGGGCTGTGAGTATGCGACACCGCAATAATTAGCCTTAAGTGCAAGTGGGAGACTGTGGGCTATAATGCCCTCAAGGCAATTATTGTAGTTGTAGGTAGGAGATTATGATAATTGAAAGAGAACCTATACGGGTAGAACAGTCTTACTCAAGATGATAGTATGCTATCCGGTTTGTCTTTATCATCATGTAGATGTTTTATGTGGTATTGCGTATTTCTATTACATGTTGATAGAGCATATAGTATCTTTGATTTACTACCAGTGTTATGACGGTGATCATACTCGTGGAGGTTGGGTAGTCTATAAACACATCCTTAAATGTCCCTAGTAGTGAAAGTATCAAGACAAGGCATCGATGCTCCAGAGTAGACTAGTGTATATGTTTCTTATTCCCGAAAAGGGAGATGGCCTGTCCCGCAGCCATTACTGTCCGGCTCCAAAGATTGTATATAAGTGCTCATTAGCTTATGAGTTACGCTGGACGGACTCGCCGAAAAAATGCTAGTTAGAATTATACATACTATCAGATAGCAGTTCTCTGGTGGCATGAGTACAGGTTGTTAGTTGTATGTATGCCCTAGAGGCCAGTATTGTACAGATGATGTATATTATATTGGATGCTTGGACATATATAGAGATGACTTTCTTGCTCGATATGATAGTATGCTATCTGGTTACTCTTTATCTTAACATGTATACTAGTCTCTTTAATCTGTCTTATGGTTACATGTTGGTAAAGCCCTTAGGATGTGTACTTGATTACCTGGACTATGATGCAGATCATACGAGTGGGGACAAGGTAGTCCATAAGTACATCCTTCAAGGTCCCTAGTCGTGTGTGTATCGAGACGGGGCATCGATATACCAGAATAGACTAGCGTATACGCTTCTCGACCCATGAGATGGGCGATGGATGATCCCATATCCATTGGTGTTTGACATCAGAGATGGTATACGGGTGCTCAGTGGTGACTGGGTACACTGGACGGACTCGCCGAGAACTCCCAGATGGTATTATACCTCACGTCAGATGGCAGTTCTCAGGTGACACTTGTACAGGTTAGTCTGTAGACCCGAGATCGTCATAGAGTCTTGTGTGATTCCCACTGTGCTTTGATCTCCACCTTACCACGTCCATGAGGGCGTGCAAAACGGTGGTCTTTGGGTACAGTCCCGAGTCACATGGAGGCAATGAGCGATAGGAGGGGTTTCGTCTCTCTCGATATTGGGGGTTGATGTTGCGCTGTGCTCGATTGGCCGTAACAGGGAAGTCCCTGGCCAGGGCTGATCAGAGATTTGCTGGTAAGTGTTACCAGTAGTTTCTCGACCCGTTATGAGCCTCACATCGGCACGACTTATCGGTTATTGGGGTCTGACGTTTACCACCCCTAGACTTGATATGCGACATATCAGACGAACAGACCGGACTGTACGGTAAGTGTTACTGGTTGGATTCACAGGAGTGTGAGCGGGCTAGCTCGTCGATCTTCTGATCGCTCAATACCCGGATGGCCGTTACATTTAGCAGACCGCTTGCGGCTTATGGGTGCTTGATATGATCATCATCTGCTACCGGCGTATTGACGAGTCTTTAGAGTCCTACACAGAGGTTTCCTGGTTCAAGCGAAACGAAATAGGAGCGCATATGAGATATGTGCAGGACCGAGAATAATGCGTGTATGTGATACCGTATTTCATTCTCGCGATCAATGTATCGATTGGTTATATTCGATATAACCTAGATATCGAATCAAGGATTGATTCGATAAGCCGATACATAGGATACTAGTCGGTTATATGCGATATGACCGGATCGTTAAATCAAGTGTTGATTTAATGATTTAATGTATAATTATATATTTGATATATTACTTTGCATTAACTGGTATTGGTTCACTTTAAATGGATTTTCTCACTTCATGTACATGTTGTATATGTGATATACTTTTGTGCACATCTTTGTATCATGTTTGATGATACTTGCTCATTTGGTTAAGTGTGAAGAATTAAACCATGGTTAAGAGATGATTAGGGTTTTGCCTTTTTATTTATTTATTTGTTTATTTATTTAGAAAAGGTTTAGATGAGAATGGTGGCTTTCTTTGTCTCTTATTGAAGCTTCATGAAGCTTTGACTTATGCAACCATTCTTGTCTTCATGCTTAACCCTAACTCATCCAAGTAACCATGGTATATTCTCTACACTTAACCTTAGTTAGGATATGATAAGTATTGTTTTCTTTTTGATTTTAAAACACTTATCATATTCTTTCTTCATCTTGATCATCTTCTTCTTCAAGAAAAACTTAAGCCCATCAATGGCAACTTGAGCAAAAGTGAGTGAAATCCAATTTTAAAGTGAACCCACCTCCTATTTCTTCACCCTCTACCTCTTGCCAAGTTGTTTTGGGTGTTTTCTTCACAAGATTCACAACTTGGTGAAGTTGGAGCTTGAACTTGTGCAACCTCGACGTAGATCATCTTCGGCACGAAGCCGACGACCTAGTCCGCCCTATTCTCCGATGAAGCCGACGTTTGAGTTCGGGATTCGAGATGGACAGCGAGAGGACGCCTACGTGGAGCTAAGGAAGTGGAGAACCGGATCTACAAAGGTTGTAGCCTCTCTCCTTTAGTTAAGATGTTAACTAGTTTACTGTTTCGCCTAAATTTCTAGTCGACGATCCGTATTAGGGTTTCTCGGCACCCATAAAATTTTCAATTGGCATGGTTGATGCCTTGTGAGACCTCTATAGTGTGCCTAGGATCCCTACAGTGGTATCAGAGCCTAGCTAGAGCCTTAGGCGATGCGTAGACGAAGTTAGAAACCCGAACGAAACACGAAACCCTAATTCATAAAGCTCTCTGTACATTTTTCAAAATCTGGGATTTTCCTGAATTAAAAATATGCAGAAAATTCAGCAGGGTTTTTCAAGAATTACTGTGAAGCACGTGCGCACGATTCCCCAAAAGCGCGGCGGAACCGCGGCACAAGCATGGCTTGTGCGGCGGTTCCGCGGCCATCTAATCACTTCAACAGTTGATTTCTGCACAGTAATTCCTATTGTACAGTGCTGTATTTTCTGGGATATTTTAATGTTTAATATACAGTTGAGTATTCTGGGTTGTATTGGGGACTCGGTGTTTCGATCGGATTGTCTGACTGTGTCTATGTGTTTTCCGGATATTTTTTGAATATGTTAAAAAGTTCGACCGGATATAAATACCCAATTTTTCCCCTGTCGGGAAATTTCCAAGTGTTGGATCTTTCCGTGGTTTAAGGACGTTCTGAGTAGTGCAAGTAACGCGATGGTCCCTCTAGAAGACAACAAACCTTAACTCGATTATGTGACCGTCTTGAACTGCCCTTTGAACCTTCGGGTTTGGGGCAGTACGGCGTGCCACATGTGAGGCGTTGGCTTGACCCTTCTACGGCTGGACCGTTGGTACTGAGGCATGAAGTGAATGTCTTTGAACCTATTTCATGTGTTGGACGGTTTCGGGAAAACTTGGGTGTTCGAATGTTCGGTCGGAAAGTTTAATATTTTCTATTTATCCGGAATGGGATACAATAATTGGAATTCACAAACAGTTATGAGATAACTGGATGAATGTTGTAAATCTAGCGGTTTAGTCTCACTTGATATTGAAAAGAGTTTTCGATAATGGGACTAAAATGCGGGGTTTATAACTGTTAGGCATGTGATGTCTAAGTATTTCATTTGATTAGGCATGTGATGTCTAAAGAGGTTGCGGATTCCAACTGTTGTAGTTTTACACTTTCTTTTCTGTGACCGTAAGTGTAATATGTGATATCACCGGTTTCGTTGCTATATGTCAACGACAATTGGGATGCGCATATTTACTTACGTTGATGACATGTGATGTTATGTGTTGCTGGATGTGTTATATTGGATTGTCGTGTTTGAATAGCCGGGGGTTTTTATGTGAGATGAGTGTTTTTCATTTTCATTCATGTAAAAACTTGTATGTAATATTCTTTTATTGGGGCACTTCCAGGTTGTGGAAGCTGTCACCTTTTGTATATTATTTACTTTTCCGCATTAGGATAGACCCAAGGAGGGGAGCACAAGTAACCAGGTTCTGGGGTCCAGTGGGAGACCAACTCGAGGAGTCGAGTCCGGGTCTCCTAACCCTAGAATTGGCAGGGTTGCTTGCCGCTCTCGTAGGGGTCTAGGGGTGTGGGATTGGCTATTCATCACGACCGTGGAATCCGTGTTTTATACTGGCTCGTATTGAAAACACGGACGTCCTAGTATATCCAATGTTTCATATGTTTCTTCTGCTGCGATATCTGTGATGTGATCATGTGATGTTTTGTGATAGATACAGTATATAGTATATATGATATATTATATAGACGTTACTTATGTTTTGCACCCGCACTAGCCCTGCCCCGCTCTGCCGTTAGTTACCTAACCTAACGGTGCACGAGGGGACATCGAGGCGAATGCGGATGGCATAAGTGTACGTCGTATTTATCTGTGATGTTTAGGTACTTAAATGATGGGACTTCATTAATGTGATTAATGAAAGATAAGAAACCTAAGATGTTGTAGAATCAAATTTTAAACAAAACAGGTAGCTACAGTTCTTGCTTTGCATAGCGGTATATATGATATACCCTGCACCTTATTCGATGAGGAAAGGACCGAGATCCCTTCACCGGGAGTGAATCCTTTAGCAATAACTGGCAGATGCTACAAACTCGGTTTGTTTTTGATTGCTTTTAAGAGTTTCTGCTTTGCACAGTGATATATATGATATATCCCGCACCTCATTCGACGAGGAAAGGGCCGACGATCCTTTCACCGGGAGTGACCCCTTTAGCAAAACTAGAAAAGCCTCAAAAACACTCTATTTCAAAACTTCATTTGATTCTACAACGATATCAAGTTCATTACGCAATAGGTTTTCAGAAAAACCTGTTGTAGCCCTCCGTCATTTCAGATAAGAACTGTTTAGTATTCGTGCTGCGTTTGTTGGCCTTTGTCAAGGCGTAGTGTGCGGTAGCTGAATAGTGCTTATCTGTTTGTGCATGTGATGCAGATTGTTTCAGGGTAGTCGTACGACCTTGTTGGCCTTTGTCAAAGGCCGTGCGGGTGGGTTTGATTCAATCAAGAAATGACGGGTTGAACTTGACTAGCATCCTGTGATTTGTTGGCCTTTGTCAAGGTCATAGGACACTAGGGGCAAAATATTATCGGGAATTTCAAGTGTTGAAATTTGCAATGAGATTGCATACCTTCTATGAGAAAGTTGGATCCCGATACCCACTGCGAGTAAGAGTTACTCATGGGAGAGTTTTGCACATTGCAATTAGCCGATCAAGTAGGTGTCTAGAAAGGTGTCAACGAGGTTACGCCTCTGGGAAAACGAGGTTTACATTAATTAGGTTCGTGCGAAAGCACGGGGGACCTCCCTCAAAGTACCGACACTGGCCTGGCTGAAAGATTGGCGAACTTGTAGTGTGTAATTAATCCCGGCTAGTCTTTCCTTTTGAGGTTTGAAGGAAGATTTGATAAAAACCAGTGGGAGCCATCCTGATTAGATAAGATAATAACCAATCTGATCTTGCACGAGCATACGCTAAAGTGTTTTCTTCTCTCTCTCTCCAGGTAGCGACCATTTCATGCCCTAATGAAGATAATAAAATGGATGTATTGACCGAACCCGCATGTTATACTGTGCTGGGGAACGTTGGTTCCGTTCTTTCTTATAAGAGTTATAGGACTGAACAGGATATAGGGGAATACCAGGATTCCCATGCCACCCGAATGAAGAAAGTACATGATGATGCATTTTCTTCGGGTGTGTTCGTTACAGAGAATTGTTTCTCCATTTGCTCCACATCCTGGGTATTAGATACCGGTTCAGGATCCCACATATGTAATCAGTTACATGGGCTTAGGAAAGGTAGAGAACTTGGAGAAGGTGATAAAGACATTAGAGTTGGAAATGGTGCAATTGTTGCAGCTAAGACTGTCGGGGAATATCACCTTGTATTACCGACTGGTAATACATTGGTTCTGAACGAATGCTATTACATGCCGAACCTGATATGCAACATTATATCGGTTTCTTTATTAAGTAAAGAGGGATATAATTTTGTATTACAGGACAATGTTATGAACATTTTCCGTAACCAAAAGTTGGTTGGATCAGGCACGTTGTGCAATGGCATTTATGTTCTAAATCAATCAACAGTTCTGAGCATAACAAACACACACAAGAGGAAGAGTTCAGAAATGAACGAATCCTTCTTGTGGCATTGTAGACTGGGTCACATCAATGCGACACGACTGGCTAAGTTGCATAAGGATGGATATTTAAATCCGTTTGAATTTTCATCTTATGACACTTGCCAGTCATGTCTCAAAGGCAAGATGACCAAAACTCCGTTTACGGGACACGGAGAGAGAGTTACCGAACTCTTGGGACTTATACATAGTGATGTATGCGGTCCCATGTCTACACATGCCAGGGATGGTTCTTCGTACTTCATTACATTCACTGACGATCTCTCTAGATTCGGGTATGTGTTCCTGATGAAACACAAATAAGAAGCTTTTGAGAAATTTAGAGAATATAAAAAGGAAGTCGAGAACCAAACCGGAAAAAGTATTAAAATCCTTCGATCTGATCGAGGAGGAGAATACTTAAGCAATGAATTCCTGGACTTCCTAAAAGAGAATGGGATTCTCTCTCAGCTGACTCCTCCATATACACCACAGCACAACGGTGTATCAGAACGGAGGAACCGCACCCTATTAGATATGGTGCGCTCTATGATGAGCACAGCTGAGTTACCTATTTCCTTCTGGGGTTATGCGCTGGAGACAGCAGCATACCTATTGAATCAAGTTCCATCTAAATCTGTACCTACCACACCATATGAGATATGGAGTGGGAAGAGACCATGTCTTAAACGAGTTAAGATATGGGGTTGCCCGGCCTATGTCAAAAGGCAAAATCCGGACAAACTCGAGGCACGGTCAGTTCTATGCAAGTTTGTGGGATATCCCAAACATTCACATGGATATCTTTTCTACCATACAGAGCAACAAAAAGTGTTTGTTTCTCGACATGCCACCTTTTTAGAAAAGGAATTTCTTGCAAAGGAAATTAGTGGCGATAAGGTAGAACTGGAAGAAATTCCGGCTACACAAACTCAAACTGAAGATTTAGTGGAACCAGAGGATTCAGTAGCTCCCGACGAACCTCAGCCTCTCCGCTGATCTAGTAAGGTTCCTCGCCAACCTGAGAGATACTACGGTTTTCTCATGGATGGTGGAAGCGAGGATTGCATCATGGAGGATGATGACCCAACTAGCTTCGAGCAGGCCATCACGAGTAAGGACTCAGTGAAATGGCTGGATGCTATGTGGTCCGAGATGGAATCCATGTACACCAACAAAGTATGGACTTTGGAAGTTGCTCCTGAAGGGGTAAAACCTATTGGGAGCAAGTGGATCTTCAAGAAGAAACTTGGTGTAGATGGGAAAGTGGAGACTTTCAAAGCTAGACTTGTTGCAAAAGGTTTTCGCCAAAGACCAAGTGTGGACTATGACGAAACCTTTTCTCCAGTGGCTATGCTTAAATCCATCCGGATCATGCTTGCCATCGCTGCATATCATGATTACGAAATCTGGCAAATGGATGTTAAGACCGCCTTTCTAAATGGTGATTTAGAAGAGTGCGTGTACATGACTCAGCCAGAGGGCTTCGTAGACAGTGGGAGCAGCGGGAAGGTGTGCAAGCTGCTTAAATCCATTTATGGATTAAAGCAAGCATCGCGGAGTTGGAACATCTGCTTTGACGTCGTTATCAAAGAGTTTGATTTCGTCAAAAACCCAGATGAACCTTGTATCTACAAGAAGGTAGCAGAGAGTAAGGTTGTCTTCCTCATATTGTACGTGGATGACATACTCTTGATAGGAAATGATATTACTATGCTGCAATCGGTCAAGCTCTTCTTATCACAAAGATTCTCGATGAAAGATCTTGGTGATGCCTCCTGCATAGTGGGAATTAGGATCTATAGAGATAGATCCAAACGGATTTTGGGATTGTCCCAATCCAGGTACATTGACACCATACTAAAGAGGTTTAGTATGGAAGAATCTAAGCGTGGGAACTTGCCCACGATCTCTGGAGTCACTCTCTCCAAAGAGATGTCTCCCAAGACTGATTTGGAGAGAGCTCGCATGCAAGGGATACCCTATGCTTCGGCTGTAGGCTCTATCATGTATGCGATGCTATGTACCAGACCCGATGTAGCATACTCACTAAGTATAGTGAGCAGGTATCAAGCTGATCCTGGAGAGGGTCACTGGACAGCTGTGAAGAGCATTCTCAAGTACTTGCGAAGGACTAAAGAGATGCTCTTGGTGTATGGTAATGGAGAACTCCAAGTGGAGTCCTTTACCGATTCGAGCTTCCAGAGTGATAAGGACGACTCTAAGTCGCGGTCGGGATTTGTCTTTACCCTTTACGGAGGGGCGGTTAGCTGGAAGAGTTCCAAGCAGGAAACCGTGGCAGACTCGACGATGGAGGCTGAATACATCGCTGCCAACGATGCTGCCAAAGAGGCTGTCTGGATCAAGAAGTTCATTACTGAACTTGGAGTGGTTCCATCCATTGAGAATCCAATACCTTTGTATTGCGATAACAATGGAGCGGTGGCTTTGGCCAAAGAACCCAGGTCCCATCAGTGATCCAGGCATATTCTGAGGCGGTATCACCTGATCCGGGAGATAGTTGATCGCCGGGAGATCGAGGTCAGGAGGGTTGACACGAAGAACAACACGGCGGATCCACTCACGAAGGCCATTCCCCAGATACAGTTTGAGAGACTCTTCGGGATGCTCGGTATGCGATACTACAGCAGCTGGCCCTAGTGCAAGTGGGAGATTGTTAGTTGTATGTATGCCCTAGAGGCCAGTATTGTACAGATGATGTATATTATATTGGATGCTTGGACATATATAGAGATGACTTTCTTGCTCGATATGATAGTATGCTATCTGGTTACTCTTTATCTTAACATGTATACTAGTCTCTTTAATCTGTCTTATGGTTACATGTTGGTAAAGCCCTTAGGATGTGTACTTGACTACCTGGACTATGATGCAGATCATACTAGTGGGGACAAGGTAGTCCATAAGTACATCCTTCAAGGTCCCTAGTCGTGTGTGTATCGAGACGGGGCATCGATATACCAGAATAGACTAGCGTATACGCTTCTCGACCCATGAGATGGGCGATGGATGATCCCATATCCATTGGTGTTTGACATCAGAGATGGTATACGGGTGCTCAGTGGTGACTGGGTACACTGGACGGACTCGCCGAGAACTCCCAGATGGTATTATACCTCACGTCAGATGGCAGTTCTCAGGTGACACTTGTACAGGTTAGTCTGTAGACCCGAGATCGTCATAGAGTCTTGTGTGATTCCCACTGTGCTTTGATCTCCACCTTACCACGTCCATGAGGGCGTGCAAAACAGTGGTCTTTGGGTACAGTCCCGAGTCACATGGAGGCAATGAGCGATAGGAGGGGTTTCGTCTCTCCCGGTATTGGGGGTTGATGTTGCGCTGTGCTCGATTGGCCGTAACAGGGAAGTCCCTGGCCAGGGCTGATCAGAGATTTGCTTGTAAGTGTTACCAGTAGTTTCTCGACCCGTTATGAGCCTCACATCGGCACGACTTATCGGTTATTGGGGTCTGACGTTTACCACCCCTAGACTTGATATGCGACATATCAGACGAACAGACCGGACTGTACGGTAAGTGTTACTGGTTGGATTCACAGGAGTGTGAGCGGGCTAGCTCGTCGATCTTCTGATCGCTCAATACCCGGATGGCCGTTACGTTTAGCAGACCGCTTGCGGCATGTGGGTGCTTGATATGATCATCATCTGCTACCGGCGTATTGACGAGTCTTTAGAGTCCTACACAGAGGTTTCCTGGTTCAAGCGAAACGAAATAGGAGCGCATATGAGATATGTGCAGGACCGAGAATAATGCGTGTATGTGATACCGTATTTCATTCTCACGATCAATGTATCGATTGGTTATATTCGATATAACCTAGATATCGAATCAAGGATTAATTCGATAAGCCGATACATAGGATACTAGTCGGTTATATGCGATATGATCGGATCGTTAAATCAAGTGTTGATTTAATGATTTAATGTATAATTATATATTTGATATATTACTTTGCATTAACTGGTATTGGTTCACTTTAAATGGATTTTCTCACTTCATGTACATGTTGTATATGTGATATACTTTTGTGCACATCTTTGTATCATGTTTGATGATACTTGCTCATTTGGTTAAGTGTGAAGAATTAAACCATGGTTAAGAGATGATTAAGGTTTTGCCTTTTTATTTATTTATTTGTTTATTTATTTAGAAAAGGTTTAGATGAGAATGGTGGCTTTCTTTGTCTCTTATTGAAGCTTCATGAAGCTTTGACTTATGCAACCATTCTTGTCTTCATGCTTAACCCTAACTCATCCAAGTAACCATGGTATATTCTCTACACTTAACCTTAGTTAGGATATGATAAGTATTGTTTTCTTTTTGATTTTAAAACACTTATCATATTCTTTCTTCTTCTTGATCATCTTCTTCTTCAAGAAAAACTTAAGCCCATCAATGGCAACTTGAGCAAAAGTGAGTGAAATCCAATTCTAAAGTGAACCCACCTCCTATTTCTTCACCCTCTACCTCTTGCCAAGTTTTTTTGGGTGTTTTCTTCACAAGTTTCACAACTTGGTGAAGTTGGAGCTTGAACTTGTGCAACCTCGACGTAGATCATCTTCGGCACGAAGCCGACGACCTAGTCCGCCCTATTCTCCGATGAAGCCGACGTTTGAGTTCGGGATTCGAGATGGACAGCGAGAGGACGCCTACGTGGAGCTAAGGAAGTGGAGAACCGGATCTACAAAGGTTGTAGCCTCTCTCCTTTAGTTAAGATGTTAACTAGTTTACTGTTTCGCCTAAATTTCTAGTCGACGATCCGTATTAGGGTTTCTCGGCACCCATAAAATTTTCAATTGGCATGGTTGATGCCTTGTGAGACCTCTATAGTGTGCCTAGGATCCCTACACAGGTATGTTTGTTGACCCAAGATTCACATTTGTCTTGTGTGAGTTCCTTCTGTACTTTGATTACTACCCTACCACAGCCCTAATAAGTCCTGAATCACATGGAGGCAGTGAGCGGATTGAGGGGATTTGTCTCTCCCGGTGTTGGGAGATGATGTCACGCTGTACCCAGTTGGCAAATACCATAAGTCCATAGCCATAGAAGATGATATTTACCGGTAGGAAGATCTATAGTATCTCGATTGGTATTGGGCTTGATATCGGCATGACTTTTTGGGTTATCAGGGGTCTGACTTTAACAACCCCTAGATCCGATATGCGATACTCTCAGATGGACGGACCGAACTGCACGGTAAATGTCACTGATAGGCTCGGTAAGAGGTTTGGATGGGTTTGCTTATCGATCTCCTTTTCGACAGATACCTGGGAAGTTGTTACGTACAGCTAGTGTCACTGACGTGCTAATAAGTTCTTTAGGGTTTGTTCAGTGAACTCACTGCCAGGATATTGTCGAGTATTTAGAGTCTCACACATAGGGTATCCCAACATTGGCGAAACGATGTAGTTGCGGTACAAAGGTACGCGCTCAAGTTCAATTAAAACTAGTGTATTTTATATACTAACGGTAATCGGACATTTAATAATACTAGCCGGTCTTTTTTAAAGATGGATATTAAATATGGTTTGATTTAATTTATTAATACATATATTAATATATATATTTACTAATATTATGTCACTTTATATTTATCTCACTTTTGAATTAAGAATAAAGAAAAGATTATGTTAAGTATTTATTTACTTTCTTTTCTTTATTTTTTTTCTTTTTGGGTTCACTTTAAGTTATATTGTTCCATTGGGATAACATATACCATACAACTCACTTTGTGGTGATAAGTGGAAGGGAGAAAAATAGGGTGGACACTTGGAGATGTGATAAAATCCTATGGTTGAGATTGTTTCTAAGTTATGTTAAGTAATTCTATTATTTGAATTTCCTCTCATAACTTTTACAGGCTCTCTCTCATCTCCTCTCTCTAGCCCTATTCATCTTCCTCCCCTTTTGAAAGTGAAAAAGGAAAATAATTAGGTGATAAAAATAATTAGAGCGAAAAACTACAACCCTAGTTAAATTGATTAGCAAACAAGTTACTTAGGTTAACTTCTATTGAAGTTTGAAGCCATTGGAAGAAGCTATCAAGGCAGATCATCAATGATGGAGGAGATCTTCACCAAGCTTGCTCAAATTATGTACCTAAGAGCACTACATGGAGTCCAACACAAGTGAGGAGCATGTGAAGATGCAACAAGGAAAGCTTACATTCTAACCTTGTATGTTCTTGCTAGTTTAGCTCATGGTTTGATCCTAGTTGGAGTTATTGCTCTCTACTATTTTTGAAACCTATTTCACCTACTAAAATCATAACCTAGAGAGCAAGGAACCCTTTCAGTGGTATCAGAGCCTAACCATAGCCTAAACTAGTTATTACGTTGTTACAATCTCGCGGCTTTCGCGCGCTAATTTCAGCCGAAAAATTCAGCCCATAATTCCAATTGTTTGATGATTGCGCTCCCGCAGGCTCATGGTTTGGATCGAGAAGCTGGGAGAGTTGCATGGTTGCCCTGGGGAGACCTCGGGGAACCGAAGAAGGGGACCGACCATCCAAGACCATCACAAGGTGGCCTCAGATGCTAAGCCAAAACCAAGAGCTCCCATAGGGTGCTCTCGGGTTTGGCCTAGCCCTCGAGACCTCCTTATGGTGTCTCGGAGGGTGGTGCCCCCTCCCTAGGCCCTCCAAGTCATGTTTTATTTTTTTTTATGCCCTCCCCGTGGTGTTTCGCATGAGTTCAGAGTTCGTTCAGACTCCCGGTTTGGCCAAAAAAATTGAAATTCTTGGGTATTTTAGTGCACTTGATTTTCGAAGATTGTAAAATTGAAGTGTTAGCTAAATTTGTGTGAGATTATAATATCGTGATCTTCATGCGAGTGCTTGCGACTATGAGTATCATAACGTTTGGTGAAACGTTGTCTGATTGCTCTAAATATTAATTAGACAGGGTAACAAAATTGATACTTGCATTGTTATTGTGTGATGTTTATTGATATGTTGCTTGTGTTGAAATATTGTGGTCATCGTGGTGAATAACCGGGGGTTTTTGGAGAGATGAGTTTTTGCGTTTCATTTGTATATTCATATTCGGGGCGAGCGTCCAAGATCTGACCGTCGTTTCCGCAGTTGTGTAATATTCTTTTGAGGGGCACAGCCATGTTGAGATTGTGTCGACTATGTATTATAATATTTCATTTCTTGTACCAAGGATATACCCAGGAGGAGTGCTCAAGTAGCCGGGTGCTAGAATCCAACGAGCGTCTATCTCAAGGTAGTAAGAACGGGTCACCTCATTCTATCATCGGCGGGACTACTTGCTGTGCTCGTAGGGATCTAGGGGCTAGGGTTTAGCTATTCACACGACCGTGGAAATCCATGTTTCATTTTTTGGCTAACCTGAAACACGAAATTCCTGAAAGTGTTTCCTAGCATCACTGCTGGGTTTTCACAAGCATCAAGCATGCTGTTTTTTAAAAATTGGGATGCTAAGCTACACTAACCTAGATCTAACTAGAATGATTAGGGTTTTTAAGCATGATATCAAAAACTATACTAAAGTGAAGGAGGCAACAACCATTGTAAACCGTGTCCTTCTCTTCAAAAGCTCTGTGTAGTAGTCCGCGCGACTCCACTAGGCTCCACTTAAAGTTGGATCGAGCTTCCTACGTGACCTTCGTGCCGAAGATGATCCACCCAAAGTTCCACTAATCCAAGCTACCTCTTCACTAAACTTACTTTAGTGAAGGAAACACACTGCACCTAAGTGCTAATCAAGTGTAGGATGGTGAAGTAGGTGTTCTAAGCTCACTTAGGTTTCTTCAAAACCCTACGATTCACATCACATGTGAGGATTAGGGTTTTGTAGAGGAGGAAGAAGAAGATGGAAAAATGAGAGAGAGCTAGAGAGAAAAGAGCTCAAGTGAAGAAAAAGAACAAGTGTGAATCAATGACTAAGTGAAGAATGGCTTTGATAATTCCTCACTTATTGAAGCATGGAATTTATTTCAATAAATAAATTGAATCGTGCCTCAATAGTGCAAGCAAATGAATTAATAAATATAAAAGCCATGCTTCACTCCATTCCTCATTTTCCACCTCATCATTTCTATTTTTACAAAATAGAAATTCAACCATGCTTCTTTTAATATATATATATATATATATATATATATATATATATATATAAAGAAAATAATTAGTGAGCAATAATATTAGTTATTATATATATTATATCAAATATAAATATATATAATATTATTAAATCATCACTTGATTCAATAATTTGGTTATATCACATGTAACCGACTAATATCATTTATCTGTATAGCATATTATCAAATCAATACTTGATTCAATCATCCGGTTATATCACATATAACCTAATCGATATCATATAACCGCCAGATTAGAATATGGTATCACATATTCGTATTTAATCAAGCCCCCTGCATATACCAGCATATGTGCCATACTTCATTTCGCTTGAACTATGAAGCCTCTGTATGGGACTCTAAAGACTCGTCAATATGCCAGCAGTAGATGATGATCACATCAGTCACCCACAAGCAGTCAGCAGTACTAGCTATACGTAACGGCTACCCAAGTATTGAGCGAATAGAAGATTAACAAGCAAGCTTGTACAAACACCCATGAAGCTTATAAGCAACACTTACCGTAAAGTCTGGTCTCTTCGTCTGATATGTCGCATATCAAGTTTAGGAGTGGAATCGTCAGACCCTAGTAACTTGATAAGTCATGCCGATGTATGGCTCATAACGGTTCGAGAAACTATTGATAACTCTTACCAGTAAATCTCATCAGCCCTGGCTAGGGACTTACTGTTATAGCCAATCAGGCATAGCGCAGCATCAACTTCCAATACCGGGAGAGACGAAACCTCTCCTATCGCTCACTACCTCCATGTGACTCGGGACTGTACCCAAAATCCACCTATTTGCACGGCTCCTTTGAGCCATGGTAGGAAGGAAATCAAAGCACAGTGGGAACCACACAAGACTCTATGACGATCTCGGGTCTACAGACTAACTTGTACCAGTGTTACTATAGAACTACTATCTGACGATAGGTATGGTACCATCTAGGAGTTCTCGGCGAGTCCTGTTCGGTGTACCCATTCTCTAATGAGCACATGTGCACAATCTTTGATGTCAAACACCAATGGTTATAGGATCAACCATCGCCCCATACAGGGTCAAGAAACGTACAAACTAGTCTACTCTGGAATATTAATGCCCTGTCTCGATACTCCCTCAACTAGGAACATTTAAAGGATGTGCTTGTGGACTACACAAGTCCCAGTAGTATGATCTGTATCATAGTCCTGGTAGTCAAGCAAACATCCTAAGGGCTGTATCAACATGTATTAGAGAGACAGTATAATAATACAAGTGTACATGTTAAGATAAAGATCAACCAGATAGCATACTATCATGTCGAGCAAGAAAGTCCTCTATATATATGTCCAAGCATCTACTATATCATACAATAATGGCTTCTAGGGCATATATATTCCTAACAATCTTCCACTTGCATTAATGCCAGTTGTTGTAGTATCTCATACCCAACATCCTAAAAAGTCTCTCAAACTGTGTCTGGGGGAGGGCCTTCGTGAGTGGATCCGCTACGTTATCCTTCTTGTCAACTCTCCTAACCTTGATCTCTCATCGATCTACTATCTCCCGGATCAGGTGATACCGTCTAAGAATATGTCTGGATCTCTGATGGGACCGGGGTTCCTTGGCCAAAGTCACAACTCCATTGTTATCACAATACACAGGTATTGAATGCTCAATAGATGGAACCACACCAAGTTCAACAATGAACTTCTTCATCCAGACAGCCTCTTTGGCAGCATCATTGACAGCGATATATTCATCCTCCATCGTCGAGTCTGCTACGGTATCTTTCTTGGAACTCTTCCAACATACCGCCCCTCCATTGAGGGTGAAGACAAAACCCGAGACCGACTTACTGTCGTTTTTATCACTCTGAAAGCTCGAATCGGTAAATGACTCCACCTGGAGTTCACCGTTACCATACACCAAGAATATTTCTTTAGTCCTTCTCAAGTACTGAAGAATATTCTTCACAGCTATCCTGTGTTTCTCCCCTGGATCTGATTGATACCTACTCACTACACCTAGTTAGTAAGCTACATCCGGTCTGGTACATAACATCATATACATGATATACCTGTCACGACCCGAAAGTACGGAACATGACCGGCACTTAAACTACGAACGTTTCAAGGCGTACGTAATCTAAGTAAACCGAAAACCCAGAAATCCAAACCAAGAAAAGTAGTAGAGTGCAGGAAAACCAACTTAAAGCAAGTAGTTTCAACAGCATAAGCCGAATTATGCGGTTTTTAAAAAAAACATCAATATTTCCCAAAAATTTCGGCAGAGTCTCCTTTGCAAATACTGCCCCCCAATCGGGATACAACATGAATAGTATACGAAATCAAAAAAAGGGCATCCCCAAGCGGGAACTAGCTCTTCGTCAATCAACGGTCACAACCACACAAGCAATATAATATACAACGCCAAGGGCGAGGATCAAAACTCAAATGGAAACTCAAAACAATAAGAAATCCACAGAAATACAACGCGCGACTCTAAGGTCAAAAGAATAAACATCACTGGTCTCTATCTCAAATAAATACATGTTTGGTTGATGGAACTTCTAGATACAACAGAGTAATAATATACAAGTTATATAATGGGGGGTACGATACAAGTAAACCCACCTACTAGCAAGTCACCCGGAAATGGAAATAGTGCCAGCAAAGCCGTAAAGAAACCTGTACGGCGAAACCTGCAAGAACTGTGGCACAACGGGGGTGAGTTGCCAACTCGTGAATAGAAAAACATCTACGCACAGAAATCGCATAAATAACGCAACCTAGGTCAATGATCATAATATATCCTCAAATATATGAATAACATGCAGCCTATAACAATGGCTAGGGTAATATCTAACCCGAGTGTGATCTCATGTGCCCGTGTCAGTGCCTCAGGTAGCAATATATCATATGAATGAGGTATGAATGCATGAAAACAGAATACATGTAAATGAAGAAACTGTTTTCATAAATTAGTGAGATTTCCTTTGTATTTTTAAAATGAGGTATCATAAATGAAATCAGCATCAACAGTGTCTAGCATCGACACAAAACATAAATCTCAATGTCTTAAAACCTCAGGCTCCGGCTATCCGGACTGGCCTGTATCATAAAATCTCAGTACCTCAATATCTCGAAATCTCAATGTCTCAATCTCAATATCTAGGGCGCCGTCAGTCCAGACCGGCCCCTACCATCCATCTCAAGACCACGACGGTATCCTCCGGATATCCGACGCGTCGGGTAAAATCACCGGTAGGTAGTCTCCCCCTGCCAGGCTTATCGTCATCACCACGAGCTTCTTGCCCCGGGGTACCTTACCGGGTCCACCATGTACCCGAAACAGTTCATCCAACTCCTCGAATCGGGTCTCGAAATCCATCAGCAAACTCATGGTGGACGACTCATACATCATGGGAAAAACCGCGCTTTTTACTTTAAAAGAGAAAGAAGAAGTTTGTATATGTTTTGCGGTTTTCCCCAAATCCAGAAAATCTCATGGAAATCCGAATCCAAAACCTCAATAGCACATAAAAAGTGAATATATGTATGAGAATTCATGAATGCAGCATAACAATGAATAATAGTATGCATGAAGTAGCAGGTAATAACTACAATGTCTAAACTAACATATAAGGCAAGTACACAAATATAATGTCTAAACTATTAGCTAACAGGCTATGTCAAGCAATAATATTTTCTAAGGTGTACGTGACATGGCAATTACCGATGAAGATGTGTGTGAGCCGGCAAGTAAGTGTACGTGGTACATACGCATCATCGGTAATGGTGCTGGTGAACTAACAGCATGATATCAATAATGGAATATGCAGCAAAATAAGTATGCGAGTCAGAGCGAACAGCAATAATGTGCTGGAGCTGAATACTAGACACAACGGTAACTAATCTGTAATAATCTACTATAAGTCCTACAAATGGTGCCTTTTGAAATAACACGAATCATGGGGTTTTGAAAATAGGGGCTACGGTGTTTTTATGAAAAGATACGTCTTTTGAAATATCCGTAGGATCCCTTGACTTGTCTTTTAAAATACGTACGATTCGTAAGCTTTGAAATAGGTAGGAACCGAATCTAATCTAACAACTAACTAAACTAAAGGGCTAAGCTGCAAGCTAGACTACAGGTAAGGAAACCGCCTAACATCTGAGTCGATAAATATACATACCTGTATATATATTAGTCGGTGATCCCGCCTCAATAATATCATATCCGATACCATATCTATAATCAGACATCCCAAGTTAAGAGTGCGGATCAATCATCAAGATATAGCTCGTACGTAAATCCGTCGTACGGCATCCCCAAATCTGGGTACGGGTCAATATCATATTCCTCACACTATTCCTATGGTATCCTCTTTATCCAAGATCATAGTCTAGGGTACTGACCTATGTCTAGTACAATACTAATATCCTCAATATACTCATGATCTGACTACTGATCGACAATCTCGTACAAACCGATATCGTCAGCACATATCATCAGCAAGGGGTATACATCGCCCGATACGGCCTAATATCAATATCCTAGCATATCATGCCTCATATCACGATCACATGTCGACCATTTTATTTATAGCACTATTCACCCGTATCGCCGCCCCAAGATCCGCTATAACACCAGGACGTACCTCAAGTACGAATCCTGCCATATCACCGATATCACAACCACAAAACAAATCTCATCGACTCAGCTCAATCCCAAGTATCATCCTCAAATCCGTATGTGAACACATAGTCCCATACCCATGTGAACACATAACTATAAAGAATCCCATGAGCACATATAAATAGGAATGTATGCAAGTATGTATGTGTGTATGTGTAATGCAACACTACCCTAGGGTTCGCGACACTAAAATAATCCAACACACCAATATCCATCCTAAACATCGTTATTAATCCCAAATAATATATAATAATTGTTGGTGTGTATACGCATCCGTATACACCACCACGGACTGCGGGGGTGCAATACGCCATCCACCCGACTTCTCCCCGTAGATATAAATCTACTCACCTGGTCCTCGCTAGCCGGTGCCGACGTCGCCACGCGCTTGCTTGTCGTCTCGAAGTCCACATGGGGGTACCTACATATCATAACGCACCATATCGCATTAAAACTAAATTCGAAATCGAAACGGCATACGAAAATCAAATCGGCACGCGTATCACGCATAGGTCCAAACCTATCGCCTACGCATGCAAGAATAGTCAAACCAACCCTCGATGTCGATGTACAAACGTCAAACCATCGAGAAAAATCCAATCACACTCATTTGCACATTCATGAACACTAATTTTAATATAAACTAGTTTAAAACTCACAAAAACCCCAATTTTACTTAAAAAGCCATTTTTCCGAAAATCTAGCAAGCACAATTCGCCGTTTTTGTACAAAACAGGATGTTTAAATGAATGTAGCGGCCAATATATTTATTAAATATCTTAAATAAGTCATATAAACAATTCCCGGAATTTAATCTCATTAAATTCCAAAAACCCTAATATTCTAGTTTACAAAATACCTAAAATTTAACAATTTTAAAGCAAAAATGCACAAACTACAATCTAGCTTAGATTTGCATGATCTAGAGCATTAAACCACACTTAATAAAGTTAATGAAGTCATGAAAAACCTAAACACATTTTTAATCCCAAGTATTTAACCAATTTCAAAAACATAGTAAGCAAATTAGCAATTAACACAATTTTTAAACTAACCATTAGCACAAGCTACTAATCTTGTATTAACATGACAGAAAAAAAAAACCTAAATATAACACACAACCATACACCAATTTTATAAAACCCTAATTTGCATTCAAATTCATAACTTGAATTCCAAAACTTGCAACTTAAGCCTAATTAACACTTAAGTAGTTTAGCTTTAAGAAATTAGTAACAAATTAAGCAAAAATGTTTTAGAATTATACCCAAAAACATTTGAAGATCCACAAGCATCCATGGCCTCCCAAAATGCTCTCTTTTCACAAAGATCCATGCTATACGGGCTAAGCTAAAATGGATAGGAGTCGGATTTGGGTTTTGGGATTTTTTTTGATGGATTTGAGGCAATTTTTGATGAAGTTTGAAGAGAAAAGAGAAGGGAAATTGGGGGGGCTGTTGCTGCTGTAGGAGGGGGGGTCGGCTGGAATGGGAGTGGGAGAGGAGAGAGAGGGAGGTAGAGAAAGTGGGGGGGAAAGTCAAAGTCAATTCAAGGTCAAAGGTCCACCTCATTTCTCCATTTTCTTTTCTTTTCTTTCATTTCTTTCCTTTGAAATTCAAGTGGGGTAAAAAAAATGGGGGCTGCTGAATTCTTCAAGGGGAGAAGTAAATGGGAGTGTGTGGATGTCGGTACGGGTGTGGGGTGATGAAAAATGATAAATATAATACCCCAAACATCCATTTACGCTAAAAAAAGCCCTTTTTTCTTCAATAATTTCTAAACCGTTTTGGCAAATGATTTTGTTCCAAAAACCACATGATAAAATTTTATTTAATGTTTTAAGATGCACAAAATTTGTTTCAACTCATTCCAATCTGTAATTTTCCCTAATTAAATGTATTAGTGACGGCTTAAATAATAATAAAATAATATTTTTTTCAGAAAATTTGAAATTTCACCAGTGGCTCAATAAACACCAAATACTAGCAATTACATAGCTGGAATATGTATATTTAATTTTTATAATAAGATATTTGTATTTTGACTTTTTACAGAAAACCCCCTTATTTTACCGATTTTTCGAAATTTCACCGAAACGATTTTCAAAACATTACAATCTTCCCCCCTTAAAGAAATTCGGTCCCCGAATTTAAATTCAAACTCCCCCAAATACTAAAACATCTAAGAAAACCCATCAAGTCGTCGGGGCTCTGAAATTGTAAATACATTAAACAAATCGTAGCGCAGCGCATGCGCTTGAAAAATGAGCATATAACTCAAATCAAAACTCCGTCAAGCATCCCGCAATCATCGGAGTCATGGAGAAGACATCAATGCCAAATCTAAATCAAACCAATGTGATATAACTCGAAACTATACATGTAAACATCGAATCTATATCTGTAAGTATCTGAAGGAAATGCATGCCAAATCTCTTTAAGTCGCTGTGCAACGCGTATAACACTGCACAGTGGCGGACGTCTATCATAAGAAAATAACTATATACATATATACCTTTGTTTGAAATGTACGTTCTGCCGTTTTGGAAACAATTTAGAAGGGTTTCCTTGTTTTAAACATTTCGTGTCATATCAGACACGTAGGTAAATACTGAGGCTATAGCTCGCTTTTTCGAAATCCCTTCAATAACTATCAATGCATGCAAAATATATTCAGGTACTGTCCTCTGACCAGTCCTGCTCAGTACGAAAATACATAGCAATATCATAAAAACGTACTGCTCTATACGAAATCAATCCCAAAATATACACATGAATGCTACGTGCGTCTGGTGCGCACGGAAATCAAAATCCAGGAATGTGCCATACATGCGCACAAAAACAACATCTAAGTGCATCGGGTGTGCACGAAACATCTGTCGTAGGCAACATGTGTGCCTGACAGCAAAATCAGGTGCATCTATCGTGCACGAAATCATGAAATCCAATATCAAGAGCCGAACGTGTGCAAAATCAATCAGGTGCACAAGGTGCACAAAACAAATATCGGGTATCACAATCGAAATCGAAGTCCGGCGCATCTAAGTGCACAAAGGCGTATCACTGCACTGCAAGCATAGATAAACTATACCGAGTGCAGGAACGAAATCGTGTGCATGCATACGCACAAAACCAACTCAACTGTTTAAAATCGTAAAATCACAAACATGTGAAACTGAAGCACGAACATGATATCAAGTGCAACACTGTGCAAAGATCGTAAATTCTCAATCATCAAAATCAAATCATACGAATAAATCACCCAAAACATCGTAATCAATAATGGCGGAATAGTACTGCTCAAGCGCTTCCTCTAAGAATCTCGGCCAACTGTCGCGGTCACTAGTGGGACGTCTCGTCGATGATCATGAACTCTGGCCTGCTGGTGTGCGTAACAATGACCACTCCTGGGTCAAGGTCTTCACTGTGAATTACCAATCTCTCGGTCCATCGGCTCATCGGCCCTGTCAGGTGTGCTAACGGGGATGATCCCATTCTGACACTTCTCTGGTCATCTCTCGGTCAATCATCGCGACCACTCGTAAGACAGCATATCACTGGCGTCGGCCTCTGGCTCTCTGAATGTACGTGACACATCTGATCCTGGGTGCAAGTATCATTGCAGCAGTGTCCTGGAAGGAATCCTACTCACGGTCTCTTCCATGTCTCGTCTCTGCCAACTGTCCGGAAGTCATCGTCCTTTCCTATATCTGCATCTTGCTCCGGAATGGCTGCATACCCATCGCGACTCCTTCTGGAAGGTATATCCAGTACTCTGCCTCGGCATGTGTATCGCATCTCTGATGTCGGCGGAGTGGAACGTCGTCTTATCCAGATCTTGTACGGACCTCTTTACTCCACTTTCTCTAATGTCGACTGCTTCGGACTCGTCTCATCGTGGCTACATGGACTGAGCTCCAATGGCTATCCTCGTATTGGGAGTCTCCCAAGAAATGCATCTCACCACCTAGCATCCGAATTAAGTCGAGCCATCCGATCGAGTCGTCAAAACCTCATAATCCCCCAAGAGCTCAACATCTTGGGCACAGTTTAATAGTATCGAGTACATACCACAGCATCGGTGGTCCAGCCGTAGAAGGGCAAACCCAAGCCTCACTAATGGCGCCGCGGAACTGCCGCAAACCCTAAGGTTCAAAGGCTTTCACACGGTCATTAAGTCGAGTTAGGGTTTCATTCTTCTAGAGGGACCATAAAATGCCTGCATGTCTTTCCAACTACTTTAAACTTGGAATAATAGGTTTCTGACATTCGATCGTCTCTGTCGACTCTCAACGTCTCCGCATGAAGTCGTCTCTTGCTGGAATCAATCTATCTGATGACCTCTCATCGGTTAGGCGAACGAACCACATGTCCTAGTCATTCATCCTCGGGTGACTAGCGACCTTCTATCATCTCTTAGTACAACTTGTACTGCAATAGCTCCAACATATGGGGCGATATCTCGTCGCTCGCAGCAACAACTGGCTCACTCGTCTGCATGCTGAACAGTGCCTCAATCATCATGAGTAAGCAATACACCAACGGTCATCAAAATCTGGCTGGCCTCTATCATTGGCTCAATTCTCTAGTGTCGATCAGCGCCTCCGAGTAACCTCATAAAGGAGATCCGCCAAACACTCGTGGCGCGGAAACACAGTAAAAAGATACATCTTTGCAATCGTGTGTCGCCGGAATTTCGCCCTGGTCAGTCCTCGTTCGTGACGAGCTTGTGCTGACCGCAACTCTAGCCGTAGCTCTCCCTGCCCGTAACCGTAGCAGCAAAACCATAACTGGTACTGATGAGGCTAGATCGGAATGAATATAATACTGAACACGGAAATGTACATCCTAAGGCTTCATAAGTGGAGTGGCGTGTCGTAAATATGCCGCGGAACATACCAACGGTACGTCACTCTACTTTAGTCACCTATTCCATCAACCAAGGGTCATCCTACGCTCCGAAGGTTAAAACCTAACGCTCTGATACCAACTTTGTCACGACCCGAAAGTACGGAACATGACCGGCACTTAAACTACGAACGTCTCGAGGCGTACGTAATCTAAGTAAACCGAAAACCCAGAAATCCAAACCAAAAAAAGTAGTAGAGTGCAGGAAAACCAACTTAAAGCAAGTAGTTTCAATAGCATAAGCCAAATTATGCGGTTTTTAAAAAAAACATCAATATTTCCCGAAAATTTCGGCAGAGACTCCTTTGCAAATACTGCCCCACAATCGGGATACAACATGAATAGTATACGAAATCAAAAAAAGGGCATCCCCAAGCGGGAGCTAGCTCTTCGTCAATCGACGGTCACAACCACACAAGCAATATAATATACAACGCCAAGGGCGAGGATCAAAACTCAAATGGAAACTCAAAACAACAAGAAATCCACAGAAATACAACGCGCGACTCTAAGGTCAAAAGAATAAACATCACTGGTCTCTATCTCAAATAAATACATGTTTGGTTGATGGAACTTCTAGATACAACAGAGTAATAATATATAAGTTATATAATGGGGGGTACGATACAAGTAAACCCACCTACTAGCAAGTCACCCGGAAATGGAAATAGTGCCAGCAAAGCCGTAAAGAAACCTGTACGGCGAAACCTGCAAGAACTGTGGCACAACGGGGGTGAGTTGCCAACTCGTGAATAGAAAAACATCTACGCACAGAAATCGCATAAATAACGCAACCTAGGTCAATGATCATAATATATCCTCAAATATATGAATAACATGCAGCCTATAACAATGGCTAGGGTAATATCTAACCCGAGTGTGATCTCATGTGCCCGTGTCAGTGCCTCAGGTAGCAATATATCATATGAATGAGGTATGAATGCATGAAAACAGAATACATGTAAATGAAGAAACTGTTTTCATAAATTAGTGAGATTTCCTTTGTATTTTTAAAATGAGGTATCATAAATGAAATCGGCATCAACAGTGTCTAGCATCGACACAAAACATAAATCTCAATGTTTCAAAACCTCAGGCTTCGGCTATCCGGACTGGCCTGTATCATCAAATCTCAGTACCTCAATATCTCGAAATCTCAATGTCTCAATCTCAATATCTAGGGCGCCGACAGTCCAGACCGGCCCCTACCATCCATCTCAAGACCACGACGGTATCCTCCGGATATCCGACGCGTCGGGTAAAATCACCGGTAGGTAGTCTCCCCCTGCCAGGCTCATCGTCATCACCACGAGCTTCTAGCCCCGGGGTACCTTACCGGGTCCACCATGTACCCGAAACGGTTCATCCAACTCCTCGAATCGGGTCTCGAAATCCATCAGCAAACTCATGGTGGACGACTCATACATCATGGGAAAAACCGCGCTTTTTATTTTAAAAGAGAAAGAAGAAGTTTGTATATGTTTTGCGGTTTTCCCCAAATCCAGAAAATCTCATGGAAATTCGAATCCAAAACCCTAATAGCACGTAAAAAGTGAATATATGTATGAGAATTCATGAATGCGGCATAACAATGAATAATAGTATGCATAAAGTAGCAGGTAATAACTACAATGTCTAAACTAACATATAAGGCAAGTACACTAATATCATGTCTAAACTATTAGCTAACAGGCTATGTCAAGCAATATTATTTTCTAAGGTGTACGTGACATGGCAATTACCGATGAAGATGTGTGTGAGCCGGCAAGTAAGTGTACGTGGTACATACGCATCATCGGTAATGGTGCTGGTGTCCTAACAGCATGATATCAATAATGGAATATGCAGCAAAATAAGTATGCGAGGCAGAGCGAACAGCAATAATGTGTGGGAGCTGAATACTAGACACAACGGTAACTAATCTGTAATAATCTACTATAAGTCCTACAAATGGTGCCTTTTGAAATAACACGAATCATGGGGTTTTGAAAATAGGGGCTACGGTGTTTTTATGAAAAGATACGTCTTTTGAAATATCCGTAGGATCCCTTGACTTGTCTTTTAAAATACGCACGATTCGTAAGCTTTGAAATAAGTAGGAACCGAATCTAATCTAACAACTAACTAAACTAAAGGGCTAAGCTGCAAGCTAGACTACAGGTAAGGAAACCGCCTAACATCTGAGTCGATACATATACATACCTGTAAATATATTAGTCGGTGATCCCGTCTCAATAATATCATATCCGATACCATATCTATAATCAGACATCCCAAGTCAAGAGTGCGGATCAATCATCAAGATATAGCTCGTACGTAAATACGTCGTACGGCATCCCCAAATCTGGGTACGGGTCAATATCATATTCCTCACACTATTCCTCTGGTATCCTCTTTATCCAAGATCATAGTCTAGGGTACTGACCTATGTCTAGTACAATACTAATATCCTCAATATACTCATGATCTGACTACTGATCGACAATCTCGTACAAACCGATATCGTCAGCACATATCATCATCAAGGGGTATACATCTCCCGATACGGCCTAATATCAATATCCTAGCATATCATGCCTCATATCACGATCACATGTCGACCATTTTATTTATAGCACTATTCACCCGTATCGCCGCCCTAAGATCCGCTATAACACCATGACGTACCTCAAGTACGAATCCTGCCATATCACCGATATCATAACCACAAAACAAATCTCATCGACTCAGCTCAATCCCAAGTATCATCCTCAAATCCGTATGTGAACACATAGTCCCATACCCATGTGAACACATAACTATAAAGAATCCCATGAGCACATATAAATAGGAATCTATGCAAGTATGTATGTGTGTATGTGTAGTGCAACACTACCCTAGGGTTCGCGACACTAAAATAATCCAACACACCAATATCCATCCTAAACATCGTTATTAATCCCAAATAATATATAATAATTGTTGGTGTGTATACGCATCCGTATACACCACCACGGACTGCGGGGGTGCAATACGCCATCCACCCGACTTCTCCCCGTAGATATAAATCTACTCACCTGGTCCTCGCTAGCCGGTGCCGACGTCGCCACGCGCTTGCTTGTCGTCTCGAAGTCCACATGGGGGTACCTACATATCATAACGCACCATATCGTATTAAAACTAATTTCGAAATCGAAACGGCATACGAAAATCAAATCGGCACGCGTATCACGCATAGGTCCAAACCTATCGCCTACGCATGCAAGAATAGTCAAACCAACCCTCGATGTCGATGTACAAACGTCAAACCATCGAGAAAAATCCAATCACACTCATTTGCACATTCATGAACACTAATTTTAATATAAACTAGTTTAAAACTCACAAAAACCCCAATTTTACTTAAAAAGTCATTTTTCCAAAAATCTAGCAAGCACAATTCGCCGTTTTTGTACAAAACAGGATGTTTAAATGAATGTAGCGGCCAATATATTTATTAAATATCTTAAATAAGTCATATAAACAATTCCCAGAATTTAATCTCATTAAATTCCAAAAACCCTAATATTCTAGTTTACAAAATACCTAAAATTTAACAATTTTAAAGCAAAAATGCACAAACTACAATCTAGCTTAGATTTGCATGATCTAGAGCATTAAACCACACTTAATAAAGTTAATGAAGTCATGAAAAACCTAAACATATTTTTAATCCCAAGTATTTAACCAATTTCAAAAACCTAGTAAGCAAATTAGCAATTAACACAATTTTTAAACTAACCATTAGCACAAGCTACTAATCTTGTATTAACATGACAAAAAAAAAACCTAAATATAACACACAACCATACACCAATTTTATAAAACCCTAACTTGCATTCAAATTCATAACTTGAATTCCAAAACTTGCAACTTAAGCCTAATTAACACTTAAGTAGTTTAGCTTTAAGAAATTAGTAACAAATTAAGCAAAAATGTTTTAGAATTATACCCAAAAACATTTGAAGATCCACAAGTATCCATGGCCTCCCAAAATGCTCTCTTTTCACAAATATCCATGCTATACGGGCTAAGCTAAAATGGGTAGGAGTCGGATTTGGGTTTTGGGATTTTTTTTTGATGGATTTGAGGCAATTTTTGATGAAGTTTGAAGAGAAAAGAGATGGGAAATGGGGGGGCTGTTGCTGCTGTAGGAGGGGGGGTCGGCTGGAATGGGAGTGGGAGAGGAGAGAGAGGGAGGTAGAGAAAGTGGGGGGGAAGTCAAAGTCAATTCAAGGTCAAAGGTCCACCTCATTTCTCCATTTTCTTTTCTTTTCTTTCATTTCTTTCCTTTGAAATTCAAGTGGGGTAAAAAAAATGGGGGCTGCTTCTTCAAGGGAAGAAGTAAATGGGAGTGTGTGGATGTGGGTATGGGTGTGGGGTAATGAAAAATGATAAATATAATACCCCAAACATCCATTTACGCTAAAAAAAGCCTTTTTTTCTTCAATAATTTCTAAACCGTTTTGGCAAATGATTTCGTTCCAAAAACCACATGATAAAATTTTATTTAATGTTTTAAGATGCACAAAATTTGTTTCAACTCATTCCAATTTGTAATTTTCCCTAATTAAATATATTAGTGACGGCTTAAATAATAATAAAATAATATTTTTTTCAGAAAATTTGAAATTTCACCAGTGGCTCAATAAACACCAAATACTAGCAATTACATAGCTAGAATATGTAAATTTAATTTTTATAATAAGATATTTGTATTTTGACTTTTTACAGAAAACCCCCTTATTTTACCGATTTTTCGAAATTTCACCGAAACGATTTTCAAAACGTTACAATACCGAACTGCCAAAGCATAGTGTATCCCTTGCATGCGAGCCCTCTCCAAATCAGTCTTAGGAGACATCTCTTTGGAGAGATGATTCCTGAACAAGCGGGTAAATTACCACGCTTAAAATCTTCCATACTAAACCTCTTTAGTATGGTGTCAATGTACCTGGATTGAGACAATCCTAACATCCGCTTAGATCTATCTCTATAGATCTTTATCCCCAAGATGTAGGAGACATCACCTAGATCTTTTATGATAAGAAGAGCTTGACTGAGTGTAGCATAGAAATATCGTTTCGTATCAAGAGTATGTCATCCACGTACAATACGAGGAAGACAACCTTACTCTCTACAACCTTCTTGTATATACAAGCTTCATCTACGTTTTTGATGATGTCAAACTCTTTGATAGCTTCATCGAAATAGATGTTCCAGCTTCGCGATGCCTGCTTTAATCCGTAAATTGATTTAAGCAACTTACACACACTTCCGCTGCTCCCACTGTCTATGAAGCCCTCTGGCTGTGTCATGTACATGCTCCCTTCTAAATCACCATTTAGAAAAGCGGTCTTGACATCCATCTGCCATATTTCGTAGTCAGGGTATGGAGCAATGGCAAGTAGGATCCTGATGGATTTAAGCATAGAGATAGGAGAAAAGGTTTCATCATAGTCGACACCTGGTCATTGACGAAAATCTTCTGCTACAAGTCTAGCTTTAAAAGTCTCAACTTTTCCATCTACACCAATTTTCTTCTTAATGATCCACTTTCTCCTGATGGATTTTACCCCTTCAGGAGCAACTTCCAAAGTCCATACTTTGTTGGTGTACATGGATTCCATCTCAGATCGCATAGCATCCAGCCATTTCACAGAGTCTCCACTTATGATGGCCTGCTCGAAACTAGTTGGGTCATCATCTTCCATGATGCAATTCTCGCTCCCACTATCTATGAGAAAACCATAGTATCTCTCAGGTAGATGGGGAACCCTACTAGATCTGCGGAGTGGCTGAGGTTCGTCGGAGACTATTGGATCCTCCGGTTCTACCAAATTATCAGTTGTAGTTTGTGAAGCTGGAACTTCTTCCAGCTCTATCTCATTACCACTAAATTCCTTTACAAGAAATTCCTTTTCTAAAAAGGTGGCATGTTGAGCAACAAATACTTTTTTTTCCTCACTATGGTATAACAGATATCCATGTGAATTCTGTGGATACCCCACAAACTTGCAAAGAACTGATCGTGCCTCGAGTTTTTCTGGATTCTGTTTTTTAACATAGGCTGGACAACCCCATATCTTAACACTTTTAAGATATGGTCTCTTTCCACTCCATATCTCATATGGTGTTTTAGGCATAGATTTTGATAGAACTTGATTCAATAGGTATGCAGCTGTCTCAAGTGCATAACCCCAAAAGGAAATAGGTAACTCAGCAGTACTCATCATAGAGCGCACCATATCTAATAGGGTGCGATTCCTCCCCTTCGATACTCCGTTGTGATGTGGTGTATACGGAGGAGTAAGCTGAGAGAGAATCACATTCTCTTTTAAATAGTCTCGAAACTCCATGCTTAAGTATTCTCATCCCCGATCAGATCGAAGGATTTTAATACTTTTACCCGTCTGGTTCTCTACTTCGTTCTTATATTCCTTGAGTTTCTCAAAAGCTTCAGATTTTTATTTCAATAGGAACACATGTCCGAATCTTGAGAGATCATCGGTGAATGTAATGAAGTACAAGAAACCATTCCTGACATATGTAGACATAGGACCGCATACATCACTATGTATCAGTCCCATGAATTCAGTAGTTCTTTCTCCATGTCCAGTAAATGGAGTTTTGGTCATTTTGCATTTGAGACATGACTCGCAAATTTCATAAGATTTAAATTCGAACTAATTCAAATATCCATCTCTACGAAATTTAGATAGTCTTGTCGCATTGATATGACCTAGTCCACAATGCCACAAGTAGGCTTCGTTCATTTCTGAACTTTTCCTCTTGTGTGTGTTCTGTATGCTTAGAACTGTCGTTTGATTTAGAACGTATATACCATTATTTAACGTATCAAATCCAATCAACACTTGATTTAAGAAAATGTTCATAACATTATCCACTAATGCAAAGTTATATCCTTATTTATGCAACAAAGAAACTGATATAATATTGCATATCATATTTGGTACGTAATAACAGTTGTCCAGAATCAACGTATTACCATTTGGTAATACTAGGTGATATTCGCCAACTGTTTTGGCTACAAAAATTGCTCCATTCCCTACTTTTAAAGACATATCACCCTTTCCCTTTTCTCTACCTCTCTTTAACTTATGTAACAAATTATATCGTGGGATCCTGATCCGGTATCCAATACCCACGACGTAGAGCAAACTGAGAAATAGTTCTCGATTACGAACACACCCGAAGAAGATGCATCGTCATGCTCTATCTTCGTTCGGATTGCGTGGGAATCCTGATATTCCCCTATTCCTTGCTCAGACTTATGACAATCATGAGAAAAAGCGGAACCAACATTCCCCAGCTCAGTATAATAAGCGGGTTCGGTCGATACATCCATATTATTATCTTGATTAAGGCGTGTCATTGGTCGCTACCTAGAGAAAGAGAGAAGGAAACGCATTAGCACGCGCTCTTTGCAAGATTAGATTGGTTATTATCTTATCTAATTAGGATGGTTCCCACTGTTTTTATCAAATCTTCCTTCAAACCATAAAAGGTAAGATTAGTTGGGATTAATTACACTCTACAAGTTCGCCAATCGGTCTCCAAGAGAGTCTCCCCATGCTTTCATATGGAACTAATTAAATAACCTCGTTTCCGCAGGGGCATAACCCCGTTAACACCTTTCTTAGACACCTACTGAATCGGCTAATTGTAAAGTGAAAAACTCTTCCAAGAGTAACTCTTACTTGCAGTGGGTATTGGGATCCAACTATCTCATAGAAGGTATGCAATCTCATTGCAAATTTCAACTCTTGAGATTCCCAAAATCTGTTTTTACCCTATGCGGTTTATGACCTTGACAAGGTCAACAAACCATAAACCATGAGTCAAGTTCAACCCGTTCATTTCGTGATTGAATTAAACCCATCGGCACAACCCTTGACAAGGTCAATAAGGCCGTACGACTACCCTAATCAAATCGCATCACATGCGATAGATAAGCACTAATCAGCTATCGCACACTACGTCTTGACAAGGTCAATAAACGCAGCACGAATAATAAATAGCACTTATATGAAATGACGGAGGGCAACGACTGGTTTTTAAGAAAACCTTTAATGTAATGAACTTGATGTTAGGCTTACCTAGCACCTTATGAAGGGTTTGGAAGCATCACATGTACCAAAGATTAAAGTTTTAGGGTGCTAAGTGAACACACAAAGAATCATTCCTAGAAAATTAGGGTTTCAAACACAACACATCATCACAAGTAAGAAAATCTAGGATTTTGAGAGTACAACCTTTGTAGCTCCCTACGCTAGACTCCTTGGCTAGTTGGGGTTTGGAAAATGTCCGCTTGAACTCCTCTAGGTCCACGATGATCCACCCGGAGTCCGCTTTGTCCAAGCTTGCAACTTCACTTGATCAAGAGAAAGAAATGAAGCTAACACTCTAAACAAGTGGGCAAGACTTGTGTAGAATGATGTTGTGGTGGCTTTTCTCACTTCAAAATCCTAACTTGGTGAGTAATTTGCTCACTAGAGAAATCTAGAGAGCAAAGGAAGAAGGAGGAAGAAGATGATGGCCTTTTTAGAACAAGAGAAAAGATAATCTCTCATCAAAAAAATAGAAAATATATGTATATATATTTTCCACCTCTCATCTCAAACCATGGTTAAACAATAAAGATATTATTGAATTTGAGTTAAAATACAAAAGGAAAGTTAATCCATGGTTAAATGGTGGGTGAGCATGATTAGGTCAAAGAAGAGTGTAGAAAGTAAACCATGAATTATCCTTTTCTTTTCTTTTTCTTTTTAACACAAATACAATATATATCCATATATATAAAACCATGGTTGTAAGTCTTATATTGCCACCATTTTCTATGTATATACAACCATGAAGGATGATGTATGTATGTATGTGTGCATGCACATCCATATGTGCAAGAATAAAGAAGGAATGCATACATGCATGCATACATCCAAAAATACAAGAAAGGATTTCTAGTGAGAATCTAATGGTTAAATGATAAATCAACACTTGATTTATCAATCCGGCCATATCACATATGACCCAACCAAAAGCCAGCCGCCCGATTAATATACGGTATCTTATACGCTCACTTTAACCGGATCCATGCGCATATCGCATACGCGCACCACAACGTTTCATCTGGACTAGGTAACTCCTTTATAGGACTCTAAGACTCGTCAATACGCCGGCAGTGGGTGATGATCATATCAAGCACCCCCAAGCCGCAAGCGGTCAGCTAAACGTAACGGCCACCCGGGTATTGAGCGATCAGAAGAGAACAAGCGAACCTGCTACAACTCCCGTTGAGCCAACCGGCAACACTATCGTGCAGTCCGGTCTCTTCGTCAGATATGCTGCATATCGAGCCTAGGGATGGTAAACGTCAGACCCCAATAACCGATAAGTCGTGCCGATGTGAGTCCCATAACGGGTCAAGAAACTACTGGTAACACTTACCAGTAAATCTCTAAAACAGCCCTGGGCAGGGACTTCTCTGTTACGGCCAATCGAGCACAGCGCAACATCAACCCCCAATACCGGGAGAGACGAAACCTCTCCTATCGCTCATTGCCTCCATGTGACTCGGGACTGTACCCAAAAACCACCGTTTTGCACGTCCTCATGGACGTGGTAAGGTGGAAATCAAAGCACAGTGGGAATCACACAAGACTCTATGACGATATCAGGTCTACAGACTAACCTGCACAAGTGTCACTGGAGAACTGCCATCTGACATGAGGTATAATACCATCTGGGAGTTCTCGACGAGTCCGTCCAGTGTACCCAGTCTCCACTGAGCACCCGTATACTATCTCTGATGTCAAACATCAATGGATATGGGATCATCCATCGCCCATCTCATGGGTCGAGAAGCGTATACGCTAGTCTACACTGGTATATCGATGCCCCGTCTCGATACACCCACGACTAGGGACCTTGAAGGATGTACTTATGGACTACCATGTCCCCACTAGTATGATCCACATTATAGTCCAGGTAGTCAAGTACACATCCTAAGGGCTTTACCAACATGTAACTATAAGACAGTATAAAGAGACAAGTATACATGTTAAGATAAAGAGCAACCAGATAGCATACTATCATATCGAGCAAGAAAGTCATCTCTATATATGTCCAAGCATCCAATATAATATACATCATCTGTACAATACTGGCCTCTAGGGCATACATACAACTAACAATCTCCCACTTGCACTAGGGCCAGCTGCTGTAGTATCGCATACCGAGCATCCCAAAGAGTCTCTCAAACTGTATCTAGGGAATGGCCTTCGTGAGTGGATCCGCTGTGTTGTTCTTCGTGTCATCCCTCCTGACCTCGATCTCCCGGCGATCAACTATCTCCCGGATCAGGTGATACCGCCTCAGAATATGCCTGGATCGCTGATGGGACCTGGGTTCCTTGGCCAAAGCCACCGCTCCATTGTTATCGCAATATAAAGGTATTGGATTCTCAATTGATGGAACCACTCCAAGTTCAGTAATGAACTTCTTGATCCAGACAGCCTCTTTGGCAGCATCGTTGGCAGCGATGTATTCAGCCTCCATCGTCGAGTCTGCCACGGTTTCTTGCTTGGAACTCTTCCAGCTAACCGCCCCTCCATAAAGGGTAAAGACAAATCCCGACTGCGACTTAGAGTCGTCCTTATCACTCTGGAAGCTCGAATCGGTAAAGGACTCCACTTGGAGCTCTCCGTTACCATACACCAAGAGCATCTCCTTAGTCTTTCGTAAGTACTTGAGAATGCTCTTCACAGCTGTCCAGTGACTCTCTCCAGGATCAGCTTGATACCTGCTCACTATACTTAGTGAGTATGCTACATCGGGTCTGGTACATAGCATCGCGTACATGATAGAGCCTACAGCCGAAGCATAGGGTATCCCTTGCATACGAGCTCTCTCCAAATCAGTCTTGGGAGACATCTCTTTAGAGAGAGTGACTCCAGAGATCGTGGGTAAGTTCCCACGCTTGGATTATTCCATACTAAACCTCTTTAGTATGGTGTCAATGTACCTGGACTGGGACAATCCCAATATCCTTTTAGATCTATCTCTATAGATCCTGATTCCTAATATGCAGGAGGCATCACCTAGATCTTTCATTGAGAATCTTTGTGATAAGAAGAGCTTGACCGATTGCAGCATAGGAATGTCATTTCCTATCAAGAGTATGTCGTCCACGTACAATACGAGGAAGACAACCTTACTCTCTGCCACTTTCTTGTAGATACAAGGTTCATTTACGTTTTTGACGAAATCAAACTCTTTGATAACGACGTCAAAGCAGATGTTCCAACTCCGCGATGCTTTCTTTAATCCATAAATGGATTTAAGCAGCTTGCACACCTTCCCGCTGCTCCCACTATCTACGAAGCCCTCTGGCTGAGTCATGTACAGGCACTCTTCTAAATCACCGTTTAGAAAGGCGGTCTTAACATCCATTTGCCAGATTTCGTAATCATGATATGCAGCGATGGCAAGCATGATCTGGATGGATTTAAGCATAGCCACTGGAGAAAAAGTTTCGTCATAGTCCACACCTGGTCTTTGACGAAAACCCTTTGCAACAAGTCTAGCTTTGAAAGTCTCCACTTTCCCATCTACACCAAGTTTTTTCTTGAAGATCCACTTGCTCCCAATGGGTTTTACCCCTTCAGGAGCTACTTCCAAAGTCCATACTTTATTGGTGTACATGGATTCCATCTCAGATCGCATTGCATCCAGCCATTTCACAGAGTCACAACTCGTGATGGCCTGCTCGAAACTAGTTGGGTCATCATCTTCCATGATGCAATCCTCGCTTCCACCATCAATGAGAAAACCATAGTATCTCTCAGGCGGATGAGAAACCCTGCTAGATCGGCGGAGAGGCTGGGGTTCGTTGGGTACTACTAAATCCTCTGGTTCTACTAAATCATCTGTTGTAGTTTGTTCTGCTGGAACTTCTTCCAGTTCTACCTCAATACCACTTATTTGTTTCATAAGAAAACCTTTTTCTAAGAAAGTGGCATGTCGAGAAACAAACACCTTTTGTTCCTCGGAGTGGTAGAAGATATACCCTCGCGAATGTTTGGGATATCCAACAAACTTACATAGAACAGACCTTGCCTCGAGCTTGTCCGGATTTTGTGTTTTAACATAGGCCGGACAACCCCATATCTGAATAAAATTAAGACATGGTCTCTTACCATTCCATATCTCATATGGAGTGGTAGGCACTGATTTGGTTGGAACTCTATTCAATAGGTATGCAGCTGTCTCCAGTGCATATCCCCAGAAGGAAATAGGTAACTCAGCTGTACTCATCATAGAGCGCACCATATCTAATACGGTGCGATTCCTCCGCTCCGATACACCGTTGTGCTGTGGTGTATAAGGAGGAGTAAGCTGAGAGAGAATCCCATTCTCTTTTAGATAATCTAGGAATTCATTGCTTAAGTATTCTCCTCCTCGATCAGATCGAAGGATCTTAATACTTTTGCCCGTTTGGTTCTCTACTTCGTGCTTATATTCTCTGAATTTCTCAAAAGCTTCAGACTTGTGTTTCATTAGGAACACATATCCGAATCTTGAGAGATCGTCAGTGAATGTAATGAAGTAGGAAGAACCGTTCCTGGCATGCGTAGACATGGGACCGCATACATCACTATGTACCAGTCCTAAGAGTTCCGTAACTCTTTCTCCGTGTCCACTAAACGGAGCTTTGGTCATTTTTCCTTTGAGACATGAATGGCAAGTATCATAAGATGATAATTCGAACGAATTCAAATATCCATCTTTATGTAACTTAGCCAGTCGTGTCGCATTGATATGACCAAGTCTACAATGCCACAAGAAGGATTCGTTCATTTCTGAACTTTTCCTCTTGTGTGTGTTTTGTATATTGAGGACTGTATTTTGATTTAGAATGAATATGCCATTATGTAACGAGCCTGATGCAATCAACTTTTGATCTAGGAATATGTTCATAACATTATCCTTTACTACAAAATTATATCCTTCTTTACTTAATAAAGAAACTGATATAATGTTGCACATCATGTTCGGTATATAATAGCACTTATTTAGAATCAGTGTATCACCACTTGGTAATACTAGGTGATATTCGCCAACTGCTTTGGCTGCAATATTTGCCCCATTCCCTACTTGAACGGAATGATCACCTTTTCCCAGTTCTCTACCTTTCCGTAGCCCATGTAACAATTTACATATGCGGGATCCTGATCCGGTATCTAATACCCAGAACGTAAGGTGAACTGAGAAACAGTTCTTAATAACTAACACACCTGAAGAAGATGCATCAACATGCATGTTCTTTTGGGCGGCTTGAGAATCCAGATATTCTCCTATTCCCTGTTCAGTCTTATAACTCTTATAAGAAAGAACGGGTCCAACGTCCCCCTGCTCAGTATAATAAGCGGGTTCAGTCAATACATCCATTTTATTATCTTGATTATGGCCTGACATGGTCGCTACCTGGAGAGAGAGAGAGAAGAAAACACTTTAGCGTATGCTCTTGCAAGATTAGATTGGTTATTATCTTATCTAATCAGGATGGCTCCCACTGTTTTTATCAAATCTTCCTTCAAACCCTAAAAGGAAAGACTAGCCGGGATTAATTACACCCTACAATTTCGCCAATCTTTCAGCCAGGCCAGTGTCGGTACTTTGAGGGAGGTTCCCCGTGCTTTCACACGGACCTAATTAAAGTAAACCTCGTTTTCCCAGAGGCGTAACCCCGTTGACACCTTTCTAGACACCTACTTGATCGGCTAATTGTCCTGTGTAAAACTCTCCCAGGAGTAACAATTACTCGCAGTGGGTATCGGTATCCAACTATCTCATAGAAGGTATGCAATCTCATTGCAAATTTCAACACTTGAAATTCCCGATAATGCTTTTGCCCCTAGCGTCCCATGACCTTGACGGAGGCCAAACTACCTATAGGGCGCTAGTCAAGTTCAACCCGTCATTTCTTGATTGAATTAAACCCACCCGTACGACCCTTGACGAAGGCCAAACTACGCCGTACGAATACCCTAATCCAATCGCATCATATGCTAGCAGATAAGCACTAGTTAGCTACCATACACTACGCCTTGACGAAGGCCAAACTACCGCAGCATGAATACTAAGTAGTACTTATCTGAAATGACGGAGGGCTACGCAGGTTTTTTTCAGAAAAACCATGAGCGTAATAAACTTGATATCGTTGCAGAATCATGTGAAATTTTGAAATGGAGTGTTTTTTGAGGCTTTCATCAGTTTTGCTAAAGAGGTCACTCCCGGTGAAGGGATCTCGGCTCTTTCCTCATCGAATAAGGTGCAGGACATATCATATATCACTATGCAAAGCAAAACTCCAAAAGCAATCAAAAGTCAAACCGAGTGTTGTAGCATCTGCCAGTTTTGCTAAAGAGGTCACTCCCGGTGAAGGGATCTCGGCTCTGATACCAATGTTAGGCTTACCTAGCACCTTATGAAGGGTTTGGAAGCATCACATGTACCAAAGATTAAATTTTTAGGGTGCTAAGTGAACACACAAAGAATCATTCCTAGAAAATTAGGGTTTCAAACACAACACATCATCACAAGTAAGAAAAGCTAGGGTTTTGAGAGTACAACCTTTGTAGCTCCCTACGGTAGACTCCTTGGCTACTTGGGGTTTGGAAAAGGTCTGCTTGAACTCCTCTAGGTCCACGATGATCCACCCAGAGTCCGCTTTGTCCAAGCTTGCAACTTCACTTGATCAAGAGAAAGAAATGAAGCTAACACTCTAAACAAGTGGGCAAGACTTGTGTAGAATGATGTTGTGGTGGCTTTTCTCACTTCAAAATCCTAACTTGGTGAGTAATTTGCTCACTAGAGAAATCTAGAGAGCAAAGGAAGAAGGAGGAAGAAGATGATGGCCTTTTTAGAACAAGAGAAAAGATAATCTCTCATCAAAAAAATAGAAAATATATGTATATATATTTTCCACCTCTCATCCCAAACCATGGTTAAACAATAAAGATATTATTGAATTTGAGTTAAAACACAAAAGGAAAGTTAATCCATGGTTAAATGGTGGGTGAGCATGGTTAGGTCAAAGAAGAGTGTAGAAAGTAAACCATGAATTATCCTTTTCTTTTTAACACAAATACAATATATATGCATATATATAAAACCATAGTGTGAGTCTTATATTGCCACCATTTTCTGTGTATATACAACCATGAAGGATGATGTATGTATGTATGTGTGCATGCACATCCATATGTGCATGAATCAAGAAGGAATGCATACATGCATGCATACATCCAAAAATACAAGGATTTCTAGTGAGAATATAATGGTTAAATGATAAATCAACACTTAATTTATCAATCCGGCCATATCACATACGACCCAACCAAAAGCCAGCCGCCCGATTAATATACGGTATCTTATAAGCGCACTTTAACCGGATCCATGCGCATATCGCATTCGCGCACCACAACGTTTCGCCTGGACTAGGTAACTCCTTTGTGGGACTCTAAGACTCGTCAATACGACGGCAGTGGGTGATGATCATATCAAGCACCCCCAAGCCGCAAGCGGTCAGCTAAACGTAACGGCCACCCGGGTATTGAGCGATCAGAAGAGAACAAGCGAACCTGCTACAACTCCCGTTGAGCCAACCGGCAACACTACCGTGCATTCCGGTCTCTTCGTCAGATATGCTGCATATCGAGCCTAGGGATGGTAAACGTCAGACCCCAATAACCGATAAGTCGTGCCGATGTGAGGCCCATAACGGGTCGAGAAACTACTGGTAACACTTACCAGTAAATCTCTAAAACAGCCCTGGCCAGGGACTTCCCTGTTACGGCCAATCGAGCACAGCACAACATCAACCCCCAATATCGGGAGAGACGAAACCCCTTCTATCGCTCATTGCCTCCATGTGACTCGGGACTGTACCCAAAAACCACCATTTTGCACGCCCTCATGGACGTGGTAAGGTGGAAATCAAAGCACAGTGGGAATCACACAAGACTCTATGACGATCTCGGGTCTACAGACTAACCTGCACAAGTGTCACCAGAGAACTGCCATCTGACGTGAGGTATAATACCATCTGGGAGTTCTCGGTGAGTCTGTCCAGTGTACCCAGTCTCCACTGAGCACCCGTATACCATCTCTGATTTCAAACATCAATGGATATGGGATCATCCATCGCCCATCTCATGGGTCGAGAAGCGTATACGCTAGTCTACACTGGTATATCGATACCCCGTCTCGATACACCCACGACTAGGGACCTTAAAGGATGTACTTATGGACTACCATGTCCCCACTAGTATGATCCACATCATAGTCCAGGTAGTCAAGTACACATCCTAAGGGCTTTACCAACATGTAACTATAAGACAGTATAAAGAGACAAGTATACATGTTAAGATAAAGAGCAACCAGATAGCATACTATCATATCGAGCAAGAAAGTCATCTCTATATATGTCCAAGCATCCAATATAATATACATCATCTGTACAATACTGGCCTCTAGGGCATACATACAACTAACACTTGATATCGTTGTAAAATCTAGTATTTTGAAAAGGAGTGGTTTTTGTAGCGTTTGATAGTTTTGCTAAAGAGGTCAGTCCCGGTGAAGGGATCTCGGCTCTTTCCTCATCGAATGAGGTGCTGGATATTCATCAAGGATTACCACTATGCAAAATAAGAACAAGAAAATCTATCAAAAACAAAACTGAGTGGGTTGTAGCATTTGCTAGTTTCGCTAAAGAGGTCACTCCCGGTGAAGCGATCACGGCTCTTTCCTCATCGAATGAGGTACTGGATATTCGTCATGCAATACCACTATGCAAAGCAAGAACTAGAGCTACCTTTTTTAAAATTTTGATTCTTCAACATCTTAGGTTACTTTTCTTTCCATTAATCTCATTAATGAAGTCCCATCATTTATGTTTCCCTAAGCATCACAAAAAAGAAACGAAAATAGAATATACGCTTATGCCATCTGCATTCACCATGGGGCCCCGTCATACACCGTTAATTACTTAACTAATGGCAGAGCGGGGGCTGGACTAGCACGGGTGCAAATCATAAGCAACGTTTATTATATATATCATATATATAGCATTCGTCTCACACAGTTATATGATCACATCACAGAACCAAGCAGCAGAAGTCAATATATGAAATATTGGATATACTAAGAGGTCCGTGTTTTAAATTCAGCCAGTAATGAAAAATATGGATTCCACGGTCATGATGAATAGCCAAACCCACGTCCCTAGACCCCTACGAGAACGGCAAGCAACGCTGCCAATTCTAGAGTTAGGAGACTCGGTCTCGACTCTTCGAGATGGTCACCCACTAGACTCTAGAACCCAGTTACTTAGCTCCCCGCCTTGGGTCTATCCTAATGCGAAAAAGTAAATAATATACATCAATGGTGATACATCCTCAACCCGGAAGTGTCCTAATAAAAGAATATTACATACATTTTTACATGAATGAAAATAAAAAACTCTCATCTCAACGCAAAAACCCCTGACTATTTAATCACGATGATCTAATATTACATATCACAGCAACACATAACATCACATGTCATCAATGTAAGTAAATATGCGTATCCCGAATATTGTTGACATATAGCAACGAGATCGGGGATACCCCACATATTACACTTGCGGTCGCAGAAAAGAAATGAAAAACTACAATAATTAGAATCCGCGTTTCCTTAGACATCATAAACCCAGAATATCTCATATTCCGAATTTTATACCTAACCTATAAACCTTGCATTTTAGTCTCAATTCGAAAACACTTTTCAATAAATTAGTCGGGCAATTCAACAAGATTCCTGACTAAAATAATCGAATACTCGTCGGGAACTTTAGTAGATAGCCGTACCCCGATGCCGATGACGAAGTGCACTTAGGCGGAACACCATGGCCGCGAGCACCCGAGTGGATGCTATTGGCAACGGGGTTCTCCTACAGTCATTTGGTCAGGGCAATGGGGCATGGCTATCTAGTAGAGTTATATGGCGAGTGTTCGCGTACTATACGCGATTGCAATGGAGTTTTAATCCGAACCAAAACTCCGTGGCAATCGATCTATAAAGACTAAATTGCTAGATTTACAAAATCAAACTAGTTTTCACATAACTAATTTAATGTGGATTCCAACTATTATATTACATATCAAACTTAAACCCGAAACAATGTTAAAACATGACTATGAAATACTCCGAATAGCCCCAAAAGAAAAGTTAACATCACATGCAAACTGGGCTAATCAAACATAACCTAAAACCCCAAAACGAATACAGAAGACCAGCAAACAAACTCGAGCCTAAAGAATTGCAAGTGGACCGGCTAGGCCGGCCAAAAGAGGCATCTGACCGGTGAGATTTAGGATTTTGGGTCTCAATTTTGTTTGGCGTTCTAGTTACATCATATGCAACATTCTGTACCAGTTAAAAAAATTTCAGAGACCTTTTATAATTCGACAGAAACTTGGTTTCTTGGGTTACAGTTTCGGAGTTGTTTTGTTTTCATAATTCTACAAACATCGTATAATCTTCTAGCTTGGCTCTAATACTATGAAAGTGTTTCCTAGCACCACCACTGGGTTTTCACAAGCATCTAGCATGCTATTTTTTAAAAATTGGGGTGCTAAGGTACACTAACCTAGATCTAACTAGAATGATTAGGGTTTTTAAGCATAATATCAAAAACTATACTAAAGTGAAGGAGGCAACAACCTTTGTATACCGTGTCCTTCTCTTAAAAAGCTCCATGTAGTAGTCCACGGGACTCCACTAGACTCCATTTGAAGTTGGATCGAACTTCCTACGTGACCTTCGTGCCGAAGATGATCCACCCGAAGCTCCGCTAATCCAGTTATATCACATATAATCTAAGCTACCTCTTCACATATAACCTAATCGATATCAGAAGGTATACTAACCAAGTGATCATCCTAAAACTACAACATGCATGAACTAACAAGGCTAAGAGCTAAGATAGAAAAATCATACTTCCTATAATGCTTCTTCTTTCAAGATCCAAGGTGTGTAGCAAGATGGCTCCTTTGATTTGAAATCCTAGCAAGGTCTCCTAGAGTTCACCGGCTTGAGTCTTGTTGTCGGCCCTTTCCATCGAAGATAATCCACGGCGATGAACGGCAACTCGAGCTACTCCTACTTCTTTGCTAGTTGATAAGTAGTAAGAAGTATGTGTAGTGTAATGGTGAAGGGTTTCTCTCTTTTTTCTCTCTATCTCTTTTTCTTTTGCTATCTCTTTCTTTTTTCATGAAATGTTTGCAAGTATGAAGGAGAGAGAGGATGAGAGTTAGGTTATGGTCACACTCACCATGCTCCATGACCTAAGCCATACCACCTTTCTCTTCTATCATCCTAACACATGTCCTAGGATGTGTGTGATGGTTACACATCACCCTTAGGCATGTACAAATGAGCTAAAGAAAAAGATAAAAAGAAAAAGAATTATCATGGTTAAATAAAGATATACTACCCATGATAAAAAGATAATGTTCACATCATACGGAACAATAAAATAAGGAGAGATAGAGATTCATGATATTAGGTTAATTACATGTATTATCACATAATCACATGTAATTAAACATGCCATTGAATTAAAAATTAATACAATGACCCAGTTTATCTCAATAAACCGACTAGTATCATAACCCGTCCGGTTAAAAGACGAACGTCTAACCAGACCCTGTACGCATCCCATGCGCGCAATACATTATTTCAATCGAGTGGACAGTACATCTGTATGGGACTCTAATGACCCGTCAACACGCTGGCAGTAAGTTTTCGGATCACATCCTTACCTTACAAGCACGTCGGCGGTACTAGCTGTACGTAAGGGCCACCCAGGTATTGAACGAATGAAAAGGTCGACAAGAAAACTTGCCCGTTCCCTTCAGAGCCTATTGATGACACTTACAGTACAGTCCGTTCTCTTCGTCTAAGAATGTCGCATATTAGGTTTGGGAGGTGGTACCCGTCAGACTCACACTAACCTGATGAATCGTGCAACCATAAAGCTCATAACCATATGAGAAACTACCAATAACGCTTATCAGTAAAACTCGCTTGCCCTGGCCAGGGATTTATGGTTATAGCTAGTTTCACACTATGCAACATCAACTCCCCATACCGGGAGAGACGAATCCCTTCCGATTGCTCATTGCCTTCACATGATCCGGGACTGTACCCAATCACTACCTGTTTGCACAGCACTTTAAGGCTGTAGTAGGGTAGTAATCTAAATACAGTGGGGACCATATGAGACACTATGACGATCTCAGTTCTACAGACTAATCTGTACTTGTGTCACCAGAGAACTGCTATCTAAAGATAGGTATTGTACCATTTAGGAGTTCTCGGGGAGTCCGTTCGGTGTACTCAGTCTCTAATGAGCATCTGGATACAATCTTTGGTGTCAAACACCAATGGTTGTGAGATCAACCATAGCCCTATACTTGGTCGAGAAACGTATGCACTAGTCTACTCTGTTGAATATATGTATGCCCTAGAGGCCATTATATGATAGTGTATGTACCGGTGTGTGTGTGTGTGTGTGTATTCAGAGGACAGTCTTGTTCTACATGATAGTTGTTCATATCAGATTTTTGCATTTTCATACCGCCCAATTTTTATCACATTGCATTTTGGTAGATACTCTTGAGCCGTGTTTGCTAGTCAATTGCAGGATACAGGTTCCCGGTTCTAAAACGGAGAAATTCATGGAAAACACGACAAAATCCGGTTCCTGCCAACCACAGATAAAAACACGGTCTCCGCTCTTCATCCGTATGTTGCCAGATACCAGTTTAGGAAGACAAAGTGTCAAATCAATGTCATTCTCAAGCACAAGGCTCAATGGTAGCACAAAATCCAAGAGATCTACGCGGAGCTCGAGGCAACCATCCACAAAAAAGTCCACCTTTGCTCAATAGAAATTCTGGAAGAAATAGGAATGATTTTTCAGAAAATACACACAGCAGACAAGAGGGGACAGGAGAACAGGAAAAGTGCACAGAAGCCCACTGCCTAAGACCACTGTAGGGGCGCGGATCCGCGGCCATAGGGTGGTCTAGGCGGCGGATCCGCGGCCGTACAGTCAGGTCAGGGCATGGGCTTTTGGGGGCAGTTTGGTCATTGCATCAGGGTTCTGGTGGTTGCCCTAGGGTTTCATTTCTTGGCCTATAAATAGCCCAGAATTTTGTGAAGAAAGGGTCCAATTCTTGTATTTCTTTTTGCTAGGTTTTAGTTACATGTTCTTCTTCCTCTTCTCACCTCTTCTCCATTAAACTTGTAAGTGAGCTTTTGAGTGAAGAGTGATGAATAAAGAAGACCATTTTATTATCATGCTTGTCTCCTTATCTTTATGCTTGTTGTAATTTTAATTCGTTAAGTAGTTGTTGTTATTTCCTTGTTGTTTATTTCTTCTCTCTTTTTCTTTATCATTCATACGACAATGATACTTACGCTTGATCCTCGCCAAGGTGAGGTCGCAAATAGCTAGTCGTATTCTTCTAGTCTCCTTCTTTCTATCTTCCTCTTTTGTGTGTTTTATTTTTCCGTATGATGAAGTGTGAGTAGTTTTATACTTGTTAGGGTAGGATAAGGGAAGTTTGAGAGAAGGAAATCTCTCTCACTCTTTCCTTGCCCAACAACTTAAATCTACTCCCGTTAATTGAACCACAATCCGCTCCTTACGGCACCCTATCCTACATGATAGCGGTGATTCCGTAGTGAGACCGGTTGTGGTTGAATTAACCGGAGGTTATGGATAAGAGCCAAGAACGGACGGACAAGCACCAAAAGGAAGGACTATGCGTTGGAAAGCCTAGCTTATACTCGCAAGTTCCTTCCTAGTCGTGCTAATCCCCGTTGTTGCCGATTACCGTAACACCGATATTAAGTGGGGCAACGAAAGATGTGGAGACTCCTAGCTCAAACTAACCTAATCCTAACCCTAACAAGCTCTCTTTAAATATCAACTTAACACTTAGATAGTTACAAACAAAATCTGAACAACCGGACTTAACTCGTCGAAAAACACATAGAAAAAGATTCTCATCTCCCTGCGGATGACCCGTACTCAACCGGCTAGCTACGTGCGAAACCGTCTTGATTGCGGTATTTAAACTTAAACTTGAACACGCTCGTATCCTATCAATCAAATGGCGCCGTTGCCGGGGAGACGGTAGTTTGTTTCTTTGTGAAATTTCGGGTTAATTTGTAAGTATAACTCTAACCGAAAAACAAAAAAAATATATATACATTGTAAACAAAACCATCTTGTTATTTTTGATTAGTTTTTGTGCAAGTGTGAAGGAAAATACGAAGTTCACGATCGACGCCAAGGACGTTGAAAATACGGAGTTCAAGTACAGTGCCAAAGACGTGGGAAGATAGACCCACATTTCGCGGCTACACCGCGACGGACAAAACAAAGCATCCGGTCTACTGAAAAATCTGGAGCAGTTACAGTAAGAAAATAAAAATTCAGTACATCCAGAAAAGAAGAGGAGACCCAGAACAGCACCTGTACCAAACCAGAAGCCCTAACTCCCTAGTGTTGCCGCGTTTCCGCGGCATAAGTAAGCTTAGGCCGCGGATCCGCGGCCTCTTGGTGGGGTCAGTGGTCCAAACTCTCTCTGTAAGTCTCTCTCCTCTCTCCCTCTCCTCTGAACTCCACTGAACTGTGTTTTCTGCAGGCTTCTTTGCGCAAATTCTTCTCCCCCTTCCAATAAACTGTTCTTGTGCAGGATTCTTTGCGCCGCAAATAAAAATTGTTTGCTGTTGATTTGTTACTGTTTTGCATTCTTTAATACGGACTTAAGGGGCTTGAAACCAATCCAGATTGGGTGGGGATTTCATCACCCTTCCCAGGACCCCAAAAATCACTAAAGCATATGCATTGTCCATTGTAAATTAAAAAATACTAGACTTCAGCCCTAAGGACTTCGCGCTCATTAGGAGAAGATAAACCTTGTTTAGAACCTCGCTTAACCGTATATTGTTTACGGGGTGTCTAGGAAAGTGTTAAAGGCGCAACCGCCGAAAGAGAAAGGGTTATTTAATTAAGGAACTTCGCGAAAGCGTTGGACAACCTCCCCTTATCTCTGCACTTACCTGGCCTCGTGATCAGTGTATTTTTAAGCCCGTTTCTCGACATTGTTTAACTTCGACAATCAAGTTCAGGAGCAGGTCTAGTAGACCTAGGTTACCCTAGATCTAGGCATGATTGTGCATATCTTGTTTGTGATTGCTTAAGCCGTATTTCCGTACATACTTCTGTAAATCTCTTTCTAAAAAAAAAAAAAGAAAAAATCAAAAACTTTTATAAAAACTTGCCCTTTTGTCGCCAAATCCATTTTCACCCAACGCCCATCGCCTTTCTTCATTGACGTTTTCTTACCCTCACCTTCTCCGCTTTGACTATACTAAACTCGTTTAGTGTATGTCCGCTTGGACTCGGGACACTAGCGCCCGTCTTGTCCGCGTTACGTTAGTCGCGACCGACTACGCTATCGACTCCGAAGTCGATACTCCGTCCACTCCTCTTTCACCCCTTCCTTTGCCGGCCAACTCCGACGTTGACCGGAATTCTGTTCATACATCTTCACCTTCACCTTCACCTTCACCAACCTCTTCTTCCGCGATGTCGGGATTTAATCCGAACATCTCTTTGACCACCCCTGGATTGGCTCCACCTCCTACGGAGACCAATCTTCCACCACCTCCGCCTGTTGTAGCGCCGCAGCGAATTGCGCTCCAGGATCGTTTCTACCCTACGCGTTCTGCACTTGCCACCTGCCTTTCTCTTCCTCCGGCCAATGGGGACAACTTTGAAATTAAGCCCCATTTCATCAACATGCTTCCACGTTTTCATGGGCTTGAATCTGAAGATGCCTATATCTTCATTAACAAATTTCAAAACGTCTGTGCCATGATGAAAACAACCCAGCTGTCGGACGATGCTATACGTCTACGGGTCATTCCGTTCACTTTATGCGATCTCGCAGAAAAATGGCTGTATAGCACCGCTTCCCACTCAATCACCAGCTGGGACGAGTTTGTTAAAGCGTTTCTGAAAAAATTCTACCCAAATCATAAGACCGCAAGAATTCGAAATGAGATCAACCAATTCTCCCAGCTTCCTTCTGAACCCTTCTGGAAGTGCTTTGACCGGTACAAAGACCTTCTTGTTCAGTGTCCTCACCACGGTATAGAGAAATGGCAACTCTGCCAAACCTTATACGAGGGACTGAACCCAGCAACGAAGCAGTTGCTGGAAACCATCTGTCAGGGCCACTTCCTATCCAAATCTGACGAGGAAGCGTGGCAGTTCTTTGACGATCTTGCGGAGCAAACGCTACAGTGGGAGAGCACCAGACCGACTTCTTCTTCTTCTACCTCCACTTCTACCGGTCAGTCTAGGGTAGGAATCCACCAACTCGATGTCTCTATTGCGATGAAAGCTGAAATGGCTGCAATAACACGAAAGCTTGAAGCGATAGAGAGCAAATTTTCTGCTCCTGCCCCCACACCTGTTCTCCCCCTTCGTACCATCTGCGCTTGTTGTTCCGACCCTTCCCACTTGACCGAAGAGTGTCCTTACAATCCACCCTCGCAAGGACAGGATCAGGTTAATGCTGCCTTCCAGCAAAGACCGAGGAATGATCCATACTCTTCCACCTACAATCCCGGTTGGAGGAACCACCCCAATTTCGCCTGGAATCAGAATCAGAATCAATTCCAGGGCAACAATTTCCAAAGGGCCCCTCCGCCGCAACAACAAGCGCAACAACAAACTCAGTATCAGCAGCCCTTCCAACCCCAACCTTACCAAAACCAGATGAACAACTTTGCACCCAACAACTCTTTTCCACCAAACAACAACTTTGTTCCGTCCAACAACGATAAGGTTTCCTCGCTCGAGCGAAGTCTGGAGGCGTTCGTTAAACAGTCGACCCAATCCACCGCCAACATCCAGTCTTCGATTCAATCTTTAGTGCAACACACTGCCGCACACGGGCAAAGCATCAAGACCATCGAGGCCCAGATTGCACAACTGAACGCGGCCTTGAGCGAGCGAGAGAAGGGGAAGCTCCCGTCTCAGCCACTTCCAAATCCCGGTCACCCACATAATGCACATGTTGCTCTTGAACAACAAAACCATAATGTGAGTGCCGTGACCACACTGAGATCAGGGAGGATGCTGCCAAACAACATTGGCAAACGGATCAACGATGATGCCCCGGCCGCTGCTTCTTCTTCTTCTCCTTCTTCTTCTTCGTCTTTCGAGCCTATTCTCCGTTCTTCACAAGGCTCTCCCTCTTCTTCTTCTGCTCTGAACGGACCCACTTCTCACTCCACGAAAACACCTATTCTGGGATCCGTTCCAACTCCAAAATCTCCTCCTCCAGCATTAGACCCAACCAATTTTCAAAATGTTCCATTTCCAAACCGGTTGAGGTCTAACAAACAAAATCCACAAATGGAGAAGATTTTGGAGTTATTCAAGCAAGTTAACATTAACATTCCTCTTTTAGATGCTGTCCAACAAGTCCCATCTTACGCGAAAATCTTAAAGGACTTGTGCACGAAAAAGAGGAAGTCTCAGGTACCCAAGAAAGTTTTCTTGGCTAGTGCTGTGAGTGATGCCCTTACCCAATCTTTACCACAAAAACGGAAGGACCGTGGCTGTCCTACGATTTCAATTACTATTGGGGATAAGAACATCAACCGCGCACTATTAGATCTTGGTGCCAGTGTTAACTTGCTTCCGTATTCAGTATACGAGCAATTAGGCGTCGGAGAGCTGAAACCCACCCACTGCACTCTCCAGATGGCCGACCGATCGATCACCCATCCTAGGGGTGAGCTAGAGGATGTGTTAATAAAAGTCGGGGACTTCATATTCCCCGTCGACTTCATTGTCTTAGATACACAGCCTGTAGCTAACCCCCAGAATCAAATTCCGGTGATACTCGGTCGCCCATTTCTCGCAACCTCAAATGCTGTGATCAATTGTCGCAATGGTTCAATGAACCTCTCTTTTGGAAATATGACGATTGAACTCAACATTTTTAGGTTGGGGAATCAGCCCGCCGAACCTAATGCTCATATACTGGATGTTTGCTCGATCCAGGAGATCACACCAGAAGAGTGTGAATTCGAGGAGTTTCTGTTTGAACATGATAATCTTGACGCCACTAGTGCGTTTCTCTTCGAACCTGCTGCTGCTTCTGCGCCCGACAACGAATACGAGTGTTTCACATTCTTGAACGATCTTAGCCGCGCACAACTCGAGTTTGAATCTTTCGACTTTTCGGATGAGTTACCTGAACCATCCGACTCGGTTGCCTACACTCGTTTTGAACCTTTGCTGGAGTCCTTTGAGTTCGAGACCCTTGCACCAGTCTTGCCTTCCATCATTTCACCTCCAACGCTCGAACTCAAGCCGTTGCCGTCTCACCTTAAGTATGCTTACTTAGGTGAGAACGAGACCCTCCCTGTCATCATTTCGGCGTCTCTAGCTCCAGAGCAAGAGAAAGCCCTTCTCGCGGTCTTGCACAGCAACAGGAAAGCTTTTGGCTGGTCCATGGCGGACATCAAGGGGATTAGTCCCCTGATCGTTGAGCATCATATTCATCTGATGGATGATGCCAAACCAGCCCGGGATCCACAAAGACGTCTTAATCCAGTCATGAAGGAGGCTGTGAAGAAGGAGATCGTCAAATGTCTAGATAGTGGTATCATTTACCCTATCTCTGATAGCCAGTGGGTTAGCCCCATTCATGTTGTCCCCAAGAAGTCGGGCATCACGGTCATAACCAACGAGGCGAATGAGTTAATCCCTACTCGCACCCAAACTGGGTGGCGAGTTTGCATTGATTACAGAAAACTCAACGCCGCAACGCGGAAAGACCACTTTCTGCTACCTTTCATTGACCAGATGCTTGAACGATTGGCCGGACACGAGTACTATTGCTTTCTTGATGGCTACTCCGGCTATAATCAAATTCCCATCGCCGAAAAAGACCAGGACAAGACCACTTTCACTTGTCCTTTCGGCACGTTTGCATATCGACGCATGCCCTTTGGGTTATGCAATGCGCCCGCTACCTTCCAGCGGTGTATGATGGGAATTTTCTCGGACATGGTGGAAAAATTTCTGGAGATTTTCATGGATGACTTCTCCATCTTCGGCGATTCCTTCAACGAGTGTTTGCTGCATCTTGACGCTGTCCTTACCCGATGTAAGGACAAGAATCTCAGTTTGAACTGGGAGAAATGCCACTTCATGGTGCGCGAAGGTATTGTCTTAGGACATATCATCTCGCAAAATGGCATAGAGGTCGACAAAGCAAAGATTGAGGTCATTTCCAATCTGCCTCCTCCCCGTTGCGTCAGAGATATCCGAGCCTTCCTTGGCCATGCCGGTTTCTATAGACGGTTTATCAAGGACTTTAGCAAGATTGCTAGGCCCTTAACTCTTTTGCTGGCCAAGGATACACCATTTGACTTCAACTCGAGCTGTGTGACTGCCTTCGAGTCACTAAAACGCTCACTCACTTCTGCTCCCGTTCTTTCTTCTCCTGATTGGACGCACCCATTCGAGATTATGTGCGATGCATCCGACTTTGCCATCGGTGCTGTCCTTGGACAGCACATCAACAAGATGCCGCACGTAATCTATTACGCAAGCCGAACCCTGAACGACGCCCAACTCAATTATACAACAACTGAGAAGGAATTCTTGGCTGTTGTATTTGCTTTAGAAAAGTTCAGGACCTACCTCATCGGCTCTCCAGTCATTGTCTATACGGACCATTCAGCTCTGCGCCATCTTTTTGCGAAGAAAGATGCAAAATCTCGGTTAATACGTTGGATCCTCTTGCTCCAAGAGTTTGACCTTGTCATTAAGGACAAACGAGGATGTGAAAACGTAGTTGCCGACCATCTCTCACGACTTCCTTCTTCGCCTTCGCTTCCAATTCCAATTAACGACGTTTTCCCGGATGAACAACTCTTGACAGTATCTTGCGAACCCTGGTTCGCAGATATTGTGAACTATTTGGCCACGGGATTACTACCGACCGAATGGTCAAGTCAGGACAGACTTCGCTTCTTATCCCAAGTAAAACACTTTTACTGGGACGAACCCTACTTGTTCAAGTACTGTCCCGACCAGATTATTCGTCGGTGTGTCCCTGATGAGGAATTCAAGAGTGTGCTGTCATTTTGCCACGATCAAGCGTGTGGCGGGCATTTTGGGCCCAGAAAGACAGCTGAGAAGATCTTGCAATGTGGTTTCTACTGGCCACAACTTTTCAAAGACGCTCACGACTATTGCAAGACTTGCTCCCGGTGCCAACACATGGGCCGGATATCCCGGAGGAACGAGATGCCGCTCCAACCGATCTTGGTTGTGGAGATTTTCGATGTTTGGGGGATAGACTTCATGGGGCCGTTTCCCAGCTCTTTTGGGAACTTGTACATTCTTCTAGCTGTTGATTACGTCTCTAAATGGGTCGAGGCTGTGCCCAGCCGGACTAACGACAACAAGGTTGTCGTTAGGTTCCTTAAAGAAAACATTTTCTCACGGTTTGGGCACCCCCGAGCAATCATTAGCGACAATGGAAGTCATTTCTGCAATAAAACTTTCGGAGCCTTGATGCGGAAATACTCCATTAATCATAAGCTCTCTACGCCCTACCACCCCCAAACCTGCGGGCAGGCCGAAGTTTCGAATCGGCAAATCAAGCAGATACTGGAGAAGACGGTTTCCAAGAACCGTAAGGATTGGTCTCTGAAATTCACTGATGCCCTTTGGGCATTTAGAACTGCTTATAAGACCGACCTTGGCATGTCTCCCTATCGGCTTGTGTACGGAAAAGCCTGCCACCTTCCTGTCGAAATCGAGCATCGCGCATTTTGGGCGATAAAGGAGTTGAATCTGTCTCTTGAGGATGCGGGCTGCCATCGGAAGCTGCAGCTGAACGAACTGAACGAGCTTAAGGATGAGGCTTACGATAACGCGGTTGTCGTTAAGAATCGAACGAAGGTGTTTCACGATAAACACCTTTTGCGCAAAACCTTCGTACCTGGTCAGCAGGTACTGCTTTACGACACCCGACTTCACTTCCATCCTGGAAAGCTGAGATCTCGCTGGAAAGGGCCGTATTTTGTGCGGAATGTGTATCCGCAGGGCGCTGTGGATTTGGAAAATCCAAAGGACGGTTCACTCTTCAAAGTGAACGGACACCGATGCAAACCGTACCTTAGCGCCGAACCAACAGAGGAGCTCCTGTTCTTACAGGAGCCGGTTTACCCTGAATGATCTTCCTCTGCCTACCTCCAAACTTCGGTTATCCAGCCACGAACAGCGGACACTGTTCCAAATAAGTTTGGGGGTATGTACAAACCGTTTTGTTTATCTCTCATGAGCTCAAGGTTGCCATCTTCTTCTTCCTCATCTCTCATGCTCTCTTGATAATTTCTAGTGAGTAAGTGAGTAAAAAAGAAAGGGTTTTGAAGTGAGAAAACAAACCACGCAATCATTCTATACTAGTTTAGCCTATTAGTTTAGAGTGTTAGCTTCACTTCCTCATTCATCAAGTGAAGCAAGGAGCTTTGGGCAAAAGAGCTTCGGGTGGATCGTCGTGGACTTGGAGGGAGCTTGAGCAAGCCGGTTCCAACTCGAGGAGACCCAAGGAGTCAAGAAGGAAAGTCTACAAAGGTTGTATCACTTAACTCTTAGTGTAGATTTCATCTAGTATGTGATGCTAGTTAAGTGTTACCCTAACTTTCTAGTTTGATTCATGGTTAGTTTGCTTAGCACCCCCTTTAAATTTTTGTTATGGCATGTGTGATACTTCCAAACCCTAGGTAAGGTGCTAAGGAAACCTTACAATGGTATCAGAGCCAAGCTAGAGCTTTAGAGTAACCTAGACGACGTTAAAAAACTCGAACGAACGAAACTCGATGCCCAATGCATGCTCACTGGAAATTTTTCAAAATTTTGGATTTTTTCACATTAAAAATACTCATAAAATCATGCAGGGTATTTTATGGGCCTACAAGAAGAACGAAACCCTAACTCGACTTAACGACCGCGGAACCGCGGCAGAAAGGTCTTTCTGCGGTGGTTCCGCGGCGCCGTTGGTAAGGCTTGGACTGTGCCTTCTTGTGTTGGACCGTATGTGCTTGTTGTAGTCTCTGGTATATTTTAAAACTGCTCGAGTGTTGAGCTTTCTAAGAATTCTTTGGGTGATTGATCGTTCGATCGAACGTTTTAACTGCGCCTAGTATATAGATATGTGATAGAATAATTGGAATCTACAAATTTGTTTATTGCATGTAAATCTAACATTTCGGTCTCGAATGTAATCGAAAATCTTGTTGAATTATCCGACTCATTTTGAAAAGGTGTTTTCATGAATTAGACCTAAATGCAAGCTTTACATTGTTGGGCATCAAATCTTGGATATGTGATATCCCGGGTTTGTGTTGTCTAAGGGCAGTTATGATTCCAACTGTTGTAGTTTTTCATTTTATTTCTCTGTGACCGTAAGTGTAGTATGTGGTGTATCGCCGGTTTCATTGTTATACATCAACGACAATCGGGGTACGCATACTTATTTACGTTGATGATATGTGATATTATGTGTTGCTGAGATATGATGTGCAGGATTGTCGTGATTGAATAGCGGGGGGTTTTATGTGAGATGAGAGTTTTCTTTTCATTCATGTAAAATTCAATTGTATATAATATTCTTTTATTTGGGGCACTTCCGGGTTGAGAATGATGTCACCGTTGTTGTATATTATTTACTTTTCCGCATTAGGAAAGACCCAAGGAGGGGAACATAAGTGACCGGGTTCTAGGGTTCAATGGGAGGCCATCTCGAGGAGTCGAGACCGGGTCTCCTAAACTCTAGAATTGGTAGGGTCACTTGTCGCTCTCGTAGGGGTCTTAGGATGTAGGCTTGGCTATTCATCACTACCGTGGAATCTGTATTTTCTATTGATGGCTAAATACTAAATACGGACCTCCTAGATATCCTATATTATATGTGCTTCTACGGCTTATATTCTGTGATGTGATCACTTGATATATCTGAGACGAAGGGAATATTATATATATGATATATAATAGACGTTGCTTATGTTTTGCACCTACGCTAGCCCCGTCCCGGTATACCGTTAGTTAAGTAACATGACGGTGCATAACGGAACATTGTGGCGAATGCGGGTGGCATAAGCGTACGTTATATTTTCGTTTCTTTTCTGTGATGGCTTAAAGACTTAAATGATGGGACTACATTAATGAGATTAATGTAAAGAAAAATGAACCTAAAAGATGTTGTAGAATCGGATTTAAAATGAACCCACTCGGTTTTTTTTATGAAAAAGCAAGTTTTCAAATTGCGGAGCTTAAACAACTCTTTTTTAAACCCATTGAATTCTACAACGATATCAAGTTCAAAGCATTAAAAGTTTTCTTAAAAACTATCCGCAACCCTCCGTCATTTTAGGAAGCAGAGTACTTAGTATTCGTGCTACGTATGTTGACTTTAGCCAAGGCGTAGTGTACGGTAGCTAAGTGATGTCTTCCTACACCTCATATGATGAGATTAATTAGGACAAACACATGATTATGTTGACTGTAGCCAAGGGTCATGTGGGTGGGTCTAATTAATCATGAAATGACGAGTAGAACTTGACTGGTGCTTATGATATGTTGACTATAGCCAAGGTCATAAGTGCTAGGGGTAAAAACCATATCGGGAGTTTCAAGAGTTGAAATTTGCAATGAGATTGCATACCTTCTATGTGATAGTAGGATCCCGATCCCAAAGTGAGCAAGAGTTGCTCCCGGGAAAGTTTTGCACTTCACAATTAGCTAACCCATTAGGTGTCTAGAAAGGTGTCAACGGGGCTACGCCTTTGGGAAAACGAGGTTTATTCTAATTAGGTCCGTGCGAAAGCACGGGAAACCTCCCTCAAAGTACCGGCACTGGCCTGGCTGAACAGTTAGCAAAATTGTAGAATGTAATCAATCCCGGCTAATTTTCTTTTTAAAGGTTTTAAGGAAAATTTGATAAAAGCAGTGAGAGACATCGATTAGATAAGTAATAACCAATCTAATCTTTGCAATAGCTTTCGCTAAGTGTATTCTTTTCTCTCTTTTAAATGGCAGTTACCAATGACAAGACTTAAGCTTCTACTAGATAAAAACAAGCTGACTAGACCGAATTAAAAAAACTGGTTGAGGAACATTAACATTGCTCTCACATATGATAAAGTATCATATGTCCTCACTGCCAAGGCTTTGCCCACCCCAGGACCTGAATCTTCTACTGCGGATAGGGAAATCCACAAAACTTGGGATATTGACTGTGCTACTGCCAAATGCCTCGCGCTTGCATCGATGGACAATACATATCAAAAGCAACACGAGCAGATGGATGTTCAATCCATCTTTCTCCATACAAAGGAACTGTATAGGGAGCAATCTCGGACCCAGAGATACGAAGCATCTCGAAAGTTGTTTCAGATGCGGATGGCTCAAGGCACACCAGCAGGTGATCATGTTTTGAAGATGATAGCTCTTATAGAAGAGCTTGAGGACCTCGGATGGACAATGGATAACGAACAGTATACTGATATTGTTCTATAGTCTCTTCCCTCCGCCTTTGCTCCATTCATAGTGAACTTCAACATGCATGACATGGATAAATCACTACCCGAACTTCTCAATATGTTGAGAAGTGCGGAGAGCACGCTGAAAGTGAAGTCCCCCTCTATGCTTGTTGGACAATCATCCCATTCCGTCCCAAAAGCCAAGGCCAAGGGAAAGAATAAGAAGAAATTCACCAAACTGAGAGGAGGAATAAAGAAGGCAAAGGGGAAAGACAAATCCAAAGTTTCGGAGTCGGGGAAGGGAGAATGTTTTCACTGCAAGAAGACAGGGCACTGGAAGTGGAACTGTACTGAATACCTTGAACTCAAGAAAATGAAGCATGGTGATGCTTCAGCTTCAGGTGTGTTTGTGATTGAAAACTATTTTTCTATTAACTCTGCTTCCTAGGTATTAGATACCGGTTCAGGTTCTCATATTAGCAATTCTGTGCAGGCGTTGAGAAATAGCAGAGTTTCGAAGACAGGTGATCATACTCTCCAAGTTGGAAATGGTTCCAATATACATGCAGTTTCAGTAGGAGAGTATCACATAGGGTTGCCGTCGGGTTGTATATTGGTTTTGAACCCATGTTATTTTGTACCAAGTATGCTTTGTAATATTATATCCGTTTCTTTGTTAGACAATGAAGGATATCATTTTGCTGTGCAGCACAATGTTATGAACATTAAACTAAATCAAGAGTTAATTGGTTGTGGTACACTTAATAACGGGATATACGTCCTTAATCAACACACAGTTTTCAACATTAAACACACAAGTAAAAGAAAATTTTCAGAAATAAATGAAGCTTTTCTTTGGCATTATTGACTTGGTCATATTAATGAAACAGGACTAAACAAGCTTCATAAAGATGGATATTTAAAATCTTTTGAGTATAAATCTTATGCGACTTGCCAATCTTGTATCAAAGGTAAAATGACCAAAACTCCGTTTACTGGATACGGAGAACGAGCTACTGAGCTCTTAGACCTCATACATAGTGATATATGTGGGCCAATGTCTACACATACAAGAGGCGGTTTTTCTTACTTCATAACTTTTACTGATGATTTCTCAAGGTTCGGTCATGTGTTTTTAATAAAGCATAAGTCTGAAACTTTCGAGAAATTCAAGGAGTACAAACTTGAAGTAGAAAACCAAACAAGAATGAGGATCAAGATACTTCGATCAAATCGAGGTGGAGAGTACTTAAGTACTGAGTTCTTGGAGTTCTTAAAAGAGAATGGGATTCTCTCTCAGCTCACTCCGCCTTACACACCACAGCACAACGGTGTGTCAGAATGGCGGAATCGTACCCTATTAGATATGGTACGATACATGATGAGTGATACTGAGTTACCTCTCTCCTTTTGGGGGCATGCATTGGAGACTGCAGCTTTTCTGTTAAACAAAGTTCCAACCAAGACCATGTCTATCACTCCATATGAGATATGGTATGGGAAGAGTCCATCTCTTAAGCGAGTTAAGATTTAAGGTTGTCCGGCTTTTGTCAAAAAGCAGAATCCAGACAAACTCGAGACAAAATCAGTCAAATGTATATTTGTGGGATATCCAAAACATTCGTTTGGGTATCTATTCTACCACAGGGAGGAACAAAAGGTATTTGTTTCTCAGCATGCCACATTTTTAGAAAATGAGATTTTTCCAAATGATGTTGATGGCAATATGGTAGATCTAGAGGAGGTTCTAGAGACACAAGTTACAAATGACGACTTGGTTGAACCTGATATTGCAACAGAATCTTATGAGCCTCAGCCACTCCGTAGATCTGGTAGGACTTCTCGCCCACCGGAGAGATACTACGGTTTTCTCATTGATAGTGATAGAGAAGATTGCATCATGGATGATGATGACCCTGCTAGTTTTCAGTAAGATATCACGAGTGGTGACTCTGTGAAGTGGCTGGATGCCATGAGATCCGAAATGGAGTCTATGTAGACCAACAAAGTATGGACTTTGGAGAATGTACCCTCTGGGGTAAAACCCGTAGGGTGCAAATGGATCTTTAAAAGAAAGATCGGTGTAGATGGATAGGTGGAGACCTATAAGGCAAGGTTGGTAGCGAAAGGTATTCGTCAAAGACTAGAATTGGACTATGACGAAACTTTCTCTCCGGTAGCCATGCTTAAATCCATTCGGATCCTACTTGCTATTGCTGCTCACTACGACTATGAAATTTGGCAGATGGACGTTAAAACAGCATTTCTAAATGGTGATTTAGAAGAATGCATTTATATGGATCAGCCAGAGGGCTTCATTGACAGTGGGAGCGGCGGGAAAGCGTGTAGGTTGCTTAAATCCATTTATGGATTAAAGCAGGTATCACGGAGTTGGAACATCTGTTTTGATGATGTTATCAAAGAGTTTGATTTCATCAAAATTCCAGATGAACCTTGTGTTTATAAGAAGACTGTAGGGAAAACTGTAGCATTCCTCGTATTGTACGTGGATGACATTCTTCTAATAGGAAATGACATTCCTATGCTACAGTTGGTCAAATCATTCTTATCACTAAGGTCCTCCATGAAGGACCTGGGAGATGCCACGTACATTTTGGACATTCGGATCTATAGGGATAGATCCAAACGGTTATTGGGATTGTCCCAAACCAAGTACATCAACACAATCCTAAAGAGTTTTAGCATAGAAGACTCCAAGCGGGGTACCTTACCCGCTTGCCATGGAGTCATTCTCTCCAAGGATGATTGTCCAAAGTCTGATGAAGAGAGAGCTCGCATGAGCATTATTCCCTACGCTTCAGCCGTAGGATCAATAATGTATGTGATGTTGTGTACACGCCCTGATGTAGCTTATGCACTAAGTGTAGTAAGCAGGTATCAGTCGAACCCAGGGGAGAATCACTGGACTGCTATGAAGAACATTCTTAAGTACTTACGAAGGGCTAAAGAATTGTTCTTGGTGTATGGTAAAGGCGATCTCCAAATGGAGGCCTTTACCGATTCGAGCTTCCAGAGTGATAAGGATGATAGCAAATCTATCTCAGGTTTGCATTTACCCTCAACGGAGGGACGGTGGGTTGGAAGAGTTCCAAACAGGATAGCGTTGCAGACTCTATGATGGAAGCTGAGTATATTGCTGCAAATAATACTGCCAAGGAAGCCGTCTGGATGACAAAGTTTATCTCGGAGCTAGGAGTAGTTCCAACCATTATTGATCCAATATCTTTGTATTGTGACAATAATGGGGCTATGGCGTTGGCCAAAGAGCCCAGGTCCTATCAGAAGTCCAGACACATCCTGAGGCGATATCATTTGATTCGGGAGATTGTTGATCGCTGTGAGATCAAGATTAAGAGAGTAGATACAAAGGACAACACTGCGGATCCATTCACCAAGGCCCTCTCTCAGCCGCAGCATGAGCGACTATTTAAGATGTTGGGTATGAGATACGCCAATAACTGGCCTTAGTGCAAGTGGGAGATTGTTGAATATATGTATGCCCTAGAGGCTATTATATGATAGTGTATGTACTGGTATGTGTGTGTGTATTCAGAGGATAGTCTTGCTCGACATGATAGTATGCTATCTGGTTACTCTTTATCTTGACATGTTCACTTGATCATGCTTTATTCATTTGGTACATGTTGATAAAGCCCTTAGGATATTTGCTTGACTACAGGGATTATGATGTGGATCATACTAGTGGGACATCCGTAGTTTATAAGCATATGCTTGAAATGTTCCTAGTCATGGGTGTATCGAGACGAGGCATCGATATTCCAGAGTAGACTAGCGTATACGATTCTTGTCCCATATGATGGGCGATGGATGATCCCATATCCATCTGGTTTGCTGACACCAAAGATTGTATTCGGGTGCCCAGTAAAGACTGGGTACACTGAACGGACTCGCCGAGAACTCCTATGTGGTATTATATCTCACATCGGATAGCAGTTCTCAGGTGACACTGGTACAGGTTAGTCTGTAGACCCGAGATCATCATAGAGTCTTGTGTGTCCTCCCACTGTACTTTGATCTCCACCCGACCACGGCTCTACTGAGTCGTGCAAACAGGTGGGTTTTGGGTACAGTCCCGAGGCACATGGAGGCAATGAGCGATAGGAGGGGTTTCGTCTCTCCCGGTATAGGGAGTTGATGTTGCGCCATGCTCGATTGGCTATAACAGGAAGTCTCTGGCCAGGGCTGCTGAGATTTACTGATAAGTGTTATCAGTAGTTTCTTGATCTGTTATGAGCCATACACCGACATGACTTATTGAGTTATTAGGGTCGACATTACCATCCCTAGACTCGATATGCAACATATCTGATGAAGAGACCGGACTGTACGATAAGTGTTACCAGTTGGATCGACATGAGTTTTAACAGGTTTGCTTGTTCTTCTTCTGATCGTCTAATACCCGGGTGGCCGTTACGTTTAGCTGACCGCTTGCGGCTTGTGGGTGTTTGATATGATCATCACCTACTACTGGCGTATTGACGAGTCTCAGAGTCCCACACAGAAGCTTCCTAGCTCAGGCAAAATAATGTGGTGTGCATATGAGATATGCGCGGGAGCTTGATTAAATGCGAGTATATGATACCATATTTTAATCGGGCGTTTTCTATTGGTCGGGTCGTATGAGATATGACTGGTTTATTAAATCAAGTGTTTATTTAATATTTGACCTTTTATCTCATTTAAATAAACCTTTTCTTTATGATGTATGCATGGATATATGTGCATGTTGATGTGCATGGACACATACATACATTCATTTGTATCATAGGTGTTGATACATAGAAGATGGCAATAAAAGACTCACATGGTATATAAATATCTTCATATTTATTAGATTTTGACAAAAAGGAAAATGATTTAAATCATGGTTGACTATTCTTTGCATAACCTTAGTTGAACCATTGTTTCATTTCATTTGTTCTTTTAACTCATACACAAAATATCTAGATATTTATTAACCATAGTTTGGCATGAGATATTTATCTTGGGATATTTTATTTTCTATGCTCATTATCATTATCATTTTATCTCTCATGAGCTCAAGGTTGCCATCTTCTTCTTCCTCATCTCTCGTGCTCTCGTGATAATTTCTAGTGAGTAAGTGAGTAAAAAAGAAAGGGTTTTGAAGTGAGAAAACAAACCACACAATCATTCTATACTAGTTTAGCCTATTAGTTTAGAGTGTTAGCTTCACTTCTTCATTCATCAAGTGAAGTGATTTGATCAAAAGAATAATTTATAACCGCAATCAAGAACGGTGTCGCTTGGTAGCTAGCCGGTGTGTACCGGTCGGTCCACAGGGATTTTATGAATTTCCTAATTGCTCGTACGAGTTAATTCCGAACGGTGTGAACGGATCGATTAAAGCTAAAAACGAAATTAATCTAGATCTAAATCTTGTTAGGGTTAGGTTTAAGTTAAGTTTGGAAAGTCAATAAATCTCACCGCTTTCTATACCCATATTAAGATCCATTAGGAGTTATGGTAATTATTAATAAAGAGGATTAGTACCATCGGGACGAAACAGTGTTTCTTCCTCTAGGTTCTTATCCTTCCTTTCTTAATCCTTACCCTAACCTCCATGGAAAACACGCTCAACCGGGCCTTTATACTACGGTATCACCGCTACCTTGTGGGATAGGGTGCCGTAGGGAGCAAGGTGTGCATGTATGCATGGAGTCCTATTAATTATATATGATGGGCAAGAAAGGGGTGAGAGATCATCATCTCTCAAGCCTTCCCCAAAGCTAACCCTAACAAGCGAGGAGACTACTCGCTCATTAGGGAATTAAAGAACAGATCTAAACTATCTATCTAGGGCAAGGAATTAAATCTAAACTATGGCAAGAATAGAAATTACCTAGGGCAGATAATAAAATTAACTAGGTCAAATAAAAAGAACTACTTACAAATTGATGCTCTCCAAAAAGAATTCTGAATTTTATTAATGAAAGGAGGCATGACCTAATACAAGAATTTGAGTCTCTATTTATAGGACATAGAAAACCCTAGGTTTACAATCACCGCATGTATGGTTTTACAAAAATACCCCTAGGAAGACTAGTCAGCGCCGCCAGAGATTATGGTAAAATTTTCCGCCACTACGGGCTCAGCACGGCCGTGGAACCGCGGCCGCAGGCCAGGTTTGGCCGCGGTTTGTTGGAGATAGTGCCCTCATAGTCAATTATTGGATCGCAGGTACGTGATTGCAATGATTGCGGAGGACCTATCCCGGTAGGACAGTCTTACTCGAGATGATAGTTTGCTATCTGGTTTGCCTTTATCAATCGTGTTCATGTTCAGGTGACTGATTGCATGTTACACTTTGATAGAGCCCTTAGGATCTTGCTTTACTACCAACTGTATGAGGGCGATCATATACGTGAGAGTTGGGTAGTTTATATGCATATCCTTAATTGTGGTCCCTAGTCGTGGGAGTTTCGAGACAGGGCATCGATACTCCGGAGTAGACTAGTGTATACAGTCGAGACCCCGACAAGGGGCGGTGGCCGGTCTCACAAACCACTGGTGACAGTTGGATCACCTAAGATGTATACAGGTGCTCATTGGGTTATGAGTACACCGGACAGGACTCGCCGGGAATCTGCTAGTTAGTATTATATCTACCGTCAGATAGCAGTTCCCTGGTGACATGTGTACAGGTTAGTTCATCGACCTGAGGTCGTCATTTGTCTCGTGTGAGTTCCCACTGTGCTTTGATTTCTACCCTACCACGGCTCAAAGGAGTCGTGCAAACAGGTAGCTTTTGGGTACAGTCCCGAGCCATATGGAGGCACGTGAGCGGATCGGCAGGGGATTCGTCTCTCCCGGTATTGGGGGCGAGGTCGTGCTGTGTCTAGGAGAGCCATTACACAAATCCATGGCCATGGTAGGAGATTTACTGGTAGGTACTCCAGTAGTATCTCAGGGTGTATTTGGGCTTCACTCCGACACGACTTATACTGCTTCTGGGGGTCTGACGTTACTAGCCCCCTAGGCGGATATGCGATACTCATTGACGAACGGACCGGACTGTATATACATTGTCACTGTTAGGCTCAGTAGGGTTTTCGGAGGAGTTCGCTCATCGGTCTCCCTTGAGTTCGCTCCTCGGCCACCCTTGAGGTCAGTCCGTGGGCAGCCGTTACGCATTGCTAGTGCCGCTGACGGTTTGTGGTTAAACCCACTGCCAGGGTGCCGACGAGTCATTAGAGTCCCCCACAGACAGTTTCCCAAGTTCGGGCGAAACGTTGTAGAGGCCGTATGGTTTTATGGCAGGGTTCGGAAAATGCACGTGCGTTTACGCACGTGTTATTTTTCGGGCAGATAATACTGGTCGGCTTTGGTTTAAGCCGGATCCGAGTATTATATTGAGTAGGTATAATATCTTTGTCTCAGTTGCATTTGTATTCGGTCGTAATACAAATGCGGGTATATTTATACAGTTTCGGGGTTATCCTGAAAGTCGTTTCAGGATCACTTTTGGAAGTTGCCAGATTCCAGTTTTCTATCAGCCGTCTTTTAACATTCTGTTAAAGACGGATTTATCTTTTCTTCTGATATGAGTGAGTCATCATTCTAGAAGCTTCTAGAAGTGATGATAAGGCATATGACTCATTAGTGCATTAATGGTTTCATTAAAGGCATGATGAGGTGTTTAAGTGACTCATGGTTTTCATTAATGAGTTTTGTTTAGCTAAGGATATTTCTTCTTGATCTTTTGAGTGAGAAGCTTTCTTATACTCACCCTTTGCTCCTACACTCACCTTCCTCCTTTGATATATATATAGCCTCCTCTCTCTTTCTCATTCACACACTTGATTCAAGAGAGAAAAGATTATGATAGATATTTGGGGTGTATGGAATTCACAGATCATTTCATTCCATCACCCAATTTCCACGGCAACTTCATTAACCGTCCGTCCATAGCTTTGGACGGGACGAGACAAAGTCATCTACTCAATCTCTACATCATTCTTGGTCGTCTCTTTTAGCAAACTTGACGACCGAGTTGCCTCGAGTCAGAGGCGGGAGCCCGTTTAAAGAACCGATCATGTGGTGCCACTTCGACGATGGACTTGGAGATCGACGAGATCGGAGCAGCCGCAACGGAGCGTGGGATGATGGTTGAAGAACGAAGGACTCGGATCGTTCGGTACAATCCTTCTTCCCTCTTTGTAGATTGTTAGTTTAGCAATAATGGCAGATCCGGGTTAAAGTATACGATAGCGCCAAGTTTAAAAGTTTTATTCCGCATTTGGCGTCTGTAGACTGCCGGGGCGCTAACGTAGACTTACAGTGGTATCAGAGCCTCACCATTTTGCTATACTAACTTGTGCTAACGCGTTTAAAACATCGATCCGACCGAAAATCGAAAACTGCAAAAAATCACAATTTTCTTCACTTGACAGTTCTGTTAATTTTAAACGGTGTCAAAATTGATTTCTGGATATCTTAAAAATCCGAGCAGGTGATTCTAAGACCCACGACAAAATTTGGACTCGTGACTCCTCCAAGTTGCCGCGGAAGCGCGGCCAAACCCATGGTTTGGCCGCCCTTCCGCGGCCATGTGAGGAGCACATGCTCCCAATTTTTGCCAGTGGGTTCTAATTTGGATTTTGTGATTTTTGAGATATATAGTTTTGGCCCAGGTTTTGTTACTGTTCACCAGTAAGCAGTGGGGCCCACTTTTTGATATTTGGTTTTTGGTCGATCGAAATTTAAACACGTTAGTTCACAGTGCTTACATTATATCTCCGACCGGGAATGTCATTTGATCGGTAAACCGCGTTTAATTGCTATAGTTCTTTTAGACGGGTTTGCGAACGTGACATTCGCGTTGATGTTCTGTGTTGTGCTGTGATGTTGCGGATTTGTCGTGGTGGATAGCAGTGTGCAATGGTAGTACAGTTTGAGTTTATTAGTACATTTGATATTGCGGGGCGAGCGTCCAACATGTGGACTGCCGTCACTGCCTGTTGTATAATATTCTTTTGGGGCACGACCAGGTTGCGGTCGATGTACCTATTGTACTATTTTTCATTACTGTACTAGGTTTTACCCCGCGACGGAGTGCACGGATAGCCGGGTTCGGGAAAGCAACGGGTCCGCATCTCATGGCTTTGAGAGGCAGAGGGGCCCCACTTCAGAATTGGCAGACTATTCGCCGCACTCGTAGGGGGTACAGGTTGACCCAAGGTGGGGTGCCCAAGATTACCGGATTCCGTGAAGTGCCGGGTGTTCCATTCACTGTGCTGTGGGGACTGCCTCGCTTCAGGTTTTGGCGGGTAACTTGCCGCACCCGTAGGGGTCTAGGTTTCATTGCACAGGCTATCCACACGACAGGGGAACGTCGAGTTTCAGCAGCGGCTCTGTGAAACTCGGGGATCCCAGATATCTGTATTGTTCTGTGATGCTTATTACTTTTCTGTAATGTTGCTTATTATCACGCCTGGAGCGATTATGTATATTGGCTTATATACTATTAGATGTTGTATATGTTTTACACCCGCGCTAGTCCAGTCCCCGCTCTGTCGTTAGTTAAGTAACCTAACGGGTGATGACGGGACCCAGTGACGAATGCGGATGGCATATACGTACATTTTATTTTCGTTCTTTTCTGGTGTGATTGATTGATGGGACTGCGTTGATTCTGATCAATGCAAAGTAAAACAAACCTGTTTGAGTTGTTGGAACAATTTTAAAAAGTGTTATTGCAAAGACATTTTCTTTTGTTATGCATAGAGGTATTCAGTGGAATATCCAGCACCTCATTCGACGAGGCAAGGGCTGATATCCCTTCACCGGGAAAGACCCCTTGGACAGAAGTTTGCGTCAGGGTAATAACTTTACTATAGTCGATTACAAGTTGCTTTGCATAGCGGTATTCAGTGGAATATCCTGCACCTCATTCCACGAGGAAAGAGCCGAGATCCCTTTACCGGGAGTGACCTCTTTAGCAAAAGTTTTTCGCCGCTATATTTTAAAAAGCTATCAGGTTCCTTCAGCGATATCAAGTTCACTACGCTAAAGGTTTTTCGCCAAAAACCAGCCGTAGCCCTCCGTCACTTCTTTTGGGTATTTAGTAGTATTCAAGCTATGCATTTTAGCCAAAGTTAAGGCATAGTGTTTGGTAGCTGCTGGGTATTCAATTGTTGCATAGATAGATGAGTTAGTTTGGGACAGTCGTTCTGCCGATTGGCCAAAGTCAGGGGCATGTGCGGGTGGGTTCAAATTGACAAGATAGTGACGGGTAGAACTTGGCATGTGACTTATGACATTTTGACCAAAGCCAAGGTTATAAGAGCATGGGGCAAGAAAACAATATCGGGAGTTTCTAAAGAAACTGAAACTTGCCAAGTATGCGCATACCATCTGGAGTATGAGTAACGTGGATGCATTCCATCACGTTATCATGCGATGAGAGTTGGATCCCGATTCCCACTGATGAGTTGGTTTACTCTTCGGGTGATCCCGATTGATTCTTCTTTAGGTTTGGAGGAGAATTTGACAGGACAGTGGGAGGTTTCCGGATTAGATAAATTGATGACCATTCTGATCTAGGTTAGAGTGCACGCAGAGTGTTTCTTTTCTCTCTCTCTCTTTGGCAGCGACCTTTGACCGACCCTAGACTATGACTCAGTGACCAGGTTGACCGAACCTTCTTAAAATACTGGCTTTTGGATTGTCTGAGTTGCATAAGTCATTGCCACTCCTTCTTTTACCCTTTGAATTTCTCAGAACACCCGTATTACTACGGATATCCACTTCCATTGGATAGATCCATCGTATGGTTATATACGAACTCGAAGGGACTTCTTCGGGGATGGATCCAGGTTCAGGAGAAATAGAATTGGTTTATTCAGTTGTCTTTTATTATCACCTTCTCTCAGGTTGCGAGAGCTCCTTGGTTTAGGATAGCACACCTATTACGCTTATTGGATAGTCTTATTCCAAACCATAGGCTGGTGCCGAAAGGTAGGGAATGAAGAAAACCAATTAGCCTAAGTAGGGTGTGCAGAAGGTAATATGTAAAGACAAAATAAAGGGATTAGAAAGAGGGCAAAGTAAATTGCGACTGATATCATTCACGACCAAAACCGCGTATTTCATCGCCACTCCTATTTCACCTTTAAAAGAATAAGGTATTATTCAGTTGTCTTTTATCATCACCTTCTCTCAGTTGCGAGTACTCCTTGGTTTAGGAGGGTACACCTATTATGCTTACTGGATAGTCTTCTTCCAAACCATAGGCTGGTGCCGAACGGTAGGGAATGAAGAAAACCATTTAGCCTAACGATGGTGTACAGAAGGTAACGACTAAAGACAAATAAAGGGGATTTGGAGAGATGGCAAAGAGATATACGGTTGAAGTCATGAATTGGATTATGGAAGAGGCATTGCTATGAATACCAGGATACCCCTACGAAACATTTTCATGTTTCAGTGCATTGTTAAAGAAAAACTGTTTTCCCGATTAGATACTTACTCCAAGGGTATGTATTTACCAGGTTTCATTTTCATATCTGTATGGTTTTACAGATGATGAGTGGGAGTAAGATATTGGGAATTAGGTGATCATCCTCATTATATCGGAATTCGTTGTAATTGGTGATATTTGAGGAAATCGCCAGGGTACAGTTTTCTACCTACGACGCACAGGTTTTGAGTTGTTTAACTCAGCGGACTTATACAGAGTATTGTATGTTGTCCAAGTGTCCTTCAGGACAAAGGGGTAGGTCCTCGTACTTTGTTCTGTTTACTTATAACTTCTCTAGTATTTAGACGAGTGTTTCGTAGAAATACAAGGTCTAAGTTTTGAGAAGTTGTGGGTATAAGAATAAAGTGGAGAACCAGGTGTCACAAGTATCGGGATTCTTCAAAGAGATCGAAGATGTAGATTCTTGTGATTGGTATTCAGATGATAGTAATGGTTTTGAGAAACGTGTTTCTTTTTCAGGTTACTCATAATTGGATGGTTTCCTAAGTTGAGTAATGCTGAATAGCCTCTTTCCATTAAGTTGATATGCACTGGAGACAGCTGCATGGTTTGAATATGGTTCCAATTAAATAAGTGCCAAAGTTTCTGTATTGGATATAGAATGGATCGTACCTTAAAAGAAATTAAGGTATGGGGAGTTGTCCAGCTTATGCTTAAAACCAGACTCTGGATAACTCAGGGCACGTTTCTGTAATGGCTGTTTTGTGGGTTGACCCTGGCTATGACGAGGGTTGATATTCTACCATTTGGAAGATCAATAGTGTTATTGTTCTTGACTCGCCACAGTTTTAGTAAAATGGATCTTTTTCAGAAAACAGTAGTGGGAGTATGGTAGAACTGGAAGTGATTCCAGAACCGCGAACGATTACGGAAAATTTAATAGGACCTATACATTCAATCAGGTTTGACATTCCAATAGCCACTCCGCAGATATGGTAGGTAACCTCAGACACCCGAGAGGTACTTTGGTAGCCTCAAGGACGGTGACAGGGAGGTTCTTATCTACCCAGACTTGACACTACTGTTGTTCCAGGATATGAGACCCGGTAGGAGGGTTGTCGTAGTCAGTGGGAGCAGCGGAAGCATAGTGGGCAAGATGCTTATATCTATTTATAGACTTGAGCAGTTATAGCGGAGATAGATCGTCTAATTTTGATGTGACAGTCATGGGTTTGACTTCAATCAGAATAGGGGATGGATCAGTTAAGAAGGTAGTAGGATGTGATGTCATGGTATCTGGATGACATACACAGAGTGGGAAGTAAAATTCCTTTACTACGATCGGTTGTACCGTGGTCGTCACACAGTTGTTTCTCCAGACAGGACATGGATATAATATTTGACATTCTGGTTTCTGGATCTATGGTTTTAGATCTAGATTTGGGTGGTTTCCCAATGTGGGTACTTTGACAGATATTCTAATGGTTTTTAGAATAGTTGACTCCTAGCATGGTAGTGTACCTGCAGGTGATGGAGTCACCCTCTCTAAAGGTGTCGTATAGACTAAAGGGGAGAGGGATGTGCATGATTGGCAGATCACTTGCTTAGGCAATTGAGTCAATCATGAGATGTCAAGTACCGCACCAAATGTTGTTTTTGCACTAGATGCAATAAGTTTGTATTAATCCAATCCTGGAGAAACATAAGGAAGCAGTTTTAGAACATTGGTACATGTTCTACGGATTTGATAACGGCAGCCTCTTTCGGGAGACGGTTATCATTCCAGGCTTCAAAGGTAACATGGATGACAGAGTGATTGTCAGAGTTTTAGTTTTCCCTCTGACGAGGGACAGTGTTATGGACAGGTGGTTCCAGAGGATACTGTGGGTGGCATGGTGCCGGATACTGATTAGGTTCAGTGATCCATACAGTCTAAGAAGTTTGGATATAGTGTTCATTTATGAACTAAGGTCCCATCAGATATCCAGACATATTCTAAGACAGGTACTACTCAATTCGGGAGATGGTTTTCTCCGCGAACTTGAGATTATGAGAGATACAGAAAGAAACTTCTAGGCGGATCCACTCACTGAGGCTATTTTCTCGAACACAATAGTTTTACAAACGGGCTTTGTGAAACTGATTAGTAGAGGAGTTGGATGTTCGTTTTCACATGGGCTGTGAGTAGTCGACATCGCAATAATTAGCCTTGAGTGCAAGTGGGAGATTGTTGGAGATAGTGCCCTCATAGTCAATTATTGGATCGCAGGTACGTGATTGCAATGATTGCGGAGGACCTATCCCGGTAGGACAGTCTTACTCGAGATGATAGTTTGCTATCTGGTTTGCCTTTATCAATCGTGTTCATGTTCAGGTGACTGATTGCATGTTACACTTTGATAGAGCCCTTAGGATCTTGCTTTACTACCAACTGTATGAGGGCGATCATATACGTGAGAGTTGGGTAGTTTATATGCATATCCTTAATTGTGGTCCCTAGTCGTGGGAGTTTCGAGACAGGGCATCGATACTCCGGAGTAGACTAGTGTATACAGTCGAGACCCCGACAAGGGGTGGTGGCCGGTCTCACAAACCACTGGTGACAGTTGGATCACCTAAGATGTATACAGGTGCTCATTGGGTTATGAGTACACCGGACAGGACTCGCCGGGAATCTGCTAGTTAGTATTATATCTACCGTCAGATAGCAGTTCCCTGGTGACATGTGTACAGGTTAGTTCATCGACCTGAGGTCGTCATTTGTCTCGTGTGAGTTCCCACTGTGCTTTGATTTCTACCCTACCACGGCTCAAAGGAGTCGTGCAAACAGGTAGCTTTTGGGTACAGTCCCGAGCCATATGGAGGCACGTGAGCGGATCGGCAGGGGATTCGTCTCTCCCGTATTGGGGGCGAGGTCGTGCTGTGTCTAGGAGAGCCATTACACAAATCCATGGCCATGGTAGGAGATTTACTGGTAGGTACTCCAGTAGTATCTCAGGGTGTATTTGGGCTTCACTCCGACACGACTTATACTGCTTCTGGGGGTCTGACGTTACTAGCCCCCTAGGCGGATATGCGATACTCATTGACGAACGGACCGGACTGTATATACATTGTCACTGTTAGGCTCAGTAGGGTTTTCGGAGGAGTTCGCTCATCGGTCTCCCTTGAGTTCGCTCCTCGGCCACCCTTGAGGTCAGTCCGTGGGCAGCCGTTACGCATTGCTAGTGCCGCTGACGGTTTGTGGTTAAACCCACTGCCAGGGTGCCGACGAGTCATTAGAGTCCCCCACAGACAGTTTCCCAAGTTCGGCGCGAAACGTTGTAGAGGCCGTATGGTTTTATGGCAGGGTTCGGAAAATGCACGTGCGTTTACGCACGTGTTATTTTTCGGGCAGATAATACTGGTCGGCTTTGGTTTAAGCCGGATCCGAGTATTATATTGAGTAGGTATAATATCTTTGTCTCAGTTGCATTTGTATTCGGTCGTAATACAAATGCGGGTATATTTATACAGTTTCGGGGTTATCCTGAAAGTCGTTTCAGGATCACTTTTGGAAGTTGCCAGATTCCAGTTTTCTATCAGCCGTCTTTTAACATTCTGTTAAAGACGGATTTATCTTTTCTTCTGATATGAGTGAGTCATCATTCTAGAAGCTTCTAGAAGTGATGATAAGGCATATGACTCATTAGTGCATTAATGGTTTCATTAAAGGCATGATGAGGTGTTTAAGTGACTCATGGTTTTCATTAATGAGTTTTGTTTAGCTAAGGATATTTCTTCTTGATCTTTTGAGTGAGAAGCTTTCTTATACTCACCCTTTGCTCCTACACTCACCTTCCTCCTTTGATATATATATAGCCTCCTCTCTCTTTCTCATTCACACACTTGATTCAAGAGAGAAAAGATTATGATAGATATTTGGGGTGTATGGAATTCACAGATCATTTCATTCCATCACCCAATTTCCACGGCAACTTCATTAACCGTCCGTCCATAGCTTTGGACGGGACGAGACAAAGTCATCTACTCAATCTCTACATCATTCTTGGTCGTCTCTTTTAGCAAACTTGACGACCGAGTTGCCTCGAGTCAGAGGCGGGAGCCCGTTTAAAGAACCGATCATGTGGTGCCACTTCGACGATGGACTTGGAGATCGACGAGATCGGAGCAGCCGCAACGGAGCGTGGGATGATGGTTGAAGAACGAAGGACTCGGATCGTTCGGTACAATCCTTCTTCCCTCTTTGTAGATTGTTAGTTTAGCAATAATGGCAGATCCGGGTTAAAGTATACGATAGCGCCAAGTTTAAAAGTTTTATTCCGCATTTGGCGTCTGTAGACTGCCGGGGCGCTAACGTAGACTTACACGGTTCCGCGGCCAAATAATAGGCTTGGGTCTTGAAATTTCTTGGGCTGGCTCTGGTCTTGTTTGTCTTCCTACTTCTTTGCTTGGTTCTTCAGAATATCTTCCATTTCTCTTCCAGATCTCCAAAGTGAGTAATGCAGTGGACTTTTACCATTTGCTTTGTGTCAAAGTCTTGAACCTTGCGCTGCCTTGTTCTTTGTGAACTGATCTTCGTTTCTTTTCCAACTATAGGCTTGATCAAGATTCCTTCTATTTGTTGGTTGTAGTCTCACTTTTGTATCGCTTTTTATCTTTCTCACTGTTTTTGCTCCGAGAACCTGTAACCTGTAACTATGTAGCAGACATGGGTCAAAAGCGCCTGTTTATTTGTAAAATGCATAAGAGTGGGGAATATAATAATGCAATATTATGATATGAACAAATACCCCCAAACTTATCTTTTGCTCGTCCTCGAGCAAACCTAGTTTTATTCTCGACAAAATCATAACCTCACTTTCGCAGGGAAACGCGATTGTACTGAGCTCGTGTAACAAGCCATTAAACCTCTAGGTGTCCCTAGTAGGAGGAGTGTTGTCTCCTGAGGGTTTTCAGCGGATACTACCCACAAAATCCTATCAATTTGGCTCATTGACTTTTATTCTCCAATTAGGTTTTCTAACAACGAATTCTATTATCTTCGACTCAGAAATCATCCACCCATATTCTTCACGCTTCCTTATCATTTAACTTAAGATTATATATATTCTGTAGACTTACATAGCTTTCGGCATCTTTTAAGTTTTCCTTCTAGGGTTCTATCTCAACTTAGGAATTTTTATCATCTCTATTAAAGATATAAGTCCTATTCTTCATTCCTATCTCTCATCTAAACCCCAATCACATACCCCTACGTATGTGTATATATCACCCCTACACTTGGAAATTCAAATCAAGCAATCATACTCTTGTCCGTTGTCCAAAGCACTTCTTAATTGGTGAATTTTTAGATGAATTCTGCTTACACATCCTTCATGTGACCGTTAATACTTCTTGAGGTACCAACGACCGATTACAAAATGTGTTTGCACTTTAAAGCGTAATTCCTAGTCTTGTAACACCTAAGGCTTTAGCAGTGACTCCCAAACCAGTTGGTCTAAAGCACTAGGTGATGAAGCACCCTCGCTAAATATTTTTCTATTTTTGCAGCCTTAAGTAATTACAAAAACCAGTGTTCATTTTTTTTTCTTTATTCACACTTGTATATTTTATTTTATTTTTTTTCTTCGTACTAAGGATTTTAGACAAGAGCATTTCAAGGTCTCCTCTACTATTCCAAGTTTCACGGTGCGTGTTTGTGCAATTTGTAGGGTATATATTTTCATAATTTAGACTTAAGCTGGGAATTATTTTTCAAACTTATACTTTAATAAAAATATCAATACTCTTCCCTTGTTTTAACTTAGCCCAAGAAGTGAACTCAAAATTTGCCTATTTCTAAATAAACTACAAAGACATATACTTTCTACCGTTAAACTTTAAGAAAAGTTATTTTTAGGGTTTTTAATTTACAAAGTCTATGATCTAGTTTTTCCTAGCTAGTTAACCTTTTTGTCAAACTCAAGTCAATTATGGCCAAAATTGAATACTTTAATTTTTATAATTTTTGAAATTTTCAATTTTTTTATGGGTTTTAAAATAAGTATGCAAATGCCAAAAAAATGTACATATGAATGCGAAGGAAGAAGGCTTACCGAGCATACCCCCAAACTTAAATTTGATAGTGTCCTCACTGTCATGCTACACCAAGAGGGTTGAGAATGTCGGCATTCCCCTGTTTATTTATTTATAGATTTTTTTTTATTATTAAAAGAAAAACAAAATATATATACAACAAGGTTCCCCCAAACTTAAGTGAAACAGTGTTTCCACTGTTTAAGCGTTAAAGTTCAGAGTTAGGGAGGAGAAAAATCAAACTATACAAGGCCTTACACAGACCAAAAGTCAGCACCAACCATTCAAAAATTTTATCGTGATAATGGTGGGGTTGGTGAAAGAATGGAGTTTAAAGAAAAGAAATGAGAAGCACACGAGACCGTGTGGAGATAGAAACGGTATACGGTCTCGGTGGAGGAGAATGGCGGAGGGAAAAGAGAAATGGTAGTGGTTCTACTTCTTCGAGTGGAGGTTGATTAATCACAAAATCAGTATCGTTTAAGAATGCGAGTTCGTCGGCGAAAATATCTTCAAAACTTTCATCGAAGGTCCGATTGAACGTTTCAATCTCAAAAGGTGTCACGCCAGAATTCAACACACTTGATTGTTCAAAAATTACGGAGGTAGGAGACTCGTAAAGCTCATCTACCGTATTCTCAAAAGATTCAAAATCAAGTTGTGTTACTAAAATTATCGAACTCAAAATATCGGATTGTGATTCATCAACACTCGGTATTATTAAAGGAAGATTAGAAGAACCAAAGAAAGTGGGAATACGAACTTGAGGGTGGGGATGGAGTGTATAAATTAGCACAATTTGTAATGACCGATGTGGAAAAAGCGATTGTGCTAATCTATCAACCCGCGGAAAAATCAGATTAAATCCCTCAAGATTCGTGAGCAAACATGGGTACGTCGAACTTGGTATTGGAGATGAAAGCGTAACGGTCTCTTGCAAGGTCGGAACGAGGACGGAGGGAAGTGAGTGAGGAAGGGTATCAGTTAAAGATTTAGGAGGGTGTACACAATGAGTAGAGGGACAAGATGAATTGGGAAATCCGACTCATCAAACAAAACTAGTTCATCCTCAATAATTTCCTCAATATTCTCCTCAAAATTTAGTTTATCCATGCCATTATCATCAAAATCAAGACGCATATGAAGTTTGGGAGAAACATTTAATGATTCGGGATGATGAATTGGACATAAAATTTCAATCAAATCTACGGGTTCATCATCCAAAATATTCCCGGCGTCTATATCCTCAATCAAGTGAAAATCAATTTTTTCTGACACCTCATCAAAAGCATGGATATTTATCAATTTAGGTTCTAGAGTGGAGGTGTAAAGTTCAAAAGGATTAGGAGTGGTTTCACTCGAAAGGGATTCTTCACAATCTGGCAAATCAAGCACTACAAAGTCACACAACTCGTTAAATGTTTTATTTTCAACTTGTGAATCATTTGGGACAATCGATGGAAAACCGGAGTTGTGGGCTTCAATTGGGTATGAGTAGGTTTGATTTGGAAAGGTGTAGAACTCACTCTCTCCTCTCAAATTCTCACTCTGTCCAACTGCCTCCTCATACATTGGAATTTTTGGAGCTAGTCGGAAACTAGCTACCGGTTCACTAGGTTGCATAAGGGCGGCCATGGACGCATCCATATTCCTCATCATTTTGTTTGTTGCTAAAATATAAGCTTCCAACGACTGTTCCAAACTAGACATGGGTTGTGAAGGGGTTTCGGTAAAAGATTCGAAATTGTTTGGATACATGAAACTCCCAAATAGCTGTGTAGAAGCAATGTCTAGTGAAGGTGGGAAAGTCGGGTAGGACTGGTAGGAATTGGATGGTTGGACAGAAGTAGGATCAACATTTGCATAAAAAGGTGAATGGACTTCTTGATCCCTAGAACTGGATGTGTGGAGAGGAGTGAAAGATCGGTTACGAGATTGTTCAATGTGTTCAGCAATAGACATGGGTTTAGGAGGTACAATAGGACTCGAAAAATTAGTATCAACGTAAGACGGTGGTGAAGGTTGAAATGGTTGATACAAAGTGGATTGCAAAGTCGAACTGTTTCTCCTAGACGCTTCTATTCGATCTTTCAAAGAAATTTTGGGCATGGAGGGGTCGTTCTTAAATCGACCGAAACAATTCGCGTAAGAGGCAAAGTTTGGTTCGGGATACCAAAGTTCGACAAGAAATTTGTGAGGTGGTGTACCCATGATGTAAAAAGGAGAAGAAAAAGAATGTGGGTGGAAGTGAGGTGCACCGATTTCTTAGGGAAAAGTTGCAAGTTTTTGTAAAAAAAAATTCCCTTTTTTTTATGTTGTGCTCTTTGCAAAAAGATTTTCCGATAAAATGCTGTGACACAAATGCAATCAACCACAAATGCACAATCAGGCCTAGATCTAGGGTCATCTAGGTCAGCTAGACAGCTCCTAACTGTTCCAAAGGGCTAGAAATAGGACCTCAAACCGCCTCTTCACTGCCAATTGCGGCCAGGTAAGTGCCAGGTGAGTGGGAGGCTCTCCACTACAAGTAGTGGCCCTAATTAAGCAACCACTCGCCTTAGACACACTTGCCTAGACACCACAAAGTCAGGTTAGGATCAACGGCCGATGCCTACAACTAGTCCCATGTCCTATTGAGCTCGACGTCCTTAGGGCTGAGTCTAGTATTTTTTAATTAATGATGGTCAATGCATATGCCTTATGTGATTTCTGGGGTCCTGGGAAGGGTGATGAAATCCCCACCCAATCTGGACTGGTCTCAAGCCCCTTAAAGTCCGATTAAAAATATGCAAAACAGTAACAACCACTTGCAATCAAATTTTTTATTTTAAGCGCGGCGCAAAGAATCCTGCACAAAATCAGTTATTGGAAGGGGAAGAGATTTTTTTAGCGCAAAGAATCCTGCAGGAAAATCCACAGAGGAGATATTTTAGGTTGCAGAGGAAAGAGAAAGAAAAATTACAGCTCTTTTTCCAGAGGCTGACGTCACCTACTCGCAGCGCTTCCGCGGCCAGAGGGCACCTCGGGCGGCGGTTCCGCGGTGTAGGCAGCGGCTTAGATCCCGAGATTTTTTTTCCACGTACTGAATCGACCAAGCCGCGGCGGATGCGCGGTCGCAGGTGGCCTCCAGCGGCGGTTTCGCGGTCAACCGAACGGTTCAGATCCCCAAATTTTTTCTGTTCCTCTGTTTTGATTTTCCACTATTTTTCAGATCTTTGGTTTTCTGTTTTGATCTCTTGAGATTTCCAGATCCGAACTCGATTGTAGATCCTGCAAAATTCAAACAAAAATACCCTTCACAAAATAACAGAATGATAAATTTATATATATATATATATATATATTTTTATTTTTTTTTAATTTTTCAGTTTTTATGATTTTTCAATTTTTAGCTTAACCCGAAATTGCAAAAACAAAATAACACGCCATCCCAGGCAACGGCGCCATTTGATTTGATCAAAAGAATAATTTATAGCCGCAATCAAGAACGGCGTCGCTTGGTAGCTAGCCGGTGAGTACGGGTCGGTCCACAGGGATTTTGTGAATTTCCTAATTGCTCTTACGAGGTAATTCCGAACGGTGTGAACGGATCGATTAAAGCTAAAAAACTAAATTAATCTAGATCTAAATCTTGCTAGGTTAGCTTTAGGTTAACTTTGGAAAGTCAATAAATCTCACCGCTTTCTATACCCATATTAAGATCTATTAGGAGTTATGGTAATTATTAATAAAGGGGATTAGAACCATCGGGACAAAACGGTGTTTCTTCCTCTAGGTTCTTGTCCTTCCTTTCTTAATCCTTACCCTAAACTCCATGGAAAACATGCTCAACCGGGCCTTTATACTACGGTATCACCGCTACCTCGTGGAATAGGGTGCAGTAGGGAGCGGTGTGTGCATGTATGCATGGAGTCCTATTAATTATATATGATGGGAAAGAAAGGGGTGAGAGATCTTCATCTCTCAAACCTTCCCCAAAGCTAACCCTAACAAGCGAGGAGACTACTCGCTCATTAGGGAATTGAAGAACAGATCTAAACTATCTATCTAGGGCAAGGAATTAAATCTAAACTAGGGCAAGAATAGAAATTACCTAGGGCAGATAATAAAATTAACTAGGGCAAATAAAAAGAACTACTTACAAATTGATGCTCTCCAAAAAGAATTCTGAATTTTATTAATGAAAGGAAGCATGACCTAATACAAGAATTTGGGTCTCTAATTATAGGACATAGAAAACCCTAGGTTTACAATCGCCGCATGTATGCTTCTACAAAAATACCCCTAGAAAGACTAGTCAGCGCCGCCAGAGATTATGGTAAAATTTTCCGCCACTACGGGCTCAGCACGGCCATGGAACTGCGGCCTCAGGCCAGGTTTGGCCGCGGTTCCACGGCCAAATAATAGGCTTGGGTCTTGAAATTTCTTGGGCTGGCTCTGGTCTTGTTTGTCTTCCTACTTCTTTGCTTGGTTCTTCAGAATATCTTCCATTTCTCTTCCAGATCTCCACAGTGAGTAATGCAGTGGACTTTTACCATTTGCTTTGTGTCGAAGTCTTGAACCTTGCGCTGCCTTGTTCTTTGTGAACTGATCTTCGTTTCTTTTCCAACTATAGGCTTGATCAAGATTCCTTCTATTTGTTGGTTGCAGTCTCACTTTTGTATCGTCTTTTATCTTTCTCACTGTTTTTGCTCCGAGAACCTGTAACCTGTAACTATGTAGCAGACATGGGTCAAAAGCGCCTGTTTATTTGTAAAATGCATAAGAGTGGGGAATATAATAATGCAATATTATGATATGAACATGAAGCAAGGAGCTTTGGGCAAAAGGGCTTCGGGTGGATCGTCGTGAACTTGGAGGGAGCTTGAGCAAGCCGGTTCCAACTCGAGGAGATCCAAGGAGTCAAGAAGGAAAGTCTACAAAGGTTGTATCACTTAACTCTTATTGTAGATTTCATCTAGTATGTGATGCTAGTTAAGTGTTACCCTAACTTTCTAGTTCAATTCATGGTTAGTTTGCTTAGCACCCCCTTTAAATTTTTGTTATGGCATGTGTGATGCTTCCAAACCTTAGATAAGGTGCTAAGGAAACCCTACATACTCTGGAATATCGATGCCCTGTCTCGATACCCCTACGACTAGGAACTTTTTAAGGATGTGCTTATCAACTACCCAGGGCCCACTAGTATGATCGACATTATAATCTTGGTAGTTAAGCAAATATACTAAGGGCTCTATCAACATGTATAACAAAGAGCTGGATATAAATGTATATACGTTAAGATAAAGTCAAAACCAAATAGTTCAATATCATTTTGAGCAAGTTTATTCTGTGCATACATATGTCCCTGATGTCCAATATAAAGTACAATAATGGCCTTTAGGGCATACATATCTAACATTCGGTTATTTCAACGAGATCATGTTCTTTACGTTAAAAGTTTTCGCCAAAAACTAGCCGCAACCCTCCATCATTTTCTACGAGTAGTGCTTAGTATTCGTGTTGTGTTTGTTGACCTCGTCAAGGCGTGGTGTACGATAGCTTAGTGGTGCTTATTTGTATCATTAGATATGATTGGTTAGAACAGTCGTATGACCTTATTGACCTAGTCAAGGGTCATGCTGGTGGGTTTAATGAAATCAAGATAATGACGGGTTAAACTTGATTTGGACTCTTTGATTTGTTGACTTCGTCTAGATCACTAGTGTCCTAGGAGTAAAACCATATCGAAAGTTTCAAATATAAGAGAAACTTGGCAAGTATGCGTATACCTTCTTGAGTATGGTAATTTTGGTCGGTTTCCATCAAAGTTATCACACGGTGATAGTTGGGTCCCGATTCTCTCTGATGAGTAGGTATTACTCCTCAGGTGATCCCGACTAGTTCTCATTTTAGGGTTTGAAGGAGAATTCGAGGAGACAGTGGGAGCAAACCTAATTAGATATATTAATAATCCAATCTAATCTTAATAGAGTGCACGCTGAGTGTTTCTTTTCTTTCTCTGACAGCGACTATGATCCATCTTAAACTAAAACTCATAACCTAATTAACCGAACTTTTTTACCTCCGGCTTTGGATTGTCACGATTCACGACAAAGTCGCATATATCTCTGCTACTCCTACTTCCCCTTTTCTTTTCCCCGAAACATACTCTATCACTACGAAGATCCATTTTATTTGGATAAAACCATCTCGTATAGTTACATATGAACTTGAAGAAATTTATTTTAGTCAGAGGATGGCCATAGCTTCTAGAGAAATAGAATAGGATTATTCGGTGTTCTCTTCCCTTTAACTTCTCTCAAGTTGCAAGAGCTCCTTGCATTAGGAGAGTACACATATTATTCTTATTGGATAGTGTTCTTCCAAATCTTAGACTGGTGCTGAAAGGTAGGGAAGGAAGAAAACAAACTGGTCTGAGTGTGATGTGCAGAAAGTAAGATGTAGAGACATATAAAGAGATTGAAGTGAGGGCAACGAAAATTGCAACTAATGTCATGAATCAGGTATTGGAAGAGGCATTACTAAGAATACTTGGCCATCCTTTCGAAACATTTTCATGTTTCATTTTTCCTGTGCAGTTGTAATTGAAAACCGCTTCTCACTTATTCGTAATCTATGGGAGGGTGTGTGTGTGTGTGTGTATTTATATATACCGGATCCGAATCTCACATCTGTATGGCATTATAGATGATGAGTGGGAGTAGAATATTGGGAATTGGGTTATTGGATCCTTAATGTCACAATTCGTTGCAATTGGTGATATTAGGGAAATCACCAGGTTTTTGTCTGTCGACAAATATTTGGTTTTGAATATCCGTTGTTATGCACCATTTTTGAAAAACAAAACATCTGTACCTTTATTTTTTATAAAATGGGATATAATTTTTGAAAATTGTGTTTCATACATTTACCTTTATCAATTGAGGATATGGTAAGGTGCGTTGAATAACGGTATAGACGTTCTTGACCAAAATACAGTTTTTCAACTAACAACATACAGAGTTAGAGTTAGTAAACTATTAGGGCTTATACATTATAATGTATGTTGTTTAGTATCCATTGGGACAAAGGGGTGGTGCTCGTACTATATTCCGTTTACTTATGGCTTCTATGAATTTAGACACGTAATTCGTTGAAATGCAAGGTCCAAAAATTTTGAGAAGTTTATAAGTATAAGAATAAAGTAGAGAACCTTGCGTTGGAAGTATCAGAATTTTTCGAGATGATCAAAGATGCAGATACTTATGTTAGGTATTCCGTTATAGTAATTTTGAGAATTGTATTCTCTCTTAGATTACTCATCCGTGGATGCACTCCTTGATGAGTAATATTGTATGGACTTTTCCACTTTGGTTGTGCACTAAAAACAGCTGCATAAATTATGAATCTGGTTTCATCTAAATTAGTGTCTTTGTTTCTATATTTGATATATAATTGATTCATATCTTAACCATGTTAAAGTATATGGAGTTGTCCGGCTTATGCTTAAAACCAGAATCCAGATAAACTCAAGGCACATTTCAATAATAACAGTTTGTAGGTTATCCTAGGCATATACGAGAGTTTAATTTTCTACCATTTACAAGATCAAAATTTATTTTGTTCTTGACTCGCCATATTTTTAGTAAAATGCATTCTTTTCAAAAGACATTAATGGGAGTATGATAGAAATGGAAGTGATTTCAGAACCGTAAACGGTTACAGAAAATTTAGTTGAACCTAAAAATTCAACTGGAATCGATAATTCATTAGCCACTCCGCAGATTTAGTGGATAAGCTCGGCCATCGAGAGATACTTTGGTTTCCTCATAGACGGTGACGGAAGGTATGCATCATAACGATGATGACCCTAGCTTACCACTGCTGCTGTCCTTAACTATGAGATCTAGCAGATAGATGACTATAACGTCGTTCTAATTGACTTTAGAAGTGTACGTGTATATGACTCTATCAGAGGGTTATTGTATTCAGAAGGAGCAGCGGAAGCATGGTGGATAAGTTGCTTATGTTTATTTATAGACTTAAGCAGGCATGACAAAAATAGATCATCTAGTTTTGATGTAACAGTCATAGTGTTTGACTTCATCAAGAATAACAGTTGGATCTGGTAAGAAGGTTATGTAGGGAGTACTGTCTTGGTTTTTTGATGACATACTCCTGATAGGAGGTGATATTCCTATACTACGATCAGTTAAACTATAGTTGTCATAGATTTTTCTCCATATAAGATTTGGATAAAATATCAGGAATTTTGGTGACTAGATCTTTGTTTTAGATCTAGATTTGGGAAGTGTCCCAATCCGAATGCATTGACACTATTCTAAAATATTTTAGAATGGACGACTCCTAACATGGTGGTGTACCCGCAGGTGATGAAGTTACCCTCTCTAAAGAGATTTCTTCTAGACTATTGAGGAGAGAGATTTGCATGAATGACATATTACTTGGTTAGGCAATTGAGTCAATCATGAGATATCAAGTACCATACCAGATATTGTTTTTGTACTAGTTGCAGTAAGCAGATATTAAACCAATCTTGGAGAAACAATTGGAAGCAGTTATGAACATAAGATGAGGTTCTTGGTATATGGTAACGGCAGCGTCCTGAAGGAGGCGGTTATCGTTTAAGGCTTCCAAGATGACCTAGATGACATAGTGACTGTCAAAGTTATAAGTTTACTCTCTTCTGAGGGACATTATGTTAGACAAGGATCCAAGCGGATACTGAGGTAGGTATGGCGTAGGATACTAATGAAATTCGGTGGAAGATACAGTCTAAGAAATTTGTTGGATAAAGATGTTCATTTATGAACTTGGTCCCATCAGGTATCCAGAAAAATTCTAACACGGATATCGCACAGTTCGGGAGATTGTTGTTCTCCGTGGAGTTAAGATATAAAGAGATACGGTTGGAAACACTGGAGCGGATCCACTTACTAAGGCTGATTCTCGAACACGAATGTTTCGCAAACACGGTTTGCGAATATGATTAGTAGAGAAGTTGGGTGTTCGGTAACACACGGGCTGTGAGTATGCGACACCGTAATAATTAGCCTTAAGTGCAAATGGGATATTGTTGGTTATATTGCCCTCAAGACAATTATTGTAGTTGCGGGTAGGAGATTATGATAATTGAAGGAAGACCTGTACAGATAGAACAGTCTTACTCGAGATGATAGTATGCTATTTGGTTTGTCTTTATCATCATGTATATGTTTTATGTGGTATTGCGTATTAGTACTTCATGTTGATATAGCCCATATGATATTTTCTTGACTACTGATCATACAAGTGGGGATTAGGTAGTCTATAAGCGCATCCTTAAATGTCCCTAGTCGTGGGAGTATCGAGACTGGTTATCGAAACTCCAGAATAGACTAGCGTATACGTTTCTTATTCCCGAAAGAGGAGATGGCATGTCCCACAGCCATTAGCGTCCGGCACCAAAGATTTTATATAGGTGCTCATTAGCTTATGAGTTACACTGGACAGATTCACCAGGAATATGTTAGTTACGATTATACCGACTGTCAGATAGCAGTTCTTTGGTGGCATGAGTACAAGTTAGTCTGTTGACCCAAGATCGTCTTTTGTCTTGTGTGATTTTCCACTGTAATTTAATTACTACCCTACCACGGCTCAACTGAGTCATGTAAACAGATTTTAGTTGGGCGCAGTCTCGAACCGCATAGATGCAGTGAGCAGATTGAGAGAATTCGTCTTTCCCGGTATTGAGAGTTGATGTCGTGCGGTGCTCGGTTGGCCAATACCATAAGTCTATGGCCATGGAAGATGATATTTACTGATAGACAGATCAGTAGTTTCTCTATTGGTATTGGGCTTGATATCGGCATGACTTATTGGGTTATTAAGGGTCTGACTTTAACCATCCCTAGATCCGATATGCGATACTCTCAGATGGACAGACCGAACTGCACGGTAAATGTTACTGATAGGCTCAGTAGGAGGTTTGTACGGGTTTGCTTATCGATCTCCTTTTCGACGGATATCTGGGTAGCCGTTACATACAGCTAGTGCCACTGACGTGCTTGTGAATTATTTAGGGTTTGTTTAGTGAACTCGCTGCCATCGTATTGTCGAGTATTTAGAGTCTCACACAGAGAGTTTCCCAACTTTGGAGAAATGATATAGTTGCGGTACAAAGGTACACGCTCGGGTTCAATTAAAATTAGTGTATTTTATACATTGACGATAATCGGATATTTGATAATACTAGCCAGTCTTTTTAAAAGACGGATATTAAATTTGGTTTGATTTAATAAATTAATACATATATTAATATATGTATTTACTAAAATCATTTCACTTTATATTTATGTCACTTTTGAATTAAGAATAAAGAAAGGATTATTCTAAGTTTTTATTTACTTTCTTTTTTTTATTTCTTTATTTCTTTTGGGCACATTTTAGGTTTTATTGTTCCATTGAGATAACATATATCATACCACTCTCTTTGTGGTGACAAGTAGAGTGGAGAGAAATAAGATGGACACTTAGAGATTTGATAAAATCCTATGGTTGAGATTATTTCTAAGTTATGTTAAGTAATTCTATTATTTGAATTTCCTCTCATAACTTTTACAAGCTCTCTCTCATCTACTCTCTCTAGCCCTCTTCATCTTCCTCCCCTTTTGAAAGTGAAAAAGGAAAATAATTAAGTGAGAAAAATAATTAGAGTAAAAAACTATATACCTAGTTAACTTGATTAGCAAACAAGTTACTTGGGTTAACTTCTATTAAAGTTTGAAGCCATTGAAGAGAGCTCTCAAGATGGATGATCTATGATAGAGGAGGTTTTCACCAAGCTTGTTCACATCACTTAGGAGCACTACATGGAGTCCAGCACAAGTGCGGGGCATGTGAAGATGCAACAAGGGTAGCTTACATTCTAACTTTGTATGTTCTTATCAGTTTAACTTATGGTTTGATCCTAGTTAGAGTTATTGCTCTCTACTATTTTGAAATCTATTTTACCTACTAAAATCATTACCTAGATATCAAGGAACCCTTTCAGTGGTATCAATGCTTAGCCATAGCTTAAACTAGCTATTACGATAATACAATCTCGCGGTTTTCGCGCGCTAATTTCATTCGCAAAATTCAGGGTGCTCTCGGTTTTGGCCTAGCCCATGAGGCCACCTTGTGGTGGTTTCGAGGGTGGTGCCCCTTCCCTATGCCCCCCAAGTTGTGTTTGATCTTTTGTATGCCCTCCCCGCGGTGTTTCACATGAGTTCCAAGTTCGTTGGGACTCCCGGTTTGGCCAAAAAAATTGGAATTCTAGTGTATTTTAGTACACTTGATTTTTGAAGATTAGTAAATTGAAGTGTTAGCTAAATTTTTGCGAGATTATAATATCATAATCTTTGTGCGAGTGCTTGCGACTATGAGTGTCATAACGTTTGGTAAAACGTCGTCTAATAGCTATAGGTATTAATTAGACGGGGTTACGAAATTGATACTCGCATTGTTATTCTCTGATGTTTATTGATATGTTGCTTGTGTTGAAATATTGTGGTCTTCGTGGTGAATAGCCGGGGGATTTTGGAGAGATGGGTTTTTATGTTTCATTTGTATATTCATATTCGGGGTGAGCATCCAAGATGTGGCCATCGTTTCCACAGTTGTGTAATATTCTTTTGAGGGGCTCTTCCATGTTAAGGTTGTGTCGCCTATGTATTGTAATATTTCATTTATTATACCTAGGATAGACCCAAGAGGAGTGCTCAAGTAGTCGGGTGCTAGAATCTAACGGGTGTCCATCTCAAGGTGATGAGAACGGGTCACCTCATTCTAGCATCGGCGGGAGTACTTGTCGCACTCATAGGAGTCTGGGGGATAGGGTTTAGCTATTCGCATGACCATGGAAATCCATGTTTCATTTTTGGGCTAACTTGAAACACGGAATTCCTGGATGACCCTCTATTTCATGTTGATTGCTTCTGCTGCGATGATGCTATATACTATAATGCGTGAGATGAATGTTGTTATATATATATTTCTATATATTAGAGGCTATATATATATTGAATCCACACTAGTTCTGTCCCTACCCTACCGTAAGTTAAGTAACCTTACGGTGAAAACCCGGGATCTTATAGCGAATGCGGATAGCATATATGTGCGTATTATTTTCTTTCCTTCTGGTGTGATAGTATAGATGATGGGACAGCATTATATGTTTAATGCAAGGAAAATAAATCTAAATGATGTTGTTGGAACCAATTTTTAAAAAACTATAGGCGTGCTCTTTTGCTTTGCATAGCGGTATTCAGTTATGAATATCCCGCACCTCATTCGACGAGGGAAGAGCCTTAATCTCTTCACGAGGATTTCGCTCTTAAGCAAAAGTTTACGTTACTATAGTTACTTGATTTTCTTCAAAATTACTCGTTTTAAAAAGCAGAGCCTAAACCACTCCTTTTCAAAACTGTTCGGTTCCTTCAACGAGATCAAGTTCATTACATTAAAGGTTTTCGCCAAAAACCAGCCGTATCTTTCCGTCATTTCCTACGAGTAGTGCTTAGTATTCGTGCTATCGTGCTATATTTGATGACCTCATCAAGGCATAGTGTACGGTAGCTGGGTAGTGTTTGTTTGTACCCTTAGATGCGATTAGTTAGGACAGTCGTACAACCTTATTGACCTCGTCAAGGGACATGCGGGTAGGTTCAATTCAATCAAGATAATGACAGGTTGAACTTGACTAGAACTCTTTGATTTGTTGACCACATTAAGATTAATAGGGTTCTAGAGGTAAAAAATATATCGGGAGTTTCAAATATAAGGGAAAATTGCCAAGTATGCGCATACATTCTAGAGTATGGTAATTTTGGTCGTCTTTTGTCAAAGTTATCACACAATGATAGTTGGATCCCGATTCCCACTGATAAGTAGGTATTACTCCTCTGATGATCTCGACTAGTTCTCCTTTTAGGGTTTGAAGGAGAATTCGAGGAAACAGTGAGAGCCATCCTGATTAGATATATTAATAAACTAATCTAATTTTGATAGAGTGCATTCTGAGAATTTCTTTTCTCTCTCTAGCAGCGATTATGACCCACCTTAAACTAAAACTCATAACCTAATTAACCGAACTTTTTTACCTCTGGTTTTGGATTGTCACAGTTCATGACAAAGTCACATATATCCTTACCACTCCTGCTTCCCCTTTGCTTTCCTAAAAACATACCGTATCACTACGAAGATCCATTTTATTTAGATAAAAACATCTCATATAGTTACATACAAACTTGACGAAATTTATTTCAGTCCGAGAATGGCCATGGGTTCGGGAGAAATAGAATATGATTATTCGGTTTTCTCTTCCCTTCACCTTCTCTCAGGTTGCAAGAGCTCCTTGCATTAGGAGAGTACATCTATTATGCTTATTGGATAGTGTTGTTCTAAGCCTTAGGCTGATGCCGAAAGGTAAGAAAGGAAGAAAACCAACTAGCCTGAAATGTGATGTGTAGTTTGTTGTGTACAACAAAAAACTAAAATGAGAGGCTCACGGTGAATGTATGTCTTAGCACCTCTACTAGGGTTCTATGAGTATCAAGTATGCAATTTTATAAAATCTATAGGTATAAGTATACTAAACAATAATCGAACTAGATAACTAGGGTTTCAAAGTATAGCAAGACAAGTTCTAAACTAAGTGAAAAGAAACTACAACCATTGTAGTCTAGTCCTTCACTTCAAATACTCTGAGTAGTAGTCCTAGAACTCTTCTTTAACTCCACTTGAAAGATGGAACGGGCTTGCTCGAAGGCTTTGTTGTCGAAGATGATCCACCTTGAGGAAACTCACACTCAAGCTCACACTTCACTAATCAAGGTATTAGTGAAGAGAATAACCTATACTAATTTGCTAGAGTAGTGTAGGTTGATGAAGTAGGGATTTTGCTCACTAAAAATCTTTCTTTTCTTAAACTAGAAAGAAAACTTAAGAAAAGAAGAAGATGAACTTACAAGGATGAGTGTGAACCTTGAGGAAAAGATGAGATAAAGAAAATGATTAAATGTATATGAATAAAACAAGAATAGAAGATGAGTCATGGCTTCTCAATACTTCTCTAAGCACCTAAAATAATGACTCATTCTTCTTTTCTTTGTTTTCATATATATATATTTATCATTATCTTCTCATCTTTTCTCTAATGTGATTCTCACACATCCTAGTTCTATGAATCATCAACCATGAAACAATAAGTGTGTGTGTATATATAAATAAATATATAAGGAGAAGAAAATCTTAAGTGAGCTTAATATTAGTTTATATATATATATATATATATATATATATATATATATCAAATTATTAAATCACCACTTGATTCAATAATTCGGTTATCTCATATATAACCTGGCTAATATAAATATATATATATATATATATATCAAATCATTGAATCAACACTTGATTCAATAATCCGGTTATATCATATAACACTAGATTAGAATACGGTATCATATACTCGTATTTAATCAAGCTCCCGCACATATCTCCACATATGCCCTACTTCGTTTCACTTGAGCTAAGAAACCTCTATGTGGGACTCTAAAAACTCATCAATACGCCGGCAGTAGGTAATGATAATATCATATACCCACAAGCCATCAACGGTACTAGATAGATGTAACGGCTACCCAGGTATTGATCGAATAGAAAATCAACAAGCAAACTTGTCCAAACTCCCGTAGAGCCTATAAGCAACACTTATCGCACAGTCCGGTCTTTTCGTCTGATATGTCGCATATCGAGTCTGGGAGATAGAATCATCAAACCCTACTAACTCGATAAGTCATGCTGATGTGTGGCCTATAACCTTTAACGCTCATCAGTAAATCTCATCAACCTTGGCTAGGCACTTGCTGTTATAGCCAATCGAGCATATCACAACATCAACTCCCAACACCGGGAGAGAAGAAACCCTTCCTATCACTATTGGGTTATGCCAGCGCCCTGGCCATCTACTGTGGCCGAATGCGGAACAAAATTTTACAAAACTGGCGCTAGAACAACCCCATAAAACGGATCGAACCATAAACCCTAAAAGCTAGGAAACATATAGAGGACTTTAGAAAGGTTATACCGAATGATCCGTGTCCATCGGTCTTTAACCATCATCCCAAGCTCCTAGAGGCTTCCATGATCAATCTTGATCTCCGGTCTCCCTCCATCGAAGATGATCCACCTGAGAGTCTATGAAACGAGCTTCAACCTCATAGCCGAGATAACTAGGGTATCTAGTTCGCTAAACTAGATATCCTAGAAGATGTAGAGTCTAATGATGGATTGATTTGTCTCTAAACACCCTAGATTTCTCAACACATGAGACTTTTACGGTAGATGTAGAGGAAAAAGAAGCATGAGGATGAGAGTGTGAAGCAACTCAAGAAAAATGGCTAAGTGTTGTGAGCATTGAAAAATGAATCAAGTAAAGAAAATATCTCACAACCCCACAAATATCAAGCATGCCTCAATAGTGCCACCATGAGTCACCCCATGAGTCACTACATGAGTCGCCACAAAGCCATACTTGAATTAAAGCCAAGGACACATCATCCTCCACCTCAAATAACCATTTAACAAAATGGTTATTAAACATAATGAGGTGTCTTCTTCTAGAAGCACCTTGTAATGAATTAAAAGAATACCCCTCATCCGTATATACATACTCGTATCCGTATTGCGACTAAATACGAATGCAATGAGACGAAAATAATCCAACAATATAATATTAGAATCCGGCTTAAACCAAAGCCACTAGTATAAACCGTCTGAATCATAATACGTGCACAAGTGCACGTATATGATCGAACCCTGCCGTAAAACCATACGGCCTCTACATCGTTTCGTCCGAAGCAGAGAAACCGTCTGTGTGGGACTCTAAAGACTTGTCAATATGCTGGCAGTGGGTTCAACCACAAGCACGTCAGCGGCACTAGCTGTACGTAACGACTACCCAGGTATTGAGTGAAAGGAAGGCCGACGAGAAAACTCATCCTGACCCCTACCGAGTCTGTCCGTGACAATATCCGTACAATCCGATCTGTTCGTCTAAGAGTATCGCATATTGAGTCTAGGGGGTGGATAAAGTCAGACACTAAATAACGCGACATTTTGTGTCGGTATGAAGCCCATCACCAACTGAGAAACTACTGATCTAAATCAGTAATTCTCAACTACCTTGGCCAAGGATTTTTGGTGATGGCCACCCATGCACAACGCGACATCAACCCCCAATACCGGGAGATATGAATCCCCAACGATCCGCTCACTGCTTCCATGTGGCTCAGGACTGTACCCAACTAAAACCTGTTTGCATGACTCCTTTGAGCCAAGGTAGGATAGTAATCAAAGCACAGTGGGAACTCACACGAGACAAATGACGATCTCAGGTCGACAGACTAACCTGTACACATGTCATATCTCATAATAGGTATAATACCAACTAGTAGGTTCCCGGCGAGTCCGTCCAGGGTACTCATAACCTAATGAGCACCTGTATACTATCTTAGGTAAACAAACTAACACCAATGGCTTGTGAGACCTGGCCACCGTCCCTCATCGGGGTCTCGATAAGTACACACTAGTCTACTCTGGAGTATCAATGCCAGTCTCGATACTCCCACGACTAGGGACATTTAAGGATGTGCTTATAGACCACCCAGCTCCCACGTATATGATCGTCATCATAATGCTGGTAGTCAAGCAAGAATCCTATGGGCTCTATCAACATGTAATAGTGATCTGTAATACCACAAAAGCATGTACATGATGATAATGGCAAACCAGATAGCATACTATCATTTTGAGTAACAATATTCTATCCGTATAGGTCCTCCCTCAATCATCATAATCACCTGCCTGTGATTACAATAATTGCCTTGAGGGCACTATAGCCAACAAAAACCATCTATTTGCACGACTCATTTGAGTCATGGTAGGAAGGAAATCAAATCACAGTGGGAACCACACAAGACACTATGATGATCTCGGGTCTACAGACTAACCTATACAAGTGTCACCAGAGAACTGCTATCTGACGATAGGTATGGTACCATCTAGGAGTTCTCAACGAGTCCTGTTCGGTGTACTCATTCTCCAATGAGCACATGTGTACAATATTTGATGTCAAACACCAATGGTTATGGGATCAACCATCGCCCCATACAGGGTCAAGAAACGTACACACTAGTCTACTCTAGAATATTGATGCCCTGTCTCGATACTCTCTCGACTAGGAACTGTTAAGGATGTGCTTGTAGACTACACAAGCCCTAGTAATATGATCTGCATCATAGTCCTGCTAGTCAAGCCAACATCCTAAGGGCTTTATCAATAAGTATCAAAGAGACAGTAAACTAAAACAAGTGAACATGTTAAGATAAAGAGCAACCAGATAGCATACTATCATGTTGAGTAAGAATCCCCTCTATATATATGTGTGTGTGCGCGCGCGCGCGTGTGCGTGCGCGCGCGTGCGCGCGCCCGCGAAGCATCCACTATAATATACAATAATGGCCTCTAAGGCATACATATTCCTAATAATCTCCCACTTGCACTGAGAGCGGTTGTTGTAGTATCGTATACCCAACATTCTAAAAATTCTCTCGAACTGTGTCTGGGGAAGGGCCTTTGTGAGTGGATCTGCCGTGTTGTACTTCATATCTACTCTCCTAACCTCGATCTCACGGAGATTAACTATCTCCCGGATCAGGTGAAACCGCCTCAGAATATGTCTGGATCGCTGATGGGACCAGGGTTCCTTGGCCAAAACCATAGCTCAATTGTTATCACAATACAAAAGTATTGGATCTTCAATGGATGTAACCACACCGAATTCAATAATGAACTTCTTTATCCAGACAGCCTCTTTAGTAGCATCGTTAGCAGCGATGTATTCAGCCTCTATCGTCGAGTCTGCAATAGTATTTTGCTTGGAACTCTTCCAACATACCGCCCCTCCATTGAGGGTGAAGACAAAACCCGAGATAGACGTATTGTCATCCTTATCACTCTGGAAGCTCGAATCGGTAAAGGACTCCACTTGGAGTTCTCTGTTACTATACACCAAGAACATTTCTTTAGTCCTTCTTTAAATACTTAAGAATGTTCTTCACAGCTATCCAGTGCTTCTCCCCTTAGTCTGATTGATACCTACTTACTACACTAAGTGCGTAAGCTACATTCGGTCTGGTGCATAATATCGCGTACATGATAAACCCAACTGCAGAAGTATAAGGTATCATGTTCATGCGAGCGCTCTTCAAATCAGTCTTGGGAGACATCTCTTTGGAGAGAGCGATTCCCGAAAAAGTGGGTAAATTACCACGCTTAGAATCTTCCATACTAAACCTCTTTAGTATAGTGTCTATGTACCTGAATTAGGACAATCCCAACATCCTTTTAGATCTATCCCTATAGATCTTTATCTTCAGGATGTAGGAAGTATCATCCAGATCTTTCATGGAGAACTTTTGTGATAGGAAGAGTTTGATTGAGTGCAGCATAGCAATATCATTTCCTGTTAAAAGTATGTTATCCACGTACAATACGGGGAATAAGACCATACTCTCTACTACCTTTTTATATATACATGGTTCATCTATGTTTTTGATGAAGTCAAACTCTTTGACTGCTACATCAAAATAGATGTTCCAACTCCGCGATACCTGCTTTAATCCGTAGATTGATTTAAGCAGCTTGCACACTTTTCCACTACTCCCACAGTCTATGATGCCCTCTGGCTGTGTCATATACAAGCTCTCTTCTAAATCACCATTTAGAAAAGCGGTCTTGATATCCAACTGCCAGATTTCATAGTAATGGTATGCAGCAAGAGCAAGTAGGATCCTGATGGACTTAAGTATAGCTACTGGAGAAAAGGTCTCATCATAGTCGACACCTGGTCGTTGATGAAAACCTTTTACTACAAGTCTAGCTTTGAAAGTCTCAACCTTTCCATCTTCACCAATTTTCTTCTTAAAGATCCACTTACTCCTAATAGGTTTTACCCCTTCAGAGGTAACTTCCAAAGTCAATACTTTGTTGGTGTATATGGATTCCATCTCGGATCGCATAGCATCCAGCCATTTCATAGAGTCCCCACTTATGATGGCCTGCTCGAAACTAGTCGGGTCGTCATCTTCCATGATGCAATCCTCACTTCCACCATCTATGAAAAAACCGTAGTATTTCTCAGGTGGGTGAGAAACCCTACTAGATCTGCGGAGTGGCTAAGCTTCATCGGGGACTATTGAATCCTCTGAATCTACCAAATTATCAGTTGTAATTTATGTATCTGGAATTTCTTCCAGCTCTACCGTGCTCCCACTAATTTCTTTTGCAAGAAATTCTTTTTCTAAAAAAGTAGCGTGTTGAGCAACAAACGCCTCCTGTTCCTCGGTGTGGTAGAATATATGCCCTCATGAATGTTTGGGATATCCAACAAACTTATATAAAACAGACATTGCCTCGAGTTTTTCCAGATTTTGCTTTTTAACATAAGTCGGACAACCTCATATCTTAATGAAATTAAGATATGGTCTCTTCCCCTCCCATATCTCATATGGAGAGGTGGGCGCAGACTTGGTAGGAATCCTATTCCATATATAAGCAGCTGTTTCAAGCGCAAATCCCCAAAAGGAAATAGGTAACTCGGCAATACTCATCATAGAGTGCACTATATCAAATATGGTGCGATTCCTCTGCACCAATACACCATTGTGCTGTGGTGTAGATGGAGGAGTAAGCTGAAAGAGAATCCCATTCTCTTTTACATAATCTCAAAATTTCGTTCTTTAAGTATTCACCATTGTGATGTGGCCTCTTCTATATTTTTCTTTTAACCCTAACCAAATTTTCTTATATAAATTTTTTTCTAAAATCAAACCCTAACTTTCACCAAGCTCGAGCCCGGCCCAAACCCACGTACCCATTCCCCAACCTGACCAGACCCGATCCGTACCTCCTTTCCTTCTCCTTCTCTTCCTCCTCTCGTACCTTTCTCTCTCTTCTTCTTCTTCTCCTTCTTTCTCTTTTCCCACCTCGATCCCACGACTCCCCTCCTCTCTCGCACTCGACCCCGACCCGGTCCTCATCGACGCCGCGCCCGATCCTAACAACCTAAGATCTCCTCCTCCTTCTTCCCGTTCTTTCGAATTCAAAAAATAAAGGGGCCATCACCTTCAAAGACTCTCTCTTTCCCTCTCGTTCTCTCTCTTCCTCAACCCAACGGTCACCTCCCCCTCCTTCTTCCTCGTCCTCGCTAACGCGATACGCACTCCCCACGACGAAGACTACGCCAGACGAACCCCGAGATTCCCTCACCTACACCCTCATCTCCCCCAACGACTCTCTCTCTCTCTCTCGATCACTCTAAGTCTCATCGTCTCTCTCTCTCTCACCCTCTAAATAGCTCTCTCCCCTCCTCTGCAATCCTAGCCCCAACCACCGCCGATCGCCTCCTCTATCTCACCTCTAAACTCCGACCACTACAACCTCACCGCCAACACCACAAACAGCACCTCCGCAGCCCCACATCTCTCTCTCTCTTTCCCCACTGTAGTTGCCGCGACGGGCAACTCTGGCCAAACTCGAGCTCCCCCACTGCTCCCCTGAACACTACCGTCGCCTTACCTCACCGGAGTTCTCTCGGCGACCCAACCTTCTCGACACCAGCATCATTGTCGCCATCATTTCTCTCGACTCTTCACCCAGCTCTTCCATCCGCCTCACTGGAGCCTTCGCCTACAATACCGTAGGCCGACCCCTGAGCACCTCTGATGAGCTTCCTTACCTCACCACAACTAACTGCATCCCCTTCTTACCAAGCCCACCTACGTACCTACCTCCGCACCGGCACCGTGCCACGACTGCACCATCGCCGTGCCCAGCCCCGTGTCTCCCGCATGCTCCGACATATCGCGGATCACGGCTCATGCCTGCTTCATTCCCAGCACCGTGTTCAGTAGTGTTTAGTACCATGTCGTGCTGTGCCACACCCGCACCACGCACTGAGTCAAGACCGTGCCCGGCACCGTGTCACGTCCGCGTCATCACCACACCCACTACCGTATCATGCCCGTGTCGCCACCGCGTCGAGTACCGGGTCACCACGCATCGCACATGTGCCACGCACCGTGTCCAGCATCGTGTTTTCTCATGTGTCGTAATGAATCTTGCACATGGTGTCGCTTCTATATCAACGACCGAAGGCAATTGAAACCTCACTTGCTTTAACTTGCTATGTACATAGATCTATAACTTCATGTTAATATTCTACTAGTTCAATTATTGCGAATCTGTGTTACGTAGTATGCTATCACATATATTTTGTATGCCATCTTCGTATTAAATCTAAAGTTTTAGTTTTGAGAACAAACAGATCTAAAAACTTCATGTTAATATCGCTTGGAAGTTGTAAATGTAGGGCTACTAGGCACACTAACGAGGCTCTACAAGGCATCGACCATGCCAAAATAAAAATTTTATGTGCCGAATAACACTAAGCAAGATCGTAAACTAGAGTTTAGGCGAATCATATAGCAAGTAAACAACTTTACTCTAAAGGGATACGAAATACAACCTTTGTAGATCATTCCTCCACTTCTTTAGCTCCTTGATGAAGTCCCTTCGCTGCGATCGTGGTTCTCCCGGACCCTTGCATGGCTTCACGAGGCGAAAGGTGCGACCTTGCTTGAAGTCTCCGAGGCCGAAGATGATCTACGTCGAGAGAATTCCGACTCAAGCTTCCACTTCACTAACTTGAGAATTAGTGAAGCAAACACCCTATACTAAAGTGCTAATCTAGTAGAGGATGGAGAAATAGGAAGTGGGTTCTCTTTAGAATTTTGTTTCTCACTTTCTTTCTCACTTTAGATCAAACCCTAGCAAGCTTTTCTCTTGCTCAATGAAGAAGAAGAAGATGAACAAAAGAAAAGAACATGAGGATAATGATTAAGTGAGTATCCTAACCATGGTGAGCGAGTATCATATACTAACTCTTGTAGAGACATAACCATAGCTAATCTAGATGGTTAGCTTAAACAAAGATCTAAGGTAAAACAAAACAAATGGACTTTTTCAAAGCAACCACAAGCTTCATGGTTATGAAAAATTCCACTAATTTGAAATTACCTTAAATAAATGTAAACCGCCATTTAAATATAGAATGGTGTGTGTCTTGTACACCCATGTTTAGTGTATCATCAACCATGATACAAAAGAAAACACTTTTAATATATATATCATATATATATATATATATATATATATATATATATATATTCAAGTGTGCAAGTATGAGAAAAACCCTAAAGTGAACAAGTGTTAGTAAATGTAAACTAGTATATCTAATATACAATTATACACTTAATCATTAAATCAACACTTGACTTAATAATCCGGTCATATCTCATATAACCGACTAACATTCATCGTATCGACTTATCGAATCAACACTTGATTCGATAACCCGGTCATATCATATATAACCGACCGATACAAAAAGTCGTGAGAATAGAATACGGTATCACATACTCGCATTTATTCTCGGTCCCGCACATATCACATACGTGCTCCTATTTCGTTTTGCCTGAGCCAGTAAAACCTCTGTGTAGGACTCTAAAGACTCGTCAATACGCCGGCCGTAGGTGATGATCATATCAAGCACCCACAGGCCGTCAGCGGTACTAGCTGGACGTAACGGCCATCCGGGTATTGAGCGATCAGAAGATCAGCAAGCAAGCCCGCTCCAACTCCTGTAAAAGCCTGCCGGTAACACTTCCCGTACAGTCCGGTCTCCTCGTCTGATATGTCGCATATCAAGTCTAGGGGTGGTAAACGTCAGACCCCAATAACCGATAAGTCGTGCCGATGTGAGGCTCATAACGGGTCGAGAAACTACTGGCAACACTTACCAGTAAATCTCTGAATCAACCGTGGCCAAGGACTTCCCTGTTACGGCCAATCGAGCACAGCGCAACATCAACCCCCAATACCGGGAGAGACGAAACCCCTCCTATCGCTCATTGCCTCCATGTGACTCTGGACTGTACCCAAAAACCACCGTTTTGCACGCCCTCATGGACGTGGTAAGGTGGAAATCAAAGCACAGTGGGAATCACACAAGACTCTATGACGATCTCGGGTCTACAGACTAACCTGCACAAGTGTCACCAGAGAACTGCCATCTGACGTAAGGTATAATACCATCTGGGAGTTCTCGGCGAGTCCGTCCAGTGTACCCAGTCTCTACTGAGCACCCGTATACCATCTCTGATGCCAAACACCAATGGATATGGGATCATCCATCGCCCATCTCATGGGTCGAGAAGCGTATACGCTAGTCTACACTGGTATATCGATACCCCGTCTCGATACACCCACGACTAGGGACCTTGAAGGATGTACTTATGGACTACCATGTCCCCACTAGTATGATCCGCATCATTGTCCAGGTAGTCAAGTACACATCCTAAAGGCTTTACCAACATGTAACTATAAGACAATATAAAGAGACAAGTATGCATGTTAAAGTAAAGAGCAACCAGATAGCATACTATCATATCGAGCAAGAAAGTCCTCTCTATATATGTCCAAGCATCTAATAAAATATACATCATCTGTACAATACTGGGCTCTAGGGCATACATACAACTAACAATCTTCCACTTGCACTAGGGCCAGCTGCTGTAGTATCGCATACCGAGCATACCGAAGAGTCTCTCAAACTGTATCTGGGGAATGGCCTTCGTGAGTGGATCCGCAGTGTTGTTCTTCGTGTCAACCCTCCTGACCTCGATCTCCCGGCGATCAACTATCTCCCGGATCAGGTGATACCGCCTCAGAATATGCCTGGATCGCTGATGGGACCTGGGTTCCTTGGCCAAAGCCACCGCTCCATTGTTATCGCAATACAAAGATATTGGATGCTCAATGGATGGAACCACTCCAAGTTCAGTAATGAACTTCTTGATCCAGACAGCCTCTTTGGCAGCATCGTTGGCAGCGATGTATTCAGCCTCCATCGTCGAGTCTGCCACAGTTTCCTGCTTGGAACTCTTCCAGCTAACCGCCCCTCCGTAAAGGGTAAAGACAAATCCCGACTGCGACTTAGAGTCGTCCTTATCACTCTGGAAGCTCGAATCGGTAAAGGACTCCACTTGGAGTTCTCCGTTACCATACACCAAGAGCATCTCTTTAGTCCTTCGTTAGTACTTGAGAATGCTCTTCACAGCTGTCCAGTGACTCTCTCCAGGATCAGCTTGATACCTACTCACTACACTTAGTGAGTATGCTACATCGGATCTGGTACATAGCATCGCAAACATGATAGAGCCTACTGCCGAAGCATAGGGTATCCCTTGCATGCGAGCTCTCTCCAAATCAGTCTTGGGAGACATCTCTTTGGAGAGAGTGAGCCCTGAGATCGTGGGTAAAAACCCACGTTTGGACTCTTCCATACTAAACCACTTTAGTATGGTGTCAATGTACCTGGACTGAGACAATCCCAATATCCTTTTAGATCTATCTCTATAGATCCTGATTCCCAATATGCAGGAGGCATCACCTAGATCTTTCATTGAGAATATTTGTGATAAGAAGAACTTGACCGATTGCAGCATAGGAATGCCATTTCCTATCAAGAGTATGTCGTCCACGTACAATACGAGGAAGACAACCTTACTCTCTGCCACCTTCTTGTAAATACAAGGTTCATCTACGTTTTTGACGAAATCAAACTCTTTGATAACGACGTCAAAGCAGATGTTCCAACTCCACAATGCTTGCTTTAATCCATAAATGGATTTAAGCAGCTTGCACACCTTCCCGCTGCTCCCACTATCTACGAAGCCCTCTGGCTGAGTCATGTACACGCACTCTTCTAAATCACCGTTTAGAAAGGCGGTCTTAACATCCATTTGCCAGATTTCGTAGTCATCATATGCAGCGATGGCAAGCATGATCCGGATGGATTTAAGCATAGCCACTGGAGAAAAGGTTTCGTCATAGTCCACACCTGGTCTTTGACGAAAACCCTTTGCAACAAGTCTATCTTTGAAAGTCTCCACTTTCCCATCTACACCAAGTTTTTTCTTGAAGATCCACTTGCTCCCAATGGGTTTTACCCCTTCAGGAGCATCTTCCAAAGTCCATACTTTATTGGTGTACATGGATTTCATCTCGGACCGCATTGCATCGAGCCATTTCACTGAGTCCCCACTCGTGATGGCCTGCTCGAAGCTAGTTGGGTCATCATCAACCATGATGCAATCCTCGCTCCCACCATCCATGAGAAAACCATAGTATCTCTCAGGTGGGTGAGGAACCCTACTAGATCGGCGGAGTGGCCGGGGTTCATCGGGAACTACCGAATCCTCTGGTTCCACTAAATCTTCAGTTTGAGTTTGTGTAGCCGGAATTTCTTCCAGTTCTACCTCACTGCCACTAATTTCTTTTGCAAGAAATTCCTTTTCTAAAAAGGTGGCATGTCGAGAAACAAACACTTTTTGTTCCTCAGTATGGTAGAAAAGATATCCATGTGAATGTTTGGGATATCCCACAAACTTGCATAGAACTGACCGTGCCTCGAGTTTGTCCGGATTTTGCCTTTTGACATAGGCCGGACAACCCCATATCTTAACTCGTTTAAGACATGGTCTCTTCCCACTCCATATCTCATATGGTGTGGTAGGTAAAGATTTAGATGGAACTTGATTCAATAGGTATGCTGTTGTCTCCAGCGCATAACCCCAGAAGGAAATAAGTAACTCAGTCGTGCTCATCATAGAGCGCACCATATCTAATAGGGTGCGGTTTCACCGTTCCGATACACCGTTGTGCTGTGGTGTATAAGGAGGAGTTAGCTGAGAGAGAATCCCATTCTCTTTTAGGAAGTCCAGGAATTCATTGCTCAAGTATTCACCTCCTCGATCAGATCGAAGGATTTTAATACTTTTCCCGGTTTGGTTCTCGACTTCTTGTTTATATTCTCTAAATTTCTCAAAAACTTCTGATTTGTGTTTCATCAGGAACACATATCCGAATCTAGAGAGATCGTCAGTGAATGTAATAAAGTACGAAGAACCATCCCTGGCATGTGTAGACATGGGACCGCATACATCACTATGTATCAGTCCTAAGTGTCCCGTAAACGGAGTTTTGGTCATCTTGTCTTTGAGACATAACTGGCAAGTATCATAAGATGAAAATTCAAACGGATTTAAATATCCATCCTTATGCAACTTAGCTAGTCGTGTCGCATTGATGTGACCCAGTCTACAATGCCACAAGAAGGATTCGTTCAGTTCTGAACTCTTCCTCTTGTGTGTGTTTGTTATGCTCAGAACTGTTGATTGATTTAGAACATAAATGCCATTGCACATCGTGCCTGATCCAACCAACTTTTGGTTTAGAAAAATGTTCATAACATTATCTTGTAATACAAAATTATATCCTTCTTTAGTCAACAAAGAAACCGATATAATGTTGCATATCAGGTTCGGCATGTAATAGCATTCGTTCAGAATCAATGTATTACCAGTAGGCAATACAAGGTGATATTCCCCGACGGTTTTAGCTGCAACAATTGCACCATTTCCAACCCTTATGTCTTTATCACCTTCTCCAAGTTCTCTACCTTTTCTAAGCCCATGTAACTGATTACATATATGGGATCCTGACCCAGTATCTAATACCCAGGACGTAGAGGAAATGGAGAAACAGTTTTCTGTAACGAACACACCTGAAGAAAATGCATCAACATGTACTTTCTTCATACGGGTGGCATGGGAATCCTGGTATTCCCCTATATCCTGTTCGGTCTTATAACTCTTATAAGAAAGAACGGAACCAACGTTCCCCAGCATAGTATAACATGCGGGTTCGGTCAATACATCCATATTATTATCTTTATTAAGGCACGATATGGTCGCTACCTGGAGAGAGAGAGAAGAAAACACTTTAGCGTATGCTCTTGCAAGATCAGATTGGTTATTATCTTATCTAATCAGGATGGCTCCCACTGTTTTTTATCAAATCTTCCTTCAAACCCTAAAAGAAAAGACTAGCCGGGATTAATTACACCCTACAACTTCGCCAATCTTTCAGCCAGGCCAGTGTCGGTACTTTGAGGGAGGTTCCCCGTGCTTTCACACGAACCTAATTAAAGTAAACCTCGTTTTCCCAGAGGCGTAACCCCATTGACACCTTTCTAGACACCTACTTGATCGGCTAATTGTCCTGTGTAAAACTCTCCCGGGAGTAACAATTACTCGCAGTGGGTATCGGGATCCAACTATCTCATAGAAGGTATGCAATCTCATTGCAAATCTCAACACTTGAAATTCCCGATAATATTTTGCCCCTAACCCCTATGACCTTGACAAAAGCCAACAAATCATAGGATGTTAGTCAAGTTCAACCCGTCATTTCTTGGATTAGTTGTGTCAAGTACGCCATTGATAAATGATTGATTCGTGAAAGCGAACAGTGCAATGAAAGTGAATAAGATCGTGATTTGGTGCGTGCTTGTACACAAATAGTCATATACGTATAGTTATTGTGACCTGGGGAAAAGGGGAAATCAAGGTGGAATTGAACTCGTATTTAGCGAGGTACAGTGACTTAGAGAATGATCATTCGATATTAGTGATATATATGTATACATTAGGTCATGGGCCTAGCTGCACGGCTACAAGGTTATGTCCCGGGCAACAGTGAACTGTAGTCTCTGGCACGCACGAGACCCTTGTTAAACACGGGCATCCTTTTCAACCGATTGATTTCAATTGACTTAGTGACTGATAAGTAGAGACAAACACATTGCCTGGTTTGCTGACATGATACATATACTACATAGTTCATTTCACTTGATATTTATTATTCTCATGTTACTGTATTCTGCCGTGCATTTCACGTTTAATAACATTGTACACACACTATATATTTTGGATATATGTGTCGCCCTGACGACCTGAGTGTGCATACTCAGAAGATAAAGTAGACCTACCTAAGTAGCAGGACCTGCCGAGATCGTGGAGGTTTAGACGGTGATATCAGCGCTATCGCCACAAGAACACTGTTATTTTTGGTTAGTTATTTCTTTTATGCAAATAAATGTATGCTGAACTCTGTTATTTTAATATAATAAAGTTGTGAACTGTGATTTTCTTTACTGCGGTACTGTGTTTACTGATTACCATGTAATACTAGAAGCCGAAGTGTGACTACGGCAGGATTATTCCTTGACCGTAGGAGCATGGCTGGTCTAGTCACCCTTCGCATTCCGTATTTTGGGAAGCGGAGCGTGAAAACAAGCATGTGTGACTGTCCCTACCGATCACATCAACATACTGCAGATAAGTATTACCCAGATACCGTACATTGTTCCTTGACGGAGGTCAACAAACACAGCACGAATACTAAACACTACATATCTGAAATGACGGAGAGTTACGGCTGGTTTTGAAGAAAACCTTTAACGTAATGAAGTTGATATCGTTGTAGAACCTAGTGATTTGAAAAGGATTGGTTCAAGATCCGCTTTAAAAATCGAGTAGTTTTCAAAACAAACCGATTGGGTTATAGCAAATGCTAGTTTTTGCTAAAGAGGTCATTCCCGGTGAAGGGATCTAGGCTCTTTCCTCATCGAATGAGGTACTGGATATTCATAATGAAATACCACTATACAAAGCAAGAACTAGAGATACCTTTTTGAAAAATTTTATTCTACAACATCTTTTAGGTTTCTTTTCTTTTCATTAATCTTATTAATGAAGTCCCATCAATTATGTTTCCTAAACATCACAGAAGAAAAGAAAATAAAATACACATATATGCCATCCGCATTCGCCATAGGGACCCGGGTCTTCACCGTAAAGTTACTTAACTTACGGTAGGGCAGGGTCAGGACTAGCGCGGATGCAAAACGTATATAGTGTCTACTACTATATCATATATATAAGTAGCATTCGTCTCACATGGTTATATGATCATATCACGTCTAAGAACAGCAGAAGCAGATATATGAATATAGGATATACTGGGAGGTCCGTGTTTTAAATTAAACCAGTAACGAAAAACACGGATTCCACGGTCGTGATGAATAGCCAAGCCCACACCCCTAGACCCCTACAAGAGCGGCAAACAACCCTGCCAATTCTAGAGTTAGGCGACCGGACTTGACTCCTCGAGATGGCCTCCCACTGGACTATAGAACCCGGTTATTTGTGCTCTCCGCTTTGGGTCTATCCTAATGCAGTAAAGTAAATGATATATATATATAATGGAGACAACAACCTCAATCCGGAAGTATCCTAATAAAAGAATATTACATACAATTATTTACATGAATGAAAATTGAAAAACTCTCATCTTACATAAAAAAAACCCGGCTATTCATTCACGACGATCCAATATAACATATCGATAGCAACACAATAACATCAAATGTCATCAATGTAAGTAAATATGCGTATCCTTAATGTCATTGTCGTATAGCACCGAGATCGAAGAAACTGCCACATATTACACTTACAGTCGCAGAAAAGAAATGAAAACTACAATAAGTAGAAACCGTATCTGTAGACATCATAAACCCGGATTATCACATAGTCCGAATTTTATATCTAACCCTATAAACCTTACATTTAAGTCTCGAATTGAAAACACTTTTCAAAGATTAAGCCAGGCAATTCAACAAGATTCCTGATGAATGATTCGAAGGCTCGTCGGGAACTTTAGTGGATGGCCGCACCCCCGAGGCCGTCAACGAAGTGGATTTGGGCAGAACACCGTGGCCGCGAGCACCCGAGTGGATGCTCTTGGCTATGGGTTCTCCTATAGTCACTTGGTCGGGGCAAAGGGGTGTGGCTGTCTGCTAGTGTCTCCCGGTGAGTATTCGTGTACGATACAAGATTACGACGGAGTTTCGATCCAAATCCAAACTCCGTGGTAATCCATCATACGAGACTAAAATGTGAGATTTATTAATCGATAACTAGTTTTCACAAAACTAATCAATGTGGATTCCAAAAATTTGTATCGCATAATCAAAACAATATATACAATGTTAACATTTCAATCGATGTTTCAAACAACAACAATTCATAGAGACCTCAACCACTTGAGCCTCATTAAAAATATCCAGAAAATCCAAAATGTGAAAATGAAGTAGCAGAAGAAAAATGGGGTTCTAATTCCACATGTGCGGGCGGAACCGCGGCCAAGACATGGTCTAGGCGGTGGTTCCGCGGCCACTTGAAGGAATTAGAAGCTCGTATTTGTTATGCCTCCATAGAATTACCTGTACAATTTTCTGAGCATTTTTAATCTGGAAAATATTGAAGTTTCAAAAATTGGACAGAAACTTGCAATGTTCGTGTTTAAAACGTCGATTGAACACTTTAAGTTCGTCTAAACTATTCCTAAGCCTCTAACTTGGCTTTGATACTATGAAAGTATGTCTTAGCATCTCTACTAGGGTTCTATGAGTATCAAGTATGCAATTTTAAAAAATCTAGAGGTCTAAGTATACTAAACAAGAATCGAACTAGAGAATTAGGGTTTCAAAGTATAGAAAGACAAGTTCTAAACTAAGTGAAAAGAAACTACAACCTTTATAGTTTAGTCCTTCACCTCAAATGCTCCGAGTAGTAGTCCTAGAACTCTTCTTTGACTCCACTTGAAGGATGGAACGAGCTTGCTCGAAGTCTTCATCGTCGAAAATGATCCACCTTGAGACAACTCACATTCAAGATCACACTTCACTAATCAAGGTATTAATGAAGAGAACAACCTATACTAATTTGCTAGAGTAGTGTAGGTTGATGAAATAGGAATTTTTCTTACTAAAAATCTTTCTTTTCTTTTTCTCTTTTCTTTTTCTTTTTTCTTTTCTTGAACTAGAAAGAAAACTTGAGAGAAGAAGAATATGAACTTAGAAGTATGAGTGTTAACCTTGAGAAAAAGATGAGATAAAGAAAATGATTAAATGTATATGAATAAAACAAGAATGTAAGATGAGTCATGGCTTCTCAATACTTCTCCAAGCACCCAAAATAATGACTCATTCTTCTTTTCTTTGTTTTCATATATATTTATCATTATCTTCTCATATTTTCTCTAATGTGATTCTCATACATCCTAATTCTATGTATCATCAACCATGATACGATAAAGTGTGTGTGTGTCTCTCTCTCTCTCTCTCTCTCTCTATATATATATATATATATATATATATATATATATATATATATATATATAAAGAGAAGAAAATCTTAAGTGGGCTTAATATAATATATATATATATATATCAAATTATTAAATCAACACTTGATTCAATAATCCAGTTATATCATATATAATCCGGATGATATCAAATATATACATATATATAGATATAGATATAGATATAGATATAGATATATAAAATCATTGAATCAACACTTGATTCAATAATCCGGTTATATCATATAACGCTAGATTAGAATACGGTATCATATACTCATATTTAATCAAGCTCTCACATATATCTCCATACGTGCCCTACTTCGTTTCGCTTGAGCTAGGAAATCTCTATGTGGGACTCTAAAGACTCGTCAATACACCAGCAGTAAGTAATGATCACAACAGATACCCACAAGCCGTCAGCGGTACTAGCTGGATGTAACGGCTACCCAGATATTGAACGAATAAAAGATCAACAAGAAAACTTGTCCAAACTCCGTAGAGCCTATAAGCAACACTTACTGTACAGTCCGATCTCTTCATCTGATATGTCGCATATCGAATCTGGGGGTTGAATCGTCAGACACCAATGACTCGATAAGTCATGCCGATGTATGGCCTATAACCTTTCGAGAAACTACTGATAACACTTATCAGTAAATCTCATCAGCCCTGGCCAGGGACATGCTGTTATAACAATCAAGCATAGCACAACATCAACTCCCAATACCAGGAGAGACGAAACCCCTCCTATCGCTCATTGCCTCCATGTGACTCGGGACTGTACCTAAAAATGACCTATTTGCACGACTCATTTGAGTCATGATAGGAAGGAAATGAAAGCACAGTGGGAACCACACAAGATACTATGACGATCTCGGTTATACAGACTAACCTGTACAAGTGTCACCAGAGAACTGCTATCTGACGATAGGTATGGTACCATCTACGAGTTCTAGGCGAGTCATGTTCTGTGTACTCATTCTGTAATGAGCACCTGTGTACAAATTTTGATGTCGAACACCAATGGTTATGGGATTAACTATCACCCCATACAGGGCCAAGAAACGTACACACTAGTCTACTCTGGAATATCGATGCCCTGTCTCGATACTCCCTCGATTAGGAACTGTTAAGGATGTTCTTGTGGACTACACAAGCCCCACTAGTATTATCTGCATCATAGTCCTGGTAGTCAAGCCAACATCCTAAAGGCTTTATCAACATGTATCAAAGAGACAGTAAACTAAAACAAGTGCACATGTTAAGATAAAGAGAAACCAGATAGCATACTATCATGTTGAGCAATAAAGTCATATATATATATATATATATATATATATATATATATATATATATATATATGTCCAAGCATCTACTATAATATACAATAATGGCCTCTAGGACATCCATATTCCCAACACGCAGGTCCTCTCCACAAAAAAAAAAGAAGAAACCACAACAATGGTTCTGACTACAAATTAAATCGTGGTCCGTCTCAAAGACTGAAATCAACGATTTACAACCTACCGTTCTCCGTAAACATAAGGTCAGAGCCTAAAACATGGTCGCTAATAGCACAAACCGTGTGATGTGTAGTTTGTTGTGTAAGAAAATTGTATAGCTACTCTTTGTTCATAATTTAATTAGCAAAACATTCATTATATACATGGATAAAACAGAAATATGCTAATATTTTTGCACTACGATGCATGTTTGTGTTTCTTTGGATCTACTATACTCATTTTTGTCTTTTCCATTCTCAGTTTTTTTTCAGGATTCTATATATTATTGGATAGAATGTTGAATTAAATATAGTATATTATTTTTATGCATATTTTTTGGTTTGAATTTGAATTTAAAAAGTCAGTAAGAAAAGGAGGTTGTATTTATTATTTTTGTCTTATTATAGTGACATGGCACCACTTAATGCGTTATAAATAACTAGTATGTTGCACGTGCGATGCATGTTTATATATTTTAATATCATAAAGATTTTAAGATTTTTAAATAATTTGTTGGAGAGATGTGAAAGTGGGAATGAGGACAATTACAGATATGATGAGAACCTAAAATCTTTCAGTTGTGACGAATTTGTTATGGGGTGAATGATAACAATAACCCCAATCTTTATAATTTTTTAAAGTATAATATAAATCAAAATTAACAATTTTGACACATCAGAATTGCTGATATGGCAGAAAATTAGAGGGGTTTTTTTGCGCGTGCTCCATACACCCCTCTTTTGGCATTAATATAGTAGAGATAACCTCTTTTTTCTATTTTTCTTGTATTTTTAAAATATGAGTGAGCTACATGAGTTGCTGTTGGATATAGTGCCCTCAAGGAAATTATTGTAATTGCAGACACGCGATTATGATAATTGAGGGAGGACCTATACAAGTAGAACAATCTTACTCGAAATGATAGTATGCTATCTGGTTTGTCTTTATCATTGATGATATACATTTTACTTGTTGTTACTGTTGAATATAGTGCCATCAAGGCAATTATTGTAATCACAGGCAAGCGATTATGATGATTGAGGGAGGACCTATACGGGTAGAATAGTCTTACTCGAGATGATAGTATACTATCTGGTTTGTCTCTATCATCATGAACATGCATTATGTGGTATTACAGATCACTATTACATATTGATAGAGCCCATAGGATTCTTGCTTGACTATCAGTATTATGATGGCGATCATATACGTGGGAGCTGGGTGGTCCATAAGCACATCCTTAAATGTCCCTAATCGAGGGAGTATCGGGACTGGGCATCGATACTCCGGAGTAGACTAGTGTATACTTTTCAAGACCCGTACGAGGGGTGGTGGCCGATCTCATAAGCCATTGGTGTCAGTTAGTCGCCTAAGATAGTATACAGATACTCATTGGGTTATGAGTTACACTGGACGGACTCGTCGGGAACATGCTAGATGGTATTATACCTATTGTCCGATAACAGTTCTCAGGTGACATGAGTACAGGTTAGTATGTCGACCTGAGATCGTCATTTATCTCGTGTGAGTTCTCACTGTGCTTTGATTACTATCCTACCACGGTTCAAGGAAGCGTGAACAAATTTTAGTTGGGTACAGTCCCGAGCTACATGGAGGCAGTGAGCGGATCGTCTGGGATTTGTCTCTCCCAGTATTGGGAGTAGATATTGCGCAGTGCACGGGTGTAAATCACAAGAAATCTTTGGCCAAGGTGGACGAGAATTACTGATTTGGATCAGTAGTTTCTCAGTGGGTGATGGGCTTCACACCGACACGAAATATCACGTTATTAGGGGTCTGACTTTATCCACCCCCTAAACCCGATATGCGATACTCTTAAACGAACAGACTAGACTGTACGAAGATTGTCACAGACAGGTTCAGTAAGGATACGGATGAGTTTGCTCGTCGGCCTGCCTTTCGCTCCATACCTGGGTAGCCGTTACGTACAGCTAGTGCCGCTGACGTGCTTATGGTTACACTCACTGCCAGCGTATTGATGAGTCTTTAGTGTCCCACACAGAGGGTTTTTCCGGTTCAGGCGATACGATATAAATGACGTATATTGGTACATACAGGTGTCCGATTAAATATGTGTACAGGATACATGGATTTTAATCGGACGGTTGATAATACTAGCGGCTTAAGATTAAGCCGGATTATTAAATCAAGTTTTGATTTAATAATATATATATATATGTATGTATGTATGTATGTATGTATGTATGTATGTATTCTAGTATTATTGTTCACTATTCATCTTCTCTCTTGGCTATTTGTATTTTTATATGAATACATGTATATGTATTTCGATATGTATACCAGGGATATTCCGTATTTATATGGAATATTTTCTAGAAGATGGACACCTCATTATATGATTTTTTTTCAGAAAATCATTTGCAAATGAGGTAGAGGGTGAGGTAGCATGAGCATGGTTGGAGATATGTAGAGAGGAATGGGCAATTATTTGTTTATTGTAAAATGAAATGAGATATTTTTTTTATGGTTCAAAAAAATGATGGAGCCATTCTTTCTATATGCTATTCTTTCTTTTCTACATTTTTGACTTAGCTTTTTTTTTTTTTTGAGTTGCTTATGCCCATATTTCTTCATCTCTTCCTTCTTCTTCTTTAGTTGATCACTTGAGCTTTGGAAATAAGAGAAAATGATAGTGGAAAATTCGTACATCCCCACTCTCCATTGCTAACGACCTTGGAGTGTCGGTTGCTTCGCTAGACGAAGCTGGAGCATAGATCGTTTCCCTCGGATGGATCATCTTCAGCGTAGGAGGACCGGCGTGCAAGCGTGATCTAGAGCACATGAAAAAAGGTTAAGGATGTGAGTATTCTACATATAGTAGATTAGTTTAACTTACTTGGTTTTGTTTACAAGTTCTAGCTCTTTAGTTCGATTCTTGATTTCGGAACTTTAGCAAACTAGAAATTTTTGAAATCCATGTTACCATGTTTACAAGTTCTAGCAAATTTTGGAACTTTATCATTGATGTATACACCTTTTACTTGTTATTACATGTCGTTAATACATAATGATGAAGCCCGTAAGATTCTTGCTTGACTACCAGCATTATGATAGCGATCATATACGTGAGAGTTGGGTTGTCTATAAGCACATCCTTAAATGTCCCTAGTCGTGGGAGTATCAAAACTGGACATCGATATTTCGGAATAGATTAGTGTATATGTTTCGAGACCCCGACGAGGGGCGGTGGCCAGTCTCACATGCCATTGGTGTTATATCACCTAAGACAGTATATAGATGCTCACTGGAGTGAGTACACTGGATGTACTCGCCAATGTAGGGTTCCTAGGCACACACTAGAGGTCTCACAAGGCATCAACCATGCCAATTTCAAATTTTACGGGTGCCGAGAAACCCTAATACGGATCGTTAACTAGAATTTTAGGCGAACACATGCAACTAGTTAACAATTTAACTAAAAGAACGGAAATACAACCTTTGTAGATCCGGTCCTCCACCTCCATAGCTCCATGATGAAGTCCCTCCGCTGTCCAAATCGGATCCCGGACTCTAGCGTCGGCTTCGTCGGAGAAAAGGGCGGGCTAGGTCGTCGATGTCGATGCCGAAGATGATCTACGTCGAGGCATCACTAGATCAAGCTCCCACTTCACCAAGTCATAAAACTTGTGAAGAAAACACCCTATACTACTTGGCAAGAGGTAGAGGATGAAGAAATAGGAAGTGGGTTCACTTTAGAATTGGATTTCTCACTTGTTTTCTCAAGTTGCCATTGTAGTAGCAAGCTTTCTTCATGTGATGAAGAAGAAGAAGAAGAAAGAATGAATATGATGAGTTAATTTTAAATTGAAAAGAAAAATGAAAACTTATCATAATCAAACCATGGTCAAGTGTAGAGAATGAATCATGGTTAAGTGGAATGGTTAGGGTTAAGCATGAGACAAAATGGTCACTTGGTCAAAGTCTTCATGAAGCTTCAAGAAAGAAATAAAGAAGAAACCATTTTGTTCATTATCCTTTCATTTCCCAAAAGAATAAATGAATAAGAAATCAAAACCCTAACCATTCATAAAACCATGGTTTATTCTTTACACAAGCTCAAGTAAACATGTATCATCAAACATGATACATCCAAGTGCACAAACGTATATCACATATACAATGTGCACATCCGAGTGAGAAAATCCATTTAAAGTGAACCAATACTAGTTAATGCAAAGTAATATATCAAATATATAATTAAACATAAAATCATTAAATCAACACTTGATTTAACGATCCGGTCATATCGCATATAACCGACTAGTATCCTATGTATCGGCTTACCGAATCAATCCTTGATTCGATAACTAGGTTATATCGCATACAACCAATCGATACATTCATCGCGAGAATGGAATACGGTATCACATACACGCATTATTCTCGGTCCCGCACATATCTCATATGCGCTCCTATTTCGTTTCGCTTGAGCCAGGAAACCTCTGTGTAGGACTCTAAAGACTCGTCAATACGCCGGGTAGCAGATGATGATCATATCAAGCACCCACAAGCCGTAAGCGGTCTGCTAAACGTAACGGCCACCCGGGTATTGAGCGATCAGAAGATCGACGAGCAAGCCCGCTCACACTCCTGTGAATCCAACCAGTAACACTTACCGTACAGTCCGGTCTGATCGTCTGATATGTCGCATATCTCGTCTAGGGGTGGTAAACGTCAGACCCCAATAGCTTGATAAGTCGTGTCGATATGAGGTCTATAACATCTCGAGAAACTACAGGTAACACTTACCAGTAAATCTCAGCAACCCTGGCCAGGGATTTCCGGTTATAGCCAATCGAACACAGCGCAACATCAACCCCCTATACCGGGAGAGACGAATCCCCTCCTATCGCTCATTGCCTCCATGTGATTCGGGACTGTACCCAAAAACCACCGTTTTGCACACCCTCTTGGACGTGGTAAGGTGGAAATCAAAGCACGGTGGGAACCACACAAGACTCTATGACGATCTCGGGTCAACAGACTACTCTGTACCAGTGTCACCAGAGAACTGCCATCTGACGTAAGGTATAATACCATCTGGGAGTTCTCGGCGAGTCCGTCCAGTGTACCCAGTCTACACTGAGCACCCGTATATCATCTCTGATGTCAAACACCAATGGATATGGGATCATCCATCGCCCATCTGTATGGGTCAAGAAGGTATACGCTAGTCTACTCTGGTATATCGATGCCCTGTCTCGATACACCCACGACTAGGGACCTTGAAGGATGTACTTATGGACTACCATGTCCCCACTAGTATGATCCGCATCATAGTCCAGGTAGTCAAGTACACATCCTAAGGGCTTTACCAACATGTAACAGAGAGACTATCAGTGTACACATTAAGGTAAAGAGTAACCAGATAGCATACTATCATGTCGAGCAAGAAAGTCCTCCCTATATATGTCCCGGCATCCACTACAATATACATCCTATGTATAGCAATGGCCTCTAGGGCATACATATAACTAACAGCCAAAAACTTCTAGATGGTATTATATCTATCGTCGGATGGAAGTTCTCGAGTGGCATTAGTACAGGTTATTCTTTTGACCTAAGATCGTCATTTGTCTCATGTGATTTCCCACTGTACTTTGATTACTACCCTACCATGGCTCAAAGGAGTCGTGCAAACGGGTTTTAGTTGGGTATAGTTCCGAGCTACATGGATGCAGTGAGCGATTGTCGTGGATTCATCTCTCGTGGTCTTAGTAGTCGATGTCGTGCTGTGTTTGGTAGGCTATCAGCTCAAATCCGTAGCCATGGTAGATGAGATTTACTGATATGAGTTCAGTAGTTTTTCGGTTGGCGATGAGATTGACTCCGACACGACTTATCGGGTTATTAGGGGTCTGACGTTTTCATCCCTTAGACCCGGTATGCGATACTCTCAGACAAAGAGACCGGACTGTATGGAGATTATCATATTCAGGCTCAGTAGGGTACAGACAGACTTGATTGCCGACCTCCCATTCGACAGATACCTGGGCAGCCGTTATGTACAATTAGTGCCGCTGACGTGCTTGTGGTTTTTGGATTTATCCAGTAAATCACTGATAGCGTATTGTCGAATCTTTAGAGTCCTACACATAGGGTTTTCCTGGTTCAAGCGATATGATGTAGATGACGTATGTTGGTGCATACAGAGTGTCCGATTAAATACGTGTACAGGCTACACGGACTTTAATCGGACAGTTGATAATACTAACGGTTTAGAATTAAGCCGGATTATTAAATCAGGTTTTGATTTAATAATTTATATATATATATATATATATATATATATATATATTTAATTTGTATATTCAGGTATTAATGTTCACTTTTCATTTTCTCTCTCTTGGCTATTCGTATTTTTATATGAATACGCGTATATGTATTCCGATACGTATACCGGGTTGTATTCCGTATTTATACGGAATTTATTCTAGAAGATGGACACTTCATTTCTTGATTTTTCTTTTATAGAAAATAAAAAATGAGGTGGAGGATGAGGTGTAAAAAAGTATGGTGTAGAGAGGCATGGCTTGATTTTTATATGATATATTTTATTTGGATACACTATTCTTTCATGGTTGCAAATAATCAAGCCATTCATTTTTCCATGCTTGCTAGTTTTTCTTCACTTGAAGACTTTGCCATTTTTCTATGGCTTCTTCTTCTTCACCACCTCCTCCTTCTTCTAGGTAGCTCACTTGAGCTTAGAAAAGATAGTGAAAATATTCCTACATTCCCACTCTCCATTCGTAGCGAGGGAGGGGCGTCGGTCGCTTCACTAGGTGAAGCCGGAGCTTGGATTGGTTTCCCTCAGGTGGATCATCTTCGGTAAGGAAGGTCGCCACTCAAGCTCGATCCGGACAACATACACAGAGCATGGAGGGGTCCTCCATGATTGGGTGGACACGCGTCAAAGGTAGTATTCCATATCTTTGCATACTTGGTTTGCTAGTTTAGACGTTTGGATCTATTCTAGGTTCGGGGTTCCTTCGTGTTCGCGTGAAATTTGTGTTCGCCTGAAAATTTTGTTCGCCATTCGCGCTTCCGCTGCGCCGTGGGCACTGGGGAACCCTACAGTTGCCATTATAATAGTATAGATTCTTTTTAAATATATTTCCTACATGCAAATTAACTAGTTTAAATAAGAAAAAAAGTCCAATTTTTAGAGAAGGGATCCTTATCTATTAGAAGAATACTCGTTATATTCTATAATTAAAGTTGACTCTAAAATTCTTATAAACTAAAGAGTGGATACTCTTATTATTCTTAATAAGCTCCATTAACCAATGAGCAATAACTCGGTTGGAATGGCACTTTCCTCGTTGGGAAGAGTGTGGGGGTTTGATCCTAAGTGGGAGGAAGTAGCCAAAATTTAACGCTTTAAGGGTAAAATTGTAGGTCCCCTTAGTGTATGTGATGTATGCTTGTATGTGATATGTGCATTGTAAGTCGATGTCGCACACTCCACGCACTTGTGGGAAGGCGGAATTTACAAAAAAAACGATTTTTTTCATACTATACAACACCGACTTAAACTCCAGAATCTTAACAGAAACCTTAACTAGCTATATCTATTAGGAGGTTCTAACTACTACGATAGTATTATACCTCATTGATTCTAGTCTTTCAGGTCTTCTTCTCCTCCTCTCCTTGAGCTCTCAGATCTGGATCGCGCTTGATCGTCGGCCTTCTCGTGTCGAAGATAATCCACACGAGAGTCTATACTTCAAGCTCCAACCTCTAAACTGAGGTAACTAAGGTACGTAGTTCGGTAAGCTAGGTAGCTTAGAATATGTAGAGTATCTAATGGAGTATTTAATCTCACTTGACCCTATGGTTCATAACCCATGCTAGGGATTAGGGTCTTGATGAAGAAGGAAAGGAAAAATGGAGAGAGAAATAAAATGAGAAAATGAACTAAGTCAAAGACAAGTGAAGAATGACTCACTCATTATCTCACATGAAGTATGGATTATTTTCCCATTGAAAATAGCAACCATACTTCAATAGTAACCACAAACCAATAAACAAATGCAATGAGCTATGCTTCACCCCATGCCATGAATATCTCCAATTTCTACCTCATTAATCTATTTCTCAAAATAGATAAATCCAAATAATGAGGTGTCCCCCTTCTAGAAGCATTCTTGTGAAATTACAAGAATGCCCTCACCGTAAATACATACCCGTATTCTTATTCCGAAAAATACGAATATAATGAGATAATAATAATCCAATAATATAATACTAGAATCCGGCTTAAACCAAAACCCATTAGTATTATCCGTCCGAACAACATCCGTGTAGCCAGTACACGTATATGATCGGAACGCTGCCGTAAAACCATATGGCCTCTACATCATTTCGCCCGAACTAGGGAAACCCTCTGTGTGGGACTCTAAGGACTCGAAAGTACGCTGGCAGTGGGTTTAACCATAAGTCCGTCAGCGGTACTAGCTGCACGTAACGGCTACCCAGGTATCTGTCAATAAGAAGGTCGATGAGCAAACTCATCCGAACGCCTACTGAACATATCTGTGACAATCTTCGTACAGTCCGGTCTGTTCGTCTAAGATACTCGCATATCGGGCCTAGGGGAATGGTAACCGTCAGACCCCTAATAGCGCAATAAGTCGTGCTGGGGTAGAGCCCAATACACCCTGAGAAACTACTGGAGTACCTACCAGTAAATCTCGCTTGCCCTGGCCAGGGACTTTTATGTAACGGCTTTCCGAACACAACGCGATATCAAACCCCAATACTGAAAGAGACGAATCCTATCTAACCACTACTCCCTCCCAGTGCTTCGAGACTGCACCCAACTACTACTTGTTTGCACGACTCCTTTGAGCCGTGGTAGGGTAGTAATCTAAGTACAGTGGGAACACACTCAAGATGAATAGTGATGTCAAGTCAACGGACTAACTTGTACTCATGCCACTCGGGAACTGCTACCTGTCGATAGGTGTAATACCAACCAACAGTTCCCAACAAGTCCGTCCAGTGTAACTCATAACCCAATGAGCACTTGTATACTATCTCCGGTACGACATACCAATGGATGTAGGACAGACCATCTCCCCTTCTGGGATGAGAAGCGTATACACTAGTCTAATCTGGAGTATCGATACCCCGTCTCGATAATCCTATGACTAGGGACCTGTATAAGGATATGCTTATAGACTACCTAGTCCTACTAATGTGACTGCCATCACAACGCTGGTAGTCAAGCAAAGATCTTAAAGGCTCGACCAATAAGTATTAGCGATATGCTAAAAGAAACATATACACATATTGAGGTAGAATCAAACCAAGTAGCATACTACCATTTTGAGCAAGACTGTTATTATATCTGTAAATATCCCAAGCTTCCAAAATATAATATACAATCCAGTACTATAAAATAATGGCCCCTAGGGCATATATCACTAACAATCTCCCACTTGCACTAAGGCCATGTATTGGCATATCGCAGACCTATCATCTCGATTAGCCTCTTGAACTGTATCTGAGGGATAGCCTTTGTGAGTGGATATGCAGTGTTGTTCTCTGTCTCTACTCTCCGCACCTCGATCTCCCGACGATCAACGATTTCCCTGATCAAGTGGTATCGCCTCAATATATGTCTGGACTTCTGATGGGACCTTGGTTCCTTCGCTAAAGTTATAGCCCTGTTGTTGTCACAATACAAAGGTATTGGATCAACAATGTACGGAACCGCCTGAAGTTCTGTAATGAACTTCTTCATCCAGACTGCTTCCTTCGCGGTGTCACATGCAGCAATATACTCCGCTTTCATCGTCGAGTCAGCAACGGTGTCCTGCTTGGTGCTCTTCCAACAGACCACCCCTCCATTGAAGGTGAAGACATAACCCGACATAGACCTGGAGTCATCCTTATCACTCTGGAAGTGGAGTCGGCGAAGGCCTCGATCTGGAGGTTTTCACTGCCGTATACCAAGAACATCTTCTTCGTCCTTCTCAAGTACTTAAGAATTTTCTTAACTACTGTCCAACGCTTCTCCCCTAGGTTTGACTGATACCTGCTTACAACGCTCAGTGCGTAAACTACATCTGGTCTGGTATACAACATCGCATACATTATAGAACGTACCGCAGAAGCGTAGGATATAATAGTCATGCGACCCCTTTCCAAATCAGTCTTGGAAGACATCTCTTTGGAGAGGGTGATTCCGTGACAAGCCGGTAGATTACCACGCTTTGAATCTTCCATACTAAATCTTTTCAATATAGTGTCGATGTACCTTAACTTTGAAAGTCCCAACATCCTTTTAGATCTATCAAGATAGATCTGGATCCCCAGAATGTAGGAGGTATCACCAAGGTCCATCATGGAGAATCTTTGTAACAAGAATCCTTTGACTGACTATAGCATAGGAATGTAATTTCTTATCAGGAGAATGTCATCCACGTACAAGACGAGGAATACCACAGTTCTCGCTACAATTTTACTATAAATGCATGGTTCATCTGGATTTTTCATAAAGTCGAATTTCTTGACCGTCTCATCAAAATAGATGTTCCAACTGCGCGATACCTGCTTTAATCCATAAATGGATTTAAGCAACTTACACACTCTTCCGCTGCTCCCACTCTCTATAAAACCCTCTGGCTGATCCATATAAACACACTCTTCAAAATTTCCATTTAGAAAAGTGGTCTTTACATCCATTTGCCAAATTTCATAATCATAGAAGGCAACAATGGCAAGAAGGATCCGAATGGATTTGAGCATAACCACTGGAGAAAAGGTTTCATCATAGTCCAAACCAGGTCTTTGACGAAAACCTTTTGCAACAAGTCTAGTCTTATAAGTTTCAACATGTCCATCTATACCAATCTTCTTTCTGAAGATCCATTTGCAGCCTATGGGTTTTATCCTTTCTGGAGCAATGTCCAAAGTCCATACTTTGTTGTGTACATGGACTCCATTTCGGTCCGTATTGCATCCAGCCATTTTACCGAGTATCTGCTCCTGATGGCTTGCTAGAAACTAGTTGGCTCATCATCGTCAATGATGCAATCCTCTCTATCCCCGTCTATGAGAAAACCGTAGTATCTTTCGGGCGGATGAGACTGCCTACTAATCCTGCGGAGTAGCGCGGGGATGTCTTCTTCTTTCGAAACTTCTGGTTCCACCATGCTTTTAGTAATAGCTTGTGGTTCTGGAATTCCTTCCGGTTCTGGAATTCCTTCCAGTTCTACTGCGCTCCCACTTATTTCTTTTTCAAGAAATTGAGTTTCCAAAAAGTAGGCATGCTGAGAAACAAAGACCTTTTGTTCCTCCGCGTAATAGAAAAGATACCCCTTGGAGTTCTTTGGGTGTCCCACAAACTTACACAGTGCTGAGAGTGCCTCGAGCTTGTCCGCATGCTGCTTTTTTTACAAAAGCTGGACATCCCTATATCTTTAGATACTTAAGATAGGGTTTCTTCCCACTCCACATCTGATATGGTGTGATAGGCGCTGACTTAGTAGGAACCTTGTTCAAAAGATATGGAGCTGATTCTAGTGCATAACCCCAGAAGGATCACGGTAATTCAGCGTTACTCATCATGGAACGTACCATATCCAATAGAGTGCGATTCCGCCTTTCCGATACACCGTTGTATTGAGGTGTGTATAAAGAAGTAAGCTGGGAGAGAATTCCATTCTCTTTTAAGTAATCTAAGAACTCGGCACTTAAGTATTCATCACCTCGATCAGATCTAAGTGTCTTCATACTTTTGCCTGTTTGTCTTTCCACTTCATTCTTGTATTCCTGGAATTTCTCAAAGGCCTCAGATTTATGTTTCATCAAAAATACATGTCCATACCTTAAGAAATCATCCATAAAAGTAATGAAGTAGGAATAACCACTTCTTGCATATGTAGACATTAGACCACACACGTCGCTGTGTATGAGTCCCAAGAGCTCGCTGGCTCTTACCCGTGCCCAGTGAACGGAGTCTTTGTCATCTTTCCTTTGAGACATGATTGACAAGTTGCATAAGACTGATATTCAAACAGATCCAAATATCCCTCTTTATGTAACTTCATCAACTGTGTTTCATTGATGTGACCCAGTCTACAATTCCATAAGAAAGCTTGATTAAATTTTGGGGACTTTCTTTTAAGTGTGTTCTGGACATTGAAAACATGAGCTTGATTTAATACGTATATATCGTTATCTAGTGTATCTGACCCAATCAAATCATGATTAAGGTGGATGTGGACGATATCGCTTACAAAAGTAAAATCATAACCTTCTGTAGATAGTAAAGATACAAAGATGATATTACATGCCAAACTAGGTATACACAAACAGTTACGCAAAATCAAAATATGCCCACTTGTCAATCTTAGGTGATATTCCCATATGGATACAGCATCCACGCTCATTCCGTTAGCAACCCTGATAGTCATATCACCAGCCTTGATAACTCTACAGTTTCTCAGAGCCTATAATGAATTAAAGATATGAGATCCTGATCCAGTATCTAGTACTCAGGAAGTAGAGTTAATTGACAGACAGTTTTCAATCATAAACACACTTAAAGCCGAAGCCACAACGTGCTTCGAATCCAGGTTTCTGGCTTTCCAAGCTCTGCACTCTTTCTTCCAATGCCCTTTCCCGTGACAATAGAAACATTCCTCCTTCCCTACTATCAGCCCCGAAACTTTTGCCCTGCCCTTTCCCTCTACCTTACTGACACCGCCTTTCAGCTTGGTAGAGGCTTTCTTCTTCTTCCCCTTGGCTTTCACCTTGGATCTAGAAGAGTGAGATTACCCAATAGGCAGAGCGGGTGTCTCCCTGGATTTCTGCAGAGTGCCCTCAGCGCTCCTCAACATGTTGACGAGTTCTGGAAGTGAAACTTCCTTCCTTTGAATATTGAAAATTAAGATAAACTGGTAGGTAAAAGGGATGGACTGTAGAATCAAGTCAGTATACAACTAGTTCTCCAACGTAGTCTTAAGGTCCATGAGCTCTTCAATAAATTTGATCATCTTAAGGACGTGGTCCCCTATAGATGACTCGACAGTCAACCTCGCCTGAAACAATTTTTTCGAGCTCTCATATCTTGCAATACGAAATTGCTCTCCATATAAATCTTTGGTATGGAGGAAGATGGAAGCTAAGTCCATCTTCTCGTACCGCCTCTGGTGTTCATTATCCATTGAGGCCAACACGAGGCACTTGGCTCTCGCATTGTCTATTTTCCATGTCTTACAGATTTCAACATCTACGACGGTGGAATCTGGACCTGGGACGGCGAGGGCTTTGGTAGTAAGGAAGTAGCCCAACTTGTCATAAGTAATGGCCATCTGGACATTCCTTAACCAATCTTTATAGTTTGACCCAGTCAATTTATTATTATCTAGCAGTAACTTAAGCCCGGTCATTTTGGTCGCTGCTGTCAGGAGAGAGAGAAGAAACACTCGGCATGATACTCTTGCAAGTTTAGATTGGTTAATAATTTATCTAAACAGGATGGCTCCCACTGTTTCTCGAATCCTCCTTCGAACCATAAAAGAAGAATTGGTCAGGATTAATCTCACTGTACAATACTTGCTTAACCTTAGGCCAGGCTACTGTTGGTACTTCGAGGAAGGTTTTTCAATGCTTTCGCGAACTTCCTTAATTACATAAACTCTTTTCCCTGGAGGTGTAGCCCCATTAACACTGTTCTAGGCACCTACTTGGTATCTAGCATTGATTGTTTAGTGAAAAATCTTTCGAATAGTAGCGGATACTCACAATAGGATCGGGATCCAAATATCATCTTGTGACAATCTTGAAGGAATCCTACCAAAATCATCACACTCCAAATGATATGCAACATTAGTAATTGACACGCTTTTGGCGTGTTGTATTTAGTTCTAAAGTTAATCGTAATCAGGACGGCGTCGCATGTAGCTAGCCGCGATGAGTATGGGTCGTCCGCAGGGAGATGGTGTGTTTTGTGTTCTTGTTATCACGAGTTAATGCAAGGGCCGGAATCGTTCGTTTCTAACCTGAGTGTACTATATGCAAAGTATAAGTTTGTTAGGAATATATAGGTTAGTGTAAGTTAGTGAAGTCCGTACTCAATCCATTTAGCCGAGCTTGACCATTGAAGCTAGAGCAATCGGCAACAACGTGGATTAGGGTGCTTAAGCACGGTATTTGTGAAATCCGGCTTATTAACCCTTGTCCATCCGTTCTTGTCTCTTGACTTTCGCCTCCGGCCAAACCGAACACAACCGGTCATGGTTAGGGAAAACCGATACCTTGGTAGGATAGGGTGCCTAACGGAGCGCTTGCATAAGGTTTGGGCGGAGTTCAATTGGAAAATATCGGGCAAAGAAAATGAGAAAAGAAATCTTAACTTACAATACCATTCTTTTTCCTAACAACACCATTATTATTCACAACCCATCAAAATAAAAAGAAAGAGCAAATGAAATGATAAAAAGAAAAGAATAGAACAACATTGCAAGTAAGTAAATGGCAAGGAATAAAAGAGCAAGTAAGTAAATGGCAAGAATTAAATACTAAGAACCCAAAAGCACAAATGAAAGCTTTATTAATCAACTGATGATACAAACCTTGAGTTCAATAACCAAAACATAAACTTGCAAGCTCAATGAAGAGGTTGCAAGATCAAGAGAAGGCAAAGAATTCAAGGCAAACTAGCTATCTACAAGAACAAAATGGAAAATAGAAATAAAGAGTAAAAAGTGGTTCTAAAGTATATATTATAAGAGACCCCTTCCCTTGCTCACTGATCTGGGTTTTATAGGCACAAAATAAGATTAAACAAATAATAAAAATAAGATGATGTGACAACAAAGGATGGACAGAAGAAAATTGGGGAGCTTTGGGCAAGCAAAAACCGGCGGCGCCGGACTTTTGGTCAATCTCGCCGGTTTTGTTGAGTGGTTTCGGGCTCATATTGGTTCTGTGGTGATGTACTCTCTCGACAATTGCACTGGTGCTGTTGGATTTGTTTATATGAATCTGGTCTGCATTCAGGGATTTGAAGGGAAACATGTAGCTTTATATCACATCACAACTTTTTGCATTTATTTTCATGTCCCTCATGTGTGCCCACCATGTGCCATGGGAACCCCACCATGGTCCTATGTGCCAAAGAGCATGTGCACACTTGCATTGTGTTGGACTAAAATTGTGTGCATACATTTATTTGCAAAAGAACTCTTTGGATATCAATCGGTTTGCAGTTCCGGTTGCAGTGTCGGATCACAAACGTTATATCCGTGATTTTGAGTGTGTTTCCAGTATTGTGTCACGAATACCTGTAATCTGTATTTACTGAGCAGACATTGGTCAATAGTACCGATATATAACAAAACAGATAATGAATGAGTGGTATTAAAATGCAGTTTTCTGTGAGGAACAAATACCCCCAAACTTATCTTTTGCTCGTCCCGAGCAAAACAAAAAATCCTAGCCTCACTTTCGCAGCGAACGCGATTGCACTGAGCTCGTGCAACAAGCCGTTAAACCTCTAGGTGTCCCTAGTTCGAGGAGTGTTGTCTCCTGAGGGTTTTCAGCGAATTACACCTACAAAATCCCATCAAGCTAGTTTCACAAGTTAACGTCGATTCTAATCCTACAGTTTAGTATCTAGGTTAGAAATTCTATTATCCTAAGTTAGAAATATTCAACCCTTATATTTCACGCCTCCTATTTATTCAACTTCAGATCCTATACGTTTTTACAGTTTAGAAAGATCTCTGTTTTATCTTGAGTTTTCTTTCTAAAGTGTGGTCTCCAATCAGGGATTTTTATAATCTTTACGGAAAACATAAGTCTTATTTTTTATTCCTATCTTTCCTCCAGACATCGATTATATACCCCTACGTGTGTGTAAAATTTCACCCTTACGCTTAAGAATTCAATTCAAGCTATAGTATCCTTGCCCTAATACCTAATACTACTTCTTTTCGTTAATGATGGACGGTTTTGCTCACACACATTTCATGCGACTAATAATACTTCTTGAGGCACTAACAGCCGATTACTGAATGTGTGAGTTTAAAGCGTAAATAGCAGTTTCCAGATCTTGACTTTATTTATTTATTTTTTTTCTTTTTTTTTTCAAGACTGGATATATTTTTCAATGATGTTCTTTTGGTGGTTAGTTTTAAATACCGTTTTTTTTCATACTAGGTTTTCAGGCAAAAGTATTTCTAGTTATCCTCTACTATCCCAAGTTTCAAGGTGCGTGTATGTGCAGTTTGTAGAATATATACTTTCTAAATTTAGACTCAACAATAGAAACTATTTTTCAGACTTATCCTTCAGTAAAGCATTCAATAGTTTCCCTTCATCTTGACTTAACTCAAGAACTGAACTCAAGATTATCTACTTCTATAAAAAAACAGCAAGGACGTATAATTACCAAGATTAAACAGAAGGAGGGTTATTTTTAGGTTTTTCAATTCCTAAGCCTAGGATTTAGTTATTTCTAACGTATCAACTAAACTTTCGGAATCAAAATCTAAGTTACCTTATTAACTAACTTGACGACAAAGTTTTTATATTTTTGTAAATTTTTCGATTTTTATGGGATTTTAAATAAGTATGCAAATGCAAAATATACACATGAATGCGAAGGAAGAAAGCTTACCGAGCATACCCCCAAATTTAAACTTGACAGTGCCCACAATGTCAGGCTACACCAAGAGGGTCAAAATTGCCGGCGCTTCCCAGTTTTTCTTTTTATATACATAAAAGAGAAAATCAAACCAAAAATATATATATACACAAAAAGGTCCCCCCAAACTTAAGTAAAATAGTGTTACCACTGTTTAAGCGATGAAGTTCAGGATTAGGGGGGAGAGAATAATATCAATCTATACATGGCCTTACATAGGCCAAAAGTTAGCACCAACTATTCAAAAAATTTATCGGGATAAGGCCCGGGCTGGTGAAAGAATGCGGAGAGGAAAGAAATGGAGAATACGCGAGACTGTATAGGGATGCAAGCGGGATACGGTCTCGGTGGAGGAGAAGAATGGCGGAAGGGAAAAAGAAGTGGAATACGAACTTGAGGGTGAAAATGAAGTGAATAAATTAGTACAAGTTGTAATGACCGATGTGTGAAAAATGATTGTACTAATCTATCCACCCATTGAGAAATGGGGTCAAACCTCTAATGATTTGTGAGAAAATATAGGTAGACCAAACTTGGTAAACCAGACACAGGAAATGAAAGTGATACGGTGTCTTGCGAGGTGGTAACGATGGAAAGGATAGAGGGGAGTGATCGAGGAATGGTATCGGTTAAAGATTCAGGAGGGTGTACACAGTGAATGAAAGGGATAGGATGATTTGGAAAATCCGACTCATCAAGTAAAATTGGTTCATCCTCAAATATTTCCTCAATAGTCTCCTCAAAAATTAACTCATCCATGCATTTCTTATCAATATCTAGACGCATATGAAGTTCGGGAAAAACAGTTAATGGCTCAGGATGATGTCCACACGAAAGTTAAATGACATGATGAATTAGTGAGAAAAACTCATCCAAAACTGTAGGTTCATCATCCAGAATATTCCCAGCGTCAATATCCTCAATCAAGTGAAAATCAAATTTCTCAGACTCCTCATCAAAAGTATGGATTTCAATCAATTGTGGTTCTAGGATGGAGGTGTAGAGGTCAAAGGGATTGGGTGTGGTTTCACTTGACAGGGTCCCTTCACAATTGAGTAAATCAAACACTACAAAGTCGCACAACTCTTTAAACGTTCTATCTTCAATTGGTGAATCATTTGGGACACTCGATAAACTTTCAAGACCGGAGTTGTGGAATTCAATTTGGAACGGGTAGGTTTGATTTGGAAGGGTGTACTGCTCACTCTCACTACTCAAATTTTCAATCTGTCCTATCGCCTCATCTTACATTGGAAAATGTGGAGCTAGTTGGAAACTAGCTGCCGGTTCGTTAGGTTGTATGAGGGCGGCCATGGACGCATTCATTTCCTCCATTTGGTATGACGCTACCCGAAAATCATCTAATGCCTGTTCCAGACTAGACATGGGTTGTGAAGGGGTTTCAATAAAATATTCAAAGTTTTCTGGATATGTGAAACTCCCAAATGGCTGTTCAGAAGACATGTCTAGTGAGGGTGTAAAAGTTGGGTAGGATTGGTAGGAATCGAAAGGTTGGATAGGATTAAGATCAACGTTATGATAAAGAGGTGATTGGAATTGTTGATCAAAAGAATTGGAAGTGGTGAAAGGATTGAAAGATCGGCTACGAGATTGTTCGATTTTGTCGGCAATAGACATGGGTTTTGGAGTTGCTACAGGACTCTCAAAAGGGGTATCAACGTAAGAAGGTGGGGGAGGTTGAAACAGTTGATACAAAGTGGATTGCGGAGTCCAATTGTTTGTCCTAGACTTGTCTATCCGATATCTCAAAGAAAGTTTGGGCATGGAAAGATCGTTCGAAGTTCGACCAAAGCAAGAACCGTATGAAGTAATATCTGGCTGTGGGTACCAAAGTTCGGCAAGAGTTGATCTATGTGGGGTACCCATGATATGAAGAGAAAGAAGAAAAAGAGAAAAAAGAATGTGTTTTTTTATGTTAGTTATCAACAAAAGAATGAAATATAAACACAAAAAATAATCACGACACAAATACCACACACCTAATCGGTCTAGGGTTCATCTAGGTCAACTAGACCTGCTCAAGAACTTGATTGTTGAAGTAAAACCGTGTCGAGAAACGGGCTCAAAATATACTGATCACGAGACCAGCTAAGTGCAGAGATAAGGGGAGATTTTCCAACGCTTTCGCGAAGGTTCTTAATTAGATAACCCTTTTGTTTCCCCCAATCAGAGCAAAGCTCTGTTCAAAATTCAAATTTTGAAATGAAGCAACGCTTCAGAATGCAGCGCCAAGTGCGCTGCGCCCTAAGAAGCACACTACGTGCAAAGCATGTGTGCGCTAGCGCTAGGTGCGCTGCGCTCTAAGCAGCGCACCACGTGTAAGACACGGATGTGCTAGCGCTAAGCGGTGCACCACGTGCAAAGTACGGGTGCGCTAGCGCTAAGTGCGCTGCACTCTAAGCAGCGCACCACGTGCAAAGCACGGGTGCGCTAGCGCTGGAACTAAAATCTCCCCACCGTCAGATCAAAGATCTAATAATAATAATGATAAATCATTAATTAATTAGAATTAAATTCTGTTAAGAAAAGATTCCTCAAAATCTTTCCAAACAACAAGATTGTGCTCTGTAAATCGGAGCACCGTTGGATCAATGATCCAATGATGATTAAAAATCACTAAAATACAGAATAAATTCTGTATGGAAAGATTTCCCAATCTTGTTAAAAACAAGAAGATTGCCTTCTGTAAATCAGAAGCCCTTGGATCAAAGATCCAACGATGGGAAATTCCCCAAATCAATTGGCGAAAAGATCTCCTTAACTGATTGAACAAATCAGCTTGCCCTATATAAAGGCCCCTAGGCTTCAAGTCTAAAAGATAGAGAGAAGCATAGAGAGAAGCCTCCTCATAAACTTTGAGATATTCAAAGAAAAAGAGCAAGCTCTTAGAAAAAGAAAGCTTTCTTCAAGGTAAAAAAGGTGAATGATAATGAACATAGAGATGAAATCATCTCATAATTAAGAAAGAAGAACTCGCTTCTTTAAAGATCATAGATCTACAAAGACCAAGGTCTTTTCAAAAGAGATCAAAAGATCCCATCATAAAATAAAAATAAGAATATAAATCTTCTTACGGATCATAGATCTACAAGACTAAGGTCTTTTACAAAATAAGAGCAATACATCTCAAGGAGGGAGGAGAATTATTCAATTCTATTAGGATCATAGATCCATAAAGGTAAAGCCTTTCACTAAAATAAGAGATTAAAACATCTCCTACAAAATAAGAAATTTTATTCTTAGAATCTTGAAACAAAGTCTCTTATAGACGAGAGTTTATTTCTCAGATCATAAAAATTGATCAGATGCTCTTTGCGCTCTTGAACTACTCTTCGGCGCTCTTGGACTGGCGCTTAGCGCTAAGCGTGACATGTTTCCCTCATGTATGCACCACTTATCAGATGCACTTTGTGCTCTTGAAATAGCGCACTGCGCTCATAGGCTGGCACTCAGCACCAGGCGCACCACGTGTCACTTATATGTGCGCCAATGAACTGACAGCACAATGCCCTTATAAACTAGCGTTCTACGCTTATAAACTGGTGCAATGCGCCCATCATCTGGCGCTTAGCGTCAAGCGCGACACGTGTCCCTCACGTTGTGCTACTCGGCAGAAACGCACTACGCTCTTTGACTGGCGCAAAGCGCCAAGCGCACCATGTGTTGCGCTAATAGAACATAAATTATTCTTTAATAAGCCCAGAGCTATGATGAATGCTCAGTATTCAATAAAAGACAAAACATTGTCAGAATGTGAATCAATGCTCAGTATTATTAAAAGGGCCAAGCCTAAATAATGGCTCCAAAGCCCAAAATAAATGTTAAACATTTTAACTTGATTGGACTTAGCCCAAGATTGGCCATAACTCTCAATCCGGATCAAATGAGCCCATATGCTCATAAATCTTTTTAACAGATCTTAGCCCCAAATTGGACTATAGATCTTTCAACCAAAATTGGTTCAAGGGTACATCTCTTTACTCTTCTGATATTTGTCATTGTAATCCTTCAACATCTTCAGAGAGGTGACGGGTCCCGACAACCATACATTTCATAGACTATGACGTCTTTAAACTGGACTGTGGGGTCCTGATTGATGTGGATTATTTTGCGTATGCGTTTTGAAATCAAAGAATTAACCGCAATCAATAACGGTGTCGCTTGGTAGCTAGCCGATTGAGTACGGATCGGTCCACAGGGAAAACGTGTTCTTTTCTAATTGTTCTAACGAGTCAATTCCTATTTATGGTAGGTTTTGATTTTTATAAAAACTGAAATTGAATTTGATTTGGATTAAAACCTTGCTAGGGTTAGGATTAGGTTAGTTTGGAAAGTTAATTCTACTCACCGCTTTCTTTGCCTTAATTAAGAACTTAGATGTTAAGGTAATCGTTAACAAAGGGGATTAGCACGACTAGAAAGAAACGTAGTTTCTTCCCTTTGATCCTTGTCCGTCCTTTCTTAACTCTTATCCCTAAGCTCTATGTAAATCAACCACGACCGATCTAACTAGGGAATCACCGCTATCTCGTAGGATAGGGTGCCGTAGTGAGCAGTGGATGATTGATTTACATAGAGTCATAATTTATAAAGTTAAACGGGCATGAAAGGAGTGAGAGATTTTCATCTCTCAAACCTATCCAATCCTAACCCTAACAAGTGAGGAACTACTCACTCATTAGGGAAATAGCGACAAAATTCATTTTTATGATTTTCTTTTTAGTTAACTACCGAACTTGCAGATAAATAAAGACAGGTAAAAATGCAGAGAAATAAAATTTGCAACTAAGAAAAACACACGATAAAAAGAAAACAACTTACTTTATTGATTCACTCTTGAACAATTACAAGGGAATTGAGAATTTAAATCTAGAAATTAAAAGAGGCATGCTCCAAAAAGAGCTGTAGACTTCCTATTTATAGATAGTAGAACCCTAGGGTTTACATCTGATCCAAATCTGATTTACAAGACTACCTTAAGAAAACCGGGTAAATGCACCGACTCCCACTGACACGCACCGACATGTGCTCTGCACGGCCGCGGATCCATGACGGAATGCCTTGTTTAGCCGCGGATCCACGGCCGTTTGATGGGCTCTTGGGCTCAGTTTCTAAGGGCGGCTTCATGTTGCTTTTTCCTTCTATTTTTTTCACTTGGTTCTTCAGAATCTTTTCTAATTTCTTCCAGATTTCCACAGTGCAGAATGTTGTGGACTTTTACCGTTCGCTTCGTGTTGAAGTCTTAAATCTTGTGCTGCCCTCATATGTTGTGCAATCAAACTGTTCATTGATCTTCATTTGTTCCTTAAGTTGTAGGCGGCATCATAAAGATTCTTCTATTTGTTGGTCGTAGCCTCACTTTTATAACGTTTTTTCACCATTTTCACTGTATTGTTCCGAGAACCTGTAACCTGCAACTATTTAGCAGACATGGATCAAAAGCACCTATTTATTTGCAATATTATTAAGAATAGGGAATATAATAATGGAAAATTCCGATATGAACAAATACCCCCAAACTTATCTTTTGCTCGTCCCGAGCAAAACCAATTTATTCTCGAAAAATCCTAACCTCACTTTCGCAGGGAATCGCGATTGCACTGAGCTCGTGCAACAAGCCGTTAAAGCTCTAGGTGTCCCTAGTAGGCGGAGTGTTGTCTCCTGAGGGTTTTCAGCGGATACTACCCACAAAATCCGATCAATTTAGCCTATTGACTTTCATTCTTCAATTCAGTGTTCTAGCAAGAAATTCTATTATCTTCAACTTAGAAATCATCCACCTGTATTTTTCACTCACTTATCATTTAACTTAAGATCGTATATGTTCTGTAAATTTATTTATCTTTTAGCATCTTTTGAATTTTCCTTCAAAGGTTCCATCTTAACTTAGAAATTTTTATTATCTCTACTGAAGGTATAAGCCCTATCTTTTATTCCTATCTCCCATTCAAACCCCAGTCATATACCCCTACGTGTGTGTATGTATCACCCATACACTTGGAAATTCAATTCAAGCTATTATACTCTTGTCCATCGTCCAAAGTACTTTTAGTTGGTGAATTTTAGATGAAATTGCTCACACATCGTTCATGCGACCGTTAGTACTTCTTGAGGTACTAACGACCGATTACAAAATGTGTTTGCGTATTAAGGCGTAATTCCTCGTCTTGTAATACCTAAGGCTTTAGCAGTGACTCCCAAACCAGTTGGTCTAAGGCACTAGGTGATAAAACACCCTCGCTATATATATTTTTTTATTTTACGCAGCCTTAAGTAATTACAAAACCAGTGTTCATTTTTTTATATCTCTTTATTCACACTTTTATTTTCCTTCATACTCAGGATTTTAGACAAGATCATTTCAAGGTATCCTCTACTATTCCAAGTTTCAAGGTGCGTGTTTGTGCAAGTTGCAGGGTACATATTTTCAGAATTTAGACTGAAGGTTCGGAATTATTTTTCAGACTTACACTTCAATAAAAATTTCAATACTCTTCCCTTATTTTGACTTAACCCAAGAACTGAACTCAAAATTTTCCTATTTCTAAATAAACTACAAGAACATATATTTTCTGCCGTTAAACTTTAAGAAAGGTTATTTTTAGGGTTTTTAATTTACTAAGTTTTGGATCTAGTTTTTCCTAGCTGGTTAACCGTCTTGTCAAACTTAAGTCAAATATGGCCAAAATTTAATTTTTCAATTTTTATAATTTTTAAAAATTTTCAATTTTTTATTTGATTTTATTTTTTTTCATTTTTTATAATTTTTATAATTTTTTTATAAAGATGCAATGCAGAATTAAACATGCAAAAGAAAAAAGAAAAAATATGTACAAAAATTAAAAATATGCAATGCAATGCAATGATAACTATTTACAACCACCTCCTCCCCCAAACTTACCAAAAGTAGTGCCCTCACTGCTCAGGCCCTCGCCGTCCCCTTGAGCGTGAACGGGAACGCTCCTCTCGCGCTAGCAGCGTAGATACTCCATGTTCTATCTCAGTCACCCGGTGATCCAATTTGGTCACCATCCCTACCAAATTATCAATCCCCCTAATGGCTCTTCTCATTAAACGTGCATGTTTTATGGAGGTGAGCTCTTCTTCGCTCGCGGTCGAGCTGAAGCTGGGTGTTCTGGCGGGTACATGTTCGGCCGGTTCTCTTCGCGACCAAACATCAGTCAAGCGGGTATAGGACGTGGATACGCCCTCAATGAGAGGTCTAATCGGTATACCTCCATGCATGTAGAATTCAAATTCCTCCACAGGGAGGAAATAGCGACACAGTTGTGTCACTAACATGGGGCATGGGTAATTTGCGGCCCTTTTTCCATCACCAATTGAATAAAGCAAAACCGTGCACATATCAAATCTAGGGTTCTTAGTCATTAGGGTGTGCACGATATGAAGTGACGGGATGATAAATGTGGTATTATGTGAACCCCCAAAAATATTATTTTGTGCCCACCGGCACACGGTTAAAACATTGGCGAAGAGGGTTCTAGCCTGTATTCCCTTCCTCGGTTCCCTCGAACAGTCGTTACCCATTAAGGGTAAGTAATCTTCAAATTGAAGGGGTTGGTCGTGAACAGGTAATGTAAGGATTAAAGTGACTTCATGAATGAAGTCGCTGTCAATAATTATCTCCCTATCGCCCCACAGTAACTTAATAAAACCGTATTGTGTAAGGCAGGCTTCTTCCATGCACTCGTAAAAACGAGTGACTAGATCTGGAAGAGCGTAAGCATTGGGATGATTGTAAATTAAAAAATTCCACCCCCTCCGTGTGATTTCATCAGCAAAATAGCTCCCGTAAATGGTGTATGAAAATATTTGTGAAAAATCACGTTCTAATTACATGTTTGGTGCCATCACAGAAAGTTCTCAGATCTAAAAAATTTTAACAGAGAGGAAGAAGGAAGCAAACCTCCTCTGAAAAACTCAGAGGGTGACGACTCCAACATGCGGCGGATGCGCGGCAGAAAGCGGCTTCTTGCGGCGGAAGGGCGGCAGAAGAAGGAGATCTCGCTGGAAAATTTTGAGCGGCGGTTAGGGTTTGCAGAGAGGTGAAAAATTAGGGTTAAGAAAACAGAGAGGGGTCGGGGTTTATTTATAGTGGGGGAATGTGTTGGTTATTTGCAAAAAAACCCTCTTAAAAAGAGAAAATTATTTGCAAATAAAAAAAATTTATTTTTATTTTATTAAAACTGGAAATTTACAAATATACCCCAAAAAAAATTTTATTTTCATTTTTTTTATTTTGTTTTTATATAATGATACATACCCCCAAACTTGTTTGAAACAGTGTTTTGGCTAGATAATCGAAAATTTAGGGGTAGATGGAGGAAGATTAGTCAATGAGATCGGCTCCTGCAAAAACAGGAGCTCCTCCGAAGGGTTCGTAGTGAGGAACGGTTTAAGTCGATGTCCGGTCACTTTAAACATGAACCGTCCTCCGGGTTTTCTAGATCGACCGCACCGTGCGGATATACGGTGCGTACCAAAAATGGCCCTTTCCATCGAGATTTGAGCTTGCCGGGATGGAATTGTAACCGAGTGTCGTAAAGTAAAACCTGTTGACCAGGTTTGAAAGTCTTGCGCATAAGGTGTTTATCGTGGAACACCTTCGTTCGGTTTTTAACAACTATTGCGTTCTCATAGGCTTCATCCCGTAGCTCGTCTAATTCGTTCAACTGCAGCTTTCTATTGCTGCCCGCATCTCCCAAAGATAGGTTCGACTCTTTAATTGCCTAAAATGCCTTATGCTCTATTTCAACTGGAAGGTGGCAAGCCTTTCCATAAACAAGCCTATATTGAGACATGCCAAGATCGGTCTTATAGGCAGTACGGAATGCCCAAAGGGCATCAATCAGTTTTGATGACCAATCTTTACGGTTTTTGGAAACCGTTTTCTCCGATATCTGTTTAATTTGCCGATTCGAAATCTCGGCTTGCCCACAAGTTTGGGGATGATATGGCGTTGACAGCTTGTGAGTAATGGAGTATTTTCGCATTAAGGACTCGAAAGTCCTATTACAAAAGTGAGATCCATTATCACTGATAATCGCGCGAGGACCCAAACCCAGAAAAAATGTTTCCTTTGAGAAATCTAACGACAACCTTGTTGTCATTAGTTCGGCTGGGCACAGCCTCGACCCATTTTGAAACATAGTCAACAGCAAGTAGAATATACATGTTCCCAAAAGAGTTGGGAAATGGTCCCATAAAGTCTATCCCCCAAACATCAAAAATTTCAACAACCAAAATTGGTTGGAGCGGCATTTCATTTCCGAGATATCCGGCCCAAGTGTTGGCAGCGGGAGCATGTCTTGCAGTATTTGTATGCGTCTTTAAAAAGTAGTGGCCAGTAGAAGCCACACTGCAAGATTTTTTCTGCTGTCATTTTGGGGCCAGAATGCCCGCCACATGCTTGATCGTGGCAGAATGACAGCACGCTCTTAAACTCGTTGTCGGGGACACACCGACGAATGATTTGGTCGGAACAGTATTTGAAGAGATACGGTTCATCCCAGTAAAAATGTTTTACTTGGGACAGGAATCGAAGTCTATCCTGATTCGACCAATCGTTTGGTATCAGTCCGGTGGCTAAATAATTTACGATATCTGCGAGCCAAGGTTCGCATGACACAGTTAAGAGCTGCTCATCTAGAAAAACGTCTTTAATAGGAATTTGAAGTGTAGGCGAAGAAGGAAGTCGTGAAAGGTGGTCGACGACTATGTTTTCGCATCCTCTCTTGTCTCTTATGACAAGATCGAACTCTTGTAGCAAAAGGATCCAACATATTAGCCGAGATTTAGTGTCCTTCTTCACAAAAAGATGGCGAAGAGCTGAGTGGTCCGTGTAAACGATGACTGGAGAACCGATTAAATAAGGCCTGAACTTTTCTAGTGCAAACACTACAGCTAAGAATTGTTTTTCAGTTGTTGTGTAATTTAGTTGGGCCTCGTTTAAGGTTCGGCTAGTGTAATAAATTACGTGTGGCATCTTATTTATGTGCTGTCCAAGGACAGCACCAATGGCGAAATCAGATGCATCGCACATAATTTCAAATGGATGCGTCCAGTCAGGAGATGAAAGAATATGAGTGGAAATGAGTGAGTTTTTCAACGACTCGAATGCCTTCATACAGCTTGATTCGAAATCAAAAGTGGTGTCCTTGGCCAACAAAAGAGTCAAGGGTCTAGCTATCTTGCTAAAATCCTTGATGAACCGTCTATAGAAACCGGCATGGCTAAGGAAGGCTCGGATGTCTTTGACGCACTTGGGAGGAGGAAGACTGGAAATGACTTCAATATTAGCTTTATCAACCTCAATGCCATTTTGCGAGATGATATGTCCTAAGACAATACCCTCTCGTACCATAAAGTGGCATTTCTCCAAATTTAAAGTGAGGTTCTTATCCCTACACCGGATAAGAACTGCGTCTAAATGTAGCAAACACTCATCAAAGGAGTCGCAGAAAATGGAGAAAACATCCATAAAAATCTCCAAGAATTTTTCCACCATGTCTGAAAAAATGCCCATCATACACCGCTGGAAAGTAGCGGGTGCATTGCATAACCCAAAGGGCATGCGATGATAAGCAAATGTACCGAAAGGACAAGTGAATGTGGTCTTGTCTTGGTCCTTTTCGGCGATGGGAACTTGATTATAGCCGGAGTAGCCATCCAAAAAGCAGTAAAATTCATGCTCAGCCAATCATTCTAGCATTTGGTCAATAAAAGGTAATGGAAAGTTGTCTTCCCGTGTCGCAGCGTTGAGTTTTCTATAATCAATGCAAACTCGCCACCCAGTTTGGGTGCGAGTAGGTATTAACTCATTCGCCTCATTAGTTATGACCGTTATGCCCGATTTCTTTAGGACAACGTGAATGGGGCTAACCCACTGGCTATCAGAGATAGGGTAAATGATACCACTATCAAGACATTTTACAATCTCCTTTTTAACAGCCTCCTTCATGATAGGGTTGAGGCGTCTCTGTGGATCCCTTACTGGCTTGGCATCATCCATCATATGTATATGATGTTCAACTATAAGGGGACTAATCCCCTTGATGTCCGCCATAGTCCAGCCAAAAGCTTGCCGATTATTTTGTAAGACCACTAAAAGGGCTTTCTCTTGCTCGAGGAATGGAGAGGCCGATATGATAACAGGAAGGGTCTCATTCTCACCTAAGTAGGCGTAGTTAAGGTGAGACAGCAATAGCTTGAGTTCGAGTTTTGGAGGTGAAACAATTGAAGGTAAAATTGGTGAAACTGTCTCGAACTCAAAGGATTCCAACAATGGTTCGAATCGAGTGTAAGCAACCAAGTCGGATGGTTCAGTTAACTCATCCGAAAATTCAAAGGACTCAAACTCGGGTGGTGATTCTTCAAAATCGTTCGAAAAAGTGAAACACTCGTAATCGTTATCGGGTGTGAAAACTGTGTCAGATTCAAGGAGGAACGCACTAGTGGCGTCAAAATTGCTATGATCGAACAGAAATTTTTCGAGCTCACAGTCCTCCTGAGTGATCTCTTGGATCGAGCAAACATCAAGTATATTAGCATTAGGCTTGGAGGGCTGATTCCCCAACTTAAAAATGTTGAGTTCAATTGTCATGTTTCCAAAAGATAGGTTCATCGAACCATTTTGACAATTGATCACCGCATTAGAAGTTGCAAGGAATGGTCGACCAAGTATCACCGGAATTTGACTCCGAGGGTTAGCTACAGGCTGTGTGTCCATAACAATGAAATCAACAGGGAAAATGAAGTCCCCTACTTTAATCAACACATCCTCTAACTCACCACTAGGATGGGTGATGGATCGGTCGGCCATTTGGAGAGTACAATGTGTGGGTTTAAGCTCTCCAACGCCTAATTGTTCATATACTGAATAGGGAAGTAAATTAACACTAGCACCAAGATCTAAAAGTGTGCGATTGATGTTCTTATCCCCAATCATTATTGAAATTGTAGAACAGCCAGGGTCCTTACATTTTTGGAGTAAAGGTTGGGTAAGAGCATCACTTACTGCACTAGCCAAGAAAACTTTCTTAGGTACCTGCGATTTTCTCTTCTTGGTGCATAAGTCCTTTAAGATTTTAGCATAATAAGGGACTTGTTGGATTGCATCCAAAAGAGGTATGTTAATGCTAACCTGTTTGAATAACTCCACAATCTTCTCCATTTGTGGAGTTTGTTTATTGGATCTCAACCTGTTTGGAAATGGAATATTTTGAAAATTTTTTGAGTCCAATGTTTGTGGAGTAGATTGCGGAGTTGGAACGGATCCCAGTGTTGGTGTTTTCGTGGAGTGAGATGTGGGTCCGTTCGAATTAGAAGAAGTAGAGCCTTATGAAGAATGAAGAACAGGCTCTGAAGAAGATGAAGAAGCAGTGGCCGGGGTGTCATCATTATTGCCAACGTTGTTGTGCAATACCTTTCCAGATCTCAATGTAGTCACGGCGCTCACATTATGATTTTGTTGTTCATGAGCAATATATGTATTTTGTGTGTGACCGGGATTTGGCAGTGGTTGAGATGGAAGTTTCCCATTCTCCCACTCTCTTAACGCAGCATTCAGTTGTGCAATTTAAGCTTCAATTATTTTGATGCTCTGATCATGTGATGCAGTGTGTTGTACCAAAGACTGAATGGAAGTTTGGATGCTGGCTAAGGATTGCGTAGATTGTTTTAAAAACGCATCCAGACTTCGTTCTAGCGAGAAAACCTTATCGTTATTTGGCTAAACAAAATTGTTTTGAGGATAAGAGTTGTTTGGTATAAAATTGTTCATCTGGTTTTGGTAAGGTTGGGGTTGGAAAGGTTGCTGATATTGAGTTTGTTGAGGGGCTTGTTCTTATGGAGGAGGCCTCTGAAAATTGTTATTGCCTTGGAATTGTTGATTTTGATTCCAAGCAAAATTTGGGTGGCTCCTCCAACCAGGATTATAAGTTGAAGAGTATGGATCATTTCTTTGTCTTTGCTGAAAGGCAGCATTGACTTGATCTTGTCCTTGAACAGGCGGGTTGTAAGCACACTCTTCGGTAAGATGTGATGGATCCGAACAACAAGCGCAAACAGTGCATGGGGGTAAAGCTGGGGCAGGAGAACGCGATGAGAATTTTCTCTCAATTGCTTCTAGTTTTTTCGTGAGTGCAGCCATTTCGGCCTTCATTGCAATCGACATATCAAGTTGATGTATGCCTGCCCTAGACTGACCTGATGAAGTAGATGAAGTGGTCTTAGTGCTTTCCCACTGAAGTGTTTGTTCAGCAAGATCGTCGAGAAATTGCCAAGCTTCCTCGCTCGATTTTGTAAGAAAGTGACATTGACAAACGGTTTCCAACAACTGCTCAGTTGCTGGGTTCAGTCCTTCGTATAAAGTTTGGCAAAGTTGTCATTTCTCGATACCGTGGTGAGGGCACTGAATAAGAAGGTCCTTAAATCTTTCGAAACACTTCCAAAAAAGTTCGGAAGGAAGCTGGGAAAATTGATTAATTTCATTGCGAATTCTCGCGGTCTTGTGGTGTGGGTAAATTTTTTTTAGAAAACCCGTAACAAACTCTTCCCAATTTTTTATGGAATGCGATGCTGTGCTATATAACCATTTTTCAGCTAGGTCACATAAAGTGAATGGAATGACACATAGCCTTATAGCATATCGGAAAGTTTGGCTGTCTTCATCATTGTGCAAACATTCTGGAATTTGTTAACGAAGATGTAGGCATCTTTGGATTCCAGCCCGTGAAATTTGGGCAACATATTGATGAAGTGGGGTTTAATTTCGAAGTTATCCCCATTAGCCGGTGGAAGTGAAAGACAAGTAAGAAGTGCAGTGCGGGTTGGATAGAAAAGATCCTGGAGCGCGATTCGTTGGGACGCTTCGACAGGAGGGTGTGGTAGGTTATTCTCATCCAGTTGAGGTGGAATCAGTCCCGTAGGTAAGGGGTTGTTAGGATTGAATCCCGACATCTCCTTAGAAGATGATGAATTTGAAGATGAAGGTAAAGAAGTGGAGGGAATTTCGACTTCGAAGTCAAACGCGTCGTCAGTAGGCACTAACGAGACACGGACTAAACGGGCACTAGTGTCCCTAGTCCAACTTGACATACACTAACGAGGTGTAGTGTAGTCAAAAAGTAATAATAGAAGGTGGGGGTAAGAAAACGTCAATGAGAGAATGTGGGTGCAAGTGGAGTGCAATAGATTTCTAGCGACAAAATGGCAAGTTTTTTTCTTTTTTTTAAAAATTTTGTTTTGTGGTTTTTTTTATAAGGAGTTTTGCAAAAGATTTTTATAAGGAACTAGACACACTTTTAAGCAATCATAATATACACAATCAAGCCTAGAGCTAGGGTCTCCTAAGTCAACTAGACCGCTCCTAACTGTTCCAAAGGACAAGTTGTGAGATATCCTCAAATCGCCTCTTCACCGCCAATTGTGGCAAAGTAAGCACAAGTAAAGAAATAAGGGATCTGCTCACGAATCACCGTGAGACGGGCCTTTTAAAATTACCTTTCCCACTTGTCTAGCCTAGGCACCACAAAATCAGATTTAGATAAACGACCGATGCCTACAACCTTCCATTGTCCTAATGAGCACGACAGTCCTTATTGACTGAGTCTAATATTTTTTAATTAACTCGAGAGTTAGATGCAAATGCTTTTTGTGATTTTTGGGGTCCTAGGAAGGGTAATGAAATCCCCACCCAATCTGGATTGGTGTTATAGCCCTTTAAAAGTCCGTTTTAAAAATGCAAAGCAGTAAACACATAAAAATCCAAAACACTTGCCAAAAAAAATTTCTTTTATTTGCAGCGCAAAGAATCCTGCACAAGATTGATTTATTAGAGAGGAGGAAGAAGTTTTTGCGCAAAGAACCCTGCAGGAAAAATTTTCAGTGGACTACAGAGGGCAGAAGAGAGGAAAAGAAATACTCACAGAGGGATTTGAAGGGCTGACGTCACCAAGTCGCGGCGGTTCCGCGGTCAACAAGCTGGTTCAATCCTCCAAAATTCTTCTGTTATCTGTTGTGGTTCTCCTCTGTATGTTCAGATCTGCTGTTTGCTGTTTTGTTCACTGGATTATTCCAGATCTGAATCTGTTCGTCTTTCTATTCCTGCACAATTCGCACGAAAACCCTTCAAAAAATAACAAGATGATAAATTTTTTTCAGTTTTTATGATTTTTTAATTTTTAATTAAACCGAAATTACAAAAAGAAAATAACTACTGTTATCCCCGGCAACAGCGCCATTTGATTGATGTGGATTATTTTGCTTATGCGTTTTGAAATCAAAGAATTAACCGCAATCAATAACGGTGTCGCTTGGTAGCTAGCCGATTGAGTACGGGTCGGTCCACAGGGAAAACGTGTTCTTTTCTAATTGTTCTAACGAGTCAATTCCTATTTGTGGTAGGTTTTGATTTTTATAAAAAACTGAAATTGAATTTGATTTGGATTAAAACCTTGCTAGGGTTAGGAATAGATTAGTTTGGAAAGTTAATTCTACTCACTGCTTTCTTTGCCTTAATTAAGAACTTAGATATTAAGGTAATAGTTAACAAAGGAGATTAGCACGACTAGGAAGAAATGTAGTTTATTCCCTTTGGTCTTTATCCGTCTTTTCTTAACTCTTATTCCTAACCTCTATGTAAATCAACCACGACCGGTCTAACTAGGGAATCACCGCTATCTCATAGGATAGGGTGCCATAATGAGCAGTGGGTGATTGATTTACATAGAGTCCTAATTTATAAAGTTAAACGGGCATGAAAGGAGTGAGAGATTTTCATCTCTCAAACCTACCCAATCCTAACCCTAACAAGTGAGGAACTACTCACTCATTAGGGAAATAGCGACAAAATTCATTTTTATGATTTTCTTTTTAGTTAACTACCGAACTTGCAGATAAATAAAGACAGGTAAAAATGCAAAGAAATAAAATTTGCAACTAAGAAAAAAACACGATAAAAAGAAAACAACTTACTTTATTGATGCACTCTTGAACAATTACAAGGGAATTATGAATTTAAATCTAGAAATTAAAAAAGGCATGCTCCAAAAAGAGCTGTAGGCTTCCTATTTATAGATAGGAGAACCCTAGGGTTTACATCTGATCCAAATCTGAATTTACAAGACTACCCTAAGAAAACCGGGTCAATGCACCGACTCCCACCGACACGCACCGACACGTGCTCTGCACGGCCGCGGATCCACGGCGGAATGTCTTGTTTGGCCGCGGATCCGCGGCCGTTTGATGGGCTCTTGGGATCAGTTTCTAAGGGCTGCTTCATGTTGCTTTTTCCTTCTATTTTTTTCACTTGGTTCTTCAGAATCTTTTCTAATTTCTTCCAGATTTCCATAGTGCAGAATGTTGTGGACTTTTACCGTTCGCTTCGTGTTGAAATCTTGAATCTTGTGCTGTCCTCATACATTGTGCAATCGAATTGTTCATTGATCTTCATTTGTTCCTTAAGCTGTAGGAGGCATCATAAAGATTCTTCTATTTGTTGGTCGTAGTCTCACTTTTGTAGCGTTTTTTCACCATTTTCATTGTATTGTTCCGAGAACCTGTAACTCGCAACTATTTAGCAGACATAGATCAAAAGAACCTATTTATTTGCAATATGATTAAGAATGGGGAATATAATAATGCAAAATTCTGATATGAACAGGTCCTTAAATCCATGGACTATGATGTCCTTAACCTCGGACTGTGGGGTCCTTTAAAACCCATGGACTATGATGTCCTTAACCTTGGACCGAGATATCCTTAAACTAACATCGGACCGAAATGTCTTTAAACTAATATTGGACCGTAATGTCTCTAAACTAATCGACCGCAATGTCTTCAAACTAAACAATAGAGTCCAAATGCTCTTTTGTCGGATCTAAATGATCCTGTTAAGTTGATCTTAGTCTAAAATTAGACTAACGTATCATTAACAAACGTTTAAGTTGATCTTAGTCTCAAATGAGACTAATGTATCCTTAAACCCAAACCCAAACCCAAATCTAAGAAAATACGGATTTGGACTAATCCATGCCCTACGGGCGACAACATAAATTAGTCTCCGTATACAATCCACGGGCAACCAAAACAAAACAAACACCCACGACATGAAGTGACCATCTGGAGAAGGAGAAAGTGGTTACCGCGATGCGGTAGCGTAATTAACTGCAGGGGCTTACGCCTGCAGGGTAGAGCGTCCCCATAATCAAAAACCCCATAAATGAGGGGGAATCTGACGAAGTCTGCTACATCGGCCGCATCTGTTTAAACCTTCGATACATGGTGCCATAAATCAACTTGGCATCTTCAAAGAGGTGGACGGATAGCACCAATTAGCATCTACCCCGAATTCAGGCAAGACGGACCCACGCGGTCGCGTCTCCGTGTTCGGAGGGAAACAGATTCTGGTACGCCCGGTGGGACCTTTTCCTCTTTCCACTCCACACTTCGTATGTCGTGTTCGCGAACGAATCGCGGTTTGATATGGTTGCCCTTGGGTTCGAGGTACTAAGATTTGGTTTTGCTCCCGTGCAGAAAACAAAACACCAATGGCCTCCAACTGTTCCAGCTGCAATTGCAACTCCCGTTCCGCCTCATCTGGAGGTGTAACTTACGGGCCCCAAGCGGCCTCCCTGTTCAAGATGCCAGTGGAGCAAATAACTCGGGCCACCACTAGGCTATTCTTTGGGACCATGATCCCACCGATGAGCTTCAATGCCCCGCTGCTATCGCAAGAAGCCCCAAAGAAGTCGGTCTTTGATCGACTTACTACTGCCGCGGCCCCTCTCAACGGGTCGCCCAAATCTAATGTCTCAATTTTCAACAGACTAGGCCAGAACGCCAACAAGCCCGCGATACCCGAAGCAGCCATCCCCAAACGGATAGCCATCCCGGCTCAAGCGGACGAAATTATCAGAGAGGCTTCTTCTGCCAAGAAGTCAGTCTTCACAAGGCTGGCCGTTCCGGCTCCCGCCCCAGGCGAAGTTCCCAAAGCTACTTCCCCTACCCAGAGGTCTGTCTTTGACAGATTGGACATTGCTGCTCAACGGACATCGGTCTTCAAGAAGCTGACGCCGGCGACAACCCTTCGCCAAAACAGGGGCATGATGAAGTCTCCCCTATAGCTGAGACAATCCCAACGGCTCGACATGCTCGCCGTCGTCACTGGCACCGAGTAAGGAAGGATGGGAGCAGCTCCCCGTCGGGACTAACTCTGCCAGCTCCCATGGTGGAAATCAATGCTGCTGTTCCAACTGGGAACAGCTTTGAACCGCTCAGGAGGGTTCACAAGAACTCTCCGACTGCCGTGCTGAAGAGATCTCCTCCACCTATGGAGATTACTACAAAAAAGAAGCCGGAGTAGCCCCCTCAGCGGCTTTCTTCCAAAATTTACAAAGTATGGCGATAGGTCCAGGAATCGGTGATTAACCAGGACTACTCTCGCCGGCCAAAGAAGCTTAAAGCTCAGCAAGAAAAGAGCCATCCCATGGTACCACAGAAGATGTCATCCGTCTGGGTGCCCGCTGCAACGGCTCCCTCAACATCAACCGCTCACAAGAGAAGGAGGCCGGAGAAAGCCCATGTGACCGTGGCAAACCGCAAAGACGCTGAGTCTAAACACTCCAAATCTGGGGGCATGGTAACACATACCATTTATATGGCTTCCGGAAAAGAGGAAAGCCGTGCTTCCACGGGTCATCGACCGCTTACTCGATCTATAACAAAGGCTCAGGAGCAGCAGCAGCAGAAACTTTAGGAGATGCTAACTGCAATGGCCGCACTCACTGGGCCAAAAGTCAACCCGGAGACCTCAGAACAGCGTTAAGAACAAGAAACTGATGCTGATTTCCTCTGAAGGATGCTCGAGAGGAAAGAAAAAGAGGCCGCGGAACAGGCGGCCAACATAAAACGAATGGCTTTTTTGTTTCAAGACATGGCCGGGATGATGTTACAGCCGGAACCTCCAGCTGAAGACCACCCGATTATCATTGAAGACGACAGAGAGGAGACATCGAACCCTCCTCAGGCTCTTTCAGCAGCCAAGGAGGAGACCATCTCCAAGGCCGCTCTGGATGATTACATTGCTCAGTAAATACGAGCTCACCAGGCGAATGAAGCGGCTGGGCAGATCGTTAAGACCGAACGACCTTATCCGGGATGGTATGACCAAATAAGGTACCCGCCGGGATATACGATCCCCAAATTCCACGTATATAAGGGGACGGGAAATCCGCATCAGCATGTTGCACAATTTAGAGCCTTGTACGGCAACACTGGAGGTGATGATAAACTTCTGCTCCGCCAATTTGTTGGCAGCTTGTCAAAGACGGCGTTCGAGTGGTATTCTGAACTTCCAAATGACTCTATCAAGACATTTGCGGAGATGGAGCTACTATTCACCCAGCGATTCACGAGTGCTAGTGAACGCACCCCAATAACGGTATTGATCAATGCCAGGGTGAAACCTGGTGAGACATGGGTTCAATACGCAATACGATGGCGGAATTTGTGGTTAAAATGTGAGCAGCGTATCGAAGAAGCGCCGGCAGTGGGCATGTTCGTGGGCACTCTTGACCCTCAAGCGATCATTTCATAATTCATGATGTTCTTCAAGCCGACCACTTTCCAGTCCTTGATTGATAAGCTGACCCAAATGGACCAGATGGGCCACAGGCCTTCCTCTTCGAAGCCAGAGCCGTGGAATGAAAAAGGGAAAGGGAAAGCGACCTTCGTCGCCAATACTCAACAGCAGCCCGGTGGTCCAAAATTAATGGATCACCTAGACGAGAGACGGCGATACTATAATGAGAAAATAAAGTGCCTTTATTCGTTTCCCCGGGACAAAACGAGGAGATTATTCGAGCTAGCGGTGCGCAACAGGCTCATTAATTTGCCAAATCCAAAACGCCCATTGCAACCCGGTGAGGCTAATAGTCCCAATCATTGCCCCTACCATCAAGCGGTAAGCCATCCAATTGAAGATTGCTTCATCTTTAAAGGCTGGATCGAAGACCAATACCAACAGGGCAAGTTCGCACTATCCGAGAATTGGAAAGTAAGCCCGCCGCAGCTGCACGCTCTCAAAAAGACAGACACACCGGGGGCATCATGCTCTTTTGTAGAAGAAGCTCAATGGGAGGTCGTTCTTTCAGCCAAGACGAAAAGAAAGCTGAAGGATCTCCAAACATGCCCGGCGATCAGGTGGAAAAATCCACTGGAACCCGAGATCATTGAGGGAATGCTGAAACCGCTCCCAACTCCAAAAATTGGTGGTGATAACCAAAGCGCTCACACCCAGCCGTCAAAATCTTTGAAGAAGAAGAAGAAATCCAAGAAGCCCGTGAAGCCTGTGTTAGTTATATGTATGCCCTAGAGGCCATTACTGTGCATTGGATGTATATTGTAATGGATGCTGGGACATATATAGGTAGGACTTTCTTGCTCGACATGATAGTACGCTATCTGGTTGCTCTTTATCTTAACATGTATACTTTCTGTCTCTCTGTTACATGTTGATAAAGCCCTTAGGATGTGTACTCGACTTCCAGGACTATGATTCAGATCATACTAGTGGGGCCTAGTTAGTCCATGAGTACATCCTTCAATGTTCCTAGTCGTGGGAATATCGAGACGGGGCATCGATATTCCAGAGTAGACTAGCGTATATCTTCTCGACCCATGTGATGGGCGATGGATGATCCCATATCCATTGGTGTTTGACATCAGAGATGGTATGCGGGTGCTCAGTGGAGACTGGGTACACTGAACGGACTCGCCGAGAACCCCCAGATGGTATTATACCTCACATCAGATGGCAGTTCTCTGGTGACACTGGTACAGCTTAGTCTGTTGACCCGAGATCGTCATAGAGTCTTGTGTGTCTCCCACTGTGCTTTGATTTCCACCCTACCACGGCTCTACTGAGTCATGCAAACAGGTGATTTTTGGGTACAGTCCCGATTCACATGGAGGCAATGAGCGATAGGAGGGGATTCGTCTCTCCCGGTATTGGGGGTTGATGTTGCGCGATGCTCGACTGGCCATAACAGGAAATCCCTGGCCAGGGTTGCAGTGATATACTGGTAAGATTTATCAGTAGTTTCACAAATGTTATGGACCTCACGTCGGCATGACTTATCAAGCTATTGGGGTCTGACGTTTACCACCCCTAGGCGAGATATGCGACATATCAGACGAACAGACCGGACTGTACGGTAAGTGTTACTGGTTGGATTCACAGGAGTGTGAGCGGGCTTGCTCGTCGATCTTCTGATCGCTCAATACGCGGGTGGCCGTTACGTTTAGCAGACCGCTTGCGGCTTGTGGGTGTTTGATATGATCATCACCTGCTGCCGGCGTATTGACGAGTCTTTAGAGTCCTACACAGAGGTTTCCTGGCTCAAGCGAAACGAAATAGGAGTGCATATGAGATATGTACGGGACCGAGAATAATGCGTGTATGTGATACCGTATTCTATTCTCGCGATGAATGTATCGATTGGTTGTATGCGATATAACCTAGTTATCGAATCGAAGATTGATTCGATAAGTCGATATATTGGATACTAGTCGGTTATATGCGACATGACCGGATCATTGAATCAAGTGTTGATTTAATGATTTAATGCATAATTATATATTTGATATATTACCTTGCATTAACTAGTATTGGTTCACTTAAGATGGATTTTCTCACTTGATGTACACATTGTATATATGATATATTTTTGTGCACTTGATTGTATCATGTTTAATGATACATGCAAGTTTGGGTGTATGTTTAGTTTAAACCATGTTTAAGTGAATGGTTAGGGTTTTATTATCTTCTCTTGATTATTTAGTTTATTTATTTATTCTTTATTTTAGGAAAAGAAAAGATATGGTTGCTTATTTTGTTTGTTTTGTTGAAACTTCAAGAAGCTTTGACCATTCTTGTTCTTTTCCTAAACCTAACCATTCACCTAACCTTGGTTCATTCTCTACACTTAACCATGGTTGCTATTATGATAAGAATGAATGGGATTTTCTTTTTAAAAAAAATTCTTTTTATTCTATCATATTCTTTTCTTCTTCTTCTTCTTCAAGATGAAGAAAAAGCTTGCTACCAACAATGGCAACATGAGAAAAAGAGTGAGAAATCCAATTCTAAAGTGAACCCACTTCCTATTTCTTCATCCTCTACCACTTGCCAAGTAGTATAGGGTGTTTTCTTCACAAGTTTCATGACTTGGTGAAGTTGGAGTTTGATCTTGAGTTGCCTCGACGTAGATCATCTTCGGCATCGAAGTCGACGACCTAGCCCGATCATTTCTCCGACGAAACCTTCGCCAGAGTCCGGATTCCGATAGGTACAGCGGAAAGGGTGTCATCACGGAGCCAAGGAGGTGGAGGACCGGATCTACAAAGGCTGTAGCCTCTTTCCTTTAGCAATAAAATTGTTTACTTGCTTGCATCGCCTATACTTCTAGTTAACGATCCGTATTTGGGTTTGTAGGCACATGAAAAAATTGTTGAATTGGGCATGTTTGATCTGTTGTGAGACCTCATTAGTATGCCCAGGAACCCTACAGTGGTATCAGAGCCTAGCTAGAGCATTAGGCGATGCGTTAACGAAGTTAAAACGCCGATCGAACCCAAATACGACAAAATACACCCCTCTCTGGTCATTTTTTAAAATCTGGGTTTTTCCAGTATTAAAAATACCTGAAAAATTCAGCAAGGAAAACTAGGAATCATGGTGAAAAACGAGCCCCTAACTCCTCAATATGGCCGCGGAACCGCGGCGATTACCCACCATTGGCGGCGGTTCCGCGGCAATATAAGGGTATTAGGGACTGGTCTTTTCACAGTAATTCCTTTCTATGTGTTTACTATTTTATGGGTATTTTTAATCTGACACATGTGTTGTGCATTCTGGGGTTTGTTTTGTAATCGTCGATTCGATCGGGAATTTTAAATTCGTTATTGTTTTTTTCCGGGTATTTTTAGAGCATGTTAAAAAGTTCGACCGAATATAAATACCCACTTTTTCCCCTGCCTGGAAATTTCCAATTGTTGGACTTTTCCGTATTTTAATGACGTTCTAAGTAATGCAAGTAACGCAATGGTCCCTCTAGAAGACAACAAACCTTAACTCGATTATGTGACCGTCTTGAACTGCCCTTTGAACCTTAGGGTTTGGGGCAGTACGGCGTGCCACATGTGAGGCGTTGGCTTGACCCTTCTACGGCTGGACCATTGGTACTGAGGCACGAAGTGAATGTTTTTAAACTTATTTCATGTGTTGAGATGTTTCGGGAAAACTTGGGTGTTCGATTGTTCGATCAGAAAATTTAACATTTTCTATTTACCTAGAATGTGATACAACATTTGGAATTCACAAGTAGTTATAAGATAACTGAATGAATATTATAAACATAGCAGTTTAGTCTCACTTGATCGGTTGCCACGGAATTTTGATGTGATCAAAAGTCCGTCGCAATCACGTAGCGTACGCGGATACTCGCCGGTAAACTTAATAGACAGCCCCGCCCCATAGCCCCGACCAAGTGACTGTAGGAAAACCCCATCGCCGAAAGCATCCGTTCGGGTGCTCGCGGCAGCGGTGTTCCGCCTTGGTGCACTTCGTCGACGGCGTCAGGGGTGCAGCCGCCTACTAAAGTTTGCGACGAGCATTCGATCGGGATGTCGGGAATCTTGCTGAATTGCCCGACTTGATATTGAAAAGTGTTTTCGATAATGAGACTAAAATGCGGGGTTTATAATTGTTAGGCATGCGATGTCTAAGGAATTCATTTGGCTAGGCATGCGATGTCTAAAGAGTTTGCGGATTCCAACTGTTGTAGTTTTACACTTTCTTTTCTGTGACCGTAAGTGTAATATGTGATATTGTTCATAGCAGAACATTGCATTTTATACCGCCCATTCTTACGCTCGTGTGTTTATAGGTAGGTGCTTTTTATCCGTGTTTGTTACATGTTTACAGGTTGCAGGTTTCCAGTCCAAATATTGTAAATCAAGATAAAATCTCCACAGTTACACCAAATACAGAACATCTGTTGACAACAGATAAAAGCCGGGTTCCGGTCATCCATATCCGTCCGGTGCTGCGTACCGGTTCCAGGGACAAGACATATGACAGCGGTCATTCGTGTCTCGGACAAGCACAGAGCACGAGAGGGGCTGCACAAGAATCAATGGGTGCACGGAGCTCGAGGGAGATAGAAGTCAAAAGTGAAAAAGATAATGCAATCTTGGACTAAGAATCTGAAGATATTCTGGAAGAAATTATCATAAAATACATGTACCAGACAACAGGGGACAGCAGATCAGGGCCGTACAAGAAACACCACACCCTAACCCTACTGTAGGGGCGCGGATCCGCGGCCAATAAGGGGTATTGGCGGCGGATCCGCGGCCGTACAGGCGCCGCAGGCAGAGAACTTTGGGGGGTATTTTGGGTGTTTCATCTTATGTCTGCTGGTTGCCCTAGAACTCCATTCTCCTGCCTATAAATACAGCAGATCTAAGCCAAACCAAGGGAGCTTTTCTTTAGTCTCTTTTTTGTGTAATTTTGTTCTTCTTCTTCCTCTTCTTCATTCTTTCTCCATTAAAATTGTAGTGAGAGCTTTTTGAGTGGAAGATTAATGAAGATGAGGGTTTTTTATCTTTCTTGTTAGTTTGCTCCCCCTTGAGATTCTTGCTTTCTCTTGCTCATTCAACCTCTTCATTGAGCTTGAATGGGTAAGGGTTAGTTATTGATCTCAAGGGTCGTATTTTCTCACGGGACTAGTTCTTCACTTCACATGCGTTCTCTACCCTTCCCTTGATCTTGCAACCTCTTCATTGAGCTTGCAAGTTTAAGGGTTGGCTATTGAGCACATGCTTGGCTTGGGTTCTACTTCCGTGTTCTTTTTATTTGCTTATTTATTACTTGCATTTTTCATTCTTGCTTTTATTACTTGCAATTTTATTCATGCACTTTAATACTTGTATCTTTTCTTTTCTTTGTTCTTTTCTTTTTGTTCTCTTTTGTTTATTTTGTGAATGTTGTAATTATTGTTGTTGTTAAGAATTAATACGGTATTGTAAGTTAACGTTTCTTTGCCAATTCCTTTTCCCGTTATTTTCCATTTGAACTTCGCCCAAACCATACGCAAGCGCTCCGTTAGGCACCGTACCCTGACAAGGTAACGGTGATTCCTAACCGCGACCGGTTGCGTTCGGTTTGGCCGGAGGCGAAAGCAAGAGACAAGAACGGAAGGACAAGGGTAAATAAGCCGGATTCCACGAATACCGTGCTTAAATCCCCTAATCCACGTTGTTGCCGATTGCTTAGCTTCAATTGGTCAAGACTCGGCTCAAAGGTTTTGAGTACGGATTTCTTAGCTTACAATCTCGTATCTTTTCTTAACAACCTTATACTTGCAGATAAACACATAGGTTAGTCTGAACAAACATACATATTCTTTATTGACTCGTCTAAGACAAGAAGGTAAGATAACACCATCTCCCTGTGGACCGACCCGTGCTCAACCGGCTAGCTGCAAAGCGACACCGTCCTGATCGCGGTTACACTTTAATTCTTTGAACATCCGACACGCCATCGGCGTGCGATCAGATATCGCCGGTTTCGTTGCTATATGTCAACGACAATTGGGATGCGCATATTTACTTACGTTGATGACATGTGATGTTATGTGTTGCTGGATATGTTATATTGGATCGTCGTGTTTGAATAGCCGGGGTTTTTATGTGAGATGAGTGTTTTTTCCTTTTTCATTCATGTAAAAACTTGTATGTAATATTCTTTTATTGGGGCACTTCCACGTTGCGGAAGATGTCACCTTTTGTATATTATTTACTTTTCCGCACTAGGACAGACCCAAGGAGGGGAGCACAAGTAACCGGGTTCTAGGGTCCAGTGGGAGGCCATCTCGGGGAGTCGAGTCCGAGTCTCCTAACCCTAGAATTTGTAGGGTTGCTTGCCGCTCTCGTAGGGGTCTAGGGGTGTGGGATTTGCTATTCATCACGACCGTGGAATCCGTGTTTTATACTGGCTCGTATTGAAAACACGGACGTCCTAGTATATCCAATATTTCATATGATACTTTCTGCTGCGTTATCTGTGATGTGATCATGTGATATGTTCAGATAGATACTATATATAGTATATATGATATATTATATAGACGTTGCTTATGTTTTACACCCGCGCTAGCCCTGCCTCGCTCTGGCGTTAGTTACCTAACCTAACGGTGCAGACGGGACATCGAGGCGAATGCGGATGGCATAAGCGTACGTTATATTTATCTGTGATGTTTAGGTGGACTTAAATGATGGGATATTCATTAATGAGATTAATGAAAGAAAATAAACCTAATTGATGTTGTGGAATCGAATTTCAAAATAAAACAGGTAGCTACAGTTCTTGCTTTGCATCGCGGTGTACCTTGTAGAACATCCTGCACCTTATTCGATGAGGAAAGGACCGAGATCCCTTCACCGGGAGTGACTCCTTTAGCAATAACTGGCAGATGCTACAACCCTCGGTTTGTCTTTTGATCGCTTCTATAGTTTCCTCTTTGCACAGTGATATATATGATATATCCCGCACCTCATTCGACAAGGAAAGGGCCGACGATCCCTTCACCAGGAGTGACCCCTTTAGCAAAACTAGAAAAGCCTCAAAAACACTCCATTTAAAACCATTTGATTCCGCAACGAGATCAAGTTCAAAGCGTTAAAGGTTTTCTTAAAAACCATCTGCAACGCTCCGTCATTTTAGGAAGTAGAGTACTTAGTATTCATGCTACGTTTGTCGACCATAGCCGAGGCGTAGTGTACGGTAGCTAAGTGATGTCTTCCTACACTGCATATGATGCGATTAGTTAGGAAAGTCATGTGGCTTTGTTGACCTTAGCCAAGGGTCATGTGGGTGGGTCTAATTAATCACGAAATGACGAGTAGAACTTGACTAGTACCTATGATTTGTTGACCTTAGCCAAGGTCATAGGTGCTAGGCGTAAAAATCTTTATCGGGAGTTTCAAGTGTTGAAATTTGCAATGAGATTGCATACCTTCTATGTGATAGTTGGATCCCGATACCCACTGCGAGTAATTGTTACTCCTGGGAGAGTTTTGCTCTTTGCAATTAGCCGATCAAGTAGGTGTCTAGAAAAGTGTCAACGGGGTTACGCCTCTGGGAAAACGAGGTTTATTATAATTAGGTCCGTGCGAAAGCACGTGGAACCTCCCTCAAAGTACCGACACTGGCCTGGCTGAAAGATTGGCGAACTTGTAGAGTGTAATTAATCCCGGCTAGTCTTTCCTTTTAGGGTTTGAAGGATGATTTGATAAAAACAGTGGGAGCCATCCTGATTAGATAATATATATAACCATTCTAATCTTGCAAGAGCGCACGCAGAGTGTTTTCTTCTCTCTCTCTCCAGATAGCGACCATATCACGCCTTAATCAAGATAATAATATGGATGAATTGACCGAACCCGCTTGTTATACTGAGCTGGGGAACGTTGGCCCCGCTCCAACTTATAATTGTTATAAGGCAGAGCAGGAAATAGGGGAATACCAGAATTCCTATGCCGCCCAAACGAAGAAAGTGCATAAGATGCATCTCCTACGGGTGCGTTCATTACAAAGAACTGTTTCTCAGTATCCTCTGCATCCTAGGTATTTGATACCGGATCAGGATCCCAGATATGTAATCTGTTACATAGGGCTACAAAAAGGCAGAAAACTGAGAACGGGTGATAGGTTTCATAAGACAGAAAACGGGGCAAGTGTTGCAGCCAAGTCTGTTGGTCACTGTCACCCTGTATTACCAATACATTGATTCTGAACAAATGCTATTAGATACCGAACCTAATATATAAAATCATATCAATCTCTTTATTTATTAAAGAAATGATAAAATTTTGTATTGATGGATAATGTTTTGAACATTTCCTATATCAAAAGTTGATCGGTGCAGGCACGTTATCTAAAAGCATTAACGTTCTAAATCAAACTACAGTTCCTAGTTTACAGAATACACACAAGAGGAAGAGTTCAGAAATGAACGAATCCTTCTTGAGGCATTGTAGACTAGGTCATATCAATACGACCCGACTGACTGAAGTTACATTTTAGATGCATATTTAAATCAGTTTGAATTTACATCTTGTGAAACTTTCCAGTCATGTCACAAAGATTAGATGACCATAGCTCCGAAAGAGTTAGTAAACTCTTGGGACTGATACATGATGATGTACGTAAAGTCTCCTGTCTACACATGCCAGGACTGGTTCTTTATACTTCATTACGTTCTCTGATGATCTCTCAAGATTCAATCATGTGTTCGTGTTGAAACACAAGTCCGAACCTTTTGAGATATTCACAGAATATAAGCTAGAAGTAGGGAACCAATACAGGTATAAGTATTATGTCCTTTGATGTGATCAGGGAGGAGAATACTTGTGCATAGAATTCCTGGGAATGAGATTCTCTCTCCGTATTACTCCTCTGAATACACCACAGCACAACGGTGTATCGGGGCGGAGCAATCGCACAATATTAGATATGGTGTGCTCTATGATGAGTACTACTGAGTTACCTATTTCCTTTTAGGGTTGTGCACTTGAGAAGCTGCATACCTATTGAATTAGGTTCGAATCAGATCACTGCCTACCACTCCATATGAGATATGGTATGGGAAGAACCCATCTCTTAAGCAAATTAAGATTTGGGATTGTCCGGCCTATGTCAAAAGCAAAAATCCGGATAAGATCGAGGCAAGGTCAGTTCTGTATCACTGGAAAGGTTCCAGCTATACAAACTGCAGCTGATGATTTGACAGAACCAAAGGATTCAATAATCCCCGACGAACCTCAGCCTCTCCGCCGATCTGGTAGGGTTCCTCATCCGCCTGAGAGATACTTTGGTTTCTCGATGACAGTGGGAGCGAGGATTGCATCATGAGATGATGACCTAACTAGTTTCGAGCTGGCCATCAGGAGTGAGACTCTGTAAGAATGGCTGGATGCTTAGCGATCTGAGATGGAATCCATGTACACCAGCAAAGTATGGACTTTAGCTGCTATATCTGAAGGGTTAAATCCCCATCAGGAGCAAGTATATCTTGAGAAGATTACTTGGTGTAGATGGAAAAGTTGAGACTTTCAAAGCTAGACTTGTTAAAGGTTTTAGTCATCAACCAGGTGTGGATAATGATGAAACCTTTTCTAGGGACTATGCTCAAGTCCATCCAGATCCTACTTGCCATTGCTACATACCATGACTACGATATCTGGTGGTTGGGTGCCATGACTACTTTTCTAAATAGTGATTTAGAAGAGAACGTCTATAAGAACATAGCCAGAGGGCTTCGTAAACAGTAGGAGCAGCGAAAACGTGTGCAAGTTGCTTTACAGGATTAAAGCAGGCATCGCGGAGTTGGAACATCTGTTTTGATGTGGTATTCAAAGAGTTTGACTTCATCAAAATGGTAGATGAACCTTGTATATACAAAAAGGTAGTATGGAGTATGGTGATGATCCTCGTAGAGTACGTGGATGACATACTCTTGATAGGAAAAGAGTTTCCTATGCTACGCACGGTCAATCTCCTCTTATCACATTGATTCTCAATATAGGATCAAAGTGATACCTCCTAAATCCTGGGTTTTGGATCTATGAGATAGATCTAAATGGATGTTAGGATTCTCACTAGTTGTAGTGAGATGGTATCAATCGATCCTGGGGAGAATCACTGGAAAGGTTCCAGGGTGATAAGGACGACTGAATGTCAGTCGCAGGCATTGTCTTTACCCTCATTGAAGGGACGGTATGATGGAAGAGTTCCAAGCTAGATACCGTGGCATACTAGACGATTAAGGCTGGATACATCGCTACTTAAGATACTACCAAAGAGGCTATCTGGGTGTATATTAGTTCATGAGATGAACTCAGTTCCTCCCATTGTGTGACAATGGAGTTGTGGCTTATGCCAAGGAACGTCTGTCCCATCAGTGATCCAGACATATTCTGAGGCAGCATCACCTGATCATGGAGATAGTTGATCTCCAGGGTGATCGAGGTTAGAAGAGTAGACTCAGAGGACAACACGGCGGATCCACTCACGAAGGCTTTTTCCCAAAGAGAGACTTCTAGGGGATGGTTGAGTATTAGATACTACAACTACTGCTACAGATGGCCCTAGTGCAAGTGGGAGATTGTTAGTTATATGTATGCCCTAGAGGCCATTACTGTGCATTGGATGTATATTGTAATGAATGCTGGGACATATATAGGTAGGACTTTCTTGCTCGACATGATAGTACGCTATCTGGTTGCTCTTTATCTTAACATGTATACTTTCTGTCTCTCTGTTACATGTTGATAAAGCCCTTAGGATGTGTACTCGACTTCCAGGACTATGATGCAGATCATACTAGTGGGGCCTGGGTAGTCCATGAGTACATCCTTCAATGTTCCTAGTCGTGGGAATATCGAGACGGGGCATCGATATTCCAGAGTAGACTAGCGTATATCTTCTCGACCCATGTGATGGGTGATGGATGATCCCATATCCATTGGTGTTTGACATCAGAGATGGTATGCGGGTGCTCAGTGGAGACTGGGTACACTGAACGGACTCGCCGAGAACTCCCAGATGGTATTATACCTCACGTCAGATGGCAGTTCTCCGGTGACACTGGTACAGCTTAGTCTGTTGATCCGAGATCGTCATAGAGTCTTGCGTGTCTCCTACTGTGCTTTGATTTCCACCCTACCACGGCTCTACTGAGTCGTGCAAACAGGTGGTTTTTGGGTACAGTCCCGATTCACATGGAGGCAATGAGCGATAGGAGGGGATTCGTCTCTCCCGGTATAGGGGGTTGATGTTGCGCTATGCTCGACTGGCCATAACAGGAAATCCCTGGCCAGGGTTGCAGTGATATACTGGTAAGAGTTATCAGTAGTTTCACGAATGTTATGGACCTCACGTCGGCATGACTTATCAAGCTATTGGGGTCTGACGTTTACCACCCCTAGGCGAGATATGCGACATATCAGACGAACAGACCGGACTGTACGGTAAGTGTTACTGGTTGGATTCACAGGAGTGTGAGCGGGCTTGCTCGTCGATCTTCTGATCGCTTAATACCCGGGTGGCCGTTTCGTTTAGCAGACCGCTTGCGGCTTGTGGGTGTTTGATATGATCATCACCTGCTGCCGGCGTATTGACGAGTCTTTAGAGTCCTACACAGAGGTTTCCTGGCTCAAGCGAAACGAAATAGGAGTGCATATGAGATATGTGCGGGACCGAGAATAATGCGTGTATGTGATACCGTATTCTATTCTCGCGATGAATGTATCGATTGGTTGTATGCGATATAACCTAGTTATCGAATCGAAAATTGATTCGATAAGTCGATACATTGGATACTAGTCGGTTATATGCGACATGACCGGATCATTGAATCAAGTGTTGATTTAATGATTTAATGCATAATTATATATTTGATATATTACCTTGCATTAACTAGTATTGGTTCACTTAAGATGGATTTTCTCACTTGATGTGCACATTGTATATATGATATATTTTTGTGCACTTGATTATATCATGTTTGATGATACATACAAGTTTGGGTGTATGTTTAGTTTAAACCATGTTTAAGTGAATGGTTAGGGTTTTATTATCTTCTCTTGATTATTTAGTTTATTTATTTATTCTTTATTTTAGGAAAAGAAAAGATATGGTTGCTTATTTTGTTTGTTTTGTTGAAACTTCAAGAAGCTTTGACCATTCTTGTTCTTTTCCTAAACCTAACAATTCACCTAACCTTGGTTCATTCTCTACACTTAACCATGGTTGCTATTATGATAAGAATGAATGGGATTTTCTTTTTAAAAAAATTTCTTTTTATTCTATCATATTCTTTTCTTCTTCTTCTTCTTCAAGATGAAGAAAAAGCTTGCTACCAACAATGGCAACATGAGAAAAAGAGTGAGAAATCCAATTCTAAAGTGAACCCACTTCCTATTTCTTCATCCTCTACCACTTGCCAAGTAGTATAGGGTGTTTTCTTCACAAGTTTCATGACTTGGTGAAGTTGGAGTTTGATCTTGAGTTGCCTCGACATAGATCATCTTCGGCATCGAAGTCGACGACCTAGCCCGATCATTTCTCCGACGAAACCTTTGCCAGAGTCCGGATTCTGATAGGTACAGCGAAAGGGCATCATCACGGAGCCAAGGAGGTGGAGGACCGGATCTACAAAGGTTGCAGCCTCTTTCCTTTAGCAATAAAATTGTTTGCTTGCTTGCATCGCCTATACTTCTAGTTAACGATCCGTATTAGGGTTTGTAGGCACATGAAAAAATTGTTGAATTGGGCATGTTTGATCTGTTGTGAGACCTCATTAGTGTGCCCAGGAACCCTACAGCCTGGTGATAAGCGCACAGACCTGCAAAAGCAGATTGACGCGCTGGAAGAATATAATCAGAAGGCGCGAACTCCAGTCATACTCCAAGAATTTCTCAGCCACGTCCTTGAGGACGGAGATGATGACAATGAAGAAGACTCGTCTGATGAGCCTGAAGATTATGTGGCAAGCTGTCATGTGATCTCCCACTCATTAATAAACGATGAAGTAGCTTCTTACGCAGAGAAACTGGGGGCAAATCCTGAGCCGAAACTTCTAGGGCCATCAGACGAAATGATTGATGCATTCCTGGACGAAGCTCTTCTTAAAAGCGCTGATCGAGAACGTGAGATAGCCATATTTGAAAAGGCCAAATATCGGCGACTGGATGAAAGGGTCAAAACACTCTCACCAGATCAAAGTACATCTGCCGCAAATAAAATCAGATTCAAGACGAGGAAAAGATTCGCCAAAGCCATATCAATGGGAATGAAGCTGCCACCCTCCGAAGAAAACATTCCTGATGAAGCGGATATACATCCTAGCTATTGCCTATATCATCGAAAGATTGCGCACCCCACCGAAGAGTGCAACGCTTTTAAAAACTGGTGGTAGAGATATGTTGCTCACCGACAACACTTCAAGCGGATGAAACGCAAAACCCGTCGGGAGCAAAGAAATACGACCGAGGAGCGCGAAAGAACTACCGGCAATTGTCACATGGTCGACGCTGGGGGATCGCAATTTCTTACCTTCGGTAGTGATTCGGATGAAGAAATATCCCTTGGCCCTCTCTTCAAAGAACCCACATCCGAAACGGAAGAAATGAAGACCTGTGAGAACATTCAGCTGTGCAATCGTACGCTGCCTGAAAAGAATCTCGGACCTGCAAATAAGGGATCGAACAAAAAGGATAAGGGGAAAGAAAAGGTCCCTGAGGATATCACCCTCGATGATCAAGTTGTCAAAGAGCTGACAGCCAAGGACCCGCCAAAGAAAAACAAGGTGGACTGTTACGTTCTGGCACACTTGAGGAAGCTATCTTCGCAGCTAAGCGTTCTTGACGCCCTTCTGCTATCCAAAGAGGCGAGAGATTCTTTGATCAAGGCGTTACAGGAGCCTGAACAATTCCAAGTTTTCCTCGCCGAAGGAAAGATGAAGGACGAGCTGGACGAAGTACACACGGCTGATATCACTTTCGGCGATGATGATCTCCTCCTCGGGACGTGTGAGCATAGCCGTCCCCTTTATGCCTCCGGATACTGTAATGATACCAAGATAGGCAAAATCCTGGTTGATAATGGGTCCTCCGTTAACCTCCTCAATGTAAGAGTGTTGAAAGAAATCTGCATGAGCGTTCAACACCTCGCTCGGGATAAGATCGCTATCTCCGGGTTTGACTCCCAATCATTACGGACGCTCGGGTCTGTGATACTGACGTTGCGCTTTGGGCTGTTAGTCATTGACATCAAGTTTCATGTCATTGACGCTAAGACCTGCTATAACGCTTTGCTCGGCCGGCCTTGGTTACACGAGTACAACATTATCCCTTCTACACAACATCAGTGTATGAAGTACTTCATGGATGGTCTCGAGTACACTGTGACAGGGGAACTAAACCCATTCTCCGTGAATGAAGTCCGCAAATATGAGGATGCCAAGTACTTCCTGCCAGATTTCGAAGACACAGAAAGATGTCGCAAACCGGAGGAGAAGAACAAAGCTATCACCACTATTCCGATCTTCGGGAGTGATACCGAGGAGGAGGAAGAAATAGTTTATTCAGGGCCGCCCCAATGCAACAAAGCCGGGACCGTCCACCCCTATTCTGGTCTTCGGCGGCGACTCGAAAGATGAGGTCAATGCAGTATTTTCTGTTCGGCCATCAATACAAGCCTTCGCTGGTGATGATCGGAGTTTGCAAATTGCTATGGTTCCGTGAGAACATTACAAAGAGCTCGACGCGCTTGGTACCTACAGTGTGGAAGAACTGCAGACATTTTAAGTCCCTCCCAGGCGAAGAAATGAAAAGGCAATCCTCTTTTATCAATCCACGAAAACTAAAGTGGAGAAAGAAGTCTGGCATGGTGATGACTCGATACTTGACAGACTTTAGCCCATCCGACTGCCCAGATACTACACAGAAGGATTGAAGAGGCTCTTGAAATGCCAAGGTGTACCCCTTAAGCAAACTGCTCGACAAGCACAGTTCTATAACAGGATCTGGAACGTCCCCGGAACTCAACAAAAGTTGCCTAACGGGAGAATGGAAACGATCGGGCTTGGATATGTTCAATCCAAGAGACGGGGGCTATTCCGCGACTGCTACGTCATACATGACTTCGATGAAGAAGGAGATGCTCTGTGGGAAGATGCTAACCCTGAACCAAAACAAGCTCCCGCCGTGAAAATGTCTAGCCCGTCGTTCGAAGAACAGATGGACAAGCTTATAAGGGAAGCGGGTCAAAGGGTTCGAGACGACCATAATCGCAAAATGGCCATCTACGAGAAAGCCAGGACGCAGCGCCTCCTTCAGCATGCTACGGAAAATGATGATGCCCTTCGTCGCCAGCCCGTCATACAAAAGACCTGACGCAGAGGAAGAAATAAACCAAAGAATGGAAAAAACGTTCAACAACGGCCAAGCGGGTCTAAGAAGCCACGCGAGCGAGAATCGATCAACCAGGAGTCGTCTCTTATAAGGAAGATGGGTCGAGCGTATTCTTTTTCCCAAGACAAGACAAGAAAGATACTTGATCTTGTCATAAAACATCAGATGATTACCCTACCGGAGTCCAAGCACCCCGAGTAAGCAGGCGAGGTCTCTCATCCAGACTATTGCCCCTATCACCGAGCGATAGGACATCCTCTCGAAGACTGCTTCACATTCAAAAACTGGGTAGAAGACCAGTATCAGCAAGGCAAGTTCGCTTTATCCAGCAGTTGGAGGGTAACCCCACCATAGAAGCATGAACCAAAAGCCACGAGAGTAGAGCCAGATCAATATCGGTCTTGGAAGCGATATCGTACCTGTCATGTGATAACGCTATCAGAAGAAGAACCAGAGAATATAGATAACCTCTCTTTGTGCTTCGAAAACGACGAAGATGAGTTAATCTCAGAATTTCCACCAGCGCCAAAAGAGCTGGAAGATGGAATGCATACTACCGCAGATAACCTCAGAAAAATCGACTTGGGAACGAAAAACAACCCACGGCCGGCGTTCGTCAGTGAACTGTTGTCTGAAGAAAAGGAGGCTACGCTTAAAGACGTGCTCATGCAGTATAAAGACTGTTTCGCATGGAACTATTCCGAGATGCCAGGACTAGATCCAGAGATTGTTGTACACAAATTAGCAATATCTCCGGACATCAAGCCGATCAAACAAGCACCGAGAAGAATGCGGCTCGAGCTTGAGATGAGCATCAATGCCGAGGTCAAGAAGCTAATCGACTCCGGCTCCATCCAAGAGATTCAGTATCCTGACTAGATCGCCAACATTGTCCCAGTAATGAAGAAAAATAGGATTGTGCGCATATGTGTGGACTTTCGGGATCTCAACAAAGCTTGCCCGAAGGAAGACTTTCCAGTACCAGTCACCGAGCCGATGATAGGTAATACGTCCACTCACGAAGTCTTCTCTTTCATGGATGGCTCATCAGGATACAATTAGATAAAGATGCATCCCGAAAACTAGAAGCATACCGCTTTCCGGACTCCTCTGGGCATATTCTGCTACAAGGTGATGCCTTTTGGTCTAAAGAACGCCGGTGCCACCTATCAGAGAGCCATGACGAAGATCTTCGATGACCTCATACATGAAATCGTCGAATGCTATATTGACGACCTCGTAGTGAAAAGCAAATCATACGAGGAACATTTAGAACATCTGAAGATCGTATTTCAGCGCCTTCGGAAATACAACTTGAAGATGAACCCTCTCAAGTGCGCGTTCAGAGATTCCTCGGGCAAGTTCTTAAGATTCGTCGTCCGACACCGAGTTATCGAAATAGACCCATCAAAGATCAAGGCGATCATGGAAATGCCTCCGCCAACGACTCTCAAGTAACTGCGGTCTCTCCAAGGGAAGCTCGCGTATATCCGGTGATTTATAGCCAATCTCTCAAGAAAGTGCCGTCCTTACAGCCACCTAATGAAGAAGGGAACTCCGTTCGTCTGGGATCGCAAATGCCAAAGCGCACTGGACGAAATTAAGCAATACATGTAGAATCCACCGGTGCTGACTGCTCCGGTCAAGGGAAAGCCTCTCATTCTGTATACAACCGCCCTTGAGGGTTTTCTAGGCGCATTATGGGCACAAGAAAACGACCAAGGGAAAGAAAGAGCTCTCTACTATCTGAGTCGAGTTCTCCTAGGGGCAAAAAACAATTATTCTGCCATCGAAAAACACTGCCTGGCGTTGATCTTCGCGATAACGAAGCTCAGACACTATGCTTTGGCACATGAGGTCCACCTCATATTAAAGGTGGATCCTCTCAAATACTTGATGTCAAAAGCCATATTAATGGGACGGCTCGCTAAATGGGCCCTACACTTAATGGAGTTCTCAATAACTTATCGTCCTCTCAAGGCAGTGAAAGGCCAGGTCATCGTCGACTTCCTCGCTTAGCATCCGATACTTGCCGAATCTCCTTTGAACTGCGAATTGCCAGACGAACACGCGTTTGACACAATCGACGGGGAGAGAAGAGAGAATGATACCCGGTGGGAACTCTACTTCGATGGAGCATCTTCCATGAAGAAGCGCAAACAAAGTACCCCCATAATCAAGTTCGGAGTAGGCCTCATCTTCGTGACTCCACAAGGAGGGATAATGCGCTTTGCCTTCTCCTTAACAGAGCCGAGGACGAATAATGAAGCCGAATATGAAGCTTTAATAGTAGGTTTTGAGATCGCCGTCGACATGGGAATTAAGAACCTCCTCGTATACGGAGACTCCCAACTGATCGTTAGTCAAGTAAATGGCGACTATCAGACGTGCAAGACTGAGTTAGTAAAGTAGGACGAGAGAGTGCAGCAACTACTAACTCAAATCCCTGCCTATGCCCTGGAAAGAATACCGCGACCGGAGAATAGCAAAGCGGATGCGTTTGTTACTTATATGTATGCCCTAGAGGCCATTGCTATACATATGATGTATATTGTAGTGGATACTTGGACATATATAGGGAGGACTTTCTTGCTCGACATGATAGTATGCTATCTGGTTACTCTTTACCTTATCGTGTATACTGATTGTCTCTCTGTTACATGTTGGTAAAGCCCTTAGGATGTAAACTTGACTACCTGGACTGTGATGCGGATCATACTAGTGGGGACATGGTAGTCCATAAGTACATCCTTCAAGGTCCCTAATCGTGGGTGTATCGAGACGGGGCATCGATATACCAGTGTAGACTAGCGTATACCTTCTCGACCCATACAGATGGGCGATGGATGATCCTATATCTATTGGTGTTTGACATCAGAGATGATATACGGGTGCTCAGTGGAGACTGGGTACACTGGACGGACTCGCCGAGAACTCCTAGATGGTATTATACCTTACGTCAGATGGCAGTTCTCTGGTGACACTGGTACAGGTTAGTCTGTAGACCCGAGATCGTCATAGAGTCTTGTGTGATTCCCATTGTGCTTTGATTTCCACCATACCACGTCCAAGAGGGCGTGCAAAACGGTGGTTTTTGGGTACAGTCCCGAGTCACATGGAGGCAATGAGCGATAGGAGGGGTTTCGTCTCTCCCGGTATTGGGGGTTGATGTTGCGCTATGCTCGATTGGCCATAACAGGGAAGTTCCTGGCCAGGGCTGGTTTAGAGATATACTGGTAAGTGTTACCAGTAGTTTCTCGACCCGTTATGAGCCTCATATCGGCATGACTTATCGGTTATTGGGGTCTGACGTTTACCACCCCTAGAACTGATATGCGACATATCAGACGAGGAGACCGGACTGTACGGTAGTGTCACTGTCAGGCTTTTACAGGAGTTGGAGCGGGCTTGCTTGCTGATCTTCTGATCGCTCAATACCCGGGTAGCCATTACGTCCAGCTAGTACCGCTGACGGCTTGTGGGTGCTTAATATGATCATCACCTACTGCCGGCGTATTGACGAGTCTTTAGAGTCCTACATAGAGGTTGTACTGGCTCAGGCAAAACGAAATAGGAGCGCATATGAGATATGTGCGGGACCGAGAATAATACAAGTATGTGATGCTGTATTCCATTCTCGCGATTTGTATCATCGGACGGTTATATAAGATATAGCCGGGTTACCGAATCAAGTGTTGATTCGATACATTGATACACTTGATACTAGTCGGTTATATGCGATATGACCGGATCGTTAAATCAAGTGTTGATTTAATGATTTAATGTATAATTATATATTTGATATATTAGTTTACATTAACTAGTATTGGTTCACTTAAGATTGATTTTCTCACTTGATGTGCACAAGTTGTATATGTGATATATTTTTGTGCACAAGATTTTATCATGTTTGATGATACATGCAAACTTGGGGGTGTGTATGACTTACACCATGTTTAAGATAATGGATTAGGTTTTTATTTATTAAGTAATTCAAAATGGTGGCTTTCTTTGTTTGGGCTTGAAGCTTCATGAAGCTTTTAAGCATCTTTGATAAAGTCTAACCATTTTGTTTTGCTTGAGATTTTCCTTAACCTAACCCATTAACTTAAACTAGGGTTTAGTCTCTACAAAGGTTAACTCGCCCATGGTTGCATTATGATAGACTTCACTTGATAATTCATTTCATTTATTATTCTTATTCTTTCTTTTTCTTCTTCTTCTTCTTCTTGAAGAAAAGGAAAAAGCTTGCTAGAAATTTTCAAGTGAAGATTAAGAGTGAGAAATCAAAATCTAAAGAGAACCCACTTCCTATCTCACCATCCTCTACTAGACTAGCACTTTAGTTTAGGGTGTTTGCTTCACTAATTCATTGGTTAGTGAAGTAGAAGCTTGAGTTCGTATTCCCTCGACGTAGATCATCTTTGGCCTCGAAGACTTCAAGCGATCCCGTTGCAATTTCTCAAGGAGCCGTCCGAGAGTCCGGGAGTTGGATGATCGCAGCGAAGGGACGTCGTCACGGAGCTTTGGAAGTGGAGGACCGGATCTACAAAGGTTGTAGTCCCTTTCCTTTAGAGTAAAGTTGTTTTCTTGCTATTTGATTCGCCTAATATCTAGTTAACGATCTTGCTTAGGGTTGTTCGGCACCTAAAAATTTTAATCCGGCATGGTCGATGCCTTGTAGAGCCTTGTTAGTGTGCCTAGTAACCCTACAGTGGTATCAGAGCCTAGCTAGAGTATTAGGCGATGTGTTAACGAAGTTAAAACTCCGAACGAACCCGAATACGACATTTCAAACCCCTCTCTGTACATTTTTTAAAATTTGGGATTTTTCTGAATTAAAAATCCTTAAAAAAATCAGCAGGCAATTATAAGGACACCTGTGCAAAACGACAACGTTTGGCGCCCAAATCACTGCGGAACCGCGGCACGAGCATGGCTCGTGCGGCGGTTCCGCGGCGACAAGGTGACGTCACCGTTACCCTTTTGCACAGTAATGTTCCTATTTAATTTCCTGATTTTTTATGGATATTTTTATCTGACTCAAGTGTTGAGTATTTTTGGGGTTTATTTTGCATTCGTAGATTCGATCGGAAAATTTAATTTCGTTGGGTTTTTCGGATATTTAGAAAGTATTAAAAAGTTCGAACGGATATCAATAACTCACTTTTTCCCGACCCGGAAAATTTCCAAGTGTTGGATTTTTCCGTTTGTTTAAGAACGTCTAGATCGTGCAAGTTGCGCAATGGACCCTCTAGAAGACAACAAACCTTAACTCGATTATGTGACCGTCTTGAACTGCCTTTTGAACCTTAGGGTTTGGGGCAGTACGGCGTACCACATGTGAGGCGTTGGCTTGACCCTTCTACGGCTAGACCGTTGGTACTATGGCATGTAATGGATGTTTTTAGACTCCCCTCAAATGTTGAGATATATTGGGAAAACTTAGGTGTTTGATTATTCGATCGGAAAGTTTAACACTGTCTATTTATCTGGAATGTGATACAATATTTGGAATCCACAAATAGTTATGAGATAACTAATTTGATTCTTATAAACATAGCAGTTTAGTCTTAATTGATCGGTTGCCACGGAATTTTGATGCGATCAAAAGTCCGCCGCAATCACGTAGCGTACGCGGATACTCGCCGGGTAAACTTAATAGACAGCCATGCCCCATAGCCCCGACCAAGTGACCGTAGGAGAACCCCGTCGCCGAAAGCATCCGTTCGGATGCTCACGGCAGCGGTGTTCCGCCTTAGTGCACTTCGTCGACGGCATCCGGGGGTGTGGCCGTCTACTAAAGTTTGCGACGAGCATTCGATCACTTATCGGGAATCTTGTTGAATTGCCCAACTAGATATTGAAAAGTGTTTTCAATATGGAGACTAAAATGCGGGGTTTATAACTGTTAGGCATGCGATCTAAGGAGGTTGCGGATTCCAACTGTTGTAGTTTTACACTTTCTTTTCTGCGACCGTAAGTGTAATATGTGATATCGCCGGTTTTGTTGCTATATATCAACGACAATTGGGATGCGCATATTTACTTACGTTGATGACATGTGATGTTATGTGTTGCTGGATATGTTACATTGGATCGTCGCGTTCTGAATAGCCGGGGGGTTTTATGTGAGATGAGAGTTTTTATTTTCATTCATGTAAATTTAATTGTATGTAATAATCTTTTATTGGGGCACTTCCGGGTTGAGGTTGTTGTCACCATTTGTATATTATTTACTTTTCTGCACTAGGATAGACCCAAGGAGGAGAGCACAAGTAACCGGGTTCTAGGGTCCAGTGGGAGACCAACTCGAGGAGTTGAGTCTGGGTCTCCTAACTCTAGAATTGGTAGGGTTGCTTGCCGCTCTCGTAGGGGTCTAGAGGTGTGGGTTTGGCTATTCATCGCGACCGTGGAATCCGTGTTTTATAGAGGCTCAAAATAAAACACGGACGTCCTAGTATATCCAATGTTTCATATGATTCTTCTGCTGCGATATCTGTGATGTGATCATGTGATGTGCTGTGATAGATACTATATATAGTATATATGATATATTATATAGACGTTACTTATGTTTTACACCCGCGCTAGCCCTGCCCCGCTCTACCGTTAGTTACCTAACCTAACGGTGCACGATGGGACATCGAGGCGAATGCGGATGGCATAAGTGTACGTCATATTTATCTGTAATGTTTAGGTAACTTAAATGATGGGACTTCATTAATATGATTAATGAAAGAAAAAGAAACCTAAAAGATGTTGTGGAATCGAATTTTCAAAAACAGGTAGCTACAGTTCTTGCTTTGCATCGCGGTGTTCCTTGTAGAACATCCTGCACCTTATTCGATGAGGAAAGGGCCGAGATCCCTTTACCGGGAGTGACCCCTTTAGCAATGACTGGCAGATGCTACAACCCTCGGTTTGTCTTTTGATTTCTTCTATAGTTCTTGCTTTGCATAAAGGTATATATGATATATCCTGCACCTCATTCGACGAGGAAAGGGCCGACGATTCCTTCACCGGGAGTGACCCTTTTAGCAAAACTAGAAAAGCCTCGAAAACATTCCATTTTAAAATCATTTGATTCTACAACAATATCAAGTTCATTACGCAATAGGTTTTCAGAAAAACCTGTCGTAGCCCTCCGTCATTTCAGATAAGTCATACTTAGTATTCGTGCTACGTTTGTTGACCCCCGTCAAGGCGTAGTGTGCGGTAGCTAACTAGTATTTATCTGCTTATGCATATGATGCAGATTGGATTAGGGTAGTCGTGCGACCTTGTTGACATCCGTCAAGGGTCGTGCGGGTGGGTTGATTCAATCAAGAAATGACGGGTTGAACTTGACTAGTAGCCTATGGTTTGTTGACCTCCGTCAAAGTCATAGGGTGCTAGGGGCAAAAATATCGGGAATTTCAAGTGTTGAGATTTGCAATGAGATTGCATACCTTCTATGAGATAGTTGGATCCCGATACCCGCTGCGAGTAAGAGTTACTCCTGAGAGAGTTTTACACATTACAATTAGCCGATCAAGTAGATGTCTAGAAAGGTGTTAACGGGGTTACGCCTCTGGGAAAACGAGGTTTACTATAATTAGGTTCGTGCGAAAGCACGGGGGACCTCCCTCAAAGTACCGACACTGGCCTGGCTGAAAGATTGGCGAACTTGTAGCGTGTAATTAATCCCGGCTAGTCTTTCCTTTTAGGGTTTGAAGGAAGATTTGATAAAAACAGTGGGAGCCATCCTGATTAGATAAAATAATAACCAATCTATTCTTGCCAGAGCGCACGCTGAGTGTTCTCTTCTCTCTCTCTCCAGGTAGCGACCATATCATGCCTTAATCAAGATAATAATACGGATGTATTGACCGAACCCGCTTGTTATACTGAGCTGGGGAACGTTGGTCCCGCTCCAACTTATAATTGTTATAAGACAGAGCAGGAAATTGGGGATTACCAGAATTCCTATGCCGCCCAAACGAAGAAAGTGCATACTGATGCATCATCTTCGGGTGTGTTCATTACAGAGAACTGTTTCTCAGTATCCTTTACGTCCTGGGTATGTGATACCAGATCAGGATCCCGCATATGTAATCTGTTACATGGGCTACAGAAAGGTAGAGAACTAAGAACGGGTGATAAGTTTCATGAGACAGAAAACGATGCAAGTGTTGCAGCCAAGTCTGTTTGTCACTATCACCCTGTATTACCAGAATACATTGATTCTGAACAAATGTTATTAGATACCAAACCTGATATACAAAATCGTATCAGTCTCTTTATCAGTAAAGAAAGGATATAATTTTGTATTGTTGGATAATGTTTTGAACATTTCCTATATCAAGAGTTGATCGGTTCAGGCACGTTATCTAAAAGCATTTACGTTCTAAATCAAACTACAATTCTTTGTATACAGAATACACACAAGAGGAAGAGTTCAGAAATGAATGAATCCTTCTTGAGGTATTGTAGACTATGTCATATCAATGCGACCCGACTAGCTGAAGATACATATAGATGCATATTTAAATTAGTTTGAATTTACATCTTGTGAAACTTGCCGGTCATGTCACAGAGATAAGATGACCATAGCTCTGTTTATTGAAAACAGAGAAAGAGTTAGTGAACTCTTGGGATGATACATGTTGCTGTATATAGGTCCCCTGTCTACACATGCCAAGACCGGTTCTTTGTACTTCATTACATTCTCTGATGATCTCTCAAGATTCAGACATATGTTTATGTTGAAACACAAGTCCGAAGCTTTTGAGATATTCACAGAATATAAGTTAGAAGTAGAGAACCAAAACAGGTATAAGTATTATGTCCTTTGATGTGATCAGGGAGGAGAATACTTGAGCATGGGATCCCTGAACTATTCTAAAGGAGAATGAGATTCTCTCTCAGCATTACTCCTCCGTATACACCACAGCACGTCGGTGTATCGGGGTGGAGCAATCACACCCTATATGATAAGGTGTGCTCTATGATGAGTACTACTGAGTTACCTATTTCCTTATGGGAGTTATGCACTTATGAAGTTGCATACCTATTGAATAGTGTTCCGATCAAATCAGTTGCCTACCACTTCATATGAGATATGGAAAGGGAAGAGCCCATTTCTTAAGTTAGTTAAGATTTGGGGTTGTCCAGCCTATGTCTAAAATCAAAATCCGGACAAACTCGAGGCAAAGTCTGATTTGTGCAAGTTTGTTGGATATCCCAAGCATTTGCAAAGGAATATCTTCTACTGCACCGAGGAACAAAAGATGTTTTGTTTCTCGGCATGCCACCTTTTTGGAAAAAAAAAAGAGAAATTTATTTTGGAAACAAATTTGTGGTCATGAGGTAGAACTGGAAGGAGTTCCAGCTATATAAACTACAGCTGACGATTTGGTAGAGCCGGAGGATTCAATAGTAACCAACGAATCTCATCCTCTCCGCCGATATAGTAGGGTTCCTCACCCACCTGAGAGATACTTTGGTTTCTCTATGACAGTGGGAGCGAGGATTGTATCATGAGATGATGACCCAACTAGTTTCGAGCAGGCCATCAGGAGTAGGACTCTGTAAGAATGGCTGGATGCTTAGCGATCTGAGATGGAATCCTTATACACCAACAAAGTATGGACTTTGGTTGCTTTATCTGAAGGGTTAAATCCCCATCAGCGGCAAGTATATCTTGAGAAGATTACTTGGTGTACATGGAAAAGTTGAGGCTTTCAAAGCTAGACTTGTTAAAGGTTTGCATCATAGACCAGTTGTGGCTAATGATGAAACCTTTTCCGAGGCCTATGCTTAAGTCCATCCAGATCCTACTTGCCACGGCTACATACCATGACTACGATATCTAGTGGTTGGGTGTCATGACTGCTTTTCTAAATGATATTTTAGAAGAGAGAGTCTGTAAGTACACAGTCAGAGGGCTTCGTAGACAGTGGGAGCAGCGGAAACGTGTGCAAGATGTTTTATGTGATAAAGCAGGCATCGCGGAGTTGGAACGTCTGTTTTGACGTGTTAGTCAAAGAGTTTGACATCATCAAAATGGTAGATGAACCTTGTATATACAAAAAGGTAGTAGGGAGTATGGTGGTGATCCTCGTAGAGTACGTGGATGACATACTCTTGATAGGGAAGGAGTTTCCTATGCTATGCTCAGTCAATCTCCGCTTATCACAAGGATTATCCATATAGGATCAAAGTGATACCTTCTAAATCCTGAGTTTTGATCTATGAGATAGATCTAATTGGATATTAGGATTCTCACTAGCCGTAGTGGGATGGTATCAATTGATCCTGGGGAGAATCACCGGAAAGGTTCCAGAGTGATAAGGACGACTGAATGTCAGTCGCAGGCATTGTCTTTACCCTCAGTAAAGGGACGGTATGTTGGAAGAGTTCCAAGCTAGATACCGTGACATACTAGACGATTAAAGGCAAGATACATCGTTACCAAAGATACTACCAAAGAGGCAGTCTGGGTGTATATTAGTTCATGAGATGAACTTCGTTCCTACCATTGTGTGACAATGGAGTTGTGGCTTTTGCCTAGGAACGCCCGTCCCATCAGTGATCCAGACATATTCTAAGGCAGTGTCACCTGATCATGGAGATGGTTGATCACCAGGGGATCGAGGTTAGGAGAGTAGACTCAGAGGACAATACGGCGGATCCACTCACAAAGGCCTATTTCCAGAGAGAGACTATTATGGGATGGTTGAGTATGAGATACTACAACCACTGTTATCAGATGGCCCTAGTGCAAGTGGGAGATTGTTAGTTATATGTATGCCCTAGAGGCCATTACTATACATATGATGTATATTGTAGTGGATGCTTGGACATATATAGGGAGGACTTTCTTGCTCGACATGATAGTATGCTATCTGGTTACTCTTTACCTTAACGTGTATACTGATTGTCTCTCTGTTACATGTTGGTAAAGCCCTTAGGATGTGAACTTGACTACCTGGACTGTGATGCGGATCATACTAGTGGGGACATGGTAGTCCATAAGTACATCCTTCAAGGTCCCTAGTCGTGGGTGTATCGAGACGGGGCATCGATATACCAGTGTAGACTAGCGTATACCTTCTCGACCCATATAGATGGGCGATGGATGATCCCATATCCATTGGTGTTTGACATCAGAGATGATATACGGGTGCTCAGTGGAGACTGGGTACACTGGACGGACTCGCCGAGAACTCCTAGATGGTATTATACCTTACGTCAGATGGCAGTTCTTTGGTGACACTGGTACAGGTTAGTCTGTAGACCCGAGATCGTCATAGAGTCTTGTGTGATTTCCACTGTGCTTTGATTTCCACCTTACCACGTCCAAGAGGGCGTGCAAAACGGTGGTTTTTGGGTACAGTCCCGAGTCATATGGAGGCAATGAGCGATAGGAGGGGTTTCGTCTCTCCCGGTATTGGGGGTTGATGTTGCGCTATGCTCGATTGGCCATAACAGGGAAGTCCCTGGCCAGGGCTGGTTTAGAGATATACTGGTAAGTGTTACCAGTAGTTTCTCGACCCGTTATGAGCCTCATATCGGCATGACTTATCGGTTATTGGGGTCTGACGTTTACCACCCCTAGAACTGATATGCGACATATCAGACGAGGAGACCGGACTGTACGGTAGTGTCACTGTCAGGCTTTTACAGGAGTTGGAGCAGGCTTGCTTGCTGATCTTCTGATCGCTCAATACCCGGGTAGCCATTACGTCCAGCTAGTACCGCTGACGGCTTGTGGGTGCTTGATATGATCATCACCTACTGCCGGCGTATTGACGAGTCTTTAGAGTCCTACATAGAGGTTGTACTGGCTCAGGCAAAACGAAATAGGAGCGCATATGAGATATGTGCGGGACCGAGAATAATACAAGTATGTGATGCTGTATTCCATTCTCGCGATTTGTATCATCGGCGGTTATATAAGATATAGCCGGGTTACCGAATCAAGTGTTGATTCAATACATTGATACACTTGATACTAGTCGGTTATATGCGATATGACCGGATCGTTAAATCAAGTGTTGATTTAATGATTTAATGTATAATTATATATTTGATATATTAGTTTACATTAACTAGTATTGGTTCACTTAAGATTGATTTTCTCACTTGATGTGCACAAGTTGTATATGTGATATATTTTTGTGCACAAGATTTTATCATGTTTGATGATACATGCAAACTTGGGGGTGTGTATGACTTACACCATATTTAAGATAATGGATTAGGTTTTTATTTATTAAGTAATTCAAAATGGTGGCTTTCTTTGTTTGGGCTTGAAGCTTCATGAAGTTTTTAAGCATCTTTGACAAAGTCTAACCATTTTATTTTGCTTGAGATTTTCCTTAACCTAACCCATTAACTTAAACTAGGGTTTAGTCTCTACAAAGGTTAACTCACCCATGGTTGCATTATGATAGACTTCACTTGATAATTCATTTCATTTATTATTATTATTATTTCTTTTTCTTCTTCTTCTTCTTCTTGAAGAAAAGGAAAAAGCTTGCTAGAAATTTTCAGGTGAAGATTAAGAGTGAGAAATCAAAATCTAAAGAGAACCCACTTCCTATCCCACCATCCTCTACTAGACTAGCACTTTAGTTTAGGGTGTTTGCTTCACTAATTCATTCGTTAGTGAAGTAGAAGCTTGAGTTCGTATTCTCTCGACGTAGATCATCTTCGGCCTCAAAGACTTCAAGCGATCCCGTTGCAATTTCTCAAGGAGCCGTCTGAGAGTCCGGGAGTTGGATGATCGCAGCGAAGGGACGTCGTCACGGAGTTTTGGAAGTGGAGGACCGGATCTACAAAGGTTGTAGTCCCTTTCCTTTAGAGTAAAGTTGTTTTCTTGCTATTTGATTCGCCTAATATCTAGTTAACGATCTTGCTTAGGGTTGTTCGGCACCTAAAAATTTTAATCCGGCATGGTCGATGCCTTGTAGAGCCTTGTTAGTGTGCCTAGTAACCCTACAGCGTTAGCTAAGCTCGCTAAAGAAATGGCCGACGAGAACCTCGATGACGTAAGAATCGTGGTACAAAGCCGTCGGGTTCTTGCATCAGTAGAAATATCTCCGGAGTCGTCCGAAGAAAAAGGAGCAACCGAGCAAACGGCCCTACAAATAAGAGACCAGGAAAAGGCTATGGATTGGAGAGAAGTCTTTATAGACTACTTCAAATCCCGTCGAACACCTGAAGATGCATCCTCAAGGCATCAGCTCATGAAACGAGCTCTATCCTTCGCCTTTGTTAATGATACTCTGTATAAGAGATCATTTGATTCTCTATGGCTAAGATGCCTGGGACCCGAAGAGGCAAACAGAGTCGTCCAAGAAACTCACGACGGACTCTACGGTTCTCTCCAAGCCGGCTCAAATATGAAGCTGAAGATCAAAAGGATGGGCTACTATTGGCCCACGATGATCCCGGACTACCTCGAATACGCGAAGCAATGCCACTCATGCCAGATTCATGGAGATTTTATCCATCAGCATCCGAATCCACTACATCCAACGGTGGGTAGCTGGCCGCTCGAAATATAGGGGACTGACATAATCGGCCCCATCAAACCAGTATCGTCCAGAGGACATCGGTTCATTTTGGCAACAACTGATTACTTTTCCAAATGGGTAGAAGCAATACCGCTAAGGGAAGTGAATACGGAGAATATCCTCCATTTCTTCAAAACACACGTCATTTACCGGTTCGGCACTCCGCGACGAATTATCTCCGATAACGGGCCAGCCTACAGAAGCCATAAGATCAGCCGCTTCGCACAACAGCCTAACATAGACTGGAGATATTCTTCGGTCTATAACCCCCAAGCTAACGGTCTAGCTGAGGCTTTCAACAAGACCTTAACGAAAATCGTGAAAAAGACGGTGTCTCGAAATAAGAGAGATTGGCATGAGAGACTGCATGAAGCTCTCTGAGCATATCGAACTACGTTCAAAACGGCCACGAACACAACGCCATATGCATTGGTATTCGGCACAGAAGCGGTACTCCCCCTCGAGATAGAGTTACCCTCTCTACGAGTGGCGGTTCACTATGAGCTAACAGACGAAGAGAATGCTCATCTTCGCCTTGAGGAGTTCGACGACCTTGATGAAACCCGGCTCGTAACGCAACAAAATCTAGAGGCTTATAAAGAAAAGATGATGCGCTCATACGAAAGATTGACTAGGCCGAGAACATTCCGCTAAGGCAAACTCGTACTAGTGGTCAAAAGACCTATGATCCCCAATCGCGCCAAGCGGGGGAAATTCGAGCCGAACTATGAAGGCCCGTATATCATAGACAAAGTTTACCAGGGTGGAGCCTATCTACTCATGGACATGCATGGTGAAAGACCTTTCAGGCAATAAACGGTCGCTTCCTGAAAAAATACTACGCCTGATGAGTCACGGCCTAGGTCAACGATAGATGATGACGCCTATGTCCGCTCGCTATCTTCCTAATCCCAAACTCTATAAATAGTAGCTGGCAACGAACCGAAATGTCCTAAAACTAACAATGGACCACTATGTCCTAAAACTGGCGTCGGACTGAAATGTCCTAAAACTAACAATGGACCACTGTGTCCTAAAACTGGCGTCGGACCGAAACGTCCTTAAACTAACGATGGACCACTATGTCCTAAAACTGGAAACAGACCGAAACCTCCTTAAACTAACAATGGACCGAAATGTCCTAAAACTAACAACGGACCGAAACATCCTTAAACTAACAATGGACCACTATGTCCTAAAACTGGCTATTGACCGAAACGTCGATAAACTACTACGGACTGCAGTATCCCAAAGCTGACAAAAAAAATAAAAACAAAAAAAAAAAAAGAAAACGGTATTTCCATAAGCAAAATGGGCACGGATGAAAACCCGAAAGAGCTCCGTGAGTAAAACCGGCAGGGCTACCGGCGAGTTTTTGTGAAAACCCGAAAGGGCGCAACCTCGGTAAAAGACATTTGCAAGGTCCTCTCGATCTTGTGAGGAGAAACCACATGCGTGAGATCCTTACGACTCACAAGGGAGAAACACACTTAGGGATCTCCACGATTCCTAGGGAGAAAACACACTTACGAGATCCTCATGACTCGTAAGGAGAATTCCCCTTTGAGACCCTCACGGCTCATAGGATTCAAAAGCCTTAAGCTACAGGATCTAAACCTGTTCTTAAGCCATCACAACCTCCAATTTTTCCCTACAAGCGGTTCAATATTGACCCTTGTATACAATCCACGGGCGCGAATAAACATTTCCCTAACAAAGTCCTACCCGCGACTAGGGATATGTTTACACGGTGAACAGCCCTTGTAAGTCCTCTCGACTTAGAAAGAGAAAATACTCTTGTAAAATCCTTACGACTTACAAGGTGCCATACACTTGGGAATCCTCACGATTCCTAAGGACAAAATGCACCTACGAGATCCTCACGACTCATAGGGAGAAAAATCTTTATGAGCCCCTTACGGCTCATGAAGTCAAAAGCCTTAGTCGACAGGATCTTAACCATGTTTTCTAAGCCACCATTGTTCGACATCGACAGAGGCAAATGATGATTCTCCCCTGGCAATATCCCAGTTGTAGCGGTGCTAATGCCGAAATCGGTGTCTAATTCCAAGCTTGAAGCAAAAAGCCAGAGAGCCATACATGCATACGAAATAGCCGAAATGATGGGGCAACTTGCAACAAAATCAGCAAGTAAAAATGTATGCATACAAAATAGCCGAAATGATTGGGCAACTCGCAATAAAAAGCAACGAGTAAATAAAACAAATAGCCGAAATGATTGGGCACCGCGAAAAAATAGCCGAAATGATTGGGCAATCGCGACTTTCGCGATATAAAAGATGAAATGATAGAGCATCGCGGAAAGAAAAATATATGAAATGAAACTTTTTGCCCTACAGATGAGATCACATCGATCCCTATATACAATCCAGGGGCACAAACAAAAAGAGAACCATACCTTCCTACCAGGCTCCATCAAAAAAAAAAAGAAGCCAAATCTCGACGGTTCACAGACAGCCTAGAGATCATCTCAACATTCGTCTCATTTCAAAAGACGCAACATCAGCAAAGCAGAACCTCAGCAACTCCCAGTTCTATGACTCGGCGGTGCACAGACAGACGAGAGTCAACTCCCGACTCCGTGAAATGCGGATAAAGTCAACCATTCCTAGTCCTTGCGGAACACGGCTATATCAATTCTGACCCCGTGGGAAGAATCCAGAGCAAATCCTGGTTTCATGGAACACGGCCTATGTCAATCCTGACCCCATGGAAATCGTCCAGAGCGGATCCTGGTCCTTGCAGAACACGGCCTATGTCAATTCTGACCCCGTAGGAAGCATCCAGAGCAAATCCTGGTCACGTGGAACACGGCCTATGTCAATCCTGACCCCGTGGAAAACGTCCAGAGCGGAGCCTGGTCCTCGCAGAACATGGCCTATGTCAATTCTAACCCTGTGGGAAGCATCCAAAGAAAATCCTGGTTTCATGGAACACGTCCTATGTCAATCCTGACCCCGTGGGAAACGTCCAGAGCTGATCCTGGTCCTCGCAGAACACGGCTATGTCAATCCTGACCCCGTGGGAAGCATCCAGAAAAAATCCTGGTTTCGTGGAACACGGCCTATGTCGATCCTGACCCCTTGGGAAACGTCCAGAGCAGATCCTGGTCCTCACAGAACACGGTTATGTCAATCCTGGCCTCGTGGGAAGCATCCAGAGCAAATCCTGGTTTTGTGGAACATGGCCTATGTCAATCCTGACCCGTGGGAAACGTCCAGAGCGGAGCCTGGTCCTCGCAGAACACGGCTATGTCAATCCTGACCCCATGGGAAGCATCCAGAGCAAATCCTGGTTTCGTGGAACACGGCCTATGTCAATCCTGACCCATGGGAAATGTCCAGAGCGGAGCCTGGTACTGGCAGAACACGGCCTACGTCAATCCTGACCCGTGGGAAGCATCTAGAGCAAATCCTGGTTTCGTGGAACACGGCCTATGTCAATCCTGACCCCGTGGGAAACGTCCAGATCGGATCCTGGTCCTCGCAGAACACGGCTATGTCAATTCTGGCCCCGTGGGAAGCATCCAGAGAAAATCCTGCTCTAGTGGAACACGGCCTATGTCAATCCTGACCCTGTGGGAAACGTCCAGAGCGGATCCTAGTTCTCGTAGAACACGGCTATGTAAATCCTGACCCCGTGGGAAGCATCCAGAGCAATTCCTGGTTTCGTGGAACACGGCCTATGTCAATTCTGACTCCGTGGGAAACGTCCAGAGCGGAACCTGGTCCTCGCAGAACACGGCCTATGTCAATCCTGACCCCGTGGGAAGCATCCAGAGCAAATCCTGGTTTCATGGAACACGGCCTATGTCAATCCTGACCCCGTGGGAAACATCCAGAGCAGAGCCTGGTCCTCGCAGAACACGGTCCATGGGAAGCATCCAGAGCAAATTCTGGTTACGTGGAACATGGCCTATGTCAATCCTGACCCCGTGGGAAGCGTCCAGAGCGGAACCTGGTCCTTGCGGAACACGGCTATGTCAATTCTGACCCCGTGGGAAGCATCCAGAGCAAATCCTGGTCCCGTGGAACACGGCTAGAGTCAATCTCGACCCCGTGGGAAACGCCCAGAGCAATTTCTGACTCCGTGAAATGCGGATAATGTCAACCTCATCAGACACTTACGGGTCCTCTCGACACGTAAGGAAGAAAATTCTCTTGTGAGATCCTTACGACTCCCAAGAGAAAACACACTTAGGAATCATCACGATCCCTAAGGAGAAAATACACCTATGAGATCCTTTCGACTCGTAGGGAGAAAAGTCTTTATGAGACCCTCACGACTCATAAAGTTGAAAAGCCTTAGGCAGCAGATCTTAACCTGCTTCTTAAGCCATCGCTACCTCTCGAAGAGTTCAAGACGGAATGTTCTCTATCATCTACAAACTACACTTGCTAAAGATGACATGCCAGCAACATAGAAAAGACAAGAAAGCAAGAGATGACACGAGATGGTGCGACGGAAATGTATCTTTTATTTATAAAGACAAATTGAGTACAATTTACATCATATGAAAGGATAAAAAAAAATGGATACATTTCATTCAAAAATTACAAATGGTGCAAAAACAACTATTGGGAGGGAAGCGTTTTCAATAGACCAATCAGTTGCTCGTGCATCCCCTCAGCCCCTTTTCACGGTCAGCTGCCGCGGCCAACTCTGCTTCAACCTGAGCTCGTTGCTGCAAGTAAGATAAAAGTTTCTCATCAACGACCCGCTGAGCTGCCACACGACTCTGCGCACCCCGCTCAATGAGGTCGAGCTTCTGCCTCAACGTTAGCCCGTCAGAAATACATCGTAGAAGGTTTTCGAAGATAGCTTTCAGCTGTATGGCATTTGCGTCAACCTGAGCATGCAGCTGGGAAGATTCGCTTGAAATCTCCTCGCGCTCCTTACGCCTCAAGGCCGCTTCTTGTTCAAGATGGCGGATGTAGGGAGTGCTCTGCTCGACCCATGCAGCCTGCTGGGAGTTCACAGCCAGGACCTCTGGAGCGGGATGCCCGACCTCGAGCTCATGCAGACAAGCCTCAATTTTCCTATAGTGATTAACCCAAGACTCAACGACGCCCTCGCTGTGAAAGTGCACGAGCGTCGCCAGTATGGGATTAACCTCAGCAGCAAAATCTGCAGCAAGGGCAGGGGTTTCCGCGTCAAGCTCCTCGAGGTGATCGCTCAACATGCGCAGACTATTCACAGCACCTTTTGAAGATGAACGCCCGAAAAAGGGGCCTACTGGCATTATGATGCGAGATTCGAGTGGAGTTGAAATCGGTATCACCGCTGCAAAACAAATCACAGTCAAGTGACGGTTCAAGAAATAAAGGAGGCTCATGAACAATGAAGTTTACTATATCGGCTGCAGCAGGTGGCAAGGCCGGGAGTACCGGTGGTGCAACTGTTCTTTCGTCTCCTCCTTCGATCTATAGTGCTGCAATCAAAACGAATAAGAATTAAAAAAGATTTGACTGCCCGTAAAAGAAAAGAAAGGACATTAGCTAAAGGCTGTACTCACCAGCTCCGCTAGAAGAGGCAATCTCTGACTGGAGGGAGAAATGTGGGTGCAGCACCTGATACAGGTAATCAAAAAGGACTCCTGCAAGAATGTAATAATGCAATGTCAGTACATAAAGTATACTGCCTACCATCAAACTGATGGGTCATAAATTCGCACCTTCCAGCATTTGAGAGGGTACAAGAGAAGGCATAGGGGCGGCCACCGTCAAAGCAGCAACCGGAGATGCTTCCTCGAATGGCACAACCTCAACGCTCACCGCACCTGCATTAGAAATAAGAGAAACACTGTCAAAAGAGATTGAAAGAGATTGCAGAATAAAGGAGAAAGCAATAACCCAAAATCTACCTGGTGAGTCGCCAGTTGAAACCGCGACAAGGGCGTCACTGGGTGCAGCGACTGCTTCACCCTCTCCCATCGGAATGGTATCGCCACCCGTAACTTCATCCCCCGACTCCACGAGAATCGTCGTGGCACTCGCAGCGCCCAGCAACGGCAAGGAGCCGCAAGGGGAAAGAGTGGCGATTGGAGCAGTACCAGACTCTTGAGAAAGAGTGGCTACCTCAAGCTAGGCGATTGCAGCCATCTCACCTATCGCTACCTCAGGCTCGGCGATTGCAGCCATCTCACCTACCGCTACCTCATCAAGACTCGGCCCTGCAGGATAGGATATATGAGAATCTTAAAATTAAAACTTTGACAAAAAGAACTCAATGTTACGTTACCTTGGGTCGGTCTTTCGACTGCTTCCCGAGCCGCACGTGCTGCCTGTCTGTGGGCGGTAGACAAGACGGCCGAAGCATCCTATGAAAGAGTAGGGGCATGGGTAGCAGCGCTCGAACCTGCACCCACGGCCAAGGCAGCGTTACGCTCCCTTGCTACGCGCATTCTACGTTTCCTTTCCACCCGGGCCATGAGAGCGGATCTTCTCAAGACCTCCGTCAACGGGACGTCGTAGTCCGCGCCAAGGGTTACCTCTGGAGCTGTTATGGCATCCGTCATCGGTTGCTTAAGTGAAGCTTCTTTCGAAAATACCGGCGGAACTGAGACTTCGATAACCGACCTTAGAAGCGTCTCCGCACCGCCCTGTGAAGTCGGTACCACACCTGGAATAACCTGAGTAGAGGTAGTTCCTGTAATAAGTTAAAAAAGGAGGAGTCAGATCGTCTATAAGAAAGACGAATGAAGGCGCGATGAGCCTAAACATACCAACGCCCAGCAAAGCGCGAATCCTCTCCTCCTCCTCAAAGGTCCTAAGGGAAGTCGCGAGAGCCTCTTCAGTAGAAACGCCTGTTAAAGAAGGAAAAGTGTCAGTCAAAACATGATAATAAAAATATAATGCAATGACAAAAAAGTACGGCTGATGTTTACTTGATTGCGCAAGGATGTCCAATCCCGCTTTGTGGCTTGCTGATCGCACAGAAGCTGCAATAGCAGCCTCCAGATCAGTATCGTCCGGCGCTATGAATAGACCCTCGTTGGTCCTATATTCGCCCAAGCCCTCACTATAAGGAGCATGAGGCTCCTGGCCGAATGCAACATCGACAGAGAGAATTGACTTCTTCTTCCTCTTCTGTGAGCGAGCACCCGTCGTCGCTAGCACAAGCTTATGCTTGGTGAGCACCTTAGGACGATGAGTCCTGATGTCCGAACCCACGCCAGACTCGGGAGACACCACAGTCACCATTTCCACGGAAGCATGGGGTATCGGCAACTCAGGCCTATCATGCGGGACTTCGACGGCAGCAACTTATCTTAAGGGAGGACGGACAATGGTCCGTCGCTTCAGAGGAACATTTGGATTACCGGCCGGAGCGGTACCCTTGCGATCAAGCAGCAATCGCTTCTCCTCCCTGATGACGGCACCTATTGAATGTTGATACCAGCCACATACACATTGAGGGCCTTCGGAACACAGCTCAGTTCACTAATAAAGAAGTTGGACCACGTGTTCAAACGCATGAAATGATGCAGCGCGCTTCGCATCCCCTCTTCGGTAGCAGTGGGTTCTGCCAAGAAGGCCTCAAGCGGAACGCCCTGATTATAGCCCAGCTGCTGGGCGAAACGATGCGGATTGTATCTCATGAATAGCGCTGCATCATTTTGCCTAAATACGAGAAAGCCCGGCTTGATGGAGTACAGATGAAGAATTTCCTAAGATTTCAATACAGAGGCCCCGTCTTTAAAAATGTCTTGCAATGGCAGCACCACTGTTGAAGATTCCTGGCCGACTATCAAGATTTTGTCGGTGAAAGACATACCATCTCCAACCATGCGTGGACAAAGGAGTAAACCCCTAGCTTCCCGTGGTGTCGGACTTACGATGGAAGTGTCGACCAGCCTCATTATCCGAGGGAATTTACATCTGTCGTAAAAAGAAGGTATTTTGTGGATACCGAAGACCCCAAGCACGTGCAACTCTAGCCATGAGGTGAAGTAATACATTGAGAAGTTGGCGAGCTGCACCCCTGGTTCAATGGTATCCGCTGCCAAGCTGAGGCCGTGATATATGTGGGCTAATCCGGCGATCCCGATGGCCACTTGTATTCCGGCAACCATTCGATGCGCAGGGTAGAAGACAGAAGGCCTCATGTAGCGAGGGTGCATAGGAAGCGCGAACCAGCTTAACCATAAACCGAGGAACCCGAGAAATAATGCTTCCTCATCAATGCCCGGAGCGGCAATTTCTGACAGGGGGACGATCGCGACGTCGGGAAGAAAGAAATCCTTTTGATCGGCTTCCAATATCGGCCGACGATCCAGGCCAAAGCCGAAGGGATCATCAAGTTTAGCAAACATTTCACCTTGTCGCGACAAAATTTCTGGGCGAAGAAAACGGGCAATGAAATCCACAAAGCTGACCCCCCGGCCTCCGGATTCAAGAAAGAGGCTCTCATACATATTCAACACCTTTATCAGATTTGGGAACTGGTGCTGAATGGCGTTCTCTGGGGTAAGACCTATTACCACTGACTTGGTGGCAAAAACATACTCATCCGGAGGAAGCAGCTCCTCATAGTGCTCTCCCCTAACTGGCAAACCAGAGACCTCGGCAAATTCCTCCAAGGAAATGGAGACCTCTCGATCCAATAGGAGGAAGGTGTGGGTCGGAATATTCCACTGCTCTAAAAATGCCTTGATCCACTATGTGGGAGGTACAGAATACTGGAACAAGGAAGCGTAGATCGCAGGGTATAAGCCAAGCTTCAGCGGCTGCGATTTCTTTGCCGATAAGATATATCGGGCCCACTATAAGTATCCAGCCGGATGATGGGGAATTAGTTCGATGTTGTAGGGTTGTCCCTAAGGGCGCGACTCGTCCTTACATATGCGCCGTCCTAGGGTGTCCAAAGCCACCGGCGACTGCACGGGTACTGCGGCAATAGAAGGCCGAAGGAGACCTTCTGAAGTCCAATTTACCTCCTCTACAGTATAATTGATCGGGGGTGCATCTGCATAAGGGATCGCGGAGATAGGCTCCGAAGGTGTCGCACAAGAAAAGCTCCGGCGGTCTCTGATAATTTGATCATACCATCTACCCCATAGGTGAAGATTCTTGTGCTCCGGGTCATGGTCCTTGATCAGCGCTAGAACCTCTTGGTCTACGGGCGCCTCAGGAAATCCGCCTTCTGAGCGGACGAACGGAAAGGAAGTGTCGAAAGACATGTCACCTGAGCGAAAAAAGAACAAAGTCAACCGTCGGTGCTATAATTTAAACTCTGACACTTAGTACTTTAAAATTCGTACCGCACTGCAATGCAGTAAAAAGGGAACTAAAGGGGGACCCACAAAATCCAGATGACAGTTCATCATTAATAAAACAGCCTCGTCATTTGATGAGACTGTCAATTAAATGAGGAAATTCTCAATTGATTCTCATTTAATGAGAAATCCCTCGGGCTAAGGAGTAAATCTCCCCTTGAGAGCAGTGCTCTATGACAGAATGACACCTGTCAAGTTCTAATGATGAAGGAATAAAAATTCCTCAAGAGCCTGGTTCTGTATAAATGATAAAAAAACCATCAGAAAAATTGAAATCAATTTTTTATATGAATTAAAATTCTGAGATCTCCAAAATCTATGAACAAACTCTGTGAGTTCTTCATAAGAGATTAACAAATCTCCGTTATTCAAGAGAGCAAAGCTCTGTTAATGGGTCAAGAAACCCTAAAAGGTTTTCTTTAGGTCTAAGATCTATGAAGAGTAAAGCTCTATTAATGGGTAAAACCCTAATAACATTTTTTAGATCTAAGATCTATGAAGAGCAAAACTTTGTTAATGGGTGAAACCCCAGATTATTAAAAAGTTCTTTAAAAAGATTTAATCTTTACCTAAAAATTTTGACAAAGTTTTGTCCTTAAGAAAGTTCTTAAGCCAAAGAGCTATGCTCTGCAGGAGAATAAAATTCTCAGAAGGAGGAAGATGAACGGAAATCATCCTAAGAGCCAAGGGTCCTATTTATAGGCACTGAGATGCCTTTTCAACTTCTGAGTTGATCCAAGGGCGCAGATGCTGCCACCGCTGCACTCACATATGGGCCACGTGAGCACAACGGTGGGGGGCATTTGTTTCCCCCAATCAGAGCAAAACTCTGTTCAAAATTCAAATTTTGAAATGAAGCAACGCTTCAGAATGCAGCGCCAAGTGCGCTGCGCCCTAAGCAGCGCACTACGTGCAAAGTACGTGTGCGCTAGCGCTAGGTGCGCTGCACTCTAAGAAGCGCACCACGTGTAAGACACGGATGCGTTAGCGCTAAGCAGCGCACCACGTGCAAAGCACGGGTGCGCTAGCGCTAAGTGCGCTGCACTCTAAGCAGCGCACCACGTGCAAAGCACGGGTGCGCTAGCGCTGAAACTAAAAGCTCCCCATCGTCAGATCAAAGATCTAATAATAATAATGATAAATCATTAATTAATTAGAATTAAATTCTGTTAAGAAAAGATTCCTCAAAATCTTTCCAAACAACAAGATTGTGCTCTGTAAATCGGAGCACCGTTGGATCAATGATCCAATGGTGATTAAAAATCACTAAAATACAGAATAAATTCTGTATGGAAAGATTTCCCAATCTTGTTAAAAACAAGAAAATTGCCTTCTGTAAATCAGAAGCCCTTGGATCAAAGATCCAACGATGAGAAATTCCCCAAATCAATTGGAGAAAAGATCTTCTTAACTGATTGAACAAATCAGCTTGCCCTATATAAAGGCCCCTAGACTTCAACTCTAAAAGATAGAGAGAAGCGTAGAGAGAAACCTCCTCATAAAATTTGAGAAATTCAAAGAAAAAGAGCAAGATCTCAGAAGAAGAAAGCTTTCTTCAAGGTAAAAAAGGTGAATGATGATGAACATAGAGATGAAATCATCTCATAATTAAGAAAGAAGAACTCGCTTCTTTAAAGATCATAGATCTACAAAGACCAAGGTCTTTTCAAAAGAGATCAAAAGATCCCATCATAAAATAAAAGACAAAACATTGTCAGAATGCGAATCAATGCTCAGTATTATTAAAAGGGCCAAACCCAAATAAAGGCTCCAAAGCCCAAAATAAATGCTAAATATTTTTAATTGATTGGACTTAGCCCAAGATTGGCCATAAGTCCTCAATTCCGATTAAATGAGCCCATATGCTCATAAATCTTTTTAACAGATCTTGGCCCCAAATTGGACTACAGATCTTTCAACCAAAATTGGTTCAAGGGTACATCTCTTTACTCCTCTGATATTTGTCGTTGTAATCCTTCAACGTCTTCAGAGAGGTGACGGGTCCCGACAACTATACATTACATAGACTATAACGTCTTTAAATTGGACTGTGGGGTCCTTAACCCCACGGACTATGATGTCCTTAATCTCGGACTGTGGGGTCCTTTAAAACCCATGGACTATGATGTCCTTAACTTCGGACTGTGAGGTCCTTTAAAACCCATGGACTATGATGTCCTTAACCTTGGACCGAGATGTCCTTAAACTAACATCGGACCGAAATGTCTTTAAACTAATATTGGACCGTAATGTCCCTAAACTAATTGACCGCAATGTCCTTAAACTAAACAATAGAGTCCAAATACTCTTTTGTCGGATCTAAAGGATCCTGTTAAGTTGATCTTAGTTTAAAATTAGACTAACGTATCCTTAACAAACGTTTAAGTTGATCTTAGTCTCAAATGAGACTAATGAAGGTGTTTCTACAGCACCACTAAAAAGATTTGGTAGCATCACACATGCCATATTAAAATTTTATAGGGTGCTAGAGAAACTAACCTAAGGATCATACTAGAAAAGCTAGGGTAACAAAACATTAACACTAATACAAGTAGTAAAAAGGCTAGGTTTAGGGAATACAACCTTTGTAGCTCCCTATGCTAGAGTCCTTGGCCACTTGAGGGTTGGAAGAAACTTGCTTGAGATCCTTCAAATCCACAACGATCGACCCGGAGTCCTTTTTGTCCAAGCTAAAGCCTCCACTTGATCAAAAGGAGAAGTAGAAACCAAACTCTAAACTAATGGGCAAGAGTAGTGTAGAATGGTGATATGGTTTGTTTTCTCACTTCAAAACCCTAACTTGATCATTCTTTTGTTCACTAACCAAACCTAGAGAGCAAGAGAGAGAGGAAGACGAAGATGGCAAATGAAGAGCTCAAAGATAATGATAAAGATAAGATAAGAATGAGAAAAGAAAATATATATATATTTTTTTTTCTTCTTCTCACTCTTAACTCAAGTTAATAAATATCTAGATATTTTCTTTTGGATGCATAATGGCCATGGAAATTAACTCAGGGTTAATACAAAGGTTAGTGGGTGAATAAAATAATCAAGCATGATAATAATTTCCATTTCCATTTTCTTTTCCAAAAAGAAATATCCATATATTTATAAATGGTGTGAGTCTTATATTGCCACCATCCACTATATCAACAACCATGATAGAATTATGTATACATGTATGTGTGCATGCACATCCATATGTGCATCAATGAGAATAAATGCATACATGCATGCATACAACAAAAGACAAGAAGGGTTTAAAGTGAAAAAGCTAATGGTCAATGATAAATCAACACTTGATTTAGCAAACCGGTCATATCACATATGATCCGACCAATAGCAAACCGCCCGATTAATATACGGTATCACATACGCACATTTAATCGGGTCCCCGCGCATATCTCATATACACACCACATCGTTTCGCCTGGACTAGGTAACTCCATTGGGGGACTCTAAGACTCGTCAATACGCCGGCAGTGGGTGATGATCATATCAAGCACCCCCAAGCCGCAAGAGCTCAGCTAAACGTAACGGCCACCCGGGTATTAAGCGATCATAAGAAAACAAGAGAACCTGTCACAACTCCTGTCGAGCCAACCGGCAACACTACCGTACAGTCCGGTCTCTTCGTCAGATACGCTGCATATCGAGTCTAAGGATTGTAACGTCGACCCCAATAACTCAATAAGTCGTGCCGATGAATGGTCTATAACAGATCGAGAAACTACTGATAACACTTATCAGTAAATCTCAACAGCCATGGCCAGGGACTTACTGATATAGCCAATCGAGCACAGCACAGCATCAACTCCCAATACCGGGAGAGACGAAACCCCTCCTATCACTCATCACCTTCGTATGTCTCGGGACTGTACCCAAAAGCCACCTGTTTGCACGACTCAGTAGAACCGTGGTAAGGTGGTAATCAAAGTACAGTGGGAGAACACACAAGACTCTACGACGATCTCGGGTACAGACTAACCTGTACCAGTGTCACCTGAGAACTGCTATCTGACGATAGATATAATACCATATAGGAGTTCTCGGCGAGTCCGTCCAGTGTTCCTAGTCACCACTGAGCACCCGTATACGATCTCGATGTCAAACATCAATGAATGTGGGAACATCCATCGCCCATCATATAGGTCTGGTATCATATACGCTAGTCTACTCTGGTATATCGATGCCCCGTCTCGATACACCTACGACTAGGGATATTTCAGGATATACTTATAAACTACAGATGTCCCATTAGTATGATCTCCATCATAATCACAGTAGTCAAGCAAATATCCTCAGGGATTTATCAACATGTGTGAATGAATAAAAGCATGATCAAGTCAACATGTCAGATAAAGAAGAACCAGATAGCATACTATCATGTCGAGCAAGAATATACACTGAATATATATATATATATATATATACATGTATAAATACATCCACTAACATATAATGGCCTCTAGGGCATACATATATCCAACAACTAACGTATCCTTAAACCCAACCCCAAACCCAAATCTAAAAAAATACGGATTTAGACTAATCCACGCCCTTCGGGTGACAACATAAATTAGTCTCCGTATACAATCCACGAGAAACCAAAAACAAAACAAACACCCACGACATGAAGTGACCATCAGGAGAAGGAGAAAATGGTTACCGCGATGCGGTAGCGTAATTAACTGCAGGGGCTTGCGCCTGCAGGAAAGAGCGTCCCCACAATCAAAAACCCCTCAAATGAGGGGGAATCTGACGAAGTCTGCTACATCGGCCGCATCTGTTTAAACCTTCGATACATGGTGCCATAAATCAACATAGCATTTTCGAAGAAGTGGACGGATAGTGCCAATTAGCATATGCCCCGAATTCAGGCAAGATGGACCCACGCGGTCGTATCTCCGTGTTCGGAGGGGAACACCTTTTTCTTTCGGCGGTTTCGCCGTAAACACTTTCTTAGACACCCCGTGAACGATATACCATTAAGCAGTGTTCTAAACACAGTTAACTTCTCCTAATGAGCGCGAAGTCCTTAAAGGTTTAAAGTCTAGTTTATTTTAAAATTTGTATAGGTAAATGTTATGCTCAATTTCGTGATTTGTGGGCCACGGAAAAGGTGATGAAATCCTTTACCGTATGTTGTGGGGTTCACTTGCCCTTAAGTCCGTATTAATGGATGCAATGCGCAAATCAATGAAAAAGTTATTCAAAGTATAAAAACAATCGTTTTTATGTTAAGCACGGCACTGCAACAAATACGGGTTAGTCTTGCGTTTGACAGTGAACTTGCAAAGAATCCTACAAAGATAGAATAGTGGATGCGTCGGATTTGAGAAGAAGGTGTTAGGAAATACGTACCGATAAATTTTTAGGTTAAGAAACCCTCGTTGAATTGAATCCAAGTAGCTTAAAAGGTTCGCTTGCGCGGATCAAACTACCCGGATCTTTGGCATTATACCTCGCAATCACATTAATTTTGAATGTACACTTTGCTCCACATGATCGCAATTCGCAAATCCGTTAAATTCTGCAAATGTAGGAAAAATGGATTTTTAGTGCGATAAAGTGATATGAATGCCCAAACTCCTGCACATATATAATTAAAAAAAATCAAACAATAAAATTGCGATGATAACAGAACACTGGACCACAAAACAAAATTTTGGAGCAAAAGGGGGCGAAATATCCGGAGGCGCCGGACTTGAGGAGGATCTCGCCGGTTTTATTTCGGCAGTTGGTCTCCAATTTTCTTCAGTGATCTAATTGTTCTACTAGTATCTCAATGTTATTTTTTATCTTTTTTAATTAGTCATAAAATGTTAGCAGGTCCAATTTCCAGAGAGCAAAAGTTAGAGTTTTTATGTGAGATGAGAGCATAATACGCATACTACGCATACTACACTTAGGGAGACGATGCGTTTTGTGTTCTTGTTATCACGAGTTAATGCAAGGGTCGGAAGCGTTCGTTTCTAACCTAAGTGTAGTATATGCAAAGTATAAGTTTGTTAGGAATAGATAGGTTAGTGTAAGTTAGTGAAGTCCGTACTCAATCCATTGAGCCGAGCTTGACCATCAAAGCTAAAGCAATCGGCAACAACGTGAATTAAGATGCTTAAACACGGTATTTATGAAATCTGGCTTATTGACCCTTGTCCGTCCGTTCTTGTCTCTTGACTTTCGCCTCCGGCCAAACCGAACGCTACCGGTCACGGTTAGAGATCACCGATACCTTGGTAGGGTAGGGTGCCTAACAGAGCGCTTGCATAAGATTTGGACGGAGTTCAATTGGAAAATATAGGGCAAAGGAAATGAGAAAAGAAAGCTTAACTTACAGTGCCATTTTTTTTCCTAACAACACTATTATTATTCACAAACCATCAAAATAAAAAGAAAGAGCAAATGAAATGATAAAAAGAAAAGAATAGAACAACATTGCAAGTATGTAAATGGCAAGGAATAAAAGAGCAAGTAAGTAAATGACAAGAATTAAATACTAAGAACCCAAAAGCACAAATGAAAGCTTTATTAATCAAGTGATGATATAAATCTTGAGTTCAATAACCAAAACTTAAACTTGCAAGCTCAATGAAGAGGTTGCAAGATCAAGAGAAGGCAAAGAACTCAAGGCAAACTAGCTATCTACAAGAACAAAATGGAAAATAGAAACAAAGAGTAAAAAGTGATTCTAAAGTATATATTATAAGAGACCCCTTCCCTTGCTCACTGATTTGGCTTTTATAGGCACAAAATAAGATTAAACAAATAATAAAAATAAGATGATGTGACAACAAGAGATGGACAGAAGAAAATTGGGGAGTTTTGGGCAAGCAAAAACCGGCGGCGGTGGACTTTTGGTCAATCTCGCCGGTTTTGTTGAGTGGTTTGGGGCTCGTATTGGTTCTGTGGTGATGTGCTCTCTCGACAATTCCACTGGTGCTATTGGATTTGTTTATATGAATCTGTCTGCATTCAGGGATTTGGAGGGAAACATGTAGCTTTACATCACATCACAACTTTTTGCATTTATCATTCATGTCCCCCATGTGTGCCTACCATATGCCATGTGCCACCCTACCATGGTCCTATGTGCCAAAGAGCATGTGCACACTTGTATTGTGTTGGACCAAAATTGTGTGCACACATTTATTTGCAAAAGAACTCTTTGGATAACGATCGGTTTGCAGTTCCGGTTGCAGTGTCGGATCACAAACGTTATATCCATGATTTTGAGTGTTTTTCCAGTATTGTGTCACGGATATCTGTAATCTGTATTTACTGAACAGATATTGGTTAATAATACCGATATATAACAAAACAGATAATGAATAAGTGGTATTAAAATGCTGTTTTCTGTGATGAACAAATACCCCCAAACTTATCTTTTGCTCGTCCCGTGCAAAACAAAAAAATCCTAGCCTCAATTTCGCAGGGAACGCGATTGCACCGAGCTCGTGAAACAAGACGTTAAATATCTAGGTGTCCATAGTAGGAGAAGTGTTGTCTCCTAAGGGTTTTCAGCGGATTACACCCACAAAATCCCGTCGAGCTAGTTTCACAAGTTAACGTCGATTCTACTCCTACAGTTTAGTATCTTGGTTAGAAACTCTATCATCCTAAATTAGAAATATTCAACCCTTATATTTCACGCCTCCTATTTATTCAACCTTAGATCATATACGTTTTTACAGTTTAGAAAGATCTCGGTTTTCTCTTGAGTTTTCTTTCTAAAGTGCGGTCTCCAATTAGGGATTTTTATCATCTTTACGGAAAACATAAGTCTTATTCTTTATTCCTATCTTTCCTCCAAACGTCAATTGTATATCCCTACGTGTGTGTAAAATTTCACCCTTACACTTAAGAATTCAATTCAAGCTATAGTGACCTTACCCTAATACCTAATACTACTTCTTTTCGTTATTGATGGACGGTTTTGCTCACACACCTTTCATGCGACTATTAATACTTCTTGAGGCACTAACTGGCGATTACTGAATGTGTGAGCTTAAAGCGTAAATAGCAGTTTCTAGATCTTGACTTTATTTTTTTTCCTTATATTTTTCTTTTTCTTTTCAAGATTGGATATATTTTTCAATGATGCTCTTTTGGTGGTTAGCTTTAAATACCGTTTTTTCTTTCATACTAGATTTTCAGGCAAGAGTATTTCTAGGTATCCTCTACTATCCCAAGTTTCAAGGTGTGTGTATGTGTAGTTTATAGGATATATACTTTCTAAATTTGGACTCAAGAATAGAAACTATTTTTCAGACTTATCCTTCAGTAAAACTTTCAATACTTTCCCTTCATCTCGACTTAACTCAAGAACTGAACTCAAGATTACCTATTTCTATAAAAAAAACAGAAAAGACGTATAATTACCAAGGTTAAATAGAAGGAGTGTTATTTTTAGGGTTTTCAATTCCTAAGCCTAGGATTTAGTTATTTCTAACGTATCAACTAAACTTTCGGAATCAAAATCTAAGTTACCCTATTAGCTAACTTGACGAAAAAGTTTTTATATTTTTGTAAATTTTTCGATTTTTATAGGATTTTAAATAAGTATGCAAATACAAAATATACACATGAATGCGAAGGAAGAAAGCTTACCGAGCACACCCCCAAACTTAAACTTGACAGTGCCCATACTGTCAGGCTACACCAAAAGGGTCAAAATTGTCGGCGCTTCCCAGTTTTTCTTTTTATATACATAAAAGAGAAAATCAAACCAAATATATATATACACAAAAAGGTCCTCCCAAACTTAAGTAAAACGGTATTGCCACTGTTTAAGCGGGTGAAGTTCAGGATTAGGGAGGAGAACAGTATCAATCTATACAGGGCCTTACATAGGCCAAATGTTAGCACCAACCATTCAAAAATTTTATCGGGATAAGGCCCGAGCTGGTGAAAACATACGGAGAGGAAAGAAATGGAGAATACGCGAGACCGTATGGGGATGGAAGCGGGATACGGTCTTGTCACGACCCGAAATAGCACGTGACTGATACTTAAATCATGTGAAGCCTATAGGACCCCACCTAATTCAAGTAAGCCAAAAGCCCGGAAATCTAAACCATTTTAAAGAAGAAGTTAAGGAAAACTTATTTAAAGCAAGCGGTTTTAACCAAATAAATCGCATTAAACCTTTAAAAGCAATATCGTATTTTCCTGAAAATTTCGGTAGAGTCTCCTTTGTAAATATTGGCCCCAAACGGGTACAAACATACATATACATATATAATGAATAAAGGCATCCCAAAGCGAGAGCTAGCTCTTCGCCAATTGGCGGAACAACCACGCAAGCAATAATATACAACGCCGAAGGGCGAGGATTAAAACTCAGAAAGAAACCAACATTCTCAAGAAAACCAGAGAAGAATCCCAATAATATAAGCGCGCGACTCTAAGGTCGAAATAATACACAACTGATTTTCTAAGTCTATCAAATAATACAAGTCTGGTTGATAGAGTTTACTAGATACAACTGAAATAAATAAAGTACAACGGTGGTCACGATGCAAGTGAACCCACCTACCAAAGAAATCACCCGGAAGGATGCAGTGTGCCAGTAAGCCGCAACGAAACCTATACGGCCAAACCTGCAAGAAACTGTGGCACAATGGGGGTGAGTTGCCAACTCGTGAGTAAAAAATATCACCGAGAAGAAATCGCATGTACGACTCTCTCCTGGGTCATACAATAATCCATATAAAATATACCCTGAAACCATCTAAGTGGCAAGGGTAAACATCTAAACATAAGTGTAATACCAGTGCTCGTGTCAGTGCCTCAGGCAGCAACATATCACATATATAATGTACGAATGCATTAAGAATGAAAACGGAATACATCTTGAATGAGAAAAACTGTTTTCTTATCTCAGTGAGATTTCTGTATAAAAACTGAAGTATCATCAATGAAATCAACAGAGAATCCGAGTCAAACATCGACACAAAACATATATCTCAATATCTCGATGTCTCAATATCTTGGGCTCTGGCAATCCGGACTGGCCCAATCCTCAAATCTCAAAAAATCTCGGGCTTTGGCAATTCGGACTGGCCCCAGGCTCCGGCAATCCGGACTGGCCCATATCATCAAATCTCATGACTACGTCGGTATCCTCCAGATATCCGCCATGTCATAAATAACCGGTCGGTAATGCTCCCCTGCCGGGCTCAACGCCATCATCTACGACCATCTTGTCTCGGGGTACCGCACCAGGTCCACCATGCACCCGCAGACGGTTCATCCTCCTCCTCGAATCTGGTGTGATATCGCTCAAGAGCCGAGAAAACTTATGGTGGACATATCTCACATTATATCACGAGAAAACCGCAATTTTCTATCTTTTAGAAATGAAAATGAGTTTATAAAATCCTTGCGGTTTCTCCAAATCCAGAAATCTCATAGAAAATCCGAAATCTCATAATCAAGAGTCAATAAACAGTGAATGCCGGCATAAAGCCCCATAATATTGCACGACAATTGAATATACACATGCATGGGTATCTAAGTAAAGAATGTAATATCTAAACTAGCATAGAAATCGTATATTGGAACTATTAGCTAGCAGTTATATCCATGAATTAATATACTCTAAAGTGTACATGACATAGCAATTACCGATGATGATGTGTGTGAGCTGGCAAACAGGTGTTCGTGGATATACGCATCATCGGTAATGGTGCTGGTGTCCTAACAATCGATATCATAATAGTTAAGGAAACACGTATAAACATGCAATGCAATGAGAACAACATGAATTTAACGGAAAAAGAATAGTAAATGCAACATTTAAGAATATACATTTACATATACGAGGCATACAGTTTTGGCATTTGGAATAGCACGAATCGTGGTTTTTAGGAAACAGGAGCTATGGTGTTTTTAAGAAAAGGTACGTCTTTTGGAAAAAATCCATAATATCCCTCGGGTTGTCTTTTGAAAATACTTATGATTCGTTAGTTTTGAAAATAAGTATGACTCGAGCCCAGTCTAACATCTACCAAGTGAACTACAAGACGAAGCTACGAGACTAACCAAAAGGGTAAGAAAATCCACCTAAGTTTGAGTCGATATATCTAGTAGTCGGTGATCCCGCCTCAATAGCGTCACGTACGATAAAATATTTATAATACGACATCCTCGACTCAAGAGTGCAGATCAATCCTCATGCTTATACATCGTACGGTTAAAATCCATCGTACGGCATCCCAAATCGGGTACGGGTCAAATATCACATATACTTCATTATTCATCTGGTATCCTTATCATAATATCATGAACTAGGGTACTGATCTAAGGTCTAGTACATTCTGATCAACATATATCCACGTGTGTATGAAAACACATCGCCCATCGATCCACTCATATAAAATGTCGTATATCATAACACGACCCAATTCACATCACCGATCTCACGGCATCATGTCCAATCATATCGACTCATCTCCAAGTATCATATACTATCCTCATCATCCGTGTGTGTGTGTGTATATGTGTGTGTGTGTGTGTGTACACCAACGCATCCACACACACACACACACACACACACACACACACATATATACGTATAAACATATACACCCAAACATATCACGTGTGTGCATACGTGTATGTGTAAACCTTTACTCTAAGGTTTCGCGACTAAGAAACTAACTAACGATACTTTCATCCAATTACACTAAAAATTAACCTATGATCTCCTAAAACCTTCCTTGCTAATTATACATGTCTGAAAATACACTTATAATAATTATATATAACATATTCGTATGCTACACTACGAAACTGTAGGGGTGCTATACGCCATCCACCCGACTTCCCCCGTAGATATACATCTACTCACCTTGATCCTTGCTTGCCGAAGTCGATGTCTCCATTCTCCTCATTGTCATCCGAAGTCCATGCGAGGGTGCCTACATATATTAATACATAGTATCGTAAACAGAATCGCATACGAAAACCAAAGCGGCATACGAATCGCACATAGGTTAAAACCCATGGTCTACGCATGTAAGAATAATCAAACTCCCGATATCGACGTACAAACATCAATTAACCGAGACAAAACACAAATACCAAAGTTCACGTTCACAGAATTCACAATCCGAAATCAGAAACTATGAAAAACACTTCCAGATTTTACTCCAGATGAAATTAACCAATTTTGCATATGTGGAGGGTCTAATTAAAAGATAAAGGAACCACAGGTCAAGCACGAGGCCCAGGGGCTAAGTCCTGGCCACAAATGGTAGCCAGAAAGGAATTTTTGGCATCCAGGTTGAGGGGTTTGGGTCTCGAATCTTCACGGTGGCTTTTAGGTCACCTGCTTGTGTCACTGTAATCGCTATATATTTTTCCAGGTCTCCGACTCATATCATAACTCCAAATATCACCACAATTCCTCACAAAACCCGACTTCGGAGATTCCTAAGTTCAAGTCTTGGGTTTAATTCTCTTGTTTTAGTCTAATATACTATCACTACAGGGGTTGTAGCCATGATTAACCCTCCATTACACCTTCACAAACCAATTCATGCACTAAACCTCATCTTGGAAATTTCCAAGATCACTAAACCTTATTTAATCAACTCAAAACTAGTATGGGAATTAAGAAAACTAAATTCTAAGCTAAGGGTGTAGAGAATACCTCATTTGGAAACTCAAGAATTTTCTTGAGTTGCCCCAAATGCTCAAAATCCTAACTTTTTGATCCACCATGCTTGTAGTGAACTTGTGCACATTTTTAATGAAGGGAGTAAGATGTTTTGAGGTGGATTTGGGATTGAGGTGAGGAGGTAGAGGAGGTGGGGAGAAGAGGGCAGCCATGGTGAGAGGAAGAAGAGGGAAATGATCAAGGAACTCAAGTGATGAAACAAAGTACCATGGTTCAAGGAGACCCCTCACCCTCTCTCTCTCTCCCCCCCCCCCCTCTCCAAGCCCATGCTTCCTTGTCTCCCCATTCTTTATTCTTTTCTTTCTTTTATAAATATTTTCCTTTAACTTCTTAAAACAAAATACTAGACCATGCAAAAATTAAGGTTTTAAGCCAAGTTTCAAAAATGTAACAAGTGTTAACAATATGACATGGTGCATGTCTCATGCACAAAAAAAAATCAATGCATGATTAAGTACTAATCAAGTTTAATAATACTAGCTTATATACAATTAATTGTATGCTAATTTGTAAAATTCCCAATCTTCATAAATTCTCTTAAAAATCAATAATTAATATAAATTTCCAAATATTTCCCAATTTATCGGTATTTAATTATACCATATCATAATTTCAATACTTAATAATATTCATAGAAATTATTATTTTAAATTTTTAAATTGTTTAACTCCCCAAAAATAATGTTTTATTTTTTCTGAAATAATACAGGTCTCGGCGGAAGAGAAGAATGGCGGAAGAGAAAAAGAAGCGGAATACGAACTTGAGGGTGAAAATAGAGTGAATAAATTAGTACAATTTGTAATGACCGATGTGTAAAAAGCGATTGTACTAATCTATCCACCCGTTGAGAAATGGGGTCAAACCTCTCAAGATTCGTGAGAAAACATGGGTAGACCGAACTTGGTAAACCAGACACAGGAAATGAAAGTGATACGGTATCCTGCGAGGTGGAAACGATGGAAAGGATGGAGGAGAGTGATCGAGGAATGGTATCGGTTAAAGATTCAGGAGGGTTTACACAGTGAATGAAAAGGATAGGATGAATTGGAAAATCCGACTCATCAAGTAAAACTGGTTCATTCTCAAAACTTTTCTCAATAGTCTCCTCAAAAATTAACTCATCCATGCATTTCTCATCAATATCTAGACGCATATGAAGTTCGGGAAGAACAGTTAATGACTCAGGATGATGTCCACATGGAAGTGAAAGGACATGGTGAATTGGTGAGAAAAACTCATCCAAAACTGTGGGTTCATCATCCAGAATATTCCCAGCGTCAATATTCTCAATCAAGTAAAAATCAAATTTCTCAGACGCCTCATCAAAAGCATGGATTTCAATCAATTGTGGTTCTAGGATGGAGGTGTAGAGGTTAAAGGGATTGGGTTTTGTTTCACTTGATAGGGTCCCTTCACAATCGGGTAAATCAAACACTACAAAGTCGCACGACTCTTTAAACATTCTATCTTCAATTGGTGAATCATTTGGGACACTCGATAGACTTTCAAGACCGAAGTTGTGGAATTCAATTTGGAATGGGTAGCTTTGATTTGAAAGGGTGTACTTCTCACTCTCACTACTCAAATTCTCAATCTGTCCTATCGCCTCATCTTACATTGGAAAATGTGGAGCTAGTTGGAAACTAGTTGTCGGTTCGTTAGGTTGTATGAGGGCGGCCATGGACGCATTCATTTCCTCCATTTGGCATGACGCTACCCGAAAATCATCTAATGCCTGTTCCAGACTAGACATGGGTTGTGAAGGGGTTTCTGTAAAAGATTCAAAGTTTTCTGGATACGTGAAACTCCCAAATGGCTGTTCAGAAGACATGTCTAGTGAGGGTGTAAAAGTTGGGTAGGATTGGTAGGAATCGAATGGTTGGACAGGATTAAGATCAACGTTATGATAAGGAGGTGATTGGAATTGTTGATCAAAAAAATTGGAAGTGGTGAAAGGAGTGAAAGATCGGCTACGAGATTGTTCAATTTTGTCGGCAATGGACATGGGTTTTGGAGTTGCAACAGGACTCTCAAAAGGGGTATCAACGTAAGAAGGTGGGGGAGGTTGAAACAGTTGATACAAAGTGGATTGCGGAGTCCAATTGTTTGTCCTAGACTTGTCTATCCGATCTCTCAAAGAAAGTTTGGGCATGGAAGGATCGTTCGAAGTTTGACCAAAGCAAGAACCGTATGAAGTAATATTTGGCTGTGGGTACCAAAGTTCGGCAAGAGTTGGTCTATGTGGGGTACCCATGATATGAAGAGAGAGAAGAAAAGGAGAAAAAAGAATATGTTTTTTTATGTTAGTTATCAACAAAAGAATGAAATATAAACACAAAAAATAATCACGAGACAAATACCACACACCTAATCGGTCTAGGGTTCACCTAGGTCAACTAGACCTGCTCAAGAACTTGATTGTTGAAGTAAAACCGTGTCGAGAATCGGGTTCAAGATATACTGATCACGAGGCCAGGTAAGTCAGAGATAAGGGGAGGTATTCCAACGCTTTTGCGAAGGTCCTTAATTAGATAACCCTTTCTCTTTTGGCGGTTTCGCCATGAACACTTTCCTAGACACCCCATGAATGATATACCGTTAAGCAGTGTTTTAAACACGGTTAACTTCTCCTAATAAGCGCAAAATCCTTAAAGGCTTAAAGTCTAGTTTCTTTTAAAATTTGTGCAGGTAAACGTTATGCTCAATTTCGTGATTTGTGGGCCATGGAAAAGGTGATGAAATCCTTTACCATATGTTGTGGGGTTCGCTTGCCCTTAAGTCCATATTAATGGATGCAATGAGCAAATCAGTGAATTCGTTTTTATGTTAAGCACGGTACTGCAACAAATACGGGTTAGTCAATTTTTTGCGTTTGACAGCGAACTTGCAAAGAATCCCGCAAAGATAGAATAATGGATGCGTCGGATTTGAGAAGAAGGTGTTTGGAAATACGTGCCGATAAATTTTTGGGTTAAGAAACCCTCGTCGAATTGAATCCAAGTAGCTTGAAAAAGTTCGCTTGCGCGGATCAAACTACCCGGATCTTTTGCACTATATCTCGCAATCACCTTAACTTTGAATATACACTTTGCTCTACACGATCGCAGTTCGCAAATCCGTCAAATTCTGCAAATGTCGGAAAAATGGATTTTTAGTGCGATAAAGCGATATGAATGCCCAAACTCCTGCACATATATAATTTAAAAAAATCAAACAATAAAATTGGGATGATAACAGAACACTGGACCACAGAACAAAATTTTAGAGCAAAAGGGGGCGAAATATCCGGCGACGCCGGACTTGAGGGGGATCTCACCGGTCTCGTTTAGGCAGTTGGGCTCCAATTTTCTTCAGTGATCTAATTGTTCTACTAGTGTCTCAATATTATTGTTTATCTTTTTTAATTAGTCCCAAAATGTTAGCAGGTCAAATTTCTAGAGAGCAAAAAGTTAGAGTTTTTAATTTTTGTTGATTTTTGAATTTTTTTTTAATTTTTAGTTTGTTTGTAGAATGGTATTAGAATTATAAAAAGGATATACAGAGATTAACCCGAAATAATAAGAATAAAAATGTTACCGTCTTCCCGGCAACGGAGCCATTTGACTGACACGTTTTTGGAGTGTTGTATTTAGTTCTAAAGTTAACCGCAATTAGGACGGCATCGCGTGTAGCTAGCCGCGATGAGTACGGATCGTCCGCAGGGAGACGGTGTGTTTTGTGTTCTTGTTATCACGAGTTAATGCAAGGGTCGGAAGCGTTCGTTTCTAACCTAAGTGTAACATATGCAAAGTATAAGTTTGTTAGGAATAAATAGGTTAGTGTAAGTTAGTGAAGTCCGTACTCAATCCATTGAGTCGAGCTTGACCATTGAAGCTAGAGCAATCGGTAACAACGTGGATTAGGGTGCTTAAGCATGCTATTTGTGAAATCCGGCTTATTGACCCTTGTCCGTCCATTCTTGTCTCTTGACTTTCGTCTTCGGCCAAACCGAACGCAACCGGTCATGGTTAGGGATCACCGATACCTTGGTAGGGTAGGGTGTCTAACAGAGCGCTTGCATAAGATTTGGACAGAATTCAATTGGAAAATATCGGGCAAAGGGAATGAGAAAAGAAAGCTTAACTTACAGTACCATTCTTTTTCCTAACAACACCATTATTATTCACAAACCATCAAAATAAAAAGAAAGAGCAAATGAAATTATAAAAAGAAAAGAATAGAACAACATTGCAAGTAAGTAAATGGCAAAGAATAAAAGAGCAAGTAAGTAAATGGCAAGAATTAAATACTAAGAACCCAAAAGCACAAATGAAAGCTTTATTAATCAAGTGATGATACAAAGTTTGAGTTCAATAACCAAAACTTAAACTTGCAAGCTCAATGAAGAGGTTGCAAGATCAAGAGAAGGCAAAGAACTCAAGGCAAACTAGCTATCTACAAGAACAAAATGGAAAATAGAAACAAAGAGTAAAAAGTGGTTCTAAAGTATATATTATAGGAGACCCTTTCCCTTGCTCACCGATCTGGCTTTTATAGGCACACAATAAGATTAAACAAACAATAAAAATAAGATGATGCGACAACAAGGGATGGACAAGAGAAAATTAGGGAGCTTTGGGCAAGCAAAAACCGGCGGCGCCGGACTTTTGGTCAATCTCGCCGGTTTTGTTGAGTGGTTTGGGGCTCGTATTGGTTCTGTGGTGATGTGCTCTCTCGACAATTCCACTGGTGCTGTTGGATTTGTTTATATGAATCTGGTCTGCATTCAGGGATTTGGAGGGAAACATGTAGCTTTATATCACATCACAACTTTTTGCATTTATCATTCATGTCCCCCATATGTGCCCACCATGTGCCATGGGCAGCCCCACCATGGTCCTATGTGCCAAAGAGCATGTGTGTTGGATATATATGCCCTAGAGGCCAGTATTGTATATGTATACATATGGATACTAGGGATATGTATATACAGGACAATCTTGCTCAGTTTTATAGTATATTATTTGACTTGTCTTTGTCAGGATATGTGTATTTATTTCTATTGTTGTTATATCTAGTTTGCACATATTGATAAAGACTCGATACAGTAGTATAATATTATGATTTGTCTCTATCTTAACATGGCATATGTCATACTAGTTATTACATATTGCGGTTACATGTTGATAAAGCCCGTAGGATCTTGCTTGACTACCTGCGTTGTGATGGTGATCATACTTATGGGAGCAGGGTAATCCATAAGCACATTCTTAAATGGTCCCTAGTCGCGTGAGTATCGAGACTGGGCATTGATACTCCAGAGTAGAATAGTGTATACGTTTATAGCCCCGTCGAGGAAAGATTGGATGTTAGGATACTCACTAGTAGTAGTGAGATGGTATCAATCGATCCTGGGGAGAATCACTGGAAGTGTTCCAGGGTGATAAAGACGATTGAATGTCAGTCACAGGCATTGTCTTTACCCTCAGTAAAGGGAAGGTATGTTGGAAGAGTTCCAAGCTAGATACCGTGGCATACTAGACGATAAAGGCTGGATACATCGCTACTTAAGATGCAACCAAAGAGGCAGTCTGGATGTATATTTGTTCATGAGATGAACTTAGTTCCTCCCATTGTGTGACAATGGAGTTGTGGCTTATGCCAAGGAACGTCCGTCCCATCAATGATCCAGATATATTCTAAGGCAGTATCGCCTGATCATGGAGATGGTTGATCTCCAAAGAGATCGAGGTTAAGAGAGTAGACTCAGAGGACAGCACGGCGGATCCACTCACAAAGGCCTTTTCCCAGAGAGAGACTTTTATGGGATGGTTAAGTATGAGATACTACAACCACTGCTATCAGATGGCCCTAGTGCAAGTGGGAGATTGTTAGTTATATGTATGCCCTAGAGGCCATTGCTATACATAGGATGTATATTGTAGTGGATGCTGGGACATATATAGGGAGGACTTTCTTGCTCGACATGATAGTATGCTATCTGGTTGCCCTTTACCTTAACGTGTACACTGATTGTCTCTCTGTTACATGTTGGTAAAGCCCTTAGGATGAGTACTTGACTACCTGGACTATGATGCGGATCATACTAGTGGGGACATGGTAGTCCATAAGTACATCCTTCAAAGTCCCTAGTCGTGGGTATATCGAGACGGGCATCGATATACCAGAGTAGACTAGCGTATACCTTCTCGACCCATACAGATGGGCGATGGATGATCCCATATCCATTGGTGTTTGACATCAGAGATGATATACGGGTGCTCAGTGGAGATTGGGTACACTGGACGGACTCGCCGAGAACTCCCAGATGGTATTATACCTTACGTCAGATGGCAGTTCTCTGGTGACACTGGTACAGAGTAGTCTGTTGACCCGAGATCGTCATAGAGTCTTGTGTGGTTCCCACTGTGCTCTGATACCAATGCTTTGGGGTTTCGATAATTCGATCGGATTTTTGGTTTTGTCTATGTGTTTTTCCGGGTAACTTTAGAATATGTTAAAAAGTTCGACCGGATATAAATACCCACCTTTTCCTCTGTCGGGAAATTTCCAAGTGTTGGATTTTTCCGTGGTTTAATAACGTTCTAAGTAGTGCAAGTAGCGCGATGGTCCCTCTAGAAGACAACAAACCTTAACTCGATTATGTGACCGTCTTGAACTGCCCTTTGAACCTTCGGGTTTGGGGCAGTACGGCATGCCACATGTGAGGCGTTGGCTTGACCCTTCTACGGCTGGACCGTTGGTACTGAGGCATGAACTGGATGTTTTTAAACTTGTTTCATGTGTTGATTTGCTTTGGGAAAACTTGGGTGTTCGATTGTTCGATCGGAAAGTTTAACATTTTTTATTTATCTGGAATGGGATACAATAATTGGAATTCACAAGTAGTTATGAGATAACTGAATGAATGTTATAAACATAGCACTTTAGTCTCACTTGATCGGTTGCTACGGAATTTTGATGTGATCAAAAGTCCGTCGCAATCACGTAGCGTACGCGGATACTCGCCGGGTAAACTTAATAGACAGCATCACCCCATAGCCCCGACCAAGTGACTGTAGGAGAACCCCGTCGCCGAAAGCATCCGTTCGGGTGCTCGCTGGCAGCGGTGTTCCGCCTTGGTGCACTTCGTCGACGGTATCGGGGGTGCGGCCGCCTACTAAAGTTTGCGACGAGCATTCGATCAGGATGTCGGGAATCTTGTTGAATTGCCCGACTTGATATTGAAAAGTGTTTTCGATTTTGAGACTAAAATGTGGGGTTTATAATTGTTAGGCATGTGATGTCTAAGGTATTCATTTGATTAGGCATGCGATGTCTATGCAGATTGCGGATTCCAACTGTTGTAGTTTTACACTTTCTTTTCTGTGACCGTAAGTGTAATATGTGATATCGCCGGTTTCGTTGCTATATGTCAACGACAATTGGGATGCGCATATTTACTTACGTTGATGACATGTGATGTTATGTGTTGCTGGATATGTTATATTGGATCGTCGTGTTTGAATACCCGGGGGTTTTTATATGAGATGAGTGTTTTTCATTTTCATTCATGTAAAAACTTGTATGTAATATTCTTTTATTGGGGCACTTCCAGGTTGCGGAAGATGTCACCTTTTGTATATTATTTACTTTTCCGCACTAGGATAGACCCAAGGAGGGGAGCACAAGTAACCGGGTTCTGGAGTCCAGTGGGAGACCAACTCGAGGAGTCGAGTCCGGGTCTCCTAACTCCAGAATTGGTAGGGTTGCTTGCCGCTCTCGTAGGGGTCTAGGGGTGTGGGTTTGGCTATTCATCGCGACCGTGGAATCTGTGTTTTATACTGGCTCGTATTGAAAACACGGACGTCCTAGTATATCCAATATTTCATATGATTCTTCTGCTGCGATATCTGTGATGTGATCATGTGATATGTTCTGTGATGGATACTGTATATAGTATATATGATATATTATATAGGCGTTACTTATGTTTTACACCCGCGCTAGCCCTGCCCCGCTCTGCCGTTAGTCACCTAACCTAACAGTGCACGAGGGGACATCGAGGCGAATGCGGATGGCATAAGTGTACGTCGTATTTATCTGTGATGTTTAGGTAACTTAAATGATGGGACTTCATTAATGAGATTAATGAAAATAAAAGAAACCTAAAGATGTTGTAGAATCGAATTTCAAAAATAAAACAGGTAGCTACAGTTCTTGCTTTGCACAGCGGTATATACGATATATCCTGCACCTTATTCGATGAGGAAAAGACCGAGATCCATTTACCGGGAGTGACTCCTTTAGCAATAACTGACAGATGCTATACACTCGGTTTGTCTTTTGATTGCTTCTATAGTTTCTGCTTTGCACAGTGATATATATGATATATCCCGCACCTCATTCGACGAGGAAAGGACCGACGATCCCTTCACCGGGAGTGACTCCTTTAGCAAAACTAGAAAAGCCTCAAAAACACTCCATTTCAAAATTCATTCGATCCTACAACGATATCAAGTTCATTACGCAATAGGTTTTCAGAAAAACCTGTCGTAGCCCTCCGTCATTTCAGATAAGTACTACTTAGTATTCGTGCTGCGGTTGTTTGGCATGCGTCAAGGCGTAGTGTACGGTAGCTAACTAGTGCTTATTTGCTAGCATACGATGCGATTGGATTAGGGTATTCGTACGGCGTTGTTTGGCATGCGTCAAGGGTCATGCGGGTGGGTTTAATTCAATCAAGAAATGTACGGGTTGAACTTGACTAGCGGACTATAGGTTGTTTGGCATGCGTCAAGGTCATAGCACGCTAGGGGCAAAATATTATCGGGAATTTCAAGTGTTGAAATTTGCAATGAGATTGCATACCTTCTATGAGATAGTTGGATCCCGATACCCGCTGTGAGTAAGAGTTACTTCTGGGAGAGTTTTACACATTACAATTAGCCGATCAAGTAGGTGTTTAGAAAGGTGTTAACGAGGTTACGCCTCTGGGAAAACGAGGTTTACATTAATTAGGTTCGTGCGAAAGCACGGGGGACCTCCCTCAAAGTACCGACACTGGCCTGGCTGAAAGATTGGCGAACTTGTAGTGTGTAATTAATCCCGGCTAGTCTTTCCTTTTAGGGTTTGAAGGAAGATTTGATAAAAACAGTGGGAGCCATTCTGATTAGATAAAATAATAACCAATCTATTCTTGAAAGAGCGCACGCTGAGTGTTTTCTTCTCTCTCTCTCCAGGTAGCAACCATATCACGCCTTAATCAAGATAATAAAATGGATGTATTGACCGAACCCGCTTGTTATACTGAGCTGGGGAACGTTGGTCCCGCTCCAACTTATAATTGTTATAAGACAGAGCAGGAAATTGGGGAATACCAGAATTCCCGTGCCGCCCAAACGAAGAAAGTGCATGTTGATGCATCATCTTCGGGTGTGTTCGTTACAAAGAACTGTTTCTCTGTATCCTCTACGTCCTGGGTATGTGATACCAGATCAGGATCCCAGATATGTAATCTGTTACATAGGGCTACAGCTAGGTAGAGAACTGAGAACGGGTGATAAGTTTCATGAGACAGAAAACGAGGCAAGTGTTGCAGCCAAGTCTGTTGGTCACTGTCACCCTGTATTACCAATACATTGATTCTGAACGAATGTTATTAGATACCGAACCTGATATACAAAATCATATCAGTCTCTTTATTAGTAAAGAAAGGATATAATTTCGTATTGTTGGATAATATTTTGAACATTTCCTATATCAAAATTTGATCGGTTCAGGCACGTTATCTAAAAGCGTTGATGTTCTAAATCAAACTACAGTTCTTAGTATACGGAACACACATAAGAGGAAGAGTTCAGAAATGAACGAATTCTTCTTGAGGTATTGTAGACTAGGTCATATCAATGCGACCCGACTAGCTTAAGTTACATATAGATGCATATTTAAATTAGTTTGAATTTACATCTTGTGAAACTTGCCAGTCATGTCACAGAGATAAGATGACCACAGCTCTGTTTATTGGAAACAGAGAAACAGTTAGTAAACTCTTGGGATTGATACATGTTGATGTATGTAAGGTCCCCTGTCTACACATGCCGGGAGCGGTTCTTTGTACTTCATTAAATTCTCTGATGATCTCTTTTGATTCAGACATATGTTCCTGTTGAAACACAAGTCCGAACCTTTTGAGATATTCACAGAATATAAGTTAGAAGTAGAGAACCAAAATACGGGTATAAGTATTATGTCCTTTGATGAGATCAAGGAGGAGAATACTTGAGCACGGAATTCTTGAACTTTTCTAAAGGAGAATGAGATTCTCTCTCAGCATTACTCCTCCGTATACACCATAGCACGATGGTATATCGGGGCGGAGCAATCACACCCTATATAATAAGGTGTGCTCTATGATGAGTACTACTGAGTTACCTATTTCCTTTTAAGGAGTTATGCGCTTGAGAAGCTGCATACCTATTGAATAGGGTTCGAATCAAATCAGTTGCCTACCACTTCATATGTGATATGGAAAAGGAAGAGCCCATATCTTAAGTTAGTTAAGATTTGGGGTTGTCCGGCCTATGTCTAAAAGCAAAATCCGGACAAGCTCGAGGCAAGATCTGTTATGTAGAACTGGAAATATTCCAGCTATACAAACTGCAGCTGATGATTTGATAGAACTAAAGGATTCAGTAGAGACCAACGAACCTCAGCCTCTCCGCCGATCTAGTAGGGTTCCTCACCCACCTGAGAGATACTTCGGTTACTCTATGACAGTGGGAGCGAGGATTGCATCATGAGATGATGACCCAACTAGGTTCGAGCTGGCCATCAGGAGTAGGACTCTGTAAGAATGGCTGGATGCTTAGCGATCTGAGATGGAATCCATGTACACCAACAAAGTATGGACTTTGGTTGCTATATCTAAAGGGTTAAATCCCCATCAGGAGCAAGTATATCTTGAGAAGATTACTTGGTGTAGATGGAAAGGTTGAGACTTTCAAAGCTAGACTTGTTAAAGCTTTTCGTCATCGACCAGGCGTGGATTATGATGAAACCTTTTCAAGTGGCTATGCTTAAGTCCATCCAGATCCTACTTGCCACGGCTACATACCATGACTACGATATCTGGCGGTCGGGTGCCATGACTGCTTTTCTAAATGATGTTTTAGAAGAGAACGTCTATAAGTACACAGCCAGAGGGCTTCGTAGACAGTGGGAGCAGCGGAAACGTGTACAAGATGCTTTATAGGATAAAGCAGGTATCGCGGAGTTGGAACATCTGTTTTGATGTGTTAGTCAAAGAGTTTGACATCATCAAAATGGTAGATGAACCTTGTGCGTACAAAACGGTAGTAGAGAGTAAGGTAGTGATCCTCGTAGAGGACGTGGATGACATACTCTTGATAGGGAAGGAGTTTCCTATGCTACGCTCGATCAATCTCCGCTTATCACAATGATTCTCCACATAGGATCAATGTGATACCTACTAAATCCTGGGTTTTGGATCTATGAGATAGATCTAATTGGATGTTAGGATACTCACTAGTAGTAGTGAGATGGTATCAATCGATCCTGGGGAGAATCACTAGAAGTGTTCTAGGGTGATAAAGACGACTGAATGTCAGTCACAGGCATTGTCTTTACCCTCAGTAAAGGGACGGTATGTTGGAAGAGTTCCAAGCTAGATACCGTGGCATACTAGACGATAAAGGCTGGATACATCGCTACTTAAGATGCTACCAAAGAGGCAGTCTGGATGTATATTTGTTCATGAGATGAACTTAGCTCCTCCCATTGTGTGACAATGGAGTTGTGGCTTATGCCAAGGAACGTCCGTCCCATCAATGATCCAGATATATTCTAAGGCAGTATCGCCTGATCATGGAGATGGTTGATCTCCAAAGAGATCGAGGTTAAGAGAGTAGACTCAGAGGACAGCACGGCGGATCCACTCACAAAGGCCTTTTCCCAGAGAGAGACTTTTATGGGATGGTTAAGTATGAGATACTACAACCACTGCTATCAGATGGCCCTAGTGCAAGTGGGAGATTGTTAGTTATATGTATGCCCTAGAGTCCATTGCTATACATAGGATGTATATTGTAGTGGATGCTGGGACATATATAGGGAGGACTTTCTTGCTCGACATGATAGTATGCTATCTGGTTGCTCTTTACCTTAACGTGTACACTGATTGTCTCTCTGTTACATGTTGGTAAAGCCCTTAGGATGAGTACTTGACTACCTGGACTATGATGCGGATTATACTAGTGAGGACATGGTAGTCCATAAGTACATCCTTCAAAGTCCCTAGTCGTGGGTATATCGAGACGGGGCATCGATATACCAGAGTAGACTAGCGTATACCTTCTCGACCCATACAGATGGGCGATGGATGATCCCATATCCATTGGTGTTTAACATCAGAGATGATATACGGGTGCTCAGTGGAGACTGGGTACACTGGACGGACTCGCCGAGAACTCCCAGATGGTATTATACCTTACGTTAGATGGCAGTTCTCTGGTGACACTGGTACAGAGTAGTCTGTTGACCCGAGATCGTCATAGAGTCTTGTGTGGTTCTCACTGTGCTTTGATTTCCACCTTACCACGTCCAAGAGGGCGTACAAAACGGTGGTTTTTGGGTACAGTCCTGAATCACATGGAGGCAATGAGCGATAGGAGAGGATTCGTCTCTCCCGGTATAGGGAGTTGATGTAGCGCTGTGTTCGATTGGCTATAACCGGAAATCCCTGGCCAGGGTTGCTGGACAACCCCAAATCTTAACCAAATCTTGCAAGAATAGATTGGTTATTATTTTATCTAATCATGATGGCTCCCACTGTTTTAATCAAATCTTCCTTCAAACCCTAAAAGGAAAGACTAGCCGGGATTAATTACACACTACAAGTTCGCCAATCTTTCAGCCAGGCCAGTGTCGGTACTTTGAGGGAGGTCCCCCGTGCTTTCGCACGAACCTAATTAATGTTACCTGGTTGCTCTTTACCTTAACGTGTACACTGATTGTCTCTCTGTTACATGTTAATAAAGCCCTTAGGATGAGTACTTGACTACCTGGACTATGATGCGGATCATACTAGTGGGGACATAGTAGTCCATAAGTACATCCTTCAAAGTCCCTAGTCGTGGGTATATCGAGACGGGGCATCGATATACCAGAGTAGACTAGCGTATACCTTCTCGACCCATACAGATGGGCGATGGATGATCCCATATCCATTGGTGTTTGACATCAGAGATGATATACGGGTGCTCAGTGGAGACTGGGTACACTGGACGGACTCGCCGAGAACTCCCAGATGGTATTATACCTTACGTCAGATGGCAGTTCTCTGGTGACACTGGTACAGAGTAGTCTGTTGACCCGAGATCGTCATAGAGTCTTGTGTGGTTCCCACTGTGCTTTGATTTCCACCTTACCACGTCCAAGAGGGCGTGCAAAATGGTGGTTTTTGGATACAGTCCCGAATCACATGGAGGCAATGAGCGATAGGAGGGGATTCGTCTCTCTCGGTATAGGGAGTTGATGTTGCGCTGTGTTCGATTGGCTATGACCGGAAATCCCTGGCCAGGGTTGCTGAGATTTACTGGTAAGTGTTACCAGTAGTTTCTCGAACTGTTATAGACCTCATATCGACACGACTTATCAAGCTGCTGGGGTCTGACGTTTACCACCCCTAGGCGAGATATGCGACATATCAGACGAACAGACCGGACTGTACGGTAAGTGTTACTGGTTGGATTCACAGGAGTGTGAGCGGGCTTGCTCATCGATCTTCTGATCGCTCAATACCCGGGTGGCCGTTACGTTTAGCAGACCGCTTGCGGCTTGTGGGTGTTTGATATGATCATCACCTGCTGCCCGCGTATTGACGAGTCTTTAGAGTCCTACACAGAGGTTTCCTGGCTCAAGCGAAACGAAATAGGAGCGCATATGAGATATGTGCGGGACCGAGAATAATTCGTGTATGTAATACCGTATTCTATTCTCGTGATGAATGTATCGAATGGTTGTATGCGATATAACCTAGTTATCGAATCAAGGATTGATTCGATAAGCCGATACATTGGATATTAGTCGGTTATATGCGATATGACCGGATCGTTAAATCAAGTGTTGATTTAATGATTTAATGCATAATTATATATTTGATATGTTACTTTGCATTAACTAATATTGGTTCACTTTAAATGGATTTTCTCAATTGTAGTTCACAAGTTGTATATGTGATATATTTTTGTGCACTTGGATGTATCATGTTTGATGATACATGTTTGCTAGGGTTTGTGTAAAGAATTAAACCTTGGTTAAGTAAATGGTTAGGGTTTTTATTTAGTTATTCATTCATTTATCTTTTTAATTGGATTAAAAAGAAATGGGATAAGAAAACAAAATGGTTGCTTTTATTCTTGAAGCTTGTTGAAGCTTCATGAAGCTTTGACCAAAGTGACCATTTTGTCTTCATCCTTAACCCTAACCATTCATCTAACCTTAGTCAATTCTCTACACATAACCATGGTTCATATTATGATAAGGATTCATTTTTCTTTTGGTTTTAAAAAAAACTTATCATAATATTATCCTCTTCTTCTTCTTCTTCTTCAAGATGAAGAAGCTTGCAACCATCAATGGTGATTTGATGAAAAGAGTGAGAAATCCAATTCTAAAGTGAACCCACCTCCTATTTCTTCATCCTCTACCTCTTGCCAAGTAGTATAGGGTGTTTTCTTCACAAGTTTCATGACTTGGTGAAGTGGGAGCTTGATCTTGTGATGCCTCGACGTAGATCATCTTCGGCATCGTAGTCGATGACCTAGCCCACCCATTTCTCTGATGAAGCCGACGCTAGAGCCCGGGATTTGATTGGGACAGCAAGGAGACTTCATCATGGAGCTATGGAGGTGGAGAACCGGATCTACAAAGGTTGTATTTCTGTTCACTTAGTTAAGTTGTTAACTAGTTGCATGTTTCGCCTAAAATTCTAGTTAACCATCCGTATTAGGGTTTCTCGGCACTTGTAATTTTTGAAATTGGCGTTGATGCCTTGTGAGACCTCATTAGTGTGCCTAGGAACCCTACAGTGGCTCTGTAGGGCTCCTAGGCACACAAATGAGGTCTCACAAGGTATCAACCATGCCAATTTCAAATTTTACAAGTGCCGGGAAACCCTAATACGGATCGTTGACTAGAGTTTTAGGCGATACAAATGCAAGTAAACGACTTTACTCTAAGGTGAACGGAAATACAACCTTTGTAGATCCGGTTCTTCACCTCCATAGCTCCATGATGAAGTCTCCTTGTTGTCCAAATCGAATCCCGGGCTCTAGCGTCGGCTTCATCGGAGAAATGGGCGGGCTAGGTCATCGACTACGATGCCGAAGATGATCTACGTCGAAGCATCACAAGATCAAGCTCCCACTTCACCAAGTCATGAAACTTGTGAAGAAAACACCCTATACTACTTGGCAAGAGGTAGAGGATGAAGAAATAGGAGGTGGGTTCACTTTAGAATTGGTTTTCTCACTCATTTTCACTAGTTGCCATTGTTGATAGCAAGCTTTTCTTCATGTGAAGAAGAAGAAGAAGAAGCAAGAATATGATAAGTGTTATTCAAAAAAAATAGAAAATAAAATCAACACTTATCATTTTCTAACCTTGGTTAGGTGTAGAGAATGTACTAGGGTTAAGTGGAATGGTTAGGGTTAAGTATGAGACAAAATGGTTACTTTAGTCAAAGCTTCAAGAAGCTTCAAAGAAAAACAAAACTAGCAACCATTTCATTTCTTATCTTTTCCAAAATAAATAAATAAATAAATAAGTAAGAAAAAGAAAACCCTAATCATTAACTTAACCATGGTTTAATTCTTTACACTTAACCAAGTAAATATGTATCATCAAACATGATACAATCAAGTGCACAAAAGTATATCACATATACAACTTGTGATATTCAAGTGAGAAAATCCATTTAAAGTGAACCAATACTAGTTAATGCAAAGTAATATATCAAATATATAATTATACATTAAATCATTAAATCAACACTTGATTTAACGATCCGGTCATATCGCATATAACCGACTAGTATCCTATGTATCGGCTTATCGAATCAATCCTTGATTCGACAACTAGGTTATATCGCATATAACCAATCGATACATTCATCGCGAGAATGAAATACGGTATCACATACACGCATTATTCTCGGTCCTGCACATATCTCATATGCGCTCCTATTTCGTTTCGCTTGAGCCAGGAAACCTCTGTGTAGGACTCTAAAGACTCGTCAATACGCCGGCAGCAGATGATGATCATATCAAGCACCCACAAGCCGCAAGCGGTCTGCTAAACGTAACGGCCACCCGGGTATTGAGCGATCAGAAGATCGACGAGCAAGCCCGCTCATACTCCTGTGAATCCAACCAGTAACACTTTCCGTACAGTCCGGTCTCGTCGTCTGATATGTCGCGTATCTCGCCTAGGGGTGGTAAACGTCAGACCCCAACAGCTCGATAAGTCGTGTCGATATGAGGTCTATAACAATTCGAGAAACTACAGGTAACACTTACCAGTAAATCTCAGCAACCCTGGCCAGGTATTTCCGGTTATAGCCAATCGAACACAGCGCAACATCAACTCCCTATACCGGGAGAGACGAATCCCCTCCTATCGCTCATTGCCTCCATGTGATTCGGGACTGTACCCAAAAACCACCGTTTTGCACGCTCTCTTGGACGTGGTAAGGTGGAAATCAAAGCACAGTGGGAACCACACAAGACTCTATGACGATCTCGGGTCAACAGACTACTCTGTACTAGTGTCACCAGAGAACTGCCATCTGACGTAAGGTATAATACCATCTGGGAGTTCTCGGCGAGTCCGTCCAGTGTACCCAGTCTCCACTGAGCACCCGTATATCATCTCTGATGTCAAACACCAATGGATATGGGATCATCCATCGCCCATCTGTATGGGTCGAGAAGGTATACGCTAGTCTACTCTGGTATATCGATGCCCCGTCTCGATATACCCACGACTAGGGACTTTGAAGGATGTACTTATGGACTACCATGTCCCCACTAGTATGATCCGCATCATAGTCCAGGTAGTCAAGTACTCATCCTAAGGGCTTTACCAACATGTAACAGAGAGACAATCAGTGTACACGTTAAGGTAAAGAGCAACCAGATAGCATACTATCATGTCGAGCAAGAAAGTCCTCCCTATATATGTCCCAGCATCCACTACAATATACATCCTATGTATAGCAATGGCCTCTAGGGCATACATATAACTAACAGGTTGGTCTCGCAGCCATTGGTCTGATGCATTTAAGATCGTATACAGGTGTTCACTGGGTGTGAGTACACTGGACGGACTCGCCGAGAACTTCCAGATGGTACTATACCTATCGTCAGATAGAAGTTCTCAAGTGACATATGTACAGGTTAGTCTTTGGACTTGAAATCGGCATTTGTCTTGTGTGAGTTCCCACTGAGCTTTGATCACTACCCTACCACGGCTCTACTGAGTCATGCAAACAGGTTTTGGTTGGGTACAGTCTCGAGCCACATGGAGGCAGTGAGCGATTGTTGGGGATTCTTCTCTCCCGGTATTGGGAGTTGATATCGCACAGTGATCGATTGGTCAGGACCATAAAACCTTGGCCAAGGCAGTTGGGATTTACTGATAGATTGATCAGTAGTTTCCCAGATTTGTCCCGAGCCACATCAGCACGACTTATAAGGTTATTAGGGTCTGACGTTCACCATCCCCTAGACCCGGTATGCGATACTCTTTGACGAAGAGACCGGACTGTACGGATATTGTCACGGATAGGCTCAATAGGAGTTCGAACGAGTTTGCTCGTCGGCATTCCTTTTTGACAGGTACCTGGATAGCTGTTACGTACAGCTAGTGCCGCTGACGTGCTTGTAGTTAAACCCACTGCCAGCGTAGTGTCGAGTCTTTAGAGTCCCACACAGAGAGTTTTCCTGCACTAGGCGAAAGGTATAGAAGTCGTATGGTTTTACGGCAGGGTTTCGATCACTTACGTACACTTGTGCGCGTATGATGATCGGGCAGATAATACTAGTAGGTTTTGGTTTAAGCCAGATCCTAGTATTATATTGATGGATCGGTTTCGTCTCTTTGTATTCGTGTTTCTCGGAACACGAATGCGAGTATGTATATACGGATGAAAGGAGCACAGAAGGAGACACCTCATTAGGGTTTTGACCATTTACTTGATTAAAACAATTATAAGGTGGAGAAAAGTATTTGTTATTTTGATAAATGATAATTGAGGCATGGCTACTAGTTTTGACTACTTGACTTTGTTTGACATTTTGACTTAGCTTGACCACTTGAGTTGGTTTGACTATTTGACCTAGATATTTTGGTGAGATATCTTTGACCTAGATATTTTGGTGAGATATTTTGTTACCTAGATATTTTTTGTGCCATGCTTGTAGTTATGTCAAGAGAGCTATCTCATTTATCATTTTATCTTTATCATTTCTCAAAATTATTTCTCTCTCCTCAAGTGAGCTCTCATGTTAGCTCTCTTCTTCTTCCTCACTACAAACCCTAAAAGCTCTCATATGTTGAGAATCCTAGGGTTTCAAGAGACAAATAAATCCATCTTCATACTCTACACACTCTAGTTTAGTTAGATTAGCAAGCTAAGTATTCTAGTTACCTCAATTAGGAGGTAGGAGCTCGTGGTATGCACTCTCGGATGGATCATCATTGACGCGAGGAGGCCAAAGTTTAAGCATGATCCATACTTCCATCGAGGAGCTTAAGGAGAGGATCAAAGACCCGAAGGACTTGGTTTCTTTAGGTATACTTTCTAACATAGTAGATAGAACCCATACATGCTAGTTAGGTTTATGGTTAAGATCCGGTTTAGGTTTATTCTAGCGCCAAGTTTCTAATCGTAGAAAAAAATTGTTTCGCATTTGGCCACGAAAGTTGGTCGGGGCGCTAGCGTAACCCTTCAATGTGCACACCTGCATTGTGTTGGACCAAAATTGTGTGCACACATTTATTTGCAAAAGAACTCTTTGGATATTGATCGGTTTGCAGTTCCGGTTGCAGTGTCGAATCACAAACGTTATATCCGTGATTTTGAGTGTGTTTCCAGTATTGTGTTATGGATACCTGTAATCTGTATTTACTGAGCAGACATTGGTTAATAGTACCGATATATAACAAAACAGATAATGAATGAGTGATATTAAAATGCAGTTTTCTGTGATGAACAGCTAGCAAGTTTCATTTTCCTTTGAAATTCCTGATGTGGATTTTTGCCCCTAGCTCTTATGACCTTGACGAAGGCCAACATATCATAAGACGCAAGTCAAGTTCTACACGTCATTGTCCAGGTTAATTTGAACCCATCCGTATAAACTCTTGACGAAGAAGGCCAAAATAGCTGTACGACTGTCCCAAATCAACGCATCTATCTATGCTACAGATGAATACCCAGCAGCTACCAATCACTGTGCCTTGGCGAAGGTCAAAATACATAGCTTGAATACTACTAAATACCCATCTGAAATGACGAAGGGCTATGGATGGTTTTGGCGAAACTGTGGATGTAATGAACTTGATATAGTTGAAGGAACCATGATAGCTTTTAAAAGGAGTGGTTTAGGCACCGCATTTAAAAGTTGTTTTTCAAGAAAATCGAGTGGTTTTGAAATTGTTCCAACGATTTAAACTTTGGTTTTTTTCCCTTGAATTAATCGATATTAATGCGGTCCCATCATTTAACCCTATCATTGCAGAAAAGAAACGAAAATAGAACGTATGCTTATGCCATCCGCATTCGCCACGAGGCCCCGTCATGCACTGTTAGGTTACTTAACTAACAGCAGAGCGGGGGCTGGACTAGCGTGAGTGCAAAACATAAACAACATTTATTATATAATATATATATATAGCCATTCGTCTCACGCATTAATAGGCATTCCAGATCACAGATGAATATATTAGATATACTAGGAATTCCGTGTTTCGTTTTAGCCCAGAACGAAAGACGGATTCCACAGTCATGATGAATAGCCAAATCTCACCCTAGATCCCTGCGAATGCGGCAAACTACCCGCCAAATTCCCAAAATGAAGCAACATCTCTCAATAAAATGAGTAGGCCACTCGGCACTTTAAGAACCCGATAGTTTGTGCACCCCACCTTGGGTCTATCCTAGGTGCAAGAAGAAGTAAATGAAATAATACAACGGTGGTTACAACCTCAACCCATATGTGTCCCGCAGTAATAATATTACATCAATTTACAAATTTACATGAATGAAAGAAAAGAAAACACTTTTCTCATATCCCTCGGCTATTCATCCACAACGATTCAATACTTTATATACACAAACCATCACAATACAGATATGTGCAACCCCCACTAATCTACATATAGCGATTGGCAGACGTTTAGCAACACATATATAAACACAGAAACACCGATTAGCCAAGAACTTAGAATTTTGATCGATAATACTTATCCGTGTTTACCCCATGCACAAATCGGTACACAAACAAATCTAGGTAGAAACCACATATGCCAAAAATCATAATTCTAAACACTTGAACCCCAGAAAAAATTGTGGGTGAATCGGCCCCAACTCGGCCGCGGATCCGCGGCCAAATGGCATGTTTGGCCACAGTTCCGCGGTCTAGTTGAGGGATTACGATCCCAAAATTTTTCCTCGTTCATCTAAATGCATGCACGTATTTTTAAGGTCACTGAAAAGATTTTTCGAGCAGTTTTGAAAATCGACAGCAAGCATGGATTGGATTTTGATTTCGGGCAAATTTTTCGTCGATCAAAATTCTAATCACTTGCTAATAAGCTAGTTAAAGTCTAGTAGGCTCTGATACCACTGTAAGTCGATTTCGCACACCCCACGCACTTGTGGGGAGGTGAAATTTACAAAAAAACGATTTTTTTATACTATGCAATACCGACTTAAACTCCAGGATCTTAACAAAAACCTTAACTAGCTATATCTACTAGGAGGTTCTAACTACTATAATAGTATTATACCTTCTTGATTCTAATCCTTCGGGTCTTCTTCTCCTCCTCTCCTTGAGCTCCTCAAAGATCCGGATCGCGCTTGATCGTCGGCCTCCTCGTGTCGAAGATGATCCACCCGAGAGTCTATACTTCAAGCTCCAACTTCTAAACCGAGGTAACTAAGGTACCTAGTTCGCTAATCTAGGTAGCTTAGAAGATATAGAGTATCTAATAGAGTATTTAATCTCATTGGCCCTATGGTTCACAACTCATGTGAAGGATTAGGGTCTTAAGGAAGAAGGAGAGAGAAAATGGAGAAAGAAACAAAATGAGCAAATGAACTAAGCCAAAGGCAAGTGAAGAATGGCTCACTCATTATCTCACATGAAGCATGGATTATTTTTCCATTGAAAATAGCAACCATGCTTCAATAGTAACCACAAACCAATAAACAAATGCAATGAGCCATGCTTCACCCCATGCCATGAATATCTCCAATTTCTACCTCATTAATCTATTTCTCAAAATAGATAAATCCAAATAATGAGGTGTCCCCTTCTAGAAGTATGTCTTGTGAAATTACAAGAATACTCTCACCGTATATACATACCCATATTCGTATTCCGAAAAATACGGATACAATGAGATAATAATCATCCAATAATATAATACTAGAATCCGGCTTAGACCAAACCCACTAGTATTATCCATCCGAACAACATCCGTATAACCAGTACACGTATATAATCGGAACCCTGCCGTAAAACCATACGGCCTCTACATCGTTTCTCCCGAAGCAGGGAAACCCTCTGTGTGGGACTCTAAAGACTCGACAGTATGCTGGCAGTGGGTTTAACCACAAGTCCGTCAGCGGTACTAGCTGCACGTAACGGCTACCCAGATATCTGTCGATAAGAAGGCCGATGAGCAAACTCATCCGAACTCCTACTGAGCCTATCTGTGAAAATCTCCGTACAGCCCGGTCTGTTCATCTAAGATACTCGCATATCGGGCCTAGGGGGATGGTAACCGTAAGACCCTTAATAGCGCAATAAGTCATATCGGGATAGATCCCAATACATCCTGAGAAACTACTGGAGTACCTACCAGTAAATCTCGCTTGCCCTTGCCAAGGACTTTGTGTAATGGCTTTCCGAACACAAGGCGATATCAACCCCCAATACCGGGAGAGTCAAATCCTATCTAACCACTACTGCCTCCCAGTGTTTCAGGACTGCACCCAACTACTACCTGTTTCCATGACTCCTTTGAGCCGTGGTAGGGTAGTAATCTAAGTACAGTGGGAACACACTCGAGACGAATAGTGATATCAAGTCAACGGACTAACCTGTACTTATGCCACCCGGGAACTGCTACCTGACGATAGGTATAATGCCAACCAGCAGTTCCCAACGAGTCCGTCCAGTATAACTCATAACCCAATGAGCACATGTATACTATCTCCGGTACAACATACCAATGGCTGTGGGACAGACCATCTTCTCTGCTGGGATGAGAAGCGTATACACTAGTCTACTCTGGAGTATCGATGCCCCGTCTCGATAATCCTACGACTAAGGACCTGTATAAGGATATGCTTATAGACTATCCAGCCCCCACTAGTGTGACTGCCATCACAACGCTGGTAGTCAAGTAAAGATCCTAAGGGCTCTACCTGTTAGTTATATGTATGCCCTAGCGTCCATTACTATACATGCGATGTATATTGTAGTGGATGCTTGAACATATATAGGGAGGACTTTCTTGCTCGACATGATGGTATCTGCTCGCACTTTATCTTAACATGTACACTAATCAGGCTATTGGGGTCTGACGTTATACCACCCCCAGGCTGTGATATGCGACATATCAGACGAAGAGACTGGATTGTACGGTAGTGTTACTGATTGGATTCGCAGGAGTATGAGCAGGCTTTCTTGTTGATCTTCTGATCGCTCATTACCCGGGTGGACGTTACGTTTAGTAGACCGCTTGCGGCTTATGAGTGTTTGATATGATCATCACCTGCTGTCGGCGTATTGACGAGTCTTTAGAGTCCTACACAGAGGTTTTCTGGTTCATGCGAAACGAAATAAGAGCACATATGTGATATGTGCGGGACCGAGATTAATGCGCGTATGTGATACCGCATTCTATTCTCGTGATATATAATATCGGTCGGTTATATGTGATATAGCCGGGTTATCGGATCAAGTGTTGATTCGATAGATTGTTACATTTGATATTAGCCGGTTGTATGTGATATAGCCGGATTATTAAATCAAGTGTTGATTTGATAATTTAATGTATAATTATATATTTGATATATTAACTTACATTAACTAATATTTGCTCACTAAATATTTCTTTTTCTCACTTGTGTGCATATAGTATATATGTGATATATATTAATGTATATTTTATTGTGTCATGCTTGATGCCATATGCAACATGGGTGTATGAGACTTACACCATGCTTATGAAAATCTAGGGTTTTTATTTATTTAAGTAAATCACAAATTGGTGGGATTATGTCATGGCTAGAAGCCTGGAGAAGCTTGTTGCTAACCATTGACTTAGTCCACTAACTTTGTTTTACATTAGATATTTATTGACCTAGCCATTATTTTTAGCTATGCTTTATTCTCTATATGAATTAGTGTATGACACTAACTCACCCATGATTGCTATTCTTACCTCATGAGTTTCATTCTCATCTCCACTTCATCTTCTTCTTCCTCATGAGAAAGTTTTCTAGTTTTTCTCAAGGTGATGAAATATTGTGAGAAAAATTAATCTAAAGTGAGCCCAATTCCTATTTTATCATCCTCTACTATATTAGCCATTTAGTTTAGGGTGTTTGCTTCACTAATCTACCATTAGTGAAGAGATAGCATGAGCTTGAGTCTCTTCGACGTAGATCATCTTAGGCCTCGAAAACTTCGAGCAAGCTTGTACATTTCTTCATGTGAACCCTTACTAGAGTTCAGGTGTTCACTACTTGGAGCGAAGGGACTACTACACGGAGCTTTAGAAGTGAAGGACTGGTCTACAAAGGTTGTATTCCTTATTCACTTACATGTAAAGATGTTTACATGCTTGTTCGTCTAATTCTCTAGTTTAGATTCTAGCGTTAAGGTTCTTTAGCGCGCCAATTTTTGAAAAACGGCATGGTCGATGCCTTCCGAAACCCAGCGGCCGCCTAGGGAACCCAGCACTACCAATATGTATTAGCGATATGCTAAAAGAAATATATACGCATATTGAGGTAGAATCAAACCAAGTAGCATACTACCATTTTGAGCAAGACTGTTATTATATCTGTGAATATCCCAAGCTTCCAAAATATAATATACAATCCAGTACTATACAATAATGGTCTCTAAGACATATCACTAATATGCATGAGCGTGCTTTATGCATATGTCAGGATTTATGGGCTCGTGCAAAAAAAAAAGTTATATTTCAAACACTTAACATAGCTCTAAAATTCTCGTAAACTAAGAAGTGGATACTGTATGTTTATAGTGAAAATAACTAATAAAAACGATAACAATGGGAGATGTGGAAATCACAGTAGCCAAAACTGAGAAGTGGAGATATCTACCTCATCACCACAAAAGACAAAAATAAGAAAATGAAATATCTTCATTGGCATTCTCTTTCATGTTCCAAAGCCATACGCCTTACAAATTTATACATAAACCCTTATATATATCTTTGTTATTTGGTATAACTAATAAATTTCTTAATTCTAATATTACCATAAATCACATTCATTTAATTTAAATTTATAAAAAAAAACTATATATATCCTTAGAAACTTTCATGTAATATCCAGGATTACAAATTTTACACACGTCTTATATACATGTTGTTCAAAATATACACACGTGCATCGCACGTGTAAAAATACTAATTTTAAATAAACGCAGTTAAATTTCAAACTCTCATGAAGGTCTCTAAAATTTTCATAAACTAAAAAATGGATAATGTATGATCAATAATTATAAAAGATAACAGTGGCAGATGTGGGAGTAGCTTTGATTGGATGAATACAATAACATATGTGAGAGTCACTTTTGATTGGATGACTAGCAAATTTGAGTTGCTGTGATTGGGTGGTTGCTGTGATTGGGTGGTAACAATGACAAATGTGAGAGTCGTTGTGAATGGACGACAAGGGTCGTCGAAGTCATCAATGACAGTGATAACAGATGTAGAACTGCGACTGGATGATAACAGTAACCAGTAAGGGTGGGAATAACAAGTTAAGATCAAGGAAGAAATTTTTTTTCCCATACACAACTTAGTTAATTTCCATCCAGGAACGTGTGATGTATATTCTTAGTAATCAGATTTTAAAATTGGATAAATCTTGATTCCTATTAAAATCACATCTTCTAAAAGTTTACTTGCATTTAAATGATGGAAAGTTATATTAAATGATGGAAAATTATATTAGGAAAAAAATCCAACTTTCTTCCTAAATTATTCATGATTATTCTTTTAAAAACTAAAATCCAATTTATTTTCCTAATGACGATTATAAATTGTCGATCTCTTCGGAATTGAAGGGAGACCTCTCACTTTAGAGAGAGAATTCTTAATGCATGCGGACTAAACCTAGTTTTTTTTTTGGAACATTAGGTTGTAACCTGATGCAAACAGGTTTTGAATCTAAAACTTCCGCTCACTCAAAGAAGGTATTACCACCGGACTACTTGGACACGTGCATGAGCTAGACTGTCGCATGAGATTTTTGTATGCGTTTACTTGGCCTAGAGCCTTGCCTTTAATAGAGCTGTCCATTGCAAACTTTTACACGTTGATATCTTGTGTTCGTGCCACGTGGGACCTTCTTTCTGTTTTTGGGGGTTTATTAATGTTTAGTGGACGTACAGCTAATTATCAATTTATCATCTTTTTATTCAAAAATGCTTTTGCTATTACCACCCTCTATTTTAAATTAATACTCCCACCCTAGTTCATACCAGTGTGAACTCCAAAAAAAACGAGAAGCAATATATACAAAATAGAGTAACTGATTTTAGCTTTATTCTTTGAGCTGTTCCGTACAAGCCCCTACACTTAAACCTCAGTGTAGCTTACCCATGATTCAGATCTCTCAAATCTGTGAAGAATAAAGGGAATATTCCGTTGACTGCAGGGTAAGCTACATTGAAGAGAAAACTCTACGGCGACTGTTTGGTTGGATGTAATTGATGCCCACTGCGGTTTCAACTACAAGGAATTATAAAATGAAGTGTTTGGTTTTAAGTAGTTGCCTTTTCAATTTGTAGTTGGAAAAGAAAATTGTGTTAAAAATCATATGGTTACAACTATGTTCAAACTGAGCACTTTTGCAACTACATGAGTTGTTGGAATGCAAAAAAAATAAAAAATAAAAAGCTTATTTTTGTGTTAGCTATATCCAAACAAACACATGTTTTGGATATCATACAGTTGCAACTGCATCCTAACCAAAATAAAAAGAATAACATTGCAACTATGGTACTTGTATCTGCATGTAGTGGTAAATATATTGTTTTTCCAACCACATGCTGCAAAACAGCCCACAGTCAAGACTGAACGATTTATTTATTGATTTTTTAATGATATGGACCATTCATCTTGATCAACGAATTAATTTTTAAAATTAGACACTAAATTCATTTGGCCCAGGAATTGGATTGTGCCCATTTTCCATTTTCCGCATCCAAATCAAAGTTTGAAGAGCATCAAATTCATATGAAAATTAATATGCAATAGGCACGGATATCAAGATGGCCAATATCGATATACAAGAAATTTGAAAGAGTTAGCTTTTTGACCAACAAAGCACAGACTCTCTTTCATATTTGTTGATAACCACTCTTCACTTTTCTCAAAATAAGATACAGCAATTTCATGATTCTTGTTCCATGCAGCTATTATTTGCGTTCTACTACTGGCTGCTATGGAATCCAACGGTGGATGGATGGGCAAAACAAGAGGCTTACAAGATCAGCGTATTTTGATCTAAGAAACGTGGTTGAGATCTAATAATAGTAGAGTTCCCAAATCCTATTTTTCATGGGCTAACATAAAATAGCAAAAGTTAGAGGTCCAACATTGAAAAACCTTGTTATAAAAGCGAGCGTGTGCCACTCACTCCTCTGCATGCACTGCCTCATTCCCTCGTTTCTTTCTCTCTCTAAAAAAAACCGCTCCCTCTCTCTCTATAGAAAGAAGGAAGAAGTTCTCTGAATTGAGAAGGGCCCCTGCAATTTTGCTTCGCAAAAAATATCTATTCGGTGAGTGAATTAATATATATTTTTTTTCAAATTTATTACAATTTTTGTAAAGATATCCGCATAAAAAACCCCAAAAATATCGGCTTTGCGCCCCACTAACGCCCACTTGCAGCCGTCCCCACCACTCTCTTTCTCTCTCTGGGATCATCTTCTTCCTCTTTAAAAAAAAAATCCCAACCTACTTTTAATTTTTTTTTAGATTCTCTCAATGTCGGTTCCAATGTAAGAATCATTTTCTTTATTCTCCAATTTTTTCTTTTCATTTTTTAATCAAAGATGAAAAAAAGATTAGCCCTTGATTTGTTCGATCTCAATGCATGCAATGCAGCCCAAACCCTCAAAATTTGAATTTTTCCCTTGGAAAAAACATGAAGGGGCCCCATTTTTCTCTTGGGTCTATAAATATCGCTGTTGCGCTCACTCTCACCTCTTATTTCATTCAACTTTCTAATTTTTTTTTTGTTTATCAACTCATCTCCTTCGATCTTCTTCGATATTGGTTCTAATTGATTGCGAAAGTATTGAAACCGATTTCGTGTTGAGCTGTTGTTAGTAGAAATCACCATGAAGCCAGCGGTTCAGAACGATCAAATGCAACCGCAAGCGAGCAAGTACAACACGAGGAACCCAACTAGGGTTGAGAGGCTGCTGAGGGAGAGGGAGCTCAGGAAGTTCAATAGGGCTTTCAATAGCATCCTTGAAAGCGAGAGCGGCAGCAGCAACGGGGACGGTGGGGCCGAGGCGGATTTCCTGTTGGAGCAGGAAATGGGGTTGGCGGATTTCGGGCGGGACCCGGTTAACGAGGAGGCGGGGGTGGTGGGGTCGCCGTTCGGGTTCGGGGAAGGGTTCCGGGACGGAGAAGGGTGGCCGCTGAAGCAGAGGCTGCTGGTGGTGGCTAACCGGCTGCCGGTGTCTGCGGTGAGGAAAGGGGAGGATTCTTGGTCTTTGGATATCAGTGCCGGCGGTTTGGTCAGTGCCCTTCTTGGTGAGTGCCCGGAAAAATGATGTTCTTGTGTTGCATGGAAATTTTGATGATAGATTATATGTGTTTATTTAGGATAGAGAATTTAGATTTTTTTTGACCAACTAATGTTATGAGAGAATGATGAATTTGTAGCATTTTTTATGTTTGTAGATTGTGTGTGTTTCATAGAATAGAAAATTTGAAATTTATTAAAATCACTGTCATTGCACCGAAACTTTGAAGTTGCAACAAGGGTTGAGGGACGTATTTTTATATACTTACATGCACATGCAAGTTGGACTCCCTTTTTTATCTGTTCGAAACTGGGCATTCGAGCGGCATTATTTTTTTAATGCACCGAAGTTGTAACGAAGTTGTGGGGATGGTTGAGGGATAAATTTTATATTTTATATTTTTATGTTCAACTCATGCGGTAGAAAATAATGAACAAGCTAAAATTTTTGAATTTAATATTTCTTGAGTTCTTGATTATGTAGGTGTGAAGGGGGTGGATGCGAGATGGATTGGATGGGCAGGTGTAAATGTCCCGGACGAAATTGGGCAGAGAGCCCTTTCAAAGGCACTTGCTGAAAAGGTAAAATAAACAAAGACTTTCAGATATATTTTTCTTGAGCTACCTCTATTTCCTTGTTAGATATCTAAAATAGCATGTTCTTTGCAAGCAGAGGTGCATTCCGGTTTTTCTCGATGAAGAAATCGTGCACCAATATTACAACGGCTATTGCAATAACATACTGTGGCCGCTCTTCCATTACCTCGGGCTTCCACAAGAAGACCGGCTTGCGACTACACGGAGCTTCCAGTCTCAATTTGATGCTTACAAAAGAGCGAACCAAATGTTTGCCGATGTGGTCAACGAGCATTATGAAGAGGGTGATGTTGTTTGGTGCCATGATTACCACTTAATGTTTCTTCCTAAATGCCTTAAGGAATATAACAGTAAAATGAAAGTCGGATGGTTTCTTCACACTCCTTTCCCTTCTTCGGAAATTCATAGAACTCTGCCATCTCGCTCGGAGTTATTAAGATCTGTTCTTGCGGCTGATTTAGTCGGGTGAGCAACTCTTTTTCGCAGATGCTTTTTAACTGGTGTTTGGTTAGCACATGACTTGGTTCTTCATGACACACCATATTCCAATAGTGTTAACTTTTTCACCACATGATGCACACCAAAAAACACTAAAGCTAAAGTGCACCTTCCTCTCCCCTTTCCTTGTCCTCTCATACTCGTTTGCAAATAGAATGCCGAACTAATGGTTATATGGACATCACTAAAGCACTTGTTCCTATATCTTATTTCTATAGTAAGATATCGAAGATTGTGACAAGGCACACACATAGTATCGAGATTGCCTTTTGTGTGGACGTTATAGTGCTGATAAAATGTGAAATCTTTTAATAAGCTATGGATCCTGCGATATGTTTTTCCTCCAACTTTATTCAATCTGGTAATGCATTAAAAAAATTAATGGTATCATGCAATTTAACTTCGTTACATCTCTCATCTTGGTTTGCTTCAAATATGCTTTTGCTGCTTTTTCTTTAAGATCGCTTGTTGATAATTTTGCTTACATTCCTGACCAGATTACCATAGAACTTGAAGTATGAAGATATATGTTAATTTCTTCTAATTTTGAGTCCTAGAAGTAAAATAAAGTAGTCATAAAGTCAATGTATATAGGAGCAAAAAGGTCAATGGGAGATTATAAGAATCACATGAAAATGGAATTAGAAGAGATGAAAGTATCTTGGGCTGTTAGGTATTGTTGGTTGGCGGAAATCGAACACTAGAAATTGTTACAAAAATTAGATCTCTATTTTTATTTTTATTTTTATTTTTTGGCCTTAAGAATTAGTTGCCTCAATTGGGTGTCCCCTCTAGTATTTACACTTGGACCGCATCAACCCCTTTTACTTTCTCCTGACAAGCTCCACTTGGGTGATGATCACTTAAAAGCAAGGTTCAAGGTTTCGGCCAAAACCCTTGGGTTTCGGCCGTATCGGATTGGTTCCGGTTTGAACCGGTCCGAAACCAGCTTCAAAACTCAGTATCGGCCGGTATCGGTCAGTATCGGTCAAGTATCGGCCGATAATGGCCAAAATTGATATTAAGAAAAATATAAAAAAAGGAAGATATAAAAAAGAAATATCAATTATAATTTTCAAATTACATGCCATTTTCTTTTATATATCTTGCTACATAGTCATCCCATCCATGCAATCTTTTAAGTTTCAAACCCTATATATATTTATATACATATATGTATGTATTAATATACATATGCAAGTATACACCACATGAATATCAACCGAAATCGAAACCGAAACTTGTACCGAAACTAACGAAACCAAGTGAAACCTAACGAAACTAACCAAACTTTGAGGAACCGATACCGAGTTCTCAAACCTTGCTTAAAAGTTTGGCATCAGAATTAAGAACCTAGATCTGAACAATATGCTTTCGGAGAAGACAAGTGGATGAAATTTTTCGAGGTAATAGGCTAATAGCTGAAGGAATAAATGGCATGCATCACTGCATGCCAAAAACATGACACCAGAGATTGGCTAGGGAAAATATCTATGCAAGCCCAACTGATGCTTGGAGTGAAGCTTTGAGTGTGATAACTTTTATGAATATTGTATGCCTTCAGCTGAAAACCAGCTAATGTGTGGAAAAGTTCAGTGCTTTGAATCCTTTAATTGTTTAATACTTCATATCTTCATTCTTTTATCAAGGTGCTAATGAATTTGCTAAAAGGTCCAATAACAAGAGTTCTTGTAGGAGTTGCCACTTGCCTCTCCATTGGGTATAGATATTTTGTGTAAATCAATCTTACCACAAAGAGGTATATTGACTATGTTTTAGTTGGTTAATATATCAGGACTAATTTAAGCTGGATCTTATAAGGTTTATGCGGGATCTCTGCTTGAATCGGTTCTTAATTAGCTATGTATAATGAACTTTTTGTGAGATTAGATGATCATGACCTCAAAATGAGGAAGTATTGACTCTAATAAAAATAAGTTAGTGGAGCATATCAAGTTGCTCCAACATTCACTGTAATGGAAGCACGTTTGTTTTCAGTATTTGTTGGATGAAAGAGGGCCCCCTCATTTTTTTGTCAACCATTCTTCAATTTATGACCATGACTGTTTCTGTTACACCACAAACGACTTATCTTATATTTTCTCATGAAGACATCAACATAATTTATTTTCTGTAAATTGAGGTCTCTAAATTTCATTGCGCCCTTTTTTATCAAAAAGTTTATGGCTATTTTTGTTGAATTTGAATTTAATTTTTTTTTGTATTAATTTATTCAGCTTTCATACATATGATTATGCAAGGCACTTTGTAAGTGCTTGCACACGTATTCTTGGACTCGAGGGTACACCAGAAGGAGTGGAAGACCAAGGAAAGCTGACTCGAGTGGCAGCTGTATGTTTTTATTTAAAAAAAATCAAAGAAATTCGTGACTAATAGAGCTATTTTGTTAAATGAAACATGTTGCTGTCACGCAGTCTCCTTTCTCAATAGATAAAGTACACAACTAGATGCTTTCATTGTATTAAATTTAACTAATGATTCTGACCTCTTGCATGCATTCATATTCATGAACTGAATACTTCAGTTTCCTATTGGAATTGATTCTGAAAGATTTAAACGTGCATTGGAGCTTCCAGCTGTGAAAGAACATATCGCTGAGCTGAGACAGAGATTTGCTGGCCGAAAGGTATTAAATACTATTACTTTTTGTATATTTCTTTTAGTTTGCTGAAGTCCAGATATGATTGCTGTTGCAATATGTATCCATTACCTCTTACAATTAACATGGGAGCTGACTGTGACTTCTAATATGTAAATGTTCGCATCGGTGTTCAAAATAGCGATAGCATGAAGTATAAAGTTCCACCACTAAAATAGCAAAAAGCGCAAAAATCGCTGTGCATAGTGTAAGCTATATGAATTATTAATTATTACTATGATCATCCCATTTACAATATATTATATTATTATAAAGATATAAAATTAGGTTGAGAACATAGAACAATAAGTAATATAACAATATGTTCTGCGGTTACAGTTTCTCTGCTCCCCAAAATTCCAAAAAAAATGTTTTCAAAATTTTCAATCCTTGGGATCATGTATAGTATTAAAACTATTGAAAATCAATTAAATAATCTCAATTTGAGAAATATGGCTACTAAATATGATTTCAAATTGAGAGGATAGAACCTTAATGAGACTGTCTTCATATAGTTTAGGATTAGATACTGAAATCTTAAAAATTTCAATAGAAAATTTTATATGAAAATAGCGTACGCATAGCCTATTTGTTAAAAGCATAAGCTATTTGAAGAAAAAACGTAAGCTACTTTGTATTTAAGCTTTTTTCCAAAATTATGTAGCGAATAGACTAAGCTACGCTACATAGCGCAAAATAGTGAGCTATTTTAAACATTGGTTCGTATAACAGTAGCCTCATCTTATTTAAATCTTCTAAATCTGTGTAAATGCGGAGGCATGATCTGTATTACCTTTACATCAATTTTGTTGAGTTTCTTTTGGAGGCCATTTACAACCTAGAGACCATGCTAAATTGGAGTCTAAAATTTTACTGAAGGAGAATAATTATATTTCAATAATCATTGAAGTTAATTTTCTTAGCCAGGAAACTTTTATCACAAATGCAACAGAACCTCAGAAAGTCGAATCATTAGCAAGAGAACCAAACGTCTAAATCTCTGGCAAATACAATAAAATCATATGCCACTAGGATTTGACAGAGTTTAGGATAGTTAAATTACATGGTATGTACCTTATATCTTTCTGTTTGTTGGAAAACCATTTATTTCATGATCACTAAACGACTTATAAAGGATAAGCCCAAGTAATCCGTTATCTTTTCCAGTTATTTCAATTCATATGCTACTAGGATTTAAAAAAGTTTTGGATAGTCAAATTACATGGTATGTACCTTAAATCTTTCTGTTTGTTGGAAAACCATTTATTTCATGACCACTAAACGGCTTGTAAAGGATAAGCCCAAGTAATTCATTATCTTTTCCAGTTATTTCATTTCTTTTTCAGATCATAAGTAAGAATATGTATTTTAATTTGTACTGTCAGCTCTTTAGTTTGCATTGTAATTGGATTTGACGCAGATCTCTTTCTTTCTGTAACTATTCTTTTCCCCTCTTCTGTCTATGTTTAGGTAATGTTAGGGGTTGATCGGCTGGACATGATTAAGGGGATTCCACAAAAAATCTTGGCATTTGAGAAGTTCCTTGAGGAAAATCAAATGTGGCGCGATAAAGTAGTTTTGTTGCAGATCGCTGTTCCTACCAGAACTGATGTGCCCGAATGTATGCATAACCCTTTCATTTGCCTTTTGCTTTGCTTCGATCTATATAGACCACATCGTTTATTAATCTTAGTTGATTTTTAATAATTGGACAGACTATATATATATATATATATATATATATATATATATATATATATATTTGTCGCATAGCTTATCTTTGAAGGTTTTAGTCATATAAAGGGAACACCCGTAAGTATCTTTTTTCCTCCTGTCATTAATAATACAAATTTTTTTTTGCTTACCAGATCAAAAGCTAACCAGTCAGGTTCATGAAATTGTTGGACGTATTAATGGCCGGTTTGGGACACTAACTGCGGTTCCTATTCACCATCTGGTTTGTCTTCACTAATATCCTATTAATTTTTATTGCAATCCAAGCTACTCTCAATACTTTAAGTCAGTTAAATGCAAACTACATTCTTTATTTTCTTGAATAAAATAGTGTGATGCACTTACAGATTGGAGTTTATTTTTTCCCTTTGTTTTTAAAAATAATAATTGAATATTACCTACAAGCACCTCCATTTTTATTTGGTAAACTTTGCTAACAGCTGAATGTTACAAAAGTATACACGGAAAAATTGGACGGAAATGATAATGACAGGAGCAAATAATGCGCGTTGAAAGAAGGGGACAATGTAGGAAAGGCTTGTCAAGAGGAGAGAGGAGAATACCCAGAGAGATTTAGGAGAAGTCCTGAAAGAGTATAGATACATATGGACATACCTTATTCAGTTATGTAGGATGAACGCCACCCTACGAAAAAATAGAATTTTGCTCAAGCGGAAGTAAGGTAAAAATTGATTGATTGATTGATGCTAGGCATAAAATTCTGCATAGTATACTTCATTAAGAAAATTGTATATGATGCCTATATAAATCTTTCTGCCGACAATTCCTTTTGATTGGTTTCCAAATGATGTGATAAGTTTAAATAACACTACCAACTGAAAATTTGCTAGAAACTGTTTTCGACTTTAGATGCCTCTTCGTTCTATATGTTTGTTGCTTATGCTAATATTTGTTTCGTTAAATCCTTTTTAATTCAAATCTGACAGAGCTCATTACTTCACCCTTTGGAAAAAAGTAAGAAAAGAAAGACCATGTGTTTACCCTCTTTAGAACCTTTAAGGATTGAATGTTAAAATAAAGAGTCTAAACAAAATAAAGTAAAGTTTTAAAATTTGACCAGAAGGTCCTGAGTTCGCGACTTCCAATAAGCGCACGCACTTACTGTTAATTTACACCCTATCGTCTTAGCGAACACCTAGATGCAGTGTTTTAAAAGTGGAGCGTCTTGGCGCCTCAAGCATCCGGATGAGGCGATCTAAGCTGCTATCGTCTCAAGTGCCCAGGTGACCGCCTTAGTGTCTAAGGCGAGACTTTGAGGCGGGCATCTAAGTGATTTTTATTTAAAAATATATTTCATATTATTTCAATCTAATTTTTGTTTATATATACTTGCTTTCTCCTCAATTATAGAAAAGTCTTTTATGAGAACAATATTAAAACAAAAATGACGGAAAACTAGATTTTTAATTCCAAATTGAAAAGTCTTTTATTCTTTTCTTTCACATTATTTTTCTAACCCTCAAACCAACCTAGTAAAGTTATGTTGCCGATCTAAATATTTATCGCCTCACTTCACTTAGGCGGTCACCTTTTTAGCACCTCTCGTCTTAATGCGATAAACAATTTTCGTCGTCTTGAAGTCGCCTTTCGCTTTTAAAACACTGCCCAAACGGGATATCTTGTAATACTGTTCTAAATCACACCATTTAAAGAAAAGATCACAATATATATATATATATATATATATATATATATATATATATATACTTACAAAGAAAAGACTATAAAAAGAGTCATCAAAAGATTTCATTATATTGAATTGCTTACAACTTTGATACATATATATTCTTTACATCGCAAAAACTTGTACAAAGAGAATAAAGAGAAATACAAGTATACTTTGAAAAGTAAGAGTTTGATGTCAAAGTCGATACCTTTGAAAGCCTAAGTGGGCACTTCCTTCCGTGGGACCTAAACTTAGTCTAACAGAGCAAATGTGTATGAGAACTATAGCACATATTGCTTAAATGTCACGACCCGCAGGGTACGGAACGTGACTGGCACTTAGGTTACGAAACGTCTCAAGACGTCCGTAAAATAAGTAAGCCAAAGCCCAGAAACCAAAACCAAATAAGCAAAAGAGTGAAGAAAACCCAATCAATTGAAAGCGAGTTTATCAAATAAGTCATATAAAACCTTTTTAAAAACAATATCAATTTTTCCGAAAATTTCGGCAGAGTCTCCTTTGTAAATACTGGCCCCCAAAATGGGTACAACAAGAATATATATGAATCCAACAAATAAGGCATCCCCAAGCGGGAGCTAGCTCTTCGCCACAAGGCGGTCACAAATCCCACGCAATATAAAGCAACAACATGCGAAATAATCATAATGAAGCATAAGAAAAACATCATGTCGACTCGAGTGAGCTCGACCCTAAAATACAGCATAAAAGTCCACAAACCTCACAGTCTCATCTCTAGGTCAATATACAATAATACTGGTAGAAACAGTAGATGGAGTACACTAGATACAAAGAATATACAAGGTGGTACAAAAATAATAACATAACCCACCTATGAGCAAAATCTCGAGTCCAGGCAAAAGAGGCAAAGAAGCAAGCGCACCCGCCGCTACTGTACTGACGGAGCGGACCTGCAAAAGGCTATGGCACAACGGGGGTGAGTTGCCAACTCGTGAGTAATAAATAACATCTACACAGGCTATCGAATGCATGCACACAAGCATCCTAGCATCTAAATACAGGTAAGGCAGGACATAATGGCAAGTATGTATGCAATATGGATATACTAGCAGGTATGAATGCAATGCGAATCAACTCGTGATCTGAATGTGTAAGTATAAGAAATCATGTTTTTCCCTTTAAGAATGTCTTTTGAAATACCAGCACAATACCAATAGAATCAACAAGAACCTGTGTCCAGCATCGACACCTCAAAACTGTCTCAAATCTCATATCAATGTATCTCTGGCCTCAGCCGTCCGGCTGACCCATCTCAAATATCAATATCTCATCATCTAGCGGCCACGGTCGGTATCCTCTGGATATCCGCCGTCCCAAACAGTCACCGGTAGGTAATCCGTCCCCTGCCAGGCTCAACGTCAACACCACATTCCTCTTGCCTCGGGTACCATACCGGACCCACCATGTACCCGTGACGGTTCCTCCACTCCTCGACACGGATCTCGAAAACCACAGCAAACTCATGGTGGACGACACTTACATCACTAGAAAACCGCAATTTACATATTTTAAAAAAATATAATAAGTTTAGAAATTTTGCGGCTTTCCCCCGAAATCCAGAAATATCATAAAATCTCAAGAAATCCTCATAAGTGTATATGTCAATGGTGATGAATGCATATGGTATCAATAATTAAGCTACGATGTATGATTAATAGACTAGGCATGAACAAATAATATGATGAGGTACATGCATATGAATAGCAATCCTACGATTTCATTTTAAGGAATTAAAGGCAATAGCACAGGTTTAAGCATCAATTAGTAAAAGGTTTCAATTTAAAGGTTATCTAGTGTGGTGGCATGGCAATTACCAGGATGTGTGTGTAAGCATGAATAGTGCTCGTGCTGCATATAAAAACCCTGGCAATGGTGCAGGTGTCCTATAGAATGGTTTCGTATAGGTATGTCAATATAGGGCATGAATGTAGCAAATAATCATACAAGTATTACACCCCTAATTACTAACATTACTAAGAATCTTTTTAAGATACTAAACTATCGGGCGACTTGCGCCATACAACGATAGTCCCCCGTAGATGTTACATCTACTCACCGGAATCCCTAGCTAGCTGTGTCCAATCACCGCTTTCCCCTTTCGTGCCGCGTCTGACGTCTCCGCGACCGAACCTGGAATTTACATCAATACCAAACATAAGGTTACATATCAAGAATGACGCAAAACCCAAACGAAAATACTAATGTTCACTAGCTAGGTACAACGTGCACAAGGTGCGCGGAACACACGCGAAAATCGCAAAACTGCAAAAATCGCCGATTTGGTCGCCCGGCAAAACTAAAACCCGACTACTCAAAAATCCGCACACACGCATCCTAAATGTCATAGGATACGCTAAAAATGTCATCAAGACATCGCAATTAATTCATCACAACATTTAGTAAAAACTAGTAAGCTAGAAAAGCAATTTGGTGCAACATCGACAATAGCGACAAAGTTATCACGGTCCAACACAACCATCCAATCCACACAACTAGTTAGCCACCAAAAACACAATTTTAACTTATTTACCATGCTACAAAACCCACATTCCATACACAAACCTCTTCTTGATTTTGGTAATTTGCAAACTTAATGAAAATTTCACACAAGTTTAACATAGATTAGCTTAATAAGAAGCCACTTAAGCAAAGTAACCTTAAAGATTGGTTTAGTAATTAACTAGATAGCTAATTAGCTTTAATTAACTAAATAATGGTTTCTAAAAACCCTAGTTTAACTCTAACCATAAACCTTTAAAAACTAGATTAGAAACTAACACTAAATTAACACTAGATTTTAGCCCAATTAGCAATTTAACCACTTAGATTAAGCTAACAAAATAACTAGATAACAAAATAGCTTAATTAATCTCTTAATGGTGATCTAAACCCTAAATTAATTTCAAACCACAAACTTTAAAAAAACTAGTATGCAATTAACACTAAAATTAACACTAAAACAATTTTCAAAGCTCAATTAGCACATTTTAAACTACAATTTAACCATTTGATTAGAAATTATATCTCAAAAGATCAATCCCTATGTTGCTAAAACCTCCCAAGATGCCATCTTTCTCCAAGATTTGAACCAATTTGGGTTTGAGAAGAGAGGGAATAAGGTTTTGTGTTGAAAAAGTGAAGGATTTGTTGATTTTTATTGAATTTTGATGCAATTTTTTGAAGAAAATGAGAGAAAAAAAGAAGGAAAATAATGGAAATGGGGGGGGGAGCAGGTCTCGGCCAGGAGAGGGAGAGGGGAGTGGAAAGTGAGGAATTGGAGTTGGAAAGACTAAAGTCAAAGCTCTCACATGCACTCAAAACCCATACCTACATTACTATATTTTAATCCTAACCAAAACAATTCATTCACAAAAGATAAAGTCAAAGTGAGGCAATCAAAATTCTGGACCTGATCATGGTGGGGCCGGCCTAGGGCTGAGGGAAGAGAGAGAGGGGTTTACAAAAGAAGTTTTATGCAAAAAGACCCCCTACAAGTCCAAAATTGCAAGTTTTAGCTTAAAATTCAATAAATTCGTTTCCTATAATAAAAATTAGTTAAAAATCAAAATAAAATACTAAAAATTTATGTTACAACTAGATTTTAATTAACAAAATTTTAAAGATTAAAATTAGCCCAGAAAAATTTGTATTTATCGCTAATTTAATGTATTTTCTTACCGGCTTAAAATAATATTAAAAAATTGAAAAATAGGGAAAAATTTTTAAATGACCAAAATTTCATAAGTAACTCATTAGATACTAAAAACAAGCAATTACCTATCCATTTTAGGTATAATTTGTCCTAAACTGCAAAATAACGAGAAAGACGGTTTTCGGAAAAATACCGAATTTTCACCGATTTTCAGGAAAACACCAAAACGACTTTTCAAGGCGCTACAATCTTCCCCCCTTAAAGAAATTCGGTCCCCGAATTAAAAAATAACTACGCGTACCTTCAAAGAGATGGGGATATTTCTTCCTCATCTCGCCCTCGGTCTTCCAGGTAACCTCCTCGCTGCTCGGGCTACGCCAAAGGACCTTGACGGTCGGTATAACTTTCGATCTCAACTTCTTCACCTGCCGATCCAGGATGGCCACCGGCTGCTCTGCAAAGGAAAGGTCACGCTCTAGCTGGACTGTCGGGTGCTGAATCGCATGCGAAGGGTCGTGAAGGTACTTGCGGAGCATCGAAACATGGAAGACGGGGTGAACATCGTGAAAGCTGGGTGGAAGGGCCAAACGATATGCAACAGCGCCGACACGCTCGAGAATCTCGAAGGGACCTACGAATCTAGGGCTAAGATTTCCTTTTCGCCCAAATCGCATCACGCCCTTCACCGGAGAGACCCTCAGAAAAACATGATCGCCAACTGTGAACTCTAGTCTGCGACGGCGTCTGTCTGCATACGATTTCTGCCTGCTCTGAGCCGCTCTCATCCGGTCTCGGATCAACTGTATCTTTGCTGTCGTCTCTTCAACAAGCTGCGGCCCCAAAATACTGCTCTCTCTGAGCTCTGTCCAACAGACGGGCGATCTGCATCTCCTCCCATACAATGCCTCGAAAGGTGCCATCTGAATAGTATCCTGGAAGCTGTTGTTGTAGGAGAACTCCACTAGAGGTAAATGACGATCCCAGCTACCACCAAAGTCTAAAACGCACGCTCTGAGCATGTCCTCGAGAGTCTGAATGGTCCGCTCTGACTGTCCGTCGGTCTGCGGATGAAACGCTGTGCTGAAGCTCAAACGAGTGCCCAAAGCCTCCTGAAGTCTCTGCCAAAGTCGGCTGGTGAACTGAGTGCCTCGATCTGACACGATACAAGTCGGTACGCCATGTAGTCGCACGATCTCGTCAATATAGAGCTGAGCATACTGAGCGAAGCTGAAAGTCGTCTTCACTGGCAGGAAGTGAGCCGCTTTCGTCAATCTATCCACGATCACCCAGATGGAGTCGTACCCTCGACTGGTCCTGGGTAGACCCACAACGAAGTCCATCGAAATCTGCTCCCATTTCCACTCCGGAATGGGTAACGGCTGTAGCTCTCCTGCGGGCCTCTGGTGCTCGGCCTTGACTTGCTGACAAGTCAGGCATCTCGAAACGAACTCCGCAATGTCCCTCTTCATCCCGTCCCACCAGTAGGTCTCTCTCATATCATGGTACATCTTGGTGGAACCGGGGTGGACACTATACACTGATCGGTGTGCCTCCTCAAGAATGTCGCGCCGCAATCCATCAGCATCTGGTACGCACAGTCTAGATCCATATCGTAAAATCCCCTGATCGTCAATCACGAACTCGGAAAATCTGCCCTGTCCCATCTGTGCCATGATCTCTGAGCAACGGTCGTCACTGCGCTGTGCCGCATATATACGGTCAAGCAACTGTAGGCGTGCACGAACATGCGCGAGCTGTCCCCCTGTCTGAGTGAACTCGAACTCAACTCGGCTGTCGCATAACATCTGCCAATCTGCTGAAGACTGCCTCTGCACTGCGCGCAAAAAGGATAGACTACCCCCGGGCCTCCTACTCAACGCATCTGCCACCACATTCGCCTTGCCCGGGTGATATAAGATCTCGCAGTCGTAGTCTTTCACCAACTCCATCCAACGACGCTGTCTGAGGTTCAGGTCTCGCTGCTGAAATATGTACTTTAAGCTCTTGTGGTCTGTGAATATCTGACACGACTCGCCGTATAGGTAATGTCGCCAAATCTTCAGTGCAAAGACCACTGCAGCCATCTCCAAATCATGAGTGGGGTAGTTCTGTTCATGCTTCTTCAACTGCCGAGAAGCATAAGCGATCACCCGGCCATGCTGCATCAACACGCATCTTAATCCCACTCGCGAAGCATCACAGTAGACCATAAATCCGCCTGATCCCGAAGGCAAAGATAATACCGGTGCCGTAGTCAAACGAGTCCGTAGCTGCTGAAAACTGCACTCACACTCCTCCGTCCAGACGAAAAGAACTCCCTTCCGGGTCAAACCGGTCAACGGTGCAGCTATACGGGAGAAGTCCTGAACAAAACGCCTGTAGTAGCCCGCCAGGCCTAGAAAACTACGGATCTCAGTAACCGATGTAGGTCGGGGCCACTGCTGAACAGCCTCAATCTTCTTCGGGTCCACACATATGCCGTCTCTCATAACCACGTGACCCAAGAATCCGATGCTGTCCAGCCAGAATGCACACTTGGAGAACTTTGCGAACAGCTGGTGCTCCCTCAGAGTCTGTAACGTAATCCGCAAGTGCTGCTCGTGCTCCTCTCTGCTCCGGGAGTACACCAAGATATCGTCGATAAACACGATGATGAACAAGTCAAGATACGGCCTGAATGTACGGTTCATCAAATCCATGAATGCTGCTGGGGCGTTGGTGAGTCCGAACGACATCACCAAAAACTCGTAGTGGCCGTAGTGCGTGCGGAAAGCTGTCCTCGGTATATCCTCCTGTCGAACTCGCAGCTGATGGTATCCTGATCGCAAGTCGATCCTCGAAAAATACCCCGCACCCTGAAGCTGGTCGAACAGATCATCAATGCGCGGCAACGGATATCTGTTCCGCACGGTAACTTTGTTCAGCTGGCGGTAGTCGATGCATAAGCGCAAACTTCCATCATTCTTCTTGACAAACAGGACCGGAGCACCCTACGGAGAAACACTAGGTCGAATAAGCCCCTTATCTAACAAATCCTGCAACTGATCCTTCAGCTCTCGAAGCTCTGCCGGGGCCATCCGATAAGGCGGTATAGAAATAGGCCCCGAGCCGGGAATCAAATCGATGTAGAACTCAATGTCGCGCTCAGGTGGTAGCCCAGGTAGCTCATCAGGGAAAACATCAGGGAACTCACAAACAACCGGGACCCGGTCCAACGGAACCTCTGCAGCTCGAGTATCACAAATATACGCTAAGAATCCCTGACATCCCTTCTGCAAGAGCTGACCAGCGCGAAGAGACGAAATTAAGCTGGGAAGGGTGACGCTGCGGTCTCCCTGAATAACAAGGACTGGCTCTCCCGGAAAGCTAAATCTGACTGCCTTCTCACGGCAGTCCACCGAAGCATAACGAGTGGCTAGCCAATCCATGCCCAGAAGCACATCAAAGTCCAACATATCGAGGAGAATCAAATCAACCAATGACTCCCTCTCCCCGATACGAATGGAACACAATCGAAAAACAAAACGAGCGACAAACGACTCGCCTACCGGGGTAATAACAAGCGGCTGATCTAACGACGACGACTCACGGCCCAACATCGGTGCAAAGTGTGTAGAGACGTACGAATGTGTGGAACCTGGGTCAAATAATACCCGTGCGTCGAAAGAACATACGGATAAGGTACCTGTCACAACGGTATTGGATGCCTGCGCATCCTGCGGTGTCAAAGCAAATACTCGGGCTTGACCTCCACCGATAGCGGGCTGACCTCGGCCTCTGCCTCCTCGTCCTCTCTGAATCGGACCGCCGCGTCCACGGCCTCTGGGTGCACCTAACTGGCGTGGAGCATCGCCGGTGGTAGGAAGTAGGGCTCTCTGAGGAGGGGGTGGTGATGGTGGTAGGGTCACATGTGGAACTGTCGCCGCTCCCTGTCGTCTCGCCGGACAGTCTCTGTTACGATGATGCAGGCTACGACACCAAAAACATCTTAACCATGGCTGCTGATCGTATAGGTGAAGGCGATATAACTGGCCCCTAAAGAATCCACCACGGCCTCTGCGAACCCTCCTAGGTGCTAACATATCAGTGCGAATCCGACTCGATCTCGAAACGACCGCAGGGGGAGTAATATCCGATCTCTGTGCTCGATTGACCTCTACTAACGATTCCACCATCTGTCGTAACTCCTGCATGCCTCCCATCATCTGTCGCAGCTCCTCCATACCGGACTCAAGCCTATCCATGCGACCTGGGGAATGCGGATCAGTCTGTCCCTGAGGCATAGGTATACCACCCTGCTCAGTCCTCGTCTCGGACGAGCCAGCTCGAATCTCGTCTCGGGCGGCAGCCCTCTGTGCTCTGGTAGCCTTCGGCGGCATAGTGGCTGTTATAGGAAAACGGATAGTAAGAACAGTGCAATAGGATCATAGGATACACGGAATTGAAGAAGGAATTTTCAAGCAAGTATATCCGAAAGTCACTTAGGCGGAGTACCGTATCGCAAGTATGCCGCGGACATACGCACGCTACGTTACCCTGCTTAAGTCACTTACTCCATCTACCAAGGGTCATCCTACACTCAAAAAGGTAAAACCTATCGCTCTGATACCAACTTTGTCACGACCCGCAGGGTACGGAACGTGACTGGCACTTAGGTTACGAAACGTCTCAAGACGTCCGTAAAATAAGTAAGCTAAAGCCCAGAAACCAAAACCAAATAAGCAAAAGAGTGAAGAAAACCCAATCAATTGAAAGCGAGTTTATCAAATAAGTCATATAAAACCTTTTTAAAAACAATATCAATTTTTCCGAAAATTTCGGCAGAGTCTCCTTTGTAAATACTGGCCCCCAAAATGGGTACAACAAGAATATATATGAATCCAACAAATAAGGCATCCCCAAGCGGGAGCTAGCTCTTCGCCACAAGGCGGTCACAAATCCCACGCAATATAAAGCAACAACATGCGAAATAATCATAATGAAGCATAAGAAAAACATCATGTCGACTCGAGTGAGCTCGACCCCAAAATACAGCATAAAAGTCCACAAACCTCACAGTTTCATCTCTAGGTCAATATACAATAATACTGGTAGAAACAGTAGATGGAGTACACTAGATACAAAGAATATACAAGGTGGTACAAAAATAATAACATAACCCACCTATGAGCAAAACCTCGAGTCCAGGCAAAAGAGGCAAAAGAAGCAAGCGCACCCGCCGCTACTGTACTGACGGAGCGGACCTGCAAAAGGCTATGGCACAACGGGGGTGAGTTGCCAACTCGTGAGTAATAAATAACATCTACACAGGCTATCGAATGCATGCACACAAGCATCCTAGCATCTAAATACAGGTAAGGCAGGACATAATGGCAAGTATGTATGCAATATGGATATACTAGCAGGTATGAATGCAATGCGAATCAACTCGTGATCTGAATGTGTAAGTATAAGAAATCATGTTTTTCCCTTTAAGAATGTCTTTTGAAATACCAGCACAATACCAATAGAATCAACAAGAACCTGTGTCCAGCATCGACACCTCAAAATTGTCTCAAATCTCATATCAATGTATCTCTGGCCTCAGCCGTCCGGCTGACCCATCTCAAATATCAATATCTCATCATCTAGCGGCCACGGTCGGTATCCTCTGGATATCCGCCGTCCCAAACAGTCACCGGTAGGTAATCCGTCCCCTGCCAGGCTCAACGTCAACACCACATTCCTCTTGCCCCGGGGTACCTTACCGGGCCCACCATGTACCCGTGACGGTTCCTCCACTCCTCGACACGGATCTCGAAAACCACAGCAAACTCATGGTGGACGACACTTACATCACTAGAAAACCGCAATTTACATATTTTAAAAAAATATAATAAGTTTAGAAATTTTGCGGCTTTCCCCCGAAATCCAGAAATATCATAAAATCTTAAGAAATCCTCATAAGTGTATATGTCAATGGTGATGAATGCATATGGTATCAATAATTAAGCTACGATGTATGATTAATAGACTAGGCATGAACAAATAATATGATGAGGTACATGCACATGAATAGCAATCCTACGATTTCATTTTAAGGAATTAAAGGCAATAGCACAGGTTTAAGCATCAATTAGTAAAAGGTTTCAATTTAAAGGTTATCTAGTGTGGTGGCATGGCAATTACCAGGATGTGTGTGTAAGCATGAATAGTGCTCGTGCTGCATATAAAAACCCTGGCAATGGTGCAGGTGTCCTATAGAATGATTTCGTATAGGTATGTCAATATAGGGCATGAATGTAGCAAATAATCATACAAGTATTACACCCCTAATTACTAACATTACTAAGAATCTTTTTAAGATACTAAACTATCGGGCGACTTGCGCCATACAACGATAGTCCCCCGTAGATGTTACATCTACTCACCGGAATCCCTAGCTAGCTGTGTCCAATCACCGCTTTCCCCTTTCGTGCCGCGTCTGACGTCTCCGCGACCGAACCTGGAATTTACATCAATACCAAACATAAGGTTACATATCAAGAATGACGCAAAACCCAAACGAAAATACTAATGTTCACTAGCTAGGTACAACGTGCACAAGGTGCGCGGAACACACGCGAAAATCGCAAAAACTGCAAAAATCGCCGATTTGGTCGCCCGGCAAAACTAAAACCCGACTACTCAAAAATCCGCACACACGCATCCTAAATGTCATAGGATACGCTAAAAATGTCATCAAGACATCGCAATTAATTCATCACAACATTTAGTAAAAACTAGTAAGCTAGAAAAGCAATTTGGTGCAACATCGACAATAGCGACAAAGTTATCACGGTCCAACACAACCATCCAATCCACACAACTAGTTAGCCACCAAAAACACAATTTTAACTTATTTACCATGCTACAAAACCCACATTCCATACACAAACCTCTTCTTGATTTTGGTAATTTGCAAACTTAATGAAAATTTCACACAAGTTTAACATAGATTAGCTTAATAAGAAGCCACTTAAGCAAAGTAATCTTAAAGATTGGTTTAGTAATTAACTAGATAGCTAATTAGCTTTAATTAACTAAATAATGGTTTCTAAAAACCCTAGTTTAACTCTAACCATAAACCTTTAAAAACTAGATTAGAAACTAACACTAAATTAACACTAGATTTTAGCCCAATTAGCAATTTAACCACTTAGATTAAGCTAACAAAATAACTAGATAACAAAATAGCTTAATTAATCTCTTAATGGTGATCTAAACCCTAAATTAATTTCAAACCACAAACTTTAAAAAAACTAGTATGCAATTAACACTAAAATTAACACTAAAACAATTTTCAAAGCTCAATTAGCACACTTTAAACTACAATTTAACCATTTGATTAGAAATTATACCTCAAAAGATCAATCCCTATGTTGCTAAAACCTCCCAAGATGCCATCTTTCTCCAAGATTTGAACCAATTTGGGTTTGAGAAGAGAGGGAATAAGCTTTTGTGTTGAAAAAGTGAAGGATTTGTTGATTTTTATTGAATTTTGATGCAATTTTTTGAAGAAAATGAGAGAAAAAATAAGGAAAATAATGGAAATTGGGGGGGGAGCAGGTCTCGGCCAGGAGAGGGAGAGGGGAGTGGAAAGTGAGGAATTGGAGTTGGAAAGACTAAAGTCAAAGCTCTCACATGCACTCAAAACCCATACCTACATTACTATATTTTAATCCTAACCAAAACAATTCATTCATAAAAGATAAAGTCAAAGTGAGGCAATCAAAATTCTGGACCTGATCATGGTGGGGCCGGCCTAGGGCTGAGGGAAGAGAGAGAGGGGTTTACAAAAGAAGTTTTATGCAAAAAGACCCCCTACAAGTCCAAAATTGCAAGTTTTAGCTTAAAATTCAATAAATTCGTTTCCTATAATAAAAATTAGTTAAAAATCAAAATAAAATACTAAAAATTTATGTTACAACTAGATTTTAATTAACAAAATTTTAAAGATTAAAATTAGCCCAGAAAAATTTGTATTTATCGCTAATTTAATGTATTTTCTTACCGGCTTAAAATAATATTAAAAAATTGAAAAATAGGGAAAATTTTTTAAATGACCAAAATTTCATAAGTAACTCATTAGATACTAAAAACAAGCAATTACCTATCCATTTTAGGTATAATTTGTCCTAAACTGCAAAATAACGAGAAAGACGGTTTTCGGAAAAATACCGAATTTTCACCGATTTTCAGGAAAACACCAAAACGACTTTTCAAGGCGCTACATTAAAGTATGGGTCGATTACTCCAAGTGGGACCTAGACCCCGAAAGATCAAGAATCATATACATTTATGGGGGTATTCGACCAAAGACATGTTCATGTGGATAACTTTTGAGATACCCGACCCAAAATGTGTACTTGCAGATATCTTTTGAGATATCCGCACAGCGGGTATTTATTTAGAAGTTACCCGACCAAAATGCGGGCTTGCAGATACCATTTGAGATATTCGCTCAGATGGTATCTATTTAGGACATACCCGGCCAAAATATATACTTACGGGTATCTTTTGAGATTCCCACTTGGTCAATTTTTAGAAGAAAGTTGTTAAGTGTGGGCAACTTTCTATCTTTTAAAGAGGAAATGATACATTATCTTATTTCCAATATATAGTGAACATAATGATATATTCGAAGTTAATAAAATGGAGTGTCAACCCTATTTTCAAGTTTGTTTAATAGAAAATTAGGGTTTCCCTGTATTTTCTAATTATGTGAAGAATAAGGTTTGTTAGGAAATTTATGCCGGCACAAGCGAGAAATAAATGACAATCGAAGCGATAAAACTAAATAACGGCACAATAGATCAAGATATAGAAACTTTGTTTTCACAGTATGTTATTTCTGCGTCGTAGATACTCTCTACGATATCCACTATATTTTTTACATGATTACAAATCTCTTTCTACAAAGAAATCTCATGATCTCTATAAAATCTTACGATTACAATAATTTGATGATAATTGGATTTGATACTTTGGCCTGCTCTTTTGTTAATTTCTATGGCCTCGGTGTTTTTCAATGTTCACTTTACTCCATATCTCTTTGTTTATTTATAAGAGAGGAGAGACGAGAGCAAATTATGCTCGCGGTCCTCGTTCAAAGAATGAGACATGCATTTAATGCATGGAGAAAACAATTGTTGAAGAGGAAGAATATGTTTCTGGTTAAATGAAAAAGAGAGATGTATCAAAACATCTCCACGTGAAAGAAGAAAAATTTCATTTGTAGACAAATGAAATTAATATGTTGTCCTTTGATTTTTCTTTAAGAAAAATCAATAGCAGCCTACGAAGCAGGTGCCGTCCATGAACCACAGTACGTCAGCGCATGCGTCGGCTTCCTGGACCGGGCCGGGTTTCATTCTTGGGTTGTCTTTTCTTTAGAATTGGCTCCATAATCAACCATCTTTCACTTGGAGCTCAAGTTCTTCACCAATTTTTCATTCTTTTATTTTTACGAAGTAACTTAGTGGATAAGCACATCATATGCACGAGCTTATACAAATCTCATCTTGTTCATCTTGAACTAAGGCCGACAAAACTTGAGCGAAATATAAGATTTACCGTATCTACCACTTTTGTCAACATATCCGTGGGATTTTTGACTCCATCGTTCTTTTCAGGTTTTAGTTGTTTCTTCTCTAATAATCATCGTACAAATTGATATTTCTTATTGATATTCCGAGTTCTTGCATGAAACGTTTCATTCTTGGCTAATTGTATTACACTTTGATTGTCACTCTGAAGTGTCCCCAACTCTTGCTTCTCATAAAGTTCTACCATAAGATCTTGCAACAACATCTTCTTGAACGCTTCCGTTATTGCTACATATTCTGACTTTGTAGTAGATAATGTGATAATTGATTGGAGTTTTGATAACCAACTTACCGTTGTTTTTCCAACCGTGAATACTTATCCGGTTGTACTTTTACATGTGTCTAATATCTCTCGCTAGATCAGCATCCACATAACCATTCATCTCAAGTGAATCTCTTCCATAACATAAGGAATAATTAGAAATAACAACTAAATATCGAAAAATCCATTTTACTGCTTCCTAATGTGTTTTACCTGGATTTTGCATATAGCGGCTTACTGCTCCCACTGCTTGAGCAATGTCTGGTCTTGTGCAAATCATAGTATACATTAAACCACTCACTGCCGACGCATAAGGAATTTTCTGTATTATATCAATTTCACCTTACATCTTAGGACTGTGCTCCTTTGATGGTTTAATATGACTTGTAAGAGGGGTCATCGCTGGTTTCGTTTGTTCCATGTTGAATCGCTTCAACACCTTCTTGAGAAAGCCACAATTTTCTCTCTTTTCTATCTCTGGCGATCTTCATGCCGAGAATTTGCTTTGACGCACTCAAATCTTTCATAGAAAATTATGACGCCAAAACACGCTTTACCACATTGATTTTCTCCATACTCTTATATGCCAAAAGCATATCAACCGCATATAGAGATAGATACATAGCATCGCCATCATTGAAATTTTTCACGCAGACACTATGATCCGACTTGCAATGTGTAAAGCCTTTTTCTTTCATGAATCCATCAAACTTGAGATACCATTGACGAGGAGCTTGCTTCAAACCATTCGAGCTTTTTCTCAATCTGCATACCTTATCTTCTTTGCCTTTAACTTCAAAATCTTTAGATTGCACCATGTATATTTTTTCTTCGAGATCACCATGTAAAAACGCCGTTTTTACATCTAACTGCTCAAGATGAAGATCTTGTATCGCTACTATACTCGGCAAAACTCGTATAGAAGTCATCCTCACAACTGGAGAAAATACCTCATTGTAGTCAATTCCCTTCTTTTGAGAATACCCTTCGACAACAAGCCTCGCATTGTGTCGCTTGTTTCGTCTGCCTCATCTTTGACTCGGTATACCTACTTGTTCAAGAGGGCTTTCTTAACTTAGTTAACTCCTAAGTCTTGTTGAGCATCAGCGAATTCATTTCTTTCTTCATGGCATGCTCCCACTCACTGCGAGCGCAATCTTGCAATGCTTCTTCAAGAGTCTCCGGCTCATCCGAATCTGTATACAAAAAGTGATGATAAACACTATTCGTCGATGGATCAAAAAAGGCTTTGGGTCTTCTCACGCGAGTACTTCTTCTCATTTTTGGAATCTCTACAGATGTAGATTCTGGAATCACCGGTTCACCGACCGGTTCAGGTCGGTGATCCTCTGTGGTAACTCCCACATCATCACCAGTAGCAGGTTCTTCATGAATCTTCTCATGCTCTTGCAGCAATGGCGCATTCTGTACTGGCTCAGTGTCTTACTCCATCATGTCAGATTTGGTTGTTGGTTGTTCAACTTACTTTCGGTCCTTGTACATCTCATTCTCGTTGAACACCACATTTCGAACTCGAATGATTTTATTGAACTCATAATCCCAAACGCGGTACCTATACTCGTCGCCACCATAACCAAGGAACACACACTTGCGTGACTTTGCATCAGGATTCTTTCTCAAGTCACCGTCAAGGAAGTAATATGCCAAACAACCGAATACTCTTAAATACGTATAATTAATCGGTTTTCCTGACCATATTTCTTCTGAAATCTTTCCATCCAACGCATTAGATGGACTGCGATTGATCAAGTGAATTGTGTTGTTTACTATTTCGACCTAGAGATAAATAGGGAGCCTTGCATGTAGCCTCATGCTTCTTGCACGCTCCAAGATTGTCCGGTTCATCCGCTTAGTAACACCGTTCTCTTATGGAGTTCTTGGAACGGTTCTCGCTGCATGAATGCCTTTTTCTATTAAGAACTTAGCAAATACCAAATTTGTATATTTACCACCATTGTCAGATTTTAATACTCTGACTTTGCAACATGTATCATACTCCACCATAATTTTCCAATGTTTGAATGTCTCAAAAACATCAGACTTCTCTTTAATAGGAAATACCCAAGTCTTCCTTGTAGAATCATCAATAAAAGCCACAAATTAATTATTTCCTCCCATTGAAACTTGTTGAGATGGGCCTCAGACATCTGTGTGCACCAACTCCAAACGCTTTACTTTTTGCTTTACGTCATCAATTCGAAAACTAACCGCATTTTGCTTGCCGAGAACACAATCTTCAAAAAAAAATCCATCTCGAAGCTTTTTAAATTGGGCAGCAATTCTCGACGATGTAACTCGTTCACACTTTTCTTGCCAAGATGTCCTAGTCGGTAATGCCAGATTGCAGCATCATTATGTGTGGAAGAAGTGGAAACCGTCAAGTACTCTGAGCTCACGCCTTTGAGCATATAAAGCGTGCCAGCACGTTTTCTCTTAGCAACAACTCGTGACCCAGAAGTAATCTTCCATTCTCCATTACCAAACGAGCTAACATACCCGTCTCGGTCCAACACACTAACCGAGATAAGATTTTTCTTCAGCTTCAGAATATGTTGCATTTCACGCAATACTAGACAGACACCGTCATTAGTTTTTACCTTCACAACTCATTTTCCTGCTGCTGGACATTGCTCATCATTATCCATGGTCACATGACCAAAATCACCGCTCTCGTATTCAAGGAATTCACATCGTTTAGATGTGCAATGAAAAGAAGCGTCAGAATCTAAAAACCAATCTATAGTATCCACGACCTCGCAAGCAGATAAGCACAAATTGTTGAATTGCTCGTTGCTTACAACATGTGCACCATCATAATTATTATCTTGCTTCTTCTCATTTTTGTATTGTTCAAAATCCGCTCTTCTATGACCCGGTTTGTGCCAATGCCAATATTCATTGTTTCTGCCTTCTTTACTTTTACCCTTTGATTTTGATCTTCCACGCCATCTCTATTTATTTTTACTCTTGCCTCTACCCTCCACGGTTAGAGCAATAGTGGATGAAGAATTTGAGGAACTTTTTCTTGAATCCTTTCTCTTCATCTCCTCATCCATGATGCAACTCACAATATCATCCAAAGTGAGATTTTTTAATGTATCCGAGAAAGTTTGTACAGTGGTATTGTAAGAATCTGGTAATGAACATAGGAATAAAAGAGCTTGTAACTTTACTTCCAATTTCATCCCCGTGCTTTCCAATGTATTTACAACTTGCGTGAAGTTATTCATGTGATCAGCCGACGGTATCCTTCTCGGATAATTTCATGTCCACCAACTTCCGCAACAACAAGATTTGATTGGACGTTGACGACTTCTCATATATATTTGACAGTAACTCCATGGATTCTTTTGCGGTTTTAGCTTATGCAATATGGAAGCCGGTCTTCTTTGTTAAGCCGAGACAAATAGCACCAAGAGTTTTGCTATTCAAAAGATCGTACTTGGCCTTTACGGCCGCATTAACCTCTTCACCTTCTTTGGTGACTGGCGTCAAACCCAACATCGGTTCGTGTAGATCTATTTGATATAGATAATCTTCCATTTGAAGTTTCCCCCATGCAAAGTTGTGGCCACCAAATTTCTCAATTTTAATTTTTTCCTCCGACAATTTCACTTGTCACGGCAGCTAATTTAACCTTTCCATAGATCTGAACCAACGCCTTCAAAACTACGATCTAAGAAAGTGGGGAAGAGGACACCGGCGTCGTTACTCACCGTTAATTTAGATCATAAAATAAAAGACCATTTGATTCTCTAAGCTCGATACTACTTGTTATGAAATTTATGGCGGCACAAGCGAGAAATAAATGATAATTTGAGCGATAAAACTAAATAACGGCACAACAGATCAAGACACAGAAGATTTGTTTTCGCAGTTCACCCAAGACTGGCTACTTCTGCGTTGTAGAGGCTCTCTACGATATCCACTATATATTTTGCACAGTTACAAATCTCTCTCTACAATAAATCTCACAATCTCTCAATAATCTTACGATTATAATAATTTATGATAATTGGATTTGATACTTTGCGAAGCAGGTGCCGCCCATGAGTCGGCCACGGACCGCAGTACGTCGGCGTATGCGTCGGCTTCCTGGACCGGGCCAGGCTTCATTCTTGGGCAGTCTTTTATTCAGCACAGGCTCCGTAATCAACAAGATTATGACTTATATTCTTGAAATATGCAGAAAATAAGGTTTCTCCTATTTTTTAATTGCAAGGAATTTTAAGATTGTTCTCATATTCTCTATTTGTCAAAGAAACATGAAGTTAATCATGTTCTTAATTCCATCGGGAGTACTTGATCGTGGAATTGGTAAGAATTCTCCATGTCTTCAACCTTGAAACATCCAAAATGGAATTGTATAAAAGAACATAGAAGAGATTAGAAGGTCTTCATCGAATTTCCATCTTCTCTTTTCTTCTTCTTCTTTAGACCGAGGGTCCAAGTTCTTCAAGTCTTAGTAATCTTGAGAATGTTAAGCGTCCGCGTTTTCTGTCTTTTTATGGGGGTATTTATACCCTCTTCCTCGAAGTGGGGTGGTTATCAAACTGCCCCCACGTTCAAGGGAAGAGTGAGAGTGAAAATCCCCCACTAACTTGTATCAAATGGGTGTAACTGCCTATGCGTGTATTTTTTTAAGATCCCCACAGCCTCTCCAGTCAAAAGAGATACCCGTTTTGCTTTGGTCAACGGAAGATACTCGCTTGGGAAATATCTGAATTAAAAGATACCCTATTGGGGGATATCCACTTTGGTGAGATACCCGTTTGGGGATATCCACTTTGGGAGATACCCGCTTGGGGTATCCGATTAGGAGTTTCTGTTAGGGCACTCCAACACTTGTCAGTAAAAAAATTTCTTGCGGGTGCTGTCCCATGCCCTGCAATAGGCCGCTACCCATTTTACCCTCAGCCCGCTGACTGGACAGCGGCACCTCCGTCCGCTGACCGGGCAGCAGGACCCCCGAAAACTCTGCGAGGCCTCACAAATTTCGAAGTGGGTTATTTTTGGTGTCAACACCATATTATCCTAGTATTGCCTTACCTTAATAATGCGGGGCTCATTTCTCCACCCTTTGGAAAAAAAAAGAAGAAAAACTATATTGTTCTAGTGTGCCTTACCTTAATAACGCGAAAGGAAGTGAAAATGAAAATAGAAGACGGGGAGAAAGAATGCTTTCGAGGGAACCAAACAGAGCTAAGAATTACAGATTTCACAATAGACAACAGCACGAATGAATATAGAGAAGAGGAAAAGAAATCTCAATCAAAATTCTTAATAAGCTATGTTCATTAATTAATTTTTTTAACTGAATGCCTGGTTGCTATTGAAGGCATCTAACTTGGTCCAAAAAAATACCCAGATTCTGATATACCTTAATTAAAATCCCATCCAAATACTAAAACTTATATCAAAACAAAATTTAATTAAAAATTAAAGATAATTTGAATAAAATATCCCTAAATTGAATAGCCTAAAGAAGGTTTTGGCTAATGGATCATCTTGTCATACATTAATTTTTTAGATACTTGGACCATCTATTTACGACTCACTATAAATGTAATATTTATAATTTATATAAGTTATTATAAACACTGCTACTAACTCATAATTATTATTTATTTTTCTTATTATTTGAAGTACAAATTTAAATGAAATAATGTGCAACTGGTCTGAATTTTGAGTTCTAATTCGGGCTTAAAAGCTGGCCTTGATATTAAGGCCTGATTCTGAAATGGTGGCTCATGATAATTTACGGGCCCGAATTTGAGATTATATGAGTTCTGACCGACTTTGGTCACCTACCACCAAAAGACACATTCTTTTTGTATGCGAGCCCTCCCGGAATCAAAGTGGCGACCTGTCATTTTTTAGAGGAAAGTTTTATCGCAAGAGATGTGCTCCTTTGGTAATACTTTTCTGGAGAGTGAAAAGTTAGAAATTCATTGTTGTTTGGAGGACATGAGTTGTGCTCTGGTCGAGAGTGAGGTGGGGAGATTTGATGTCTTTAGGAGAGAAGAGACGTAACTTCGTTAATTGGGGTTGTGCTATAGAGAGAGAGAGGCTACAGATTTATCGAAATAGCGTAATTGGGTATGGTGGGTATAAGCTAGTTCCCAATACCCAATTAAGTTGTTTAAGACAATTCTTTAACAATTTTTGTTTGAATTTTACGCGATATGTGCACACGTGCCTCTTAGATCCTTACTACACCTGACCTGACATGGTCCAGATGTGCATGATACGGTCCTGGAGTCATGTTATTGTCACACATAGCTTATACATATTAATATTATAGCATTGTCCTTTTTTGGTGGGAGAGTTCTGCTTTGTTGGAAGAAACTCTTCTCATAAAGTATTTCTGTTTATGCATCCTTGATCTTCCAAAAGTATAGGCTCTTTTTCTCATTGTGGCTTATTAAATTTTATTATCTTGTACTGCTATGTTTTTTCCCCAGGATCGTTCACTCGATTTCCATGCTTTATGTGCTCTATATGCTGTAACTGGTAAGATGTTTCCTTTTGGTCTTAGTTTCTATTTCTGTTACATGGTAGATATGCCGATTTTCTCTCTTTAAAAAAATTTATTTTTCATGAGTGTATTTGGTAGAGGACATGCTGATGTAATTGTACTGACTGAAATCAATTAGAAAGATGAAAGTTTCTTCTATATAGGATAGATGACTGCCTATGCATGTTGCGTGTCTAGGAATACCTTACCACCCACGCACCCACCCACTCACATACTCACACACACCCAACGAAGTCTATATAGAACCGTTTTAAGTTTTAAGTGTTTAATCAATAAGATGCAAGGATATCACTAAAATTGTAGCTAGGGAAATAGTTATTAAAATGTTCAACAGTTATAATTGATTTCCATAGGCTATGGTTACTTATTGAACATTGGCTTTATTTCGTGTAATTGTATTTAGCTGAGATGTCCAACTGATGGTTAAATATCCAAATAGTCATCATGTGTAAGTTCTTAAGATTTCCTCAAACTTCGGTCGAGTTGCTTGAGATTTTCTCTTCCTCTTTTTCATCTTTCTAGACGCTCTGATCTACAAAATTATAATAAGTACGAGTTTTTGGTTGCTCCTCTTGAATTCTCATTTCTACTTTTGCAACTTCAAGTATCACTTATTTCAACAACTAACTGAATATGACCTATATATGTTCGTCCATAATCATGCAACATAACCATCCTTATTGTTAATATTCACGCCTTCGTTACGAACTGATAGATTCAACAGTTCATAGTTTACCATTTTATGAAGATCAAGGCTTTTGCGAATGTCACTGTTACTCTCATTCTTCTTAAACTGATATATTCTTGTTGTAAATGTTATCTTAGATGTGGCTCTTGTTACATCATTGAGGGATGGGATGAATCTTGTAAGCTATGAATACGTGGCATGCCAAGGTTCAAAGAAAGGTGTTCTCATTCTTAGTGAAGTAATTATCAACAACTTTTCCTTTTGCTATCCACTTAAATTATTTATTACATACTCATATTTTCTGGTCTGAATTTTCAATGAAGTTTTGCCTGTCATTGGAACTCATTAAGCAAAGCTGCCCTGAAATTGCATCTGATATCCTACAAAATCCTCTTACATATTCAATTAATTTCCTCCAGTTGTCAGTGATGTTTAAATCATTACACAGTTTTTACATAATACTTTGCATCGATAAACATGCGGTAATAAACTTTGAAAGCAAAATGAAACTTACGTCGAAGTTTCAACCATCCTTCATATGACATAAGATACTTTATTCAGCATACACAAAACTATAAGGATATCCAACCAAAAATTTTATGCACATAAGAACTACAATCCATAAAAGTTGTAAAATGTAACACCTCTTAATTGAAGCAAATTTTTTATAGTACCGACGTCATCATTTGCATCATTTCCAAACACATCTTAATTTAAAGATCTATGCTTCCCAGACTATAAACAATAAATAAATACAATCAAATATTTATTTAATTAAAGATAGCACTATTGATTAGAAGTTTTTAGTAGTTTTGGGAACAGCTGAAAATTACTCTCCCTTGTAGAATCCCAAAATATTGAAGTGGCTACTAATGAAGAATATGCTCTCTCCTATTGGTCAGAATAACATCGTCAAATTACATTCCTACAAGTAGACCTTTTCTTTTCTTTTCTTTCGAGGAAAACATCATAAACTTCCATCTGTCTTTTTTCCTTTCAGTTAACAACTAGAAGAACATATAGGCTATGTGATCTTTACTTCTAGGCCTAAATAAATTACTCCTATGTGTCGCTTTATTTGTGTTTTTGCTCCAATGATTTGAAAATGGTGTAGTACTGAGTATGCACTTGATATTTAGTTTGCAGGAGCAGCACAATCTCTTGGAGCTGGTGCGCTGTTAGTAAACCCATGGAATATCACAGAAGTTGCTAATTCAATTGCCTATGCATTGAACATGCCTGCTGATGAAAGGGAAAAGCGATTTAGACACAACTATGCTCATGTGACTACACACACTGCCCAAGATTGGGCTGAAACTTTTGTAAGGTATGAAATGCGATTCTCAATTTTCAAATGTCATCTAACTCTTAGTTCACTATGCAAGATTACTAGTAGCAAGTGGCCCCTGCACGTAGGCGCGGGTGATTGCCTAAGAAACAAAATGCTTGAAGCAAGAATTTTATCTTAAATTCACATGGTGCTTGATGGAAAATGATTATCAATAAGTCACATAAAACGACATTTTGCATTAATCCAAAGTAAAAAAAAATAGTTATAGCAAAATAACAAAATTCAAGCGTAAGGTTGACAACAACATCAAATATTGGCAATCACTGAAGTCTCCACATAACTTCAAACTTTTGGTGCAGTGATAAGAAATTTAAGATGAACCAGAACAACCCAGATTCAGATTCCATCAAGCGCAAATTTAAAGCGGGTTAATCAAAATATATTTCTGTGCAAAAAGCCTGGTTTTAACCTACACTCAGTCTGCGTGGGTGTGTTAGTATGTAAAATTATCTTTGTGCTATTTTCTATTTTTCCAAGCCACTGTTGTAAGAAACGTAGTTGTGTGTGTATCTGAACAATAATGTGGCCACTCACCGCCAATCATCACCTATCGCTCCATAGTGAACCGCACGCCATCGGATGCCCATGGCAAAGCATGCCAACCATTACTCCTGCCATCAACAATTATATGCCCTCGCCCATGGCTGATTGTCGCAGGCAACCATCCACCGGATGTGTCACCTGTTGTAGAACTTTGCTGATCGCCTTCCACCGCCATCGGTTGTCTCTACGTCATTAACTATTTATGTGCCAACTTTATGGATTTTGAAATCAAATGGCTGATATTTTTATAGAAAAAATTATATCGAAACGAACAACATTTGATTTTGAAATTCAAAATTCTTAGTTTAGCACCCTAATTTTGTTTGTCAAAAAACACCCCAAAAATCAGACGTAACAATTGAATCAGAAATATGATATATGAGAACTAGCATATAATTTTCGGTCTGAAATAGCTATGAAATACACATCAATCCATCACATTCACGTGATGATAGCCATCAACTGAGGGGATTGTTTGTAATATGCAAGAAAGGAAGGGGGTATTGGAAAACATATACCAAGAACTGCAAAATGCAAGTGGAAACTTTCTTTGGGAATAAATCTCAGAACCTAGGGGCAAAACTTGAAACAAAAGCTCGATTCCGAGCTCCTCCTCATGCTGTACAGCTTTACTATATATAATAGAATAGAATAGAATGGCCTTCTTTAGAGCTTAATAGCTTATATGGATATGAATGTTTAGTTAAACCAATATCAATTTCTAAAGCTGAAATGAGCATGCCATTGTTTAACATGATAAAAAAAAGCTTTAAAATAAATATCATGATAGGGGAAGACAAGGTAATAGCATTTTAGCCGGAATGCTGTGTCCTTGTTCGAACTAGCTTTCATTATATGAAAAAACGGCGTTCTTACTAAAAGCTAAAACAAATGTCACTTCTGCTCTCGATTTGTCCACATTAGCCCGACTACAAATTATTTTGCTTGCAAGTCTTGTCCCCCCCCCCTCCCCCAGTTCTATTGTGTATGTTACTTTCATTATTTTGCTTATAAAATTATAAATTATTTGTGAACATTGTGCTTTGGTATCCTAAGTAGCATGTTTTATCAATATTTACTGTCTGGATGTAGTTCGGGATGGATTTCTCTGACTATTTTCTTGCGTAATAGTTACTCTTTTTGAGCAACGAAAGTTCAACCCTTTCAATTAATATCTTTTATTTGCATAGTCTGACTTGTTTCATCTGGTTGCAGTGAACTTAATGATACCGTTGTTGAAGCACAACTAAGAACAAGACAAGTTCCACCTGTACTTCCTAAAGATAGAACAATCGAACGCTATTTTCAGGCCAAGAATCGATTACTCATATTGGTATATTCCTCTTTAAATTGAAAATTCTTACAATCCATCAGATAAAAATCTCATATTCAAGGTTACATAGTCCCCTTTTGTCTTTTGGGAATTACACCAATGACTTGGAGAGATTTTTCTTATCCTTATTTAGAAATTTGTACCACCTTCTGGTTCCTGATTCTTTTGTGCGCATGCACCACAATCCCTTTTTATACTATCAAATGCAAATTTCATAAGGAGAAGTTACGGTAATGATCACTATACACTGTACAATTGAATAACTTCACGATGCATTCAATTAAAAAAATGACAATTGCATGCATTGATGTTATGAATCATTGCATCAGAAGAGTAGCCAGTAACATGCAAATTAAAAATTGTCACTATTAGTTTAAGGTATGCATGATGGCATTGTATAATGTCTTGATTACAAAAATTATATCAGAGAAACATTCAAACATATGAGGCTGAATAACACTTACCATAGTGAGTAATGTACTTGGCTTGCTTAGGCTTGCATTTATCTCTTAAAAGCAACAAGATTCTTACATAACCTTCATATTTCGTTCTCTGTTTATTGTGTTAAAATTCCAGGGTTTCAATGCGACGCTGACGGAATCTGTAGAATCTTCTGGAAGAAGAGGTGGGGATCAAATCAAAGAGATGGAGCTTAAACTGCACCCTGACCTAAAAGTGCCTCTTACAACTCTCTGCCAAGATAAAAATACAACTGTTATCGTACTTAGCGGAAGTGACAGAAGTGTCTTAGATGATGTACAAGCTCATTAGAATAACTTACCGGTCTTCTGTTATCTTTGTTTAGCTTTTAATAATTGAATCTTTGTGCAGAACTTTGGAGAATTCAATATGTGGTTGGCAGCAGAAAATGGGATGTTTTTGCGCCTCACTGATGGCGAATGGATGACAACAATGCCAGAGCATCTCAACATGGATTGGGTCGACAGTGTAAAGGTGTTTTTATTAGGCTAAATACACTAAACTACCCTTAACTATTACTGTTTTTCAGTAAACTGCCATAATTCTTTTTGTTACTGCAAACTCCCTTAAAGTGACACATTTAACGGTATTTTAGTTGGAAAAAACTCTTAAACCAAAGGTTACGAGAGGTTACTGTAATTAAAAAAGAACAAGGTAATTTAGTGAATAACGACAGTAGTTAAGAGTAGTTCACAAAATTAATTATTCATTTTCTTATTGTTCATCATTTGTTCAACCATCTTTGATGCTATCTGATTACTTTTCCAGCATGTTTTTGAGTATTTCACTGAGAGAACACCTAGATCTCATTTTGAACATCGTGAGACATCACTTGTGTGGAATTACAAATACGCAGGTAAGTCTAGAGTTTCCCCTTCTGTTTGGTATTACAATCGGGATGGTAAAAGTTTCCTTGTTATTGGTAGAAGATATTATTTTATGCCCTTTTCTTAGGAAGTATTTGATTTTGCAGACGTTGAATTTGGAAGGCTTCAAGCAAGGGATATGCTTCAGCATCTATGGACAGGCCCAATTTCTAATGCAGCAGTTGATGTTGTCCAAGGAAGCCGATCGGTTGAGGTTCGTTCTGTTGGAGTGACAAAGGTGAGTGAATGAATATTCCTTCTTTGAAAAGTGAGATTGCCAAACCACATAATGATTGTGCATTCACTCATGATTTACTGAAATCTTCAAGGTTTAGTTACTTTAGTATGTCTTGACCCGTTTTAAGAACATGCGAGCCAATTATAACTATTAAATTTTCCATCAAAGGTCAACACACTAGTGCTTATGAAATAGCTCTTTACAACTAGTCTTGGGGAAAATTATTCATGGATTCTTTCAATCCTGATGATAATCAAAGTTATTATGATGTTTGTGTATGCAAACATTGATAAACAATAGACTGCAAGAATACACCATAAAAAATTGACATAGACTTCCATACTTCATACTTAAACAACAAGATAAAGAAATACCTGTCAGTTGATTTGTCAATAGGAGTTCTGATAAGATGTAGCTGTTGGAAATGTGTTCTTTGTTTGTTGGCTTTATATTGCATCTCAGAGTTGAACCACATCCATGCAAAAAAGTCTGTTTTTTATGCTTTTCTTCGGTTTTCTTTCCTTTTTATTGATGAATTTCGAGAATAGATCCTTTGCACATGAGCTCAAGTTGCATTACAAATAATATAGTGAGTCTTCCCTACCCAGCTACTGACCTACTCGGGGTAGTTTCTCATATTTGGTTGAGCATATGATAGCAGCTAATTGATTGCAGGAAGTGCAATTCGGCCAAGTAAGCCGGGATCATCTGTGGGTGTGAGATACCTATTGATCAGGGCAGTGGTCGAGTGTTCTTGTAGCACTACATATACTCCTTATTATAGAGCAAGGTTAGGACTTGAGGATAGAGTGTTTTAAAGAGCAAGAGCAGGAGCACTGAAAACGAGGTGCAGTGATAAGCATTAGGGAGTTATACAAGCTCTCTCTCACTCATGTATTTTCATCTTGTTAACATAACCTCTTGTTTGGGTTGTGATGTTCATCTTGTGTTATTTGATGGTGGTGATGACATCATCAACTCAACACAACCTTTTACTCTTCAAGTCCCTAAGCAACTCTACAAGTATTTCACTCTGTTATAGACTTTAATTTAAGCCTATATCAAATTTATCTTCTTTTACCTTCTTCATTTTTCCTTGGTCTAGAAGTTGGATGGCTACTCGTTGCATGATTTCAACTTCCATGACCGAAAAGATAGGTAGGTTGACCAATGCACCATTTGCCTATCTTATGGATTTAACATAACTCATGTGCAAAACCTCATATGTATGGCAAAATATTGGAGCAAACTGAACAAGTCATCATCATTGGCTTAAAACGCTAAAATTTATATCTATTTTCTTCTACTGATGTGCAGTTCCCAATAAACGAAAAGTCGATGATATTGTTGACATGAGGATATGGTGACTCACTATTAAAATAATGATAATTTGAAATTGTTTAACTCATATTAGGTTGTAAACTCATCATATGATATAGATGCGAAAATGAGTAGGTCATTACCCATGGTCGTTTTGATATCAAAGAGATTTAATGGAGATCTATGCTTTATGGAATGTCGTGGAATAATTTTTGCTTAGATTTAAGAGGTCCTGGGTTATTACATCTTTATTGATGTCTGTTTTGAAAGTAAAGTCAGGGGGAAAGATCGTTCACATTGATAAAGATATTTTTATTATCAAGCTATAAATTGACATTTAATTACATTTGATAATTTCAGGGGTTTTGAGTAATCCTGGTATTTTTGCTTGCATCAGGGTAGAACACTGAAGCATGAGAATTCCTGATTTTTTAAAAAAAATTTATGTGCAGGGTGCCGCAATTGATCGAATACTGGGTGAAATTGTTCACAGCAAGAGCATGGTGACTCCAATAGACTATGTTTTATGCATTGGACACTTCCTTGGAAAGGTAAAAGTTAGTCTGTTGTCTTTTTTTTTATATTAATATTCATTTTTGCTGATTCTAGGTTCTTAGAAAATGTTATCTGCTTCTTAAGTCTACTTGCGGGAGCTCCCCCGAATAGCCATGAGGCTATCCTTAAAATGAATCTTAGTGATTTTTGTTGGAAGATTTATAATAAGCAAGACATCCATATGTGGCATCCATTTCATTAGATGTAGTTAGCAACAATATTATGGACACTAAAAACAAAAGATTAATAATATTTGATAAAGGTTATACCCCCAATATTAATGTACTACATTAGGGATTGAAATAATAGGGTACTAAACATATGAAAGTAAAGGGAAGGGGGGCATGAATCTATACCACAAACACTATTTTAGCCTTGAAAGATCAGCTGCAGCTTGACTTTTATTTTCCACATATTCATTACTAGACATCATCCTAAATTCTCAATGTTCCTTAGTATTTCGGTTTGAAATGGCTAACCCAACTAGAGATGTCAAAGTCCATTCAAGGAGCACATAATGAGGACTTGATCCTCAAATTGATTTGTTAGTCCTGTAAAAATAATTGTTCTCTTAATTCTAAAAGTTAATGAAGAGAAACAAACATTTAGAATCATCTAAAGTTGATATAAAAATGATTTTATGGATAATAAAAAAAGTCAGGGTATATATTCACAAGCTAACAAGCGAAGACAATCATCGGTCTTTTCTATAAGTAATGTTGTGAACATGTGATTGATAATAACACAATTGATAAATAACCAAAAGGCATGTCCTATGAGCATTCAACATTTTAAAGATAATTTAAATATGATAAAATTATAAATTTAAATATGATAAATTTATAAATTCGAAAAAAGTTCCATGAAATTAGAAAAAAAGTTTAGAATAATATTTATCATAATCAAAAAATTTTAAATTGCGAAATAAACATAATCTTTGAAAAATTAAAAGATCTAAATTAACCTACAATAACAACAAAACCTGCACAACAAGCTCATTCTAATGGAAGAAATATATTAAAAAGGAAAAACACTATTGATAAAAGAATAATATAGTATGGCCTTCATTTTAACATCACTAAATGCCAGAATAACAATATGCAATTGACAGGTTTTGCTAAATTAATGTCTAATATTGAATAGAGTTATATGAAAATTATGCTTATAACTTGTTTTCATATATTAGATATTATCTAGGGTCAAAATTTTGTGCTCTTGCCAAGATTCTTTGCTTAATGTTTATATCGAGTTATAAATAATTACAATAATATAGGATCCAAATTTTTTGAATTAAAAAAATGATTGTTAAGTGTTAAAAGAAAGAAAAATATAAAAATATTAAACATTTAGCAAAAACATTAGCCATTTTTAAGACATAATTGTCACAAATTTTAATTTGAAATTTAAAGAGCTTTTACTCTATGAAACTATAAGGCTATGTTCATAATATGTCACAATAAGTATTAAAATAAAATACTTAACAAAGAACAACGAATTGTACAAAAAAATAAATTACATAATCATTGAAATTTAAGAATAATATAACAAATCATGAAGTAAAACTTTTTTTTTCTTATTTTTAAATCCTTAGTTATAGATAAGAAACAATTTTTGTATTAAGAGCAACATAAAATTTATCCATGAAGCTTATTGAAAAAATACTGAGATGTAATATTTATTTCTTATCTTGATTAATTGAAACTCAAATCTTAAAATTATGGATGTTGAAAGAGTAAGACTTTCCATGTCAGCGTCTGTAAGGAAAAACTCATAATTGGAACAAAATGTTGAAAGAAATATAAATCCATAAAAAAAGAAAAAAGTTTTCATGGTTACATTATCATTCTAAAATCAGCTAGAATAATTTTCTGAGCACTTTACTACGGAAACCCATCTTAATCTATAAAATATTATTAAAATATGAAAGGAAAAGCTTTAAATATGTTTCATTAAATTACTCATCAAAGAACCGATTTGAGCGACACCTAATAATTTTTCATCAAAGAAAGCATTTTAAGAATACCTCTGAAATGGATAAAAAAAGAGAATGTGCTAGAGTTTTATCAATAATTCTATTTTAACAACACTTGTAATTCAAACATTATTAATTCCGTTACTTTTTTTTTATCAAAATCCATAATTAAATATCAATTAACACAGATCTCAAATAAGTAAAGTCTTTGTCAAATCTACTCATCGATTTATTAAGTAAGCAAATTAAACAACACATCAAATGTTTGTAATTTTAATTAAATAAAAAAGGCTAAACTGCATAAAAATACCTCCAACTATCATGATTTTTGCGATAACTATTTTAATATAATTTTATTAGAGATAACTATCTCGAACTATAAACCTCGATTGCAGATATATACCCTGACGTAATTGATCATTTGCAAACATTAACTTTAGTTGCCATGTCGTCATATAAGTACATAATATTCCTATTTTATCCCTGTTGATGCTTTTGAAAACTTTTCTCCTTTATATTTATTCTCTCATTTTTTCTGTTTTTTTATAGATCTAGAGTAAAACTCATGTCCTCATCTTCTTCTTCGAACTACCATCACCATGGAGTAGTTTTACAATTGTGGACTTTTAAAACTTTCTAATCATATGAAATGGGGATGGGTGCTTTTCAATTATGGGTTTTGCAATCTTCTTCCTCTTCTTCAATTCCTAATTACACGAAACCCTTAGCCCCAAACCATATTTCAAATTATAAACAAAAACCCTAATTACTTTGAAAGAATAAATAATCATAACCTTATGGTTAACAGTAAAATAAACTTAGCCCTAATTTTAAAATATCAATTAAGTTACAAAATCAAGATCATGAACCTTTGATTTAGGCAGGGTCGTCAAAATTTTGCAAGAAAAAATATTCAATCCTTCGATTGAGGACAAACGAGTTTTGAATTGAGATAAAATTACTGTATAAAGTTAATAGGTAAGGTAATTGATGGGTATAACGGTCAATATGTAAATAATTTTAATGCTTTAGAGTAGCAATCTGCCAAATGCAAAGATGAGGGAGTTTTCTCTAATTTAATTAGCGTAAGGTATATATCGCAAAAAACATGATAGTTGAAGGCATTTTTATGCAGTTTAGCCAATAAAAAAAAAGAATCTATCCAAAGATTTAGTAATACAAACCTAATAGAGATGCTTAGTTTCTTTTTTCGCTGTAGTGATTAGACATAGAACATGTGGCCTTTTAAATGGAAAATTTAATTTTTCAGCATGTTTTTCCATCAATGCTGTCATAGAGTATTTCACATATCATAATTAGAAGGAAGATGCATCATAATTGAATAGAGAACCCTAGAGTTATTTTTAGATAAAAGGTAAGAGATATTTGAAATAAAAGCAAAGTTGAGAGGAAAAAATAGAAACGAAATAGCTCGACACTAGGCTTCTTTTAAAGCTTTCTTCTATATATAAAATGATGGTCATAATACTACCTAAGCAATACTTTATGTATCATTATCTATAATGTCTTTATCACTATCTAAGTCTTTTCCTATCAAAATGGGATAGTAAGAATGCAAGGTTTTTTGAAAGATTGACAAAAATAAAATTAACTATTCATTTGTCATTTACCTTATTTTATTTAGTATGAAATTCTCAATCAAGGAAGCATCAGTCAAAGGTAACTATCACCATATTTCATTTTTCTCATCAAAATAAGATTAGTTAGAATGCAACGTTTCATAAAAGATTTGAAAATAGCAACCTACTTGCCCGTCTATTTAGCGTCAAATTACCGTTCGATAAGACTTTAATCAAATTGTTATAATCATCACCAGGGTGAGTAAAAACCTTAGTGCCAAATTACTGGTCAACAAGACTTTAATCAAATTGTAATAATCATGATAAAGAGCGACCAAAGACCAATGAATTGGTTTAGTTTTTGTTGATTGTTTGGTTTAGTATGGTTTTCCAAAAATGAAAATTTGACGGTTGAAAATTTTGAATTGATATTGATTGTGTATGTGTAATATTAAGTAATATATAGTTATATCGGATAAGAAGAAAAATAATAAAAGTACTAAATAAGTATATAGGATTATATTACACTACGTGAATAATGGAGGGCAAATGCTAATTCTTGTTTTTTATGATTGACACTGCTTATCTTAATGTTCATCATATATAACATAGATAAACCAAAATTCATATGATTTTAATACCTTTTACCCATTGATTTAGTGGAGGAAAATGGTCAAATATTGGAAAACCGTTAATTTTGCAATCAATATATCAATGGGTAAAAAGTATTAAAATCATATAAAATTGTGTAAATATATTTTAGCTGATGAAGATTAAGAAACACATCCAACTATCAAAATAAAGGTGTAAAATTGAACTTTTTTTAATCGGGCCGATCCCGTCTATGGCCTTTGTTCTCCATTATACTTTTATGTTTTCTTATAATTATAATATTTTAAAACCGAAAAGAGATATCCGACCAATTTTGTTTGGTTTGGTTTCTTACAAGTGAGTGAATTCGGTTCGATTTGCGAAATTCTTCCTAAAATCAAATCAAACTGACCATTGCTTACCCTGATTATCACATCATCATCATGTAAGACATCCCATCAAAATTGATTTATTAAAGCAAGGCTCCACGAAATTATTTGACATGGTTTTACGAGTTGTCTACTTTCCATCAACGCTCTCATATTTAATGCCAGATTCTTATAGGAAACAAACCTTTGGTCGAAGTGTTATCATCATAGTGATCCCCCCCCCCCCGCCCCCCCCCCCCTCCCTCGCTAAATGGGATTGATTATGAAGCAAGGCTAGATTTAAAATGCATTACAACCATCTGCCTACAATTAATCCTCTCTTATATAGAGCCAGGTTGTGGATCCAGGAAATCTTCCTTTTTCTCCAGAAAAGTGGATAGAGTCAATCCTACTCTATCCAAATAAAATATTTCATTGAAGGATATGTATGCGGAGTGTTAAAAAATAGAAACTGCAAGTTAAGAGTTATACAATAAGCATCCTCTAAAGAGAAAATTCAACCATCAAATAAAATATTTCATTAATATTTTCTTTACAAACAAACTTCCTTCAAAAAATTTTAGGTGCCAAATTGGGTGATCAAGTAAACTTTATTTAATAATGATAACCATTATTATACACGACTATTGAGGCAGAAATTCAATGGTCATTAAATCATGAATATTGACTCGAATTTTATTTCAGGATGAGGACATATACACATTCTTCGAGCCAGAGCTTCCCTCCGAACCTGTAAGTTCCACAAGATCAAAGATGGCTGATACAGTCAAGGTCCCTGCAGATAAACAGCTCATGGGAAAGCTAAAAAACAACAACAATTCAAAGGCATCTCACGGCAAAAACCACAAATCTGCTCAATTTGGGTCCTCGGACAAAAAATCATCCTTCAACAATAACCACCATCACAACCACCCAAGCTCATGGAGGGCCCCTCAAGAGACCGTATCGTGGCACGAGGGCTCCTCGGTTCTCGATCTTAAAGGGGAGAATTACTTTTCTTGTGCCGTCGGTAGGAAACGCTCGAACGCGAGGTATCTTCTTAATTCATCGGACGATGTGGTTGTCCTCTTAAAGGAATTGGCTTAGGCTTGTGGTAGGTGTTCTAGTGTTCTCTCCAATGGTGCTTAAATGCATAAGAGGATGCGATAGTAGTAGGCTATATAATGACAAGTGTTGTATTAATGCAGTATCTCCGACTATTAAACAGGTCATTGCCATGCTAATCGTTAAGCTTATAGTTCAAAAAAAAAAAATTGTGCACACGATATTCAATTATGTGTTTTATGATAAAGTATAGAGTTTGATGTTGTATTAGTTGGTTCCCTCGAGATATCTACTTACAACGAAATGCATATTGATTTTGCGAATGTTCAGTGTGTTCCTTTAAATTTCAGCTCTTGTTTGATATTGAGGCACTGAAGATTTGATAAATTTCAGCATTGTATGAAAGGCAATTCTGAGAAAGAAACTAACAATAGTGAAGGTCCACGCTAGTGTTTGAATCAAGGTTTGAGAACTCGGTATCGGTTTTGATTTCAGTTCCTCAATGTTTGGTTAGTATCGTTGGGTTTTGGTTGGTTGGTTTCAGTCCAAGTTTTGGTTTTCAAATCCTATCGATAGGGTCCTAGCCTATCTTTGTATATATATATATTCTTCTTATATAAATATATATCGATAGGCTTATATTTAGAAGAAAAGAAAAGGGGAACCAAGTGCCAACTTTCAAAGTGGATCATGGTTTCATCAAGCACGGTGTTAGGACCTGCTCCTAACAAATCCTTTATCTTTTTTATGGGCATGACTATAAAATTCAAGAAAAATAAGAAAGAAATTATGTGAGAAATGGGGAATTTTAAGGAAAGGAGAGAATTGAAGAGAATAATAATAATAATAATTTCTTGAGGTAAAAGAAGACAATGGTCGCTTTAGGGTGCAGCGCCAAGCCTTTACAATCAAATCAAACAAACAATCAATAATCCCACTCTCTTCCTTCTCTTCCTTTTATTTTAACAGCCATACAGAATCCTGCCAGCATGAACTGAGGGCTGTTAAACTTCAGCTTTGGCGCTCTTTTCTTCAGTTGATATGGAAGGCGGAGACGACATTACTTAAAACAGCTACAAAGGCTCAGATTTAAGCTGACTTTCTATTTGAATTTCCCTCGCTCTCGCCATCCATCCTCGTAGCTTACTTAATCTTAGCTCATATAGCATGAAGATTTGGGTTCTTGACGCGCACAAGTATTGTCTTTCATGCCCTATAAATCTATAAGAATTCGGTTTATTGCTTGTCTGTGGCGGGAGACCTTTCTTTCTCCTGTGTTTTGAGAAAAAGAAAAACTGCGATTAAATTCTAATACATGAACTGCTGTTTGGTTCTGAAAATAGCATGCAAACCTGAATGCGGAATATTTTCACAAACAATGCGAAAATTTGTATAATGTATGCTTACCAACACGCGAGGAGTTAAACATATAGGGGCAAGTGTGGGCAATCTAATGTCTCCGAGATGTACTACGTGTATGTATGGTATTAAAATCCTTAGAAAAATAACTTTGCTCCGATTTTTTCTTTAATAGAAGAAAGAACAATGTGAGTTTCTGTTTTGAGGAAAAAGTGATATATAGAGTCTGCAACTGCCATTCTATATTTGATTTATATTTAGAGACTGCCCCACTTTACATGGAAAAGTTAGCCATTTCCATTCTTTAAAAACCAATCCAAATCCCTAATTATTATGCACTTCCTATGTTAGATTATTTTGATTCAAATTATATGTATCACAATGTTTAACTAGATTTCAATTTAGAGAACTATTAAAAATATTTTTCCATGAATTATTATTTCAACAAGTTTAGATGCGCCTTTGTTTTTTTTTTTTTAATTTAATTTATTTATCCATTACATATACTATCCGCTCAATCACACTATCAAAACTCCTGGCTCTGTCTCTACCGGTCGGATTTCATTCTTAATACGAACAAGCTCTTCTGATATCCATCTCTCTTTCTATGCAAACATATTTGCAATTCAGATATCTATTTAGTACGCTATCCGATATCCTTATGTCAGAAAAGAAAAATACATTTGCTCATAATGATAGAGATTTCTTTTCCCTCTTTAAAATATTTTTTTTCTTGAAATATTTACACGGGGGCATTGCTAAAAGATGAAAAATAGCTACGGAAAGTTCTTCGGCCATGTGCCCAAAGAAACAGGGAGAGATAGGATCATGATTCATGAGTCCATGAGTCCCACGAAGCTGCTTGAAACTTTCTATCTTCTATCCTCTCTTGCTTGGTGCAATATCTGGTATACTGAATAATTTCTCGTGCACTTCATGTGTGCGTCTATCCTGTTAGGATGTTTGGTCATAGGTCAGAGATTGCAATACTAGTGCTAGTCTCTATCTAAGTTGTGTGGCAGAGATGAAGCCAATTGTAGAAAATATGGCTGCATATATCTCCATTGGCCCATCTATTTCGTGGCCTTTCAATTGTTTCTATTCTTCCAATTCCAAATCTAAGGGAAAAAAGCCCTAGTACGTTTATAGTGAAAATGTGAAGTCACTTCTTTCATCCTATGATTCAAGTTTATTTTTTGAACACAAAATTAATTTAAAATTTCATCCTATGATTGATGTTATGTCTTGGAATTTGTGATCTTGGCATGCTTATGGTTGAATTTGTTATGTAGAGATAATTTAGTTTAATTTTTCTTAATAACAGGTCTCATTTGGCAACTTGGTTTCCGAAATTCCATTTCCGTTTAACTTAAGACAAAACCACGGCTTCCATATATGCAAACTGCGGTTTCGTATAATTAGAGTATGTTTGGAATTGTTGGCAACATTCAGGGTAAAGGATTCACATTTGATATTTTAGATAGTAAAATGCCATTGGTGTAATATATTTACAATAAAGATTTGCCAAAAGATAGAATATTCCTAAATGTAGGAATTATTTTTTATTTCAATCTTAGTCGTCCCTGGTGTAATATTTGAAGAATTTTTTGAATTTATCTTTTTGGTGGAGTTGGTCCATTGGAACAAAGAGTTAGTACTGAAACATACCAGGACAATATATTAGTTAGTGTTAGTCAATTAAAACTTGAACTTAAAGTTCTAAATTTAGTGTTAGTCATGAATAGTATTGGAACTGGAACTGGAACTAAAATGATAAATGGTTCATTTAGAACTTTTTTATATATAAAATTAGTGTTCCACTTAAAAATTATCCAACCTATTTGAATGGAATAAAAATTAAAAATTAGAACTATAAACCCTAGTCTCTCATCCCCCGCAACCACCATTTTCTCTATGCAAGTCTTCAGATCTCTTTTATCGATCAAATCTAACTGATTCAACACAAAAGTTTCTTGACCTCCTTTAAATCTCATTAATTAAAAGATACCTAAAATTACTCAAAAAATAAAACAAAAATTAATCAGAGAATACAAAAAATATTAAAAAATATTTAAACATGTATGTATATATGCCCTAATTTGATCAAACTAAAAGAAAGACATGTTAAATTATGTTTAATCGATATACAAAAATCTCATTTTCTATAATTAAAAAAGTAAAATAGTTTTTGATCTTGCAAACAATTAGAAACAATTAAATATTTTCATAGATCTTTAAACATATCATTACAATTATTATCTTTATTTGATATAAATTAATAATGATTTTTTCGTATATATGAGCATAGCTCGGTTGGTCATAGCGATATATTAGTTATACTAGTTACCGATAATTCATTGACATCGAATTTTTAAAGAATAAACTAGTATCTCATGTTCTAGTTTAGTTTGGCTTGCACCAATAAAAAATAATATTCTAATATAGTTTCAATTTTTAGTTCTAGTTTAGTTCTAGAATCCTATAAAAGAAAGTCCAAGTCCTAGTTCTGTAAAAATTCTACAAAAAATTTCTGGTTTGAAAAGTTTAATTTTTATTTAAAATTCCTGATTCACCAGCAGGCCCTTTGTTAAGAAAATAATAAGTTAAAGGCTGTTATAACTAAACAATACTTGTGTGTCCACAAATACGTGGGTAAATTCGTGGGTCCCAAATTAACGCTATCGATCGGAGCAAATTCATGGGTCCCTGGATGTGTGTTGTGTGTTTGTGTGTGATGTGTGAGTGGGTGTGCTTGTATGTGCCGTGTGCATAGTTTAGCGCTTACATGCAAATGTCAAAAAAAAAAAAAAATAACACAACAAAAACTATACAATACTTTAACATGCATTTAAATATGACCATGATATACAAATCAAATGTAAAGGAGATCAAAGATTCTCGAAAACAAATCAAACAAAATCTCCATATTCAAAATTTAGGTAGATTTCACTAAACTATACCAAGAGCTTTAGTGTTTTTCAGTAAACTACCATTAACTTGCTTTATTATCCATAATTACCTTGAAATTTTTAACTCTACTTAACTCCTTGACGGTATTAATACTATTTTGTAAATTATCGATGATGCTCTTGCATAACAAAGCAATCCTAAAACCTATTTTCATAGTAAAATTCAAAAATGAATTCTCAAGAAAGTATTAAAACCATGCCAAAACAATAACCTTGTTGCTAAACAAGGCCTTAAAGTAGGTTTTATAACTGTTTTCGATTTATATTTAATATATTTTCCAAATAGGTTTTTGTTAAGCCTATCTATTTCCTCTAAAAAGTTAACTAAAGAAGTTTAAACCCATACCAAAATAAAACAAATTCTGATCCGATTGAATTTGCTTTTACTATTGTACAACCAAATTTGAGGAAAAATTCTTCGTGTACCGACCACATTTGTTAGGAGATGAAAGGATAAACAGATAAAAATATGAACCCTACCAAGCTAATCGAAGGGCTGCAATATATATTCCGGCACACAGGATTATTTCATATTTTTTTTAATTTGATACCTTATGTTTTCAGTTCTATCTATTTCTTTAATATTTTTCTAATTTTTTCTAATATTTTTGTTTTAGTGAGGAAGAGGCCAGAGATTCTATCTTATATAGCTACAAGAACAGCATCAATGGTTTTGCTGCATTCCTATCTGAAGATGAAGCTTCCAAATTATCCGGTAGCGGAAAAAAGTTCTTTTTTCTTATTTTATTTCTTTTCACATTCAATATGTAAATTTTGGTTATTTTCTTAAGAGATGGAAGGAGTTGTTTCTACATTTCTGAGCCAAGGGAGGTCATCTTTACACACAACAAGGTCTTGGGAGTTTATTGGAGACGTCGAAGGACTAATCGATTCGCAAAAGGATTGGATGCCAAAGAGAGCAAGATATGGGAAAAATATCATCGTGGGAATGTTGGATTCTGGTAAGTAGTTAAAAATTCTTATGTCAATGCGGTCGACACAGCAAATTGAAGGTTGAGCCTTTCCATTTAGTCCTCAAGGGATCCAGCCCTTCTATTTTACTTATACGAGTAGATGGCATATTTAAATTTGAATTTGATTTTTTATTCAAATATTGAGTAGTACTATTTTTAGATGAAATTAGAAGTTTTGCACAAAGGCATGGGGCCCATTCCCAAACATTGGAAAGGGATTTGTGAAGAGGGAGATTCTCTCAACTCCTCTTGCTGCAATAGGTGAGTTAAACTACTTGATTTGTGTCTCTAATCCAAATTAGTGGTCAATGCATGTCATTATAAGCTAGTAATTAGTAGGCAATGCATGTCACTATAAAGCTAGTAGCTATCATTAATTGTTGAGAAAATAACAAGCACTAACAAGAAGCTTGTAGCATTACCTCATCATTTTGGCCATATGGATTCTTCCACACCATTCATTTCTTACAATTTCCAATTATATTTTCTTTTCTCAAATGTTAACAAATATTGCTTTAAAATATTTCAAATTTTCCTATTTGAAGTTTGAAATATTGTGTTGATAAATAATGTGGGTGAAAATTAATCTGCATGGAGAGTTAGTGAAACTTGTAGCATTCACAGTGCTAAATTTGAATTTTGAATTCATGATCCTAATTATGATATGCTTTAATTGTCCCAATGTTTTAGAAAACAGCCATCTAAGCTGCGGAGCTCCGCCACTCTGCTTTTTACGCTAAAACAGGGAGATATTCCCACCCATATTAATTGGGTATCTATATTTTATTTCTGATTGGTTATTTATTTCCGATTGGTTGGGATGAATTTCGAAGGTCATGGGTATGACTATAGTACTTTTATTATATCACATCCTTTTTTATTGATGTTTCCGGCCTTCTAAACTCTTTTAATGAGCTAATATTTATCTCATTTAGTGTGATAGAAACATAAATAATTAAATTCTTTTCATGTTTTATTTTAATTTCCGGTGACACATCAAACTAGGATTTTAGGGACTTCAGCTTTAACTTTGAGCCTGACACGTCGGCTTCTATTTAGAGTCATCGATTCTAGGACTTTGAGCAACTAGGGTTTTAGACGTGGAGACTTTGACTCAGAGAAGCAGTGGTTTTCGAATTCGTGACTCCAAATACAAGCTCGGAGAAAATTCGATTTTGTCTTTCACTTTAATTTAAAATTAGGGTTTTTTTAGGAGCTCCGGCTTCAAGCTTAGAGCGGCTTTGGATTCGAGTTTTTGATTTTGATTTCGATTGGTATCGATTTTAATTTTCGAGAGGCTCGGGTATTTAAAAATTAGTTGAATGAAATCAATGTTTACCAACTAACCTCAATGAAAAACAAAATAAACCAAATTAAATATGACATCGTTTATTACTTAGCCGTCGCAGTGGCCGCTTAGGCACTAGTGGCCCGGCATTCGGGCATTCCGTTTTTTCCCTTTTTTTTCTGCTTTTAAAACATTGTTTGCCTTTTTTATTGAATTGAAATAACATTCTGAACACTATATATTCCCAAACACTTGGTCTCAGATGAAATGAAAAGGGGTAGGTTAATCTCAAAAAAGAGAGGTTGATACTTCAACATGCATCTGACCCATGCAAAGGACAAAAAGGTAGCTAGTGAAGTCCAAGTTGATGACGGCTCATAAATATCAAAAAGCTTGTCATATCTTGGCCTACATCTATAAAATGAATGGTATATTCAAGGTGTCTAACGGGCCGGGCTTGCCCGGCCTAAGTGCCACGTGGAGGGCTCGGGTCGGCCCGGCCTGACAATGGTCTGAGCCCGGTCCGACCAAATTCAAATTCAAATTCAAATTTGGCCTTGTGGGGGTTGGGGTGGGGGACAGTCAAATACTAGGTGGTTTTTTCATCCCTGATCTTTAGACTATAAAATGGAGTATGAGTTATATTTGTGTTACTATACATTTCATTTAAAATGATTGGTTTTTACATAAAAGAATTATTGGTATTTCAAAAATGGAGCATCCACATAGTGAAAATAATATAAGTAATTTTATTTTGACTACTGTACGTGAATATAAAATTCAAAATAAAATATTTTCTGTTAGTTTTGATAATGCTACTAATAATAATTCTACTATAGCAATTTTAAAAAAAAATTTAATTTCTGTTTTGAATGGAGAATTATTTCATTAAAGTGCATACCATGTTTTAAATTTAATTGTTCCTGATGGCCTTACTATAATTGATCATCATTTAGCGAAACTTAAAAATATTTATTGAAATTTCTGGATCCCGAAAACAAATTTTTAAGCAAACTTATACCCAGTTAAATTTAAAATTTAGATCTTTCAAATTCGACATTCCAACTAGGTAGAATTCTACTTATGAGATGTTGAAATGTGTTTTAAAATATCGGGAGCCCATTACTTTATTTTATGAGGAACAAATGCTCAATAATCATTTAGAGAATTATGATTGGTTTGTTTGTGAATATATTTTGAAATGTTTAGAAATATTTTACAATGCAACTAAATGTTTATCTGATGTTTATTAACCTACTACATGTTTAGCAGTTGAACAGTTATTTTATTTTAGTAAAATTATTAATGAGCATGTAATTGATTTTGAAAGTGCATTTACTGGAATATTACATAGCATGCTTACGAAATTGAATAAATATTGGCGAAAAGTTCTGACATTGTTTTGTTTAACTTCTGTTTTTGATCCTAGATTTAAAAATGATAATTTTTTTTTAATTAGATGGATACCATGAATACTTAGCTACTGATATAGGAGATTATAAAAATATTTTAAATTCTTATTTGCATGAATTGTATGCCATATATGATGTATAATACGGTCAAAACATAACTTGTTCTTTATCTTTCTCTTCACATCAAACTTCCAAAAAATGAATATTTCAGTTTTTGCAGCAGAAAAAACAAAGAACAATCGTTTCTACTTCTTATACTTATAATGAGCTTACAATGTATTTGCAAACCGATTTCAGTAATTTTCTCACTGTGGATCATATAGATTATCTTGATATTTTGGATTGGTGGAAAACACATGGACACATGTATCCTGTGCTTTCTTTCATAACTCGTGATTTACTAACAACTCCGGTGTCCACAGTATATTCGGAGTCTGCTTTTAGTGCAGGTAACAGGATTCTGAGCAATAAGAAAGCAATGCTGTCGGATGAGCGATTGTTTCGATACAGAAGCTAGACAACAACACTTTATGAGTATTGAAGACTCCGACACCGATGAAGTGTAAAGACCGATAGAAGCTAATCAGTTAGTTTTATTTTATTGAAATATATTTTAATTTTTTTTGGCAATTGTATGAGAGGTAAGGTTTGCCAACTTATATCCCCCTCAAAATATTTTTTAATTAATAAAATATCTAAATCTGCTCCGGAACCTATACAAAGTTCAAGTTCGGCTTAATTTTTTTTAAAAATAAAAATTTACTTTAAATATTTTTTTATAAAAAATTCAAATTATTTTAAAATTTTCATTTTTTGATCGGCCCGTTTTCCCGGCCCGGCGAGACGCCACCATTCATAGAGAGATGGGTCACGTTTACTTTGAACTCTTCTGTGCATGGCTGTCCCATACTGATACAGATTTTAATTAGGAGTTAACCAAACCAACAAATTTTGTGCCGGCCATGGATTTTTAATTTTCTTGGCTTTTTCTTGCCATCTGAAAAGGGATTTGTCTGCTTGGGCTCTCGTGAACTCTTGTGAGTCCATAGATGGCCTTGTAATTAATGGCAGAGGAAGTGAGTTTTTTTGCCGGACAGAGTTAGCTTTCCTATGTCCTTTCTCTGAATAAGGACCTAAAGATTTGTGACTTGAGGGTCATTTATGTTGAATATAAACTTTATATTTTAATAATTATGGTACTATGGAGTCATGACCTGTTCAATTAAAGTTTCTTAGTGTTAATTAGTGTTACGGATGATCGAGATAAACGCGGAAATAAAGAACAAACAAATCGCAGAAAATAGAAAAAAATCAACACAAAAGACAGAGAGATTTTACATGGAAAACCCAAACAGGAAAAACCACGGACATGGCCGAGATCATTTTCATTAATTCAGATGAGAGAGTTTACTTGGAGAATACAGAATAAACTCTCGCCTGTGGATATCGAGAGTATCCAAAATCCCCGTGTCTTTTAGGCCTGACGGATTTGCTCTCTTGATTTGTGTTCTTGATCCCAATAGCCACCTGCGGATTTGCTTGGGCCCGCCGGACACCCTTGATACAGAAGATTGTGTTTTGGTTCGGTAACTTTCCTTGTAAGCGTCCGTACTTCAAGAAGGCTCCTAATTTCGTTGGTTGTTGCTTCGATAGGGTTTTCTAGTGCTCGTGGCACAACGAAAGCGTGAATGACGAACAAAAATTTCAAGCTAATATGAAGGAACCCCGAACCTAGAATCGATCAAAACATCTAAAGTAGCAAGCCAAACATGCGAAGATACAGAATACTACTTTCGACGCGTGTCCACCCAATTGTGGAAGGCCCCTCCAAGCTCCGTATTTGATGTCTGGATCGAGTTTGAGTGGCGACCGATGTAATACCCAGTCCTTTTGAATACCAATATCCGTATTTTTGTCATTCTCAAAATTTATTTATTTTATAATTATTATTTGTATTATTCTAAAAACCCAAATCATAATCTAATCTCATATCTTTTAATTTTCCCTAATCCAAACCCTCATTCCCTTCCTCTTTTATTATCTCCTTTCTTTTTCACTTTTAGCCCAGCCGTTACTTTCCCTAAGCCCAGAGCCAGCTCACTCCTCTAATCCTTTTCTCATTCACTTAAAATCCCAAGTCCGGTCCCTTTCTTTTCTCTACTATCTTATCCCTTGGCCCGAGCCCATTTTCCCTCCCCAGCCCATTAAAATAACAATTATCCCATCTCATTTCTTTTAAATCCCTTCAAATCCAAACCCAAATCCTGTATAAATTCCTATTAAACTGTTGCGCCCCGCTTCCCAGAGTACGCAAGATTGGGCACGTGACATAGCCAACCATGCTACCTGTGGGTAGGAAAAATCCATCCACAGTCACATTACGGTTGTAGAGATATCAAGAACAAAATAATAAGCTAATCTAATACATGTCCAAATCCATAATAACAAGAATCAATAAACAATAAGTGCGGAAGCTAATGATCCAATACAATGAATAAACAGTATGTCCCATAATGCGGGCTCACATCTGGAAATGAAATGAAATAAATAAACTAAACTCTAAGGAACTCACAGTTCAGCCTGCTGGCTGAAGTACTCCTGCTCGGTCGTCGACAGTGGTAAAGAATCTGGGCCATGCAAAACCCAGACGTCAGCGCGTCATGACATCAAGTATATAATATAAACATGGTAATAAGCAATGCAAATATGAACATGAATAAAGCAGTACCAAGAAATAACAGAGCAGGGTAATGTGCAGTGGGTAACTAAACTGTTCTAACAGGTTTTCTATTCTAAAGTCTTTGAAACCAATTGATGAATCGTCGATGTAACCCAATAGTATCCCGTACATACCCGGGACCACGGCCACAATATTCTCGGCGGCAGCCGAGACATGCCGTAAGGCACAGAATAGGAAAGTATTAGTATCCCGTACATACCCGGGACCACGGCCACAATATTCTCGGCGGCAGCCGAGACATGCCGTAAGGCACAGAATAGGAAAGTGTACACTCGGTATTACCCCGTACATACCCGGGATCACGGCCACAATATTCTCGGCTGAAACCGAGACATGCCGTTAGGCACAGAAAGGAATGTGTACACTCGAACGGTAGTGAACTGTCGAGTTACAAGTCAGGTTCATCTTTGATTTCCCCATACCCCCAAGCTATGTATGTCAGGTCAGGTATTCAGTAGTCAAGGACTAATGCCAACACAAAGTCAAGTAAAAGTAGGTCTGTCTGGATCGACAGCAGGAATGGTTAGGTTGTCGGCATTAGGCATGAAATCATGAAACAGGTCATGTCATGGTACAGCAGGATGAGTCGGTAGGTATGTATATGTCAGGTGTAGCAGGGTCAGGTCAATATGTCGTGCAATCGGGTAAGTGCTCACAACAGGTAAACAATCAATAATGAACAGCAGCAGGAAACAGTAATTAACCACAATATTCCATATAACCACAGTGATGTTTGTATTCTCTTATTAACAGGTTCAATCATCTTAGGGTGCAATCGCCACAAGGTGAAGCGATATCCACAATTATAAATTAAGGAAACTACATGAAATTATACTAAATGTAATAATTGTCTCATGAATGATTTAACAGTTTAAGCGGATATGATTCAGTCGTTTTATTTAGTTGAAATGTGGGTTGATGTGGGTTAATTAATTACGATGGAACTGTTGTAACGATTCCATTATAAAGATAATGCAATAATATGATATCAATTGCCATCATTAAGTTGTGGTATTAAAATAGTGTGAATTCAATTGCGTGGCAAGACTAGATCTCGCACGCTAGCATGTTCAAGCAAGTATTCAGATACTTGCCTCGACGGTCTGCAAACTGGAACACGGATGCGATGTCGGCAGAAAGCACGATATGACAGCACGGGCCACGGATCAGGTCCCAACAGAGAACAACGGGATCACACGGACCAGGGGGCTTCGCTGGAGCGTCGGGGTTCGCCAAGACGGCACGGTCGGATTCCGGCAAAACGCGACAACAAGTTAGAAACAGACAAAAGATTCAATGTGATCAGCGGGGGGTTTATACTGCACAAAGGAAAGATAGGGATGCTCACCGAGAGATACCAGGGACGGCCACGACGGGCTCGACGGCGATGGGACGCCGGCGAGGCAACGGCGGCTGCAAGGGCTGAAGGCCTCGGGTGTGCGGGAGAGGGTGCTGTGGCGAGCTGGAGGAAAGGTTGGTCGGCTCTGGTGGTCGAGGGGGAGAAGTAGGTGGCCCTGGTGACGACGGCGAGGTCGCCGGCGCGTTCTCCGGTGAACAGCGGGGTAGGCGATGGGTGAAGGCTCGGGTTGGTGGTCCGGCGAGGAGAGGAAGGGAGGTGATGACGAGGTCGCGACGAGGAGGAGGGGAGAAGGATCTTGGTGTCGGCGGCGGTGAGGGACGGCGGCGACGGCGCACCCTGCGCGCTGGTGTGGCGTCGGGGTTGTGCTACAAGCCCGGGAAGATGGAGGAGAGGAGGAAGGAAGGGTAGGGGGTGAGGCTAGGTTGAGGGTGCTAACGGCGACGGCGAGGTCGCGGTGGTGATGGTGGGCTGCGCGAGTACGAGGGCTAGGGTTAGGGTTTGTTGGGTTTCTCGCGATGAAGAGGAGTTGGGGAGAGGCGGCTGTTGCATGGTTTATATATATAGAGGAAGAGAGAGAGAGGGATTGGAGAGAGAAAGGGAGAGATTGAGGGAAGAGAGAGAGATGAGGAAAAGGAGGCGGGGCCCACGAGCTCAAATAGGAGCTCGTGATTGGCTGTAGATTAGGCAGAGGAAAATATTTGAGATGATTTGAGGGAATTAAACTGTTAAGGAATATATATTCGTATATTATTATAGTTTTAGATATTAAATTGAAACGGGCCCTTTTTGGCGCGAAATGAAACATTTCCAAATCGCGTCCGGGTTGCGCCCAAATGTTCCAAATTCAAATTATAGGATTTTAAGCGGGTTCCAAATTTTGAAAATAGGTGTTTAGTGATTAAAATGCATGCCCCCAAGTCGGACACTTGCACGCGCGCGTAGCCGCCCAAACTTGCCCGTTTAGCCAAACGGAACGGAATCTCGACACGCGGACGCTACCACGCGACTAGTGGCGACGAGTAGGCCAACATGGACATTTTAAATTTCATTTTAGGAGTTAAAATTTGTTATGTGCCAAAATGACTTAACCGGTTAAAATTTAGCAATAAACACCAGAAAACAGAATAATTGAAAAGAGCCATAACTAACCCTCAACTAGTAATATAAATAGTATTATTGGGCTCGGGTGTTACATCATACCCAACTACAAAAAGAATTTCGTTCTCGAAATTCCAAGAATACAAGATAGCTAACTACTGGAAAAGGTGAGGGAATTTCTGCCGGATCTCGTCTTCTCGCTCCCACGTAGATTCTCCATGCGATCGGTTACCCCAAGAAACTAGCACAAGAGGGATAACCTTGTTCTTAAGAACCTTTTCTCTTCGATCCTTGATTTCAACTGGTCGCTCCTCAAAAGTCAGGTCCTCTCGTACAGTCAACTCCGAATGATCCAAGACATGAGTCTCATCGCGAACATACCTCCGTAGTTGAGACACATGAAACACGTCGTGAACTCCTGCTAATGACGGTGGTAACACCAACCTGTACGATACCCCTCCAACACGCTCCAATATCTCGAAGGGTCCAACGAATCGGGGGCTAAGCTTTCCCCGACTTTCAAAGCGAATCACTCCTCTAGTCGGTGATATCTTCAGGAATACCAAATCACCCACAGCGAACTCTAGAGGTCTTCTTGACGTGTCGGCCCAACTTTTCTGTCTGTCTTGAGCTGCCTTCATAAGCTTCCTGATTGTATTCACCTTCTCGACTGTCTGTACCACCAAATCTGGTCCTAGTAACCTTCGTTCACCAACATCATCCCAACAAACAGGTGAACGGCACTTACGACCATACAGTGCTTCAAACGGGGCCATCTGAATAGTTGCTTGGAAGCTATTGTTGTACGAAAACTCCACCAGGTGTAGATGATCTTCCCAAGAACCTTTGAAGTCCAACATGCAGGCCCTCAACATATCTTCAAGGGTCTGGATCGTTCTCTCCGATTGTCCATCAGTCTGAGGATGATAAGCTGTGTTAAACTTCAATCGGGTCCCCAAACTTTCTTGTAAGCTTCTCCAAAAGTGCGACAAGAATCGAGTGTCCCGATCGGACACGATGCTTACCGGCACTCCATGCAGTCTGACAATCTCCTGCATGTATCGCTCTGCCAAAGTCTCTGTCGATTGACCAACCCGAAAAGGAATAAAGTGAGCTGCCTTGGTCAACCGATCGACAATCACCCATACTGCATTGTTGCCCTTTGGACTCCGCGGTAAAGCTGTCACGAAATCCATGGTTATATGTTCCCACTTCCACTGAGGAATCGGAAGTGGTTGCAACAAACCAGCAACCCTTTGGTGTTCGGCCTTGACTTGCTGACACACCAAGCACTTAGCCACGAAGCGAGCAATTTCCCGTTTCATACCTTCCCACCAGAAGTGCTGTCGAACATCTCGGTACATCTTTGTCCCTCCTGGATGTACAGAGTAAGCTGAACTGTGTGCCTCCTTCATAAGCTCTTCACGCACATCTCCTTTCGGCACACACACACGGCTACCATATCTCAACGAACCGTCTTCATGGATCAGTAAGTCGGTTCGCAGTCCGGCTTCAACCTGCTCTCGAAACCTTTGCAGTCTAGGATCCTGCGATTGTGTCGCCTTAATCTTCTCAACTAAGGACGATTGTACTTGCAACTGCATCAACTGTCCTGTAGCATGTGGTAGCACAACCTCCAAGTCAAATCTCCGAAAATCCTCAATGATCTCTCTCTGTGCAGTCAATATCTGAATTGCTGGTAGCCGGCTCAGCGCATCCGGCACGACGTTGATCTTTCCCGGATGGTACTTAAGATCGAGGTCATAGTCGGCCATCAGCTCCAACCATCTGCGTTGCCTCATGTTCAACTCCTTCTGAGTGAACACATACTTTAAACTCTTGTGATCTGTAAAGACTTCAACTCTCTCGCCCAAAAGGTAGTGTCTCCAAATCTTCAGGGCGAAGATCACGGCTGCAAGCTCCAAGTCGTGAGTCGGATAGTTCTTCTCATGAGTCTTCAGCTGTCTCGATGCGTAAGCGACGACTTTCCCGTTCTGCATTAAAACACATCCCAATCCTTTTCCAGATGCGTCGCTGTGAATCACCAGTCCTCCTGAATTATCCGGTACGGTCAGGATCGGGGCGGTTATCAACTTCTGCTTCAACGTCTCGAAGGCCAATGCACATCCATCCGTCCAAACAAACGGTACCTCCTTACGCGTGAGCTTGGTTAACGGCTCAGCTACGCGAGCGAAGTTCTCCACAAACCTTCTGTAGTAACCGGCGAGTCCAAGAAAACTTCTTATCTCTGCAACATTCTTTGGAATAGGCCAATCTCAAACTGCTGTAATCTTCTCGGGATCAACGGCGATTCCATTGCCCGACACAACATGCCCCAGAAACTTCACTTCTTCCAGCCAGAATTCGCACTTACTCATCTTCGCGAATAATTTCTCTTATCTTAGCGTTTGCAGTGCGATCCTTAAGTGCTCAGCATGCTCCTCCGGACTCTTCGAGTACACCAGAATATCGTCAATGAACACCACAATAAACTGGTCCAAGAACGGTGAAAAGATCCTGTTCATCAAATCCATAAATATTGCCGGCGCATTAGTCACTCCGAAGGGCATCACTAAATACTCGAAATGCCCGTACCGAGTCCGAAACGCCGTCTTGCAAATGTTTTCTGCCTTCACTCGGACCTGATGATATCCTGATCGCAAGTCCAGTTTCGAGAATACCCTCGCGCCACTAAGCTGCTCAAAAAGTTCTCCAATGCGAGGGATCGGGTACTTGTTCTTAATAGTCACCCGGTTCAATTCTCGATAATCAATGCACATCCTTCTCGTGCCATCCTTCTTCTTTACTAAAAGGACTGGAGCTCCCCAAGGTGAGTTGCTGTTTCGAATCCATCCTTTCTCGAGTAATTCACCCACCTGTTTCTTAACTTCTTCCAATTCCACCGGTGCCATCGGATAATAAGACTTTGATACTGGCGCTGCACCAGGAATAAGGTCAATCTCAAACTCCACATCTCGCTTCGGCGGTAAGCCCGATATATCTTCAAATACGTCCATAAAATCGCGAACAACTGCCGGCTCTTCATTACTATCAACTTCCATAACTGCAAGAACACTGTTTGTCGGCCTAGCCCTAAACTCGACTGGCCCGACAGAACTGCTTCCTTACCGCAACTGCTGTCTACATTGTTGGCCACGAAAGGTCCAGCAAGACTACTGAGTCTCGTCCATTCTGCTGCATGCACGTCCACGGTTGCTCCATTCTGCCTTAGTCCGATGAACTTCTCTTCCATTTCCTCCGCGCAGTCCGTGGAAGGACTTCTCCAGTAAACTCTTAGAGAAATCCGCCCACTGCTTGGCCTGGGGCAAGCGGTTCTCCTCCACAAGCCACCACTCTCGGGCGTAATCCACTAGTTGAATGCGCACTACATCAACTCCTTTGTCCTCTGGAATCTGTGCCGCAATCAGCAAATTCTCCATGTCACTAGCCACTGCTCGGCTGGCAACGGCTCCTCCAGACCAGTGAAAGTAGACGGACCCAAAAGTCTGAAATCTGCTACAGTCCCTACTCGTTCGACTGGTCTAGTTCCATCGTTGTTTACAGACTGCTGAACGATCTGCAAACCTTCCTGAAACGAATCTGCTATTGCTGGATCAGCTCAGTCTGTCTCTTTGATTTCCAGCATTCCTCTTATCACTCCAAGCATGGCGGCTTCGTTCACACGCCTCTGGTAAGTCTTCAACTTCTTACCTGTCATAATCCTGAACTCAAAACACCCAACATTAGCATGATGATAGATTCTGAATGTGGATCAAGGCTAGAACTCCAAGATACTTAAATAGAGTACCGCATTGTAGCTATGCCGCGGTATCATAGCCGCAATTACTTAACTCTACCCAAGTCGCCCAAGTCCTAGGGATAACAAGAAATCAGGTTTCCGAGTCGACATGCAAAGTAAGTTTGCACGTCGTAAAAGATATAATCAGGAAGAATGTGATTCAAGAATGGTAAAACGGTCAATGTGGCTGGACATGTTTCCTAAACACGGGTATTCTGATTCGTGTATTGGGTACAATACCCAACTACAAAAGAATCAACCCGACTAACCTATGTCTCTGATACCAAAAGAACCATGTCACGCCCCGCTTCCCAGAGTACGCAAGATTGGGCACGTGACATAGCCAACCATGCTACCTGTGGGTAGGAAAAATCCATCCACAGTCACATTACGGTTGTAGAGATATCAAGAACAAAATAATAAGCTAATCTAATACATGTCCAAATCCATAATAACAAGAATCAATAAACAATAAGTGCGGAAGCTAATGATCCAATACAATGAATAAACAGTACGTCCCATAATGCGGGCTCACATCTGGAAATGAAATGAAATAAATAAACTAAACTCTAGAGAACTCACAGTTCAGCCTGCTGGCTGAAGTACTCCTGCTCGGTCGTCGACAGTGGTAAAGAATCTGGGCCATGCAAAACCCAGACGTCAGCGCGTCATGACATCAAGTATATAATATAAACATGGTAATAAGCAATGCAAATATGAACATGAATAAAGCAGTACCAAGAAATAACAGAGCAGGGTAATGTGCAGTGGGTAACTAAACTGTTCTAACAAGTTTTCTATTCTAAAGTCTTTGAAACCAATTGATGAATCGTCGATGTAACCCAATAGTATCCCGTACATACCCGGGACCACGGCCACAATATTCTCGGCGGCAGCCGAGACATGCCGTAAGGCACAGAATAGGAAAGTATTAGTATCCCGTACATACCCGGGACCACGGCCACAATATTCTCGGCGGCAGCCGAGACATGCCGTAAGGCACAGAATAGGAAAGTGTACACTCGGTATTACCCCGTACATACCCGGGATCACGGCCACAATATTCTCGGCTGAAACCGAGACATGCCGTTAGGCACAGAAAGGAATGTGTACACTCGAACGGTAGTGAACTGTCGAGTTACAAGTCAGGTTCATCTTTGATTTCCCCATACCCCCAAGCTATGTATGTCAGGTCAGGTATTCAGTAGTCAAGGACTAATGCCAACACAAAGTCAAGTAAAAGTAGGTCTGTCTGGATCGACAGCAGGAATGGTTAGGTTGTCAGCATTAGGCATGAAATCATGAAACAGGTCATGTCATGGTACAGCAGGATGAGTCGGTAGGTATGTATATGTCAGGTGTAGCAGGGTCAGGTCAATATGTCGTGCAATCGGGTAAGTGCTCACAACAGGTAAACAATCAATAATGAACAGCAGCAGGAAACAGTAATTAACCACAATATTCCATATAACCACAGTGATGTTTGTATTCTCTTATTAACAGGTTCAATCATCTTAGGGTGCAATCGCCACAAGGTGAAGCGATATCCACAATTATAAATTAAGGAAACTACATGAAATTATACTAAATGTAATAATTGTCTCATGAATGATTTAACAGTTTAAGCGGATATGATTCAGTCGTTTTATTTAGTTGAAATGTGGGTTGATGTGGGTTAATTAATTACGATGGAACTGTTGTAACGATTCCATTATAAAGATAATGCAATAATATGATATCAATTGCCATCATTAAGTTGTGGTATTAAAATAGTGTGAATTCAATTGCGTGGCAAGACTAGATCTCGCACGCTAGCATGTTCAAGCAAGTATTCAGATACTTGCCTCGACGGTCTGCAAACTGGAACACGGATGCGATGTCGGCAGAAAGCACGATATGACAGCACGGGCCACGGATCAGGTCCCAACAGAGAACAACGGGATCACACGGACCAGGGGGCTTCGCTGGAGCGTCGGGGTTCGCCAAGACGGCACGGTCGGATTCCGGCAAAACGCGACAACAAGTTAGAAACAGACAAAAGATTCAATGCGATCAGCGGGGGGTTTATACTGCACAAAGGAAAGATAGGGATGCTCACCGAGAGATACCAGGGACGGCCACGACGGGCTCGACGGCGATGGGACGCCGGCGAGGCAACGGCGGCGGCGGCTGCAAGGGCTGAAGGCCTCGGGTGTGCGGGAGAGGGTGCTGTGGCGAGCTGGAGGAAAGGTTGGTCGGCTCTGGTGGTCGAGGGGGAGAAGTAGGTGGCCCTGGTGACGACGGCGAGGTCGCCGGCGCGTTCTCCGGTGAACAGCGGGGTAGGCGATGGGTGAAGGCTCGGGTTGGTGGTCCGGCGAGGAGAGGAAGGGAGGTGATGACGAGGTCGCGACGAGGAGGAGGGGAGAAGGATCTTGGTGTCGGCGGCGGTGAGGGACGGCGGCGACGGCGCACCCTGCGCGCTGGTGTGGCGTCGGGGTTGTGCTACAGGCCCGGGAAGATGGAGGAGAGGAGGAAGGAAGGGTAGGGGGTGAGGCTAGGTTGAGGGTGCTAACGGCGACGGCGAGGTCGCGGTGGTGATGGTGGGCTGCGCGAGTACGAGGGCTAGGGTTAGGGTTTGTTGGGTTTCTCGCGATGAAGAGGAGTTGGGGAGAGGCGGCTGTTGCATGGTTTATATATATAGAGGAAGAGAGAGAGAGGGATTGGAGAGAGAAAGGGAGAGATTGAGGGAAGAGAGAGAGAGATGAGGAAAAGGAGGCGGGGCCCACGAGCTCAAATAGGAGCTCGTGATTGGCTGTAGATTAGGCAGAGGAAAATATTTGAGATGATTTGAGGGAATTAAACTGTTAAGGAATATATATTCGTATATTATTATAGTTTTAGATATTAAATTGAAACGGGCCCTTTTTGGCGCGAAATGAAACATTTCCAAATCGCGTCCGGGTTGCGCCCAAATGTTCCAAATTCAAATTATAGGATTTTAAGCGGGTTCCAAATTTTGAAAATAGGTGTTTAGTGATTAAAATGCATGCCCCCAAGTCGGACACTTGCACGCGCGCGTAGCCGCCCAAACTTGCCCGTTTAGCCAAACGGAACGGAATCTCGACACGCGGACGCTACCACGCGACTAGTGGCGACGAGTAGGCCAACATGGACATTTTAAATTTCATTTTAGGAGTTAAAATTTGTTATGTGTCAAAATGACTTAACCGGTTAAAATTTAGCAATAAACACCAGAAAACAGAATAATTGAAAAGAGCCATAACTAACCCTCAACTAGTAATATAAATAGTATTATTGGGCTCGGGTGTTACATAAACCACCAAGTTAATGTCTCTTTAATTCCAATTAATTTCCCCCATTAATCCCTTTTAAAATCATATTAATCACCACTTAATTCTCATTCATTCTATTCCCTTCTCTCATCTTACCCACGTTCTTTCTCTCTAATTCCCTCTCTCTCTCAATTTCTCTAATTCCCCCTCTCTCTCTAATCCCCCCTTCTCTCTAATTCTCTCTTTCTCTCTCTCTAAATTTCTCTCCCTTTATCAGCGTTTCACCCTCCCTCACATCAAATCAAGGAACGACGTGAAGCAGTGAAGAAAAGGAGGGCACGAAGAGCAGCTAGATCGAGTGAAATTGTCGGATTCCAAAGGACTGAGCCGGTGCTGCGTTCGTGGCGCGATCGTGCTGATACCACTGCAGTATTATTGTCGACATATTTCCAGGCAAGTTCCCTACTTGCTACATACTAATTTGTGTTGGTTACAAACTATAATTGTATATATTCCATATTTATTATTCCTGATAAACTATATGCCGTAACTGTTCGATACATGATCTCAATGGAAATTTTCATTTAATTTGACGGAACTCAATTGCATGGTCTGGCCCGTAAGGCAGTGAACCTAGTGTGTAAATTTCATTGGAAAATATGACCGTTAATGACTAAAACGAATAACCCCAAATACATCCGTAAAACTGGGATTTTCCCGCGTCTGAAAATTGTTAAAATCACCATAAATTATGTACATATCGAAATGATGCGTTCGAGGGCTCAAATCGAAACCGACTCAAAGACCTGTAACTCTATACAAGTTTCTAATGATTTCTGTACTTAAATTGTGACAATATTTGGATCGGAGTGCGACTTTGGACTGCAGTCCAGAGCGACTCTAGTTGTTGTTTACTGTCCCGTAATGGGTACTACCCTATTTTCTTAATTCGTTGGTTGCGGAACTCCACTGTTTATTAAAGGTGAATCTGTTATCTAGATAACACAAGTGGTTTCATCTTGTTTCGTCATCGTTTGCTATTTAATTTGTAATTTAAAAGAGCTGGACGTATAACTGTCCAGAACAGATTCAGAAGTGACATACTAGTGTTAAACAGTGTATAACTCCTGACGTACAGACGCGATTGAGGATCCGTCTATTGCGTTGAAAACCTTACTGAATACCCTATATTTCATTCAACTATAGTGTCGCTAAATTATGATCCCAACTAGGATTAAAATGCGTTGCGAAATGGACTTCCGATTCTGAAACCGGATTTCCAACCGTGAACGCTTAAAATGAAATGGCCATAACTAGTGATCCTGAAACCCGATAGACGTGAAACCAAACTGGCTGGATAGATACTCAAACATACTATTTAATCCCCATTCATCGTTTCGCTAAACTGTACACATATGATTTATGATAAATTATGCAAGTGGTAGATTGCTGATTTATGACATCCTAATCATGCTTTACATACTGTTTACTCATCATATCATACATATGTCACTGCATTGATAACCCAGTAATCATGTGCATTACCCAGTGTCAGGTATTAGTGATGATTGTGGCAAGTACGTTAGTGTTCGTGTATGAGTGAATAAGTGTAAGTGACACGTACTTGTACACAATCAGTGAACCTTATTATTCTATTGCATTGTCGACGTCTGTGGGACGCGTGTACTTATGACTATAAGCGGTATGGGACACTTATGGAAGCTCTTGTATGGGTGTCACAGATAAGGCACCAGACACTGCCATTTATCTTGAGTATTAGTCGGGACGTGCTTGATGGAGATCCTGTCTCCAGTTCTCGTGCAGACTTGTCACAGACCGACTGGTATTTGAGGTTATGGTTAGCGTTTGATGCAGACCACGGGGTGTGGGGTAGTTTGAGTGTGAGTTCAACAGAATCTCGGGAGTCCCATGCCGGTTTATATATATGGAGATATATGGAGATTTACAAGGTACATGATTATTACTGTGAGTTACATGTTGGGCCCGTGGTCCCTTGCCCTTGGGTCCTACCCTTGGGTGGAGGACACTCGCGAGTGGTTGACTCTCACACTTGGACGGACGATAGACTTAGTGACCTGTACAGTGAGACTTAGAGGCTGATAGGGATAATGGCATTGATATACATTACTTACTGTGTTGACATACATAGCATACCATTTTACTGCTCTCACTGTTCACCTGATCTATTAGACACTTCTTTGGTTACTGCATGTTCATACCTATACCGTCTTGATTTACTGTTATATATTTATTATCACTATTCGAGTTGTCACTTGTATCTATATATTATATTGCTATTGTGTCGCTCTGACGACCTGAGTATGCATGCTCAGTGTGAGGAGTGGATCTAGCCGGGACCAGAACCAGACGTACATCACGGACATCTTGATTAGCTATCCAGAGTTATACCCTTTTGTTTTCCATCAGGTCAGTTCTTTGTATTGTTTTGTTTCAGTTACTGTATTTCTCATTACCTGCGCATTATTTACTGATTACCACGTAAAGCTAGAAGCCGAAGTGTGACTACGGCAGGATATTTTCTTGACCATAGGAGCATGGCTGGCCTTGTCAACCCCTCGTATTCTGTATTTTGGGAAGCGGGGCGTGACAACTGCCCTTACTAAAGAAGATCCACGTGAGGGAAACCGATCCAAGCTCCGGCCTCACCTAGTGAAGCAACTGACGCTCCAAGCTCGCTACGAATGGAGAGTGGTGATGTAGGAATATTTTCACTATCTTTCTCTCTTTTCTAAGCTCAAGTGAGCTACCTAGAAGGAGGAGGAGGTGCAGAAGAAGAAGCCATGAAAAAATGGCCAAGTTTTTTTCAAGAGCAAGTAGCATCCAAGTAGAAAAGAATGGCTTAACAATTTGCAACCATGAAAGAATAGTATATCCAAATGAAATATATCATATAAAAATAAAGCCATACCTCTCTACACTATACTTCATTACACCTCATCCTCCACCTTATTCTTGATTTTCTTTAAAGAAAAAATCAAGAAATGAAGTGTCTATCTTCTAGAACAAATTCTGTATAAATACGGAATACAACCCGGTATACGTATCGAAATACATATACGCGTATTCGTACAAAAAATATGAAGTCAAGAGAGAGAAAATGAATAATGAACAAAAATACTAGAATATACATATTAAAAATATATATATAAATTATTAAATCAAAACCTGATTTAATAATCCGACTTAATCCTAAACCGATAGTATTATTAACCATCCGATTAAAGTCCGTATAGTTTGTACACGTATTTAATCGGACACCATGTATGCACAAACATATACCATCTACATCATATCGCCTGAACGGGTAAACTCTATGTGTGGGACTCTAAAGACTCGACAATACGCTGGCAGTGATTTACTGGATAAATCCAAAAACCACAAGCACATCAGCGGCACTAGATGTACGTAATGGCTACCCAGGTATCTGTCGAAAGGGAGATCGACAATCAAGTCCTTCCGTACCCTACTGAGCCTGAATGTGACAATCTCCGTACAGTTTGGTCTCTTTGTCTAAGAGTATCGCATACCGGGTCTAGGGGGTGAAAATGTCAGACCCCTAATAACCCAATAAGTCATGTCAGAGTCAAGCTCATCATCAACCGAGAAACTACTGAACTCATATCAGTAAATCTCATCTACTGTGGCCACGGATTTAAGGTGATAGCCTACCGATCACAGCATGACATCTGTACGTTGATGTGCAACACCCCACGAGTTGTGGGGGGGGGGGGGCGGAAATTTGAAAAACAATCATGTTTGTAAAGTGAACATCAACTAACCGAAGATCGTTTCTAAACAATACTTAACAATATGCATAAAGTTCTAAGCTACTATGTAAAGGGATTATACCAAATGATTCTAGTCCTTCGTCTTTACGATATCTACGGCCTCCTTGGATCTCCACGTCCTCTTTGGCTTCCTTCTGTGATAGACGATCCACCCGAGAACCCTAATCCAAGCTATAACCTCTAAACTTGAGGTTACTTAGTTTCTCTAGTTGCTAATAAAGGAACTAAGATGATGTAGAGATTAGTTATAGAGTGATTAGTCTTTCCTAATACTTGTTCTCAACTCATGAGTGGTAGGATTAGGGTTTGGTGAAGGAGAGAGAGCTTAAGGAGAGAGAAGGTGGAGATGATAATGATAATAAAAATCCTTCTCACTTGAATATATGATACATAATGAATTATCAAATAATATCAATTAAATGATTATTCACCATGCTTCATTTATTCAAGGAGAGTGATTCATCATGTGAGTCATTAGATCATTAATGATGCATTAATGATGCATTTAATGATATGATGAATCATATGAATGGGTCACTAAAGCAATTAATGAAAATGCCACCTTAACCCCTCATGTCACATCCTTCTAGAAGTTTCTTGGAAATTACGAGAACGCCCCTCGCATCCGTGAAAACACGGAAAAACTTTAGACTGTATAAATCCAATAACCTGATACTAGAATCTGGTTTAAATCAAAGCCGGCTAGTAAAAACTGTCCGAACGACGTATGTGTGTAAACATACGTGCGCGTTCGAACCCTTGTCGTAAAATCATACGACCTCTATATCTTTTCGCCTGGGTTTGGGAAATCTCTGTGTGGGACTCTAAAGACTCGACTACGACGCTGGCAGTGGGTTTAACCACAGACCGCAAGCGGCACTAGCTGTACGTAACGGTCCCCAGGTAGTCGTTGATAAGAAAGTCGATGAGGTAACCCATCCGAAATCCTACTGAGCCTGTCCGTGACAATATCCGTGCAGTCCGGTCTGTTCGTCTAAGAGTATCGCATGTATGGTCTAGGGAGGTGGTGGACGTCAGACCCCTAATAACCGTATAAGTCGTGTCGGTATGGCTCAAGACCATCCGAGAATCTACTGATCATTCCATCAGCAATTCTCAATCAGCCCTGGCCAGGGACTTATGGTAATGACCAACCGATCACCGTGCAATATCAACTCCCTATACCGGGAGAGACGAATCCCTAACAGTCACTCACTGCCTCCATGTGGCTCGGGACTGTACCCAACTAAAACCTGTTTGCACGACTCCTTTGAGCCGTGGTAGGGTAATAATTAAAGCACAGTGGGAACTTACACGAGTCAAATGATGACTTTAAGTCAATAGACTATCTGCACACATGTCACCTGAGAACTGCTATCTGACGTTAGGTATAATACCATCCAGTCAGTTCTCGGCGAGTCCTGTCCGGTGTACTCACATCCAGTGAGCATCTGTATACAATCCTAGGTGCACTCCACCGATGGCTGCGGGACCAATCCATCGCCCCTCCTCAGGGTCTAGATATGTATACACTAGTCTACTCCGGAGTATCGATGCCCAGTCTCGATACTCCTGTGACCAGGGACATCTAAGGGTGTGCCTATTGACTATCCAGCTCCCACTAGTATGACTGCCATCACAACGCCGGTAGTCAGACAAACACCCTATGGGCTTTATCAACATGTATATATAAACACCAAGTAAAATATATCATACGTTAATATAAAGACAAACCAAATAGCGTACAATCATATCAAGCAAGACTGTCATGTACATACATATCCTAAGCATCCTATACAATGTAGGCCTCTAGGGCATATATATCCAACAATCTCCCACTTGCACTAAGGCCTATAATTGGTGCAATGAGTACCCACTGTCTCTACCAGATCCAGTTGCTGGCGTACCGCATGCCCAACATCTCAAACAGCCTCTCGAACTGCACTTGAGGGATGACCTTGGTGAATGGATCTGCCGTGTTGTCTTTTGTGTCCACTCTCCGTATCTCGATCTCCCGACGTTCCACGATCTCCCTGATCAGGTGAAACCGCCTTAAGATATGCCTGGATTTCTGATGGGACCTTGGTTCCTTCACTAATGCTACAGCCCCATTGTTATCATAATATAAAGGTATTGGATTGGCAATGGACGGAACCACTTGAAGTTCAGAAATGAACTTCTTCATCCAGACAGCCTCTTTTGCGGCTTCACTAGCAGCTATATACTCAGCCTCCATAGTTGAGTCTGCGACAGTATCCTGTTTGAAACTCCTCCAACATACCGCCCCTCCATTGAGGGTAAACACAAAACCCGAAATGGATTTAGAATCATCTTTGTCACTTTGGAAGCCGGAGTCGGTAAAAGCCTCTACCTGGAGTTCTTTATTACCGTAAATTAAGAACATCTCCTTAGTCCTTCTCAGGTACTTGAGAATATTCTTCACCGCTATCCAATGTTTCTCACCTGGGTCAGACCGATACCTGCTTACCACACTAAGTGCGTAAGCTACATCCGGTCTGCTATATAACATCGCATGCATTATTGATCCTACCGCCGAAGCGTAGGGTATAATGCTCATGCGAGCCCTCTCTTCATCAGTCTTTGGAGACATCTTTTTGGAGAGGGTGATCCCGTGACAAGTGGGCATATTGCCGCACTTGGAATCTTCCATACTAAATCTCTTTAGTATAGTGTCTATATACCTGGACTGTGAAAGTCCCAACATTCTATTAGATCTATCACGATAGATCTTAATGTCCAGAATGTATGATGCATCTCCCAAGTCTTTCATAGAGAATTTCTATGACAAAAAGAGCTTTACTGATTGTAGCATAGGGATATCATTCCCTATCATTAGTATGTCGTCGACGTACAAAACGAGGAAGACTACTGCTCTTTCTACAATCTTCCTATAAATACATTGTTCATCTACATTTTTGATAAAGTCAAATTCTTTGACTGTCTCATCAAAGCAGATGTTCCAACTCCGCGATGCTTGCTTTAACCCATAAATGGATTTAAGCAACTTGCAGACTCTTCCGCTGCTCCCACTGTCTAAGAAACCTTCTGGTTGATCCATATAAACACTCTCTTCTAAATGTCCATTTAGAAAAGCTGTTTTTACGTCCATCTGCCAGATTTCATAGTCATGGAAGGCAGCAATCGCAAGCATGATCCGAATGGATTTAAGCATAGCTACAGGTGAAAAGGTTTCATCATAGTCCAAGCCTGGTCTTTGACGAAAACCTTTTGCAACGAGTCTAGCTTTGTAGGTTTCCACTTGTCCAAATGCAGCAATCTTCTTTTTGAAGATCCATTTGCATCCAGCTGGTTTTACCCCAGGACGAGCAACTTCTAAAGTCCATACTTTATTGGTGTACATGGATTCCATTTCGGATCTGATAGCATCCAGCCATTTCATCGAGTCTATACTCGTGATTGCCTGCTGAAAACTAGTAGGCTCATCATCATCGATGATGCAATCCTCTCGATCCCCATTTAGAAGAAAACCATAGTATCTTTCAGGAGGATGAGAAAGCCTACTAGATCTGCGGAGTGGCGTTGGTTCGTCATGTTCTATTGAAATCTGAGGTTCTACTAAATCTTCGGTAGCAGTTTGAGGTTCTGGAATTTCTTCCAGTTCTACCGCGCTCCCACTAATTTCTTTTGCAAGAAATTCGCTCACTAAGAAGACAATGTGGCAAGCGACAAACACCTTTTGTTCTTCAGTGTGGTAGACCATATACCCCCTTGAATGCTTGGGGTATCCTATAAACTTGCATAAAACCGATCGTGCCTCGAGCTTGTCCGGATTATGCTTTTTGACATATGCCGGGCATCCCCATATCTTAATATACTTGAGATATGGTCTCTTCCCGCTCCACATTTCATACGGAGTGGTAGGTACAAACTTAGTCGGAATTCTATTCAACAGGTATGCTGCTGATTCTAGAGCAAATCCCCAGAAGGAAAGTGGCAACTCAGCACTACTCATCATTGAATGCACCATATCTAATAGCGTGCGATTCCTCCTTTCTGATATACCATTATGCTGAGGCGTATAAGGCGGAGTAAGCTGAGAGAGAATTCCATTCTCTTTTAAGCATTCAAGGAAACTGGTACTTAAGTATTCTCCACCTCGATCAGATCGAAGCGTCTTGATGCTTTTACCAGTTTGTTTCTCTACTTCATTTTTATACTCCTTAAACTTCTCAAAGGCCTCGGATTTATGTTTCATTAAGAACACATGTCCATACCTAGAGAAGTCATCAGTAAAAGTGATGAAGTAGGAGTGACCACTTCTTGCATGCGTAGACATCAGACCACATACATCACTGTGTACAAGTCCCAAGAGCTCTGTGGCTCTTTCTCCGTGTCCGGTGAACGGAGATTTGGTCGTTTTTCCTTTGATACATGATTGACAAGTTGCATATGATGAATATTCAAACGGATCTAAATATCCATCTTTATGTAACTTAGTCAACCTTGTTTCATTTATATGACCAAGTCTACAATGCCATAGAAAGGCTTGATTCGAATCTGGAGCCTTTCTTTTGCGCGTGTTTTGAATATTGAAAATTTGAGGTTGATTAAGTATGTATATGCCGTTTTCCAGTGTGCCAAACCCAATCAGTTCTTGATTTAGGTGAATGTTCATAACATTTCTTTCAAGCGCAAAACTATATCCTTCATTAGATAACAAAGATACTGATATAATATTACACAATATACTGGGAATACAAAAACAGCTGTACAACACCAAAATGTGCCCACTAGTCAACCCTAGGTGATATTCCCCTATTGCAATTGCATCTACATGCATTCCATTACCCATCCGGAGAGTCATATCACCTGTCCCCAGTACTCTACTATTTCTCAGATCCTGCAATGAATTACAGATATGAGAACCAGAACCGGTATCAAGTACACATGATGTAGAGTTTACTGAAAGACAATTTTCGATAAAAAACACACCTGAAGTAGAAGCAACTGCTTGCTTCATGTCCTTGGCTTTGAAGGCTTGACAATCCTTCTTCCAGTGCCCTTGTTTGTGACAATAAAAGTATTCGTTCTTTTCTGCCTTCACCCTTCCTGCCTTGTTTGTTCCCTGCACCTTCTTGACCCCACCCTTCGGTTTGGTGGCTTTCATCTTCTTCTTCCCTTTAGCTTTCGCTTTAGATTTAGAAGAAGATGATTGGCCAACATACAGAACGGGGGTCTTCTCCTTTTTCAAGGAGGTCTCTGCTACCCTCAACATGTTGAGGAGCTTTGGAAGATCCGCTTCCATTTCGTGCATGTTGAAGTTCAGCACGAACTGAGAGAAGGTGTGGGGAAGGGACTGCAAAATCAAGTCGATATACAAATCGTTCTCTAGCACGCATCCCAGGTTTGCGAGTTCCTCAATGAGGCTGATCATTTTGAGGACGTGCTCTCCTACAGGCGATCCTGGAGCTAACCTCATCTGGAAGAGTTTCCTTGAGGTTTCGTACCTCGCGATACGGGAGTGCTCCCCATACAATTCTTTGTGGAGAAAGATGGATACTATATCCATACTCTCATGCTGTTTCTGGAGTTCATTGTTCGTGGACGCCGGCACGATACACTTAGCTCGCTCACAATCTAGATCCCAGGTTTTGCGGACTTCCCTGTCCACAACTGAGGAATCTGGTCCCGGGATAAGGGGAGGAACATCGGTGGTAACATATGCTATTTTGTCATAAGTCAGTGCAATGTTGACGTTCCTTAGCCAATCTTTATTGTTCTGTCCGGTCGGTATATTTTTTCGAGTAATAGTTTAAGTCCTGTCATGGTAGCTGCCAGAGAGAGAGAAAAGAAATACTCAGCATATGCTCTTGTAAGTTTAGATTGTTTATTAATTTATCTAAACAGGATGGCTCCCACTGTTTCCTCAAATCCTTTTTCAAAACCTAAAAGAAGAACTAGTCAGGATTTAATCACACGTCACAATACTTGCTTAACCTTTCAGCCAGGCTGGTGTTGGTACTTCGAGGGAGGTTTTCCAACGCTTTCGCGAAGTTCCTTAATTAAAGAACTCTTTTCCCTGGAGGCGTAGCCCCTCTAACACCTTTCTAGACACCTACTTAGTTTATAGTATTGATTGTTAAGTGAGAAAAATTCTCGAGAGTAATCCTACTCATCAGTGGGATCGGGATCCAACTATCATTGTATGATGCCCTAGATGGAAGCCACTCTAGTTACCATACTCCAGAAGGTATGTTAAATCTGCAAGTTTCCTTTATGTTTGAAACTCCCGATATGATTTTTACCCCAAGCTCTTATGACCTTGACGTAGGCCAACAAATCATAAGGCGCAAGTCAAGTTCTACCCGTCGTTGTCCTGATCAATTTAAGTACATCGTACAAGCCCTTGACGTAGGCCAACAAGGTGTACGTCTGTCTTAAACTAATGCATCTATCTATGCAACAAATATGCAAACACACTGCTACCATACACCATGCCTTGACGTAGGCCAACAAGCATAGCATGAATACGATGTGCTATCTACTTGAAAAGACGGAGGGTTACGGCTGGTTTTTGGAAAAAAAACGTTAACGTAGTGAACTTGATATAATCGAAGGAACTGTGATAGCTTTTATTTTAAAAGGAGTGGTTTAAGCTCCGCATTTAAAATTTGCTTTTTGAAGAAAACCGAGTGGTTTTGAAATTGTTCCAACGATTCAGTTTAGGTTTTATTTTCTTTGCATTAATAATAATGCGTCCCATCATTAACCTATCATTACAGATAACAACGAAAATACAACGTCCTCTTATGCCATCCGCATTCTCCACTGGGTCCCATCATCACCCGTTAGGTTACTTAACTAATGGCAGAGTGAAGACTGGGCTAGCGCGGGTGTAAAACATAAGTGACGTCTAAATAGATATCATATATAGATATTGTACATTCGTCAGACGCAATAATAGGCATTCCAGATCATAGATAAACTTTATTGGATTTGCAAGCAATCCGCGTTTTTTTTGAGCCTGCAACGAAATACGGATTACACAGTTGTGATGAATAGCCATTTACCCCATCCCAGGCCCCTACGGGTACGACAAATTACCCGCCAAGTACCAGAAGTGAAGCGGTCTACCTCAACACTTCAAAATACCCGGTAGTTTGTGTACCCCACCTTGGGTCTATTCTAGGAGCAAAAACAGTAAAAAGAAATAATACAACGGTGGCTACAACCGCAACCTCGATGTGCCCCGCAAAATAATATTACAACTTATTACAATTACATCAAATGAATTAATACAATAACCCATCACAAAATCCGGCTAATCACCACAACAGTCCAATACTGTTTATATACACAAACAGTTATAAATAACATCACAGATATGCGCAACCCCCTGCCAACCGACATACTAGCAGTTAGGGGAGGTTTACGAACACATAAAACATTTCACAGATATAATCAAACAAGCAAACATCGTATAATTTTGATCGATTAAACACATTTAATTTTACTCCAATACTTCTCTGTAAATCTGAAACCTGAGCAAAAATTAAAAAATACCAGAAAATACCAAATATCACAAAAGATGCACAGAAGAAAACTGGGCTGAATCGGCCCCAACTCGGCCGCGGATCCGCGGCGGATCGGTGGGATCGGCCGCGGTTCCGCGGCTCTTTGGTCGATTCAGGAGCCCATTTTTCTTTTGTGTTCTTATATTTTCATGCTGGTCATTCTGGAGGTCCCTGGAAAATATTTGGACTTCATTTTAAAATCGACAGAAAACTTGTGATATCGCGGTTTTTTTTTTGGTTTGTTTTCCGTTCGAAATTCATACAACTTTGCAAGTGTGTTAATTATTGTTTAGTGAGGCTCTGATACCACTATAAATTGATGTGCAACACCCCACGAGTTGCGGGGAGGCGGAAATTTGAAAGACAATCATGTTTGTAAAGCGAACATCAACTAACCGAAGATCGTTTCTAACCAATACTTAACAATATGCATAGAGTTCTAAGCTACTATGTAACGGGATTATACCAAATGATTCTAGTCCTTCGTCTTTATGATATCTACGGCCTCCTTGGATCTACACGTCCCCTTTGGCTTCCTTCCGTGATAGACGATCTACCCGAGAACCCTAATCCAAGCTATAACCTTTAAACTTGAGGTTACTTAGTTTCTCTAGTTGCTAATAAAGGAATTAAGATGATGTAGAGATTAGTTATGGAGTGATTAGTCTTTCCTAATCCTTGTTCTCAACTCATGAGTGGTAGGATTAGGGTTTGGTGAAGGAGAGAGAGCTTGAGGAGAGAGAAAGTGGAGATGATAATGATAATAAAAATCCTTCTTACTTGAATATATGATACATAATGTATTATCAAATAATATCAATTAAATGATTATTCACCATGCTTCATTTATTCAAGGAGAGTGATTTGTCATGTGAGTCATTAGATCATTAATGATGCATTAATGATGCATTTAATGATATGATGAATCATATGAATGAGTCACTAAAGCAATTAATGAAAATGCCACCTTAACCCCTCATGTCACATCCTTCTAGAAGCTTCTCGAAAATTACGAGAATGCCCCACGCATCCGTGAAAACACGGAAAAACTTTAGACTGTATAAATCCAATAACCTGATACTAGAATCTGGCTTAAACCAAAGCCGGCTAGTAAAAACTGTCCGAATGACATATGTGTGTAAACACACGTGCGCATCCGAACCCTTGTCGTAAAACCATACGACCTCTATATCTTTTCGCTTGGGTTTGGGAAATCTCTGTGTGGGACTCTAAAGACTCGACTACTATGCTGGCAGTGGGTTTAACCACAGACCGCAAGCGGCACTAGCTGTACGTAACGGTCCCCAGGTAGTCGTCGATAAGAAAGCCGATGAGGTAACCCATCCGAAATCCTACTGAGCCTGTCCGTGACAATATCCGCGCAGTCCGGTCTGTTCGTCTAAGAGTATCGCATGTATGGTCTAGGGAGGTGGTGGACGTCAGACCCCTAATGACCGTACAAGTCGTGTCGGTATGGCTCAAGACCATCCGAGAATCTACTGATCATTCCATCAGCAATTCTCAATCAGCCCTGGCTAGGGACTTATGGTAATGACCAACCGATTACCGTGCGATATCAACTCCCTATACCGGGAGAGACGAATCCCTAACAGTCACTCACTGCCTCCATGTGGCTCGGGACTGTATCCAACTAAAACCTGTTTGCACGACTCCTTTGAGCCGTGGTAGGGTAATAATCAAAGCATAGTAGGAACTCACACGAGACAAATGATGAGTTTAAGTCAACAGACTATCTGCACACATGTCACCTGAGAACTGCTATCTAACGTTAGGTATAATACCATCCAGTCAGTTCTCAGCGAGTCCTGTCCGGTGTACTCATATCCAGTGAGCATTTGTATACAATCCTAGGTGCACTCCACCGATGGCTGCGGGACCAATCCATCGCCCCTCCTCAGGGTCTAGATATGTATACACTAGTCTACTCCGGAGTATCGATGCCCAGTCTCGATACTCCTGCGACCAGGGACATCTAAGGGTGTGCCTATTGACTATCCAGCTCCCACTAGTATGACTGCCATCACAACGCCGGTAGTTAGACAAACACCCTATGGGCTTTATCAACATGTATATATAAACACCAAGTAAAATATATCATACGTTAAGATAAAGACAAACCAAATAGCGTACTATCATATCAAGCAAGACTGTCATGTACATACATATCCCAAGCATCCTATACAATGTAGGCCTCTAGGGCATATATATCCAACAACATCGACTCCTAATACCAGGAGAGACGAATCCCCGACAATCGCTTTCTGCCTCCATGTAGCCCGAGACTGTACCCAACTAAAACCTGTTTGCACAACTCCTTTGAACCGTGGTAAGGTAGTAATCAAACTACAGTGGGAACTCACCCGAGACAAATGACAATCTCAGGTCAAAAGACTAATCTGTACTAATACTACTTAAGAACTTCCATATGACAATAGATATAATACCACCTAGAAGTTCTCGGCGAGTCCGTCCAGTATACTCACCTCCAGTGAGCACCTGTATACTATCTTAGGTGACATAACACCAATGACTTGTAAGACCGGTCACCGCCTCTCGTCAGGGTATCGAAACGTATACACTAGTCTACTCCAGAATATTGATGCCCAGTCTCGATACTCCCACGACTAGGGATATTGAAGGATGTGCTTATAGATTACTCAGCTCTCACTTATATGATCGCCATCATAATGCTGGTAGTCAAGCAAGAATCCTACAGGCTTCATCATTATGTATTAGCGACACGTAATAACAAGTAAACCGTGTACACATTAATGATAAAGACAAACCAGACAGCATACTATCATCTCGAGTAAGCTTGTTCTACTTGTATAGGTCCTCCCTTAATTATCATAATCACGTCCTGCAATTATAATAATTGCCTTGAGGGCACTATATCCAACAATCTCCCACTTGCACTTAAGGCTAATTATTGCGGTATCGTATACCCACATCCCGTATGCTATCGAATACCCAATTTCTCCACTAATCAGTTTCTCAAAGCTAGTTTAAGGAACATCCGTGTTCGAGAAATAGCATTAGTAAGTGAATCCGCTACAATGTTCCAACTTCTTCTTTCTATATCTCAACTACGCGGAGATCAACAATCTCCCGAATTGAGCGATACCCCGTCACAAGAAATTGTCTGGATACAAGATAGGACCAAGTTCATAAATGAACAAGTTTATCTTACAAACTTCTTGGGCTGTATCCTCCGTTGAGTCATAACCAGCATCATGTACCATTCCTACCTCAGTATCCCTATTGGAACACTATCCAATATATTGATCCTAAAAAGAGGCAAAACTCAAAACTCTGACAGCATCTCTGTCATCCGGGTCACCTTCGAAGCCTAAACCGATAACCGCCTCCCGGAGTAGGCTGTCGTTATCATATACAAAGAACAACTTCTAATGTTCATAATTGCTTCCCTTTGTTTCTCCAGAATTGTATTAATATCTGCTTACTACAACAAGTGTATAAGCAACATTTAGTTTTGTACAAGGCATTGCATGATTGACTCAATTGCCTAAGCAAATGATATGTCATTCATGCCAGTCCCTATCCTCATCAATCTGGAAAACATCTCTTTAGAGAGGGTGACTCCATCACCTGCGGGTACACCACCACGCCAAGAGTCATCCATTCTAAAATACTTTAGAATGCTGTCTAAGTACCCGGATTGGGATACTTTCCAAATCTAGATCTAAAACCCTAGATCTAGTCACCAGAATCCTTGATATATTATCCATATCTAACATGGAGAAAAAACTTTAAGTCCATGTCACGCACCCCACGTGTTCGCGGGGAGACAGAATATATGAAAAACAATTATCAAAGCTTCGTAACACGGACTTGAGCACACGGATCGTGTCTAAACCATTACTAACAAACTACGAGAGGTTTAACTACTCGGATTCGAAGTTATACCTCACATGTCCTTCTGGTCTTCATCACTGTCCTCCACACCTCGTCGGCTCTATGGATCATGGGTACCTCAACGGCCTCCTCGAGTCAAAAACGATCCACCCGAGAGTCTATAGTCCGAGCTCCTATCTCGAATCTGAGATAACTACGGCTTCTAGTTTGCTAATCTATAAGTCATAGAGGGTGTAGAGTATTTAGATGGATTACTTAGTCACTTAAACCCTAGGATTCTCAACTCATGAGAGCTTTTAGGATTTGAGGAAGAAGATGAAGACTTGAGGAGAGAGAAGTGTTTTGTGATAATCAAATGAATAATACTCATGCTAGAATAATATGAAGCATAATAATATCTCTCTTGATAATATCAAGATAATATCTAGCATGCTTCATTTAATTCTAAGGGTGAATAACCTCATGAGTCATTAAGCATTTAATATAAACATACACCTCATCTTTCACCTCATTTAGTTTAAATCCTAAAAGGAAATAAACACAAATGAGTCACCTTATTCTAGAAGCTTCCTAAGAAATTACGAGACTGCCCCTATCATCCGTATTTCCGAAAAACACGGATAATCTTTGACTGAATAAATCCATCTGTATAATACTAGAATCTGGCTTAAACCAAAGCCCGCTAGTATTATCTGCCCGATCATCGTATGTGCACAAATGTACTTAAGTGATCGCGGCCATGCCGAAAAACCATACGGCCTCTACACCTTTTGCCCGGTGCAGGGAAACTTTCTGTGTGGGACTTTAAAGACTCGACACTACGCTGGCAGTGGGTTTAACCACAGGCCGCAAGCGGTACTAGCTGTACGTAACGGTCCCCAGGTAGATGTCGATAAGAAGGACGATGAGGAAACCTATCCGACCTCCTACTGAGCCTGTATATGACAATCTCTGTATAGTCCGGTCTGTTCGTTTAGGACTATCGCATATCGGGCCAAGGGGCGGTAAACGTCAGACCCCTAATAGCGGTATAAGTCGTATCGGAGTGAAACCCATTACACCTTGAGAAACTACTTGAACCTACCAGTAAATCTCGCTTGCCCTGACCAGGGACTTTGCGCAATGGCTCTCCATACACAGCGCGATATCAACCCCCAATACCGGGAGAGACGAATCCTGTCTAACCGCCACTGCCTCCAAGTGCTTCGGGACTGCACCCAACTACTACATGTTTGCACGACTCCTTTGAGCCGTGGTAGGGTAGTAATCTAAGTACAGTGGAAACACACACGAGGCGAAGTAGCAGTGTCAAATCGACGGACTAAGCTGTACTCATGTCACCTGGGAACTGCTATCTGACGATAGGTATAGTACCAACATGCAGTTCCCGACGATTCCTGTCTGGTGTACCCGTAACCTAACGAGCACCTGCATACTATCTCCAGTACGACGTACTAATGGCTGTGGGACAGACCATCTCCCCATGCTGGGATGAGAAGCGTATACACCAGTCTACTTTGGAGTATCGATGCCCAGTCTCGATAATCCTACGACCAGGGACCTGTATAGGATGTTTCTTATAGACTACCCAGCCCCTACTAGTGTGACTGCCATCACAACGCTGGTAATCAAGCAAAGATCCTAAGGGCTCTACTAATATGTATAAGCGATATGTTAAAAGAAACATATGCACATATTAAAGTAGAAACAAACCAAGTAGCATACTACCATTTTTAGCAAGACTGTCAATACAACTGTGAATATCCCAAGCTTCCATTAAGTAATATACAAACCAGTATGATACAATAATGGCCTCTAGGGCATAAACACTAACAATCTCCCACTTGCACTAGGGCCATGTACTGGCATATCACAGACCTATCATCTCGAATAGCCTCCCGAACTGTGTCTGAGGAATGGCCTTTGTGAATAGATCAGCAGTGTTATTCTCCGTATCTACTCTCTTCACCTCGATCTCCCGGCGATCTACGATCTCCCTAATCAGGTGATACCGCCATAAGATATGTCTGGACTTCTGATGGGACCTGGGTTCCTTCGCTAAAGTTATAGCGCCATTGTTGTCGCAATACAGAGGTATTGGATCAACACTGGTAGGAATCACCTGAAGTTCTGTGAGGAACTTCTTCATCCAGACAGCTTCTTTTGCGGCATCGCAAGCAGCTATGTACTCAGCTTCCATCGTTGAGTCAGAAACGGTGTCCTGCTTGGAACTCTTCCAACAGACCGTCCCTCCATTGAGGGTAAAGACATAACCCGTCATGGACTTAGAGTAATCCTTGTCACTGTGGAAGCTGGAGTCAGCAAAGGCCTCGATCTGGAGGTCTTTTCCTCCATACACCAAGAACATCTCCTTAGTCCTCCTCAGGTACTTAAGAATGTTCTTTACTGCTATCCAGTGCTTCTCCTCTGGGTTTTCCTGATACCGGCTTACAATACTCAATGCGTATACTACATCTAATCTGGAACATAACATCACATATATTATAGAGCCTACCGCAGAAGCGTAGGGTATAATCGACATGTGAGCCCTTTCCAAATCAGCCTTGAGAGACATCTCTTTAGAGAGGGTAATTCCATGACAAGCCGGTAGGTTACCGCGCTTAGAATCTTCCATATTGAATCTTTTCAATATGGTGTCTATGTACCTGGACTGCGAAAGTCCCAACATCCTCTTTGATCTATCACGATAGATCTGGATCCTAAGAATATAGGTGGCATCACCCAGGTCCTTCATGGTGAACTTCTGTGACAAGAATCTTTTGACCGACTATAGCATAGGAATATCATTTCCTATTAGGAGAATATCATCCACATACAAGACAAGAAATACTACAGCTCTCCCTACAATCTTACTGTAAATGCATGGTTTATTTGGATTCTTGATAAAGTCAAATTCTTTGACAGTATCATCAAAACAGATGTTCCAACTCCGCGATGCCTGTTTTAGTCCATAAATAGACTTAAGCAATTTGCACACTTTACCGCTGCTCCCACTTTGAATGAATCCCTCTGGCTGATCCATATAGACGCATTCTTCCAAATTACCATCTAGAAAAGCCATCTTTACGTCCATCTGCCAGATATCATAATCATGGAAGGTAGCAATAGCAAGAAGGACCCGAACGGATTTGAGCATAGCCACTGGAGAAAATGTTTCGTCATAGTCCAAACCAGGTCTTTGACGAAAGCCCTTTGCAACAAGTCTAGCCTTATAGGTTTCAACCTATCCATCTACACCAATCTTCTTTATGAAGATCCATTTGCATTATACGGGTTTTACCCCATCTGGAGCAATGTCCAAAGTCCATACTTTGTTAATGTACATGGACTCCATTTCGGTCTGCATTGCATCCAGCCATTTTACCGAGTCGCCGCTCTGAATGGCTTGCTGGAAGCTAGTAGCGTCATCATTGTCAATGATGCAATCTTCTCTATCCCCGTCTATGAGAAAATCGTAGTATCTCTCGGACGGATGAGACTGCCTACTACTTTTGAGGATAGGCGCTGGGATGTCTCTTTCTTCTGAAACTTCTGGTTCTACCATACTTTCAGTAACAGCTTGTGGTTCTGGAATTTCTTCCAGTTCTATTGCTTTCCCACTCTTCTGATTTTCTAAAAATTCAGCTTCCAAGAAGTGGGCATGATGAGAAACAAAAACCTTTTGTTCCTCTGCGTAATAGAAATAATACCCCTTGGAGTTCTTTGGATATCCCACAAACTTACACTGTACTGAGCGTGCCTCGAGTTTGTCCGCATGTTGCTTTTTAATAAAAGCTGGACATCCCCATGTCCTAAAGTGTTTAAGACAGGGTTTTTTCCTACTCCACATCTGATATGGTGTGGTAGGCACAATCTTGGTTAGAACCTGGTTCAAAAGATATGTAGCTGATTCTAGTGCATAACCCCAGAAAGATCGCGGTAACTCAGCCTTACTCATCATGGAACGAACCATATCCAATAGGGTTCGATTCCGCCTTTCCGATACACCATTGTGTTGTGGTGTGTATGGAGGAGTAAGCTGAGAGAGAATTCCATTCTCTTTTAAGTATCCTAGGAACTCGGCACTTAAGTGTTCACCATCTCGATCATATTTCAATGTTTTGATACTTTTACCTGTCTGTTTTTCCACTTCATTCTTGTATACCCGGAATTTCTCAAAGGCCTCGGATTTATACTTCATCAAGAAGATATGTCCATACCTAGAGAAATCATCCGTAAAAGTAATGAAGTAGGAATAACCATCACTTGCATGTGTAGACATTGGACCGCACACGTCACTATGTACGAGTCCCAAGAGCTCACTCGCTCTTACTCCGTGTCCAGTAAACGGAGTCTTTGTCATCTTTCCCATGAGACAAGATTCACAAGTAGCATAAAATTGATATTCGAACGGATTCAAATATCCTTCTCTATGTAACTTAGTCAACCGTGTTTCATTGATGTGACTTAGTCTACAATGCTATAAGAAAACCTGATTTATTTCTGGAGACTTTCTTTTAAGTGTGTTCTGGACATTGAAAACCTGAGCTTGATTTAATACGTATATACCGTTATCTAATGTACCGGACCCAATCAGAACTTGATTTAGGTGGGTGTTTACTACATCGCTTACGAATGTAAAATCATATCCCTCTCTAAAAAGTGAGGATACTGATATGATATTACAAGTCAAACTAGGTACATACAAACAGTTACGTAGAATCAATATCTGCCCACTTGTCAGTCCTAGGCGATATTCGCCCATGGATTCAGTGTCCATGCTCATTCCGTTCACAACTCTGAGAGACATATCACCTACCCTGATAACTCTATGGTTTCTCAAAGCATGTAACGAATTACAGATATGAGATCCTGATCCGGTATCTAGTACCCAGAAAGTAGAGTTAATTGACAAACAGTTCTCAATTACAAACACATCCGAGGCCGAAGCCATAACATGCTTCGAATCCTGGCTACTGGCTTCCAAAACCATGCAATCCTTCTACCAATATCCTTTCCCATAACAATAGGAACATCCCTCCTTCCCTATACCAAGTCCCGAAACTTTTGTCCTTCCCTTTCCTTCTACTTCACTGACACCGCATATCGGCTTTGTAGAGATCTTCTTCTTTTCACCCTTTACTTTCGTCTTGGATGCAGAAGAAGAAGGTCCCCCATTAAGCAGAGCGGGTATCTCCCTGGTTTCCTTCAGGGTGTAAGTAGAAGGTAGGGACTGTGGAAATAAGTCAGAATATGACCTGTTTCCCAACGTGGTCTTCAGGTCCGTGAGCTCATCAATATAGCTAGTCATCGTAAGGACGTTGTCCTCTATAGATGACCCGACAGCCAACCTCTCTTGAAGCAATTCGTTCGAGGTTTCATATCTTGCGATACGAGATTGCTCTCCATATAAATCTTTTTTATGGAGGAAGATGGAAACTGAGTCCATCTTCTCGTGCTGATCTCTGGTATACACCATATACTGAAGCCAACACGAGGCATTTGGCATTCACACTGCCCTTTTCCTTTTTCTGACGGATATCTATATCCGCGATGGTGGAAACTGGACCTGGGACGGCTGGGGCTTGAGTAGTAATAGGGTGGTCCAGCTTGTCATAGGCAATGGACATCTGGATAGACCTTTGCCAGTCATAAAAGTCAGATTCAGTCAACTTGTTATCTATATGTAACCTAGTTATGGTCACAGGGTCGCTGCAATTAAGAGAGAGAGAAGAAAACACTTTAGCATGATGCTCTTGCAAGTTTAGATTGGTTTTAAGTTTATCTAAACAGATGGCTCCCACTGTTTCTCGAATCCTTCCTCAAACCATAAAAGAAGAATTAGTCAGGACCGATCTCACCATACAATACTTGCTTAACCGTTCAGCCAGGCTAGTGTCGGTACTTCGAGGGAGGTTTTACGACGCTTTCGCGAAGTTTCTTAATTAAATAACCTCTTTTCCCTGGAGGCGTAGCCCCGCTGACACTGTTCTAGACACCTACTTGGTTTATAGCATTGATCGTTAAGTGACGAATCTCTTGATGAGTAGCATATACTCACAGTAGGATCGGGATCCAAATATCATCGTGTGATAATGCTGAAGGAATCCTACCAACATAATCAAAATCCAAATGGTATGTAATACCAGCAAGTTTCAGTTTCTTTAGAAACTCCCGATGTGGATTTTTGCCCCATGCTCTTATGACCTTGTTTAAAGGCCAACAAATCATAAGTCACATGTCAAGTTCTACCCATCATTATCCATGTTGATTTGAACCCATCCGTATATATTCTTGACTAAGGGCCAATAAAGTAATACGACTGTCCCAAACCAACGCATCTATCTATACTACATGTGAACACCCCACCAGCTACCAATCACTATGTCTTGACTAAGGGCCAAACAAACATAGCTTAAATACTACTGACCATTCATATGAAACGACGGAGGGCTACGACTGATTTTGACGAAACCGTGAACGTAGTGAACTTGATATAACCGAAGGAACCTGATAGCTTTTCAAAAGGAGTGGTTAAAGCTCCGCAATTAAAAATTCTGCTCATTTAAAATAACCGAGTGATTTCTTTTAAATTTGTTCCAACAATTTAGTTTTGGTTTATTTTCTTTGCATTAATATAATGCGTCCCATCATTTATCCTATCATTGCAGAAAACAAAGAAAATACAACGTCCGCTTATGCCATCCGCATTCGCCACTGGGTCCCGTCATTCACCCGTTAGGTTACTTAACCAACGACAGAGTGAGGGCTGGGCTAGCGCGGATGCAAAACATAAGCAACGCCTACTAGATATCATATATAGATATTGTACATTCGTCAGACGCAATAATCGGCATTCCAGATCACAGATGAACATATTGGATATACTAGTAATCCGCGTTTCGTTTGAGCCTGCAACAAAAGACGGATTACACGGTCGTGATGAATAGCCAAACCCCACCCTAGACCCCTACGGGTGCGGCAAACTACCCGCCTAGTATCAGAAGTGAAACAGTCTCCCTCAACAACGTGAGTAGGCCATTTAACACTTCAAAGTACCCGGTAGTTTGTGCACCCCATCTTGGGTCTATCCTAGGAGCAAAAAATAGTAAATGAAATAATACAACGGTGGATACAACCTCAATCCGGATATGCCCTGCAAAAGAATATTACAACATATTACAATTTACATCGAATGAAAGATAAAAACTCCCATCTCACATCCCCGGCTATTCATCCACGACGATCCAATGAAGTTCATATACACAAACTAATATCCATTACAGAAATGTGCAACCCCCAACTAACCGACATACTAGCAATTAGCGGAGGTTTACGAACACATCAAACACAACTTGAAACATTAAACAACATAAAACCGCGACTTCGAAACACCCGGTATTTGCCACAGTAAAGAGTTTACAGTAAAATCAAAATTGGCAAACACAAACAACTCCTGAAGCTCTAGATTTAAGTCAAAAAGCCACACCCTAAAAATGAAACATTTCCTCCATGTTAAGACCGAGCTCGCCGGAAATATGCCCAATGTGGCCGGCCCGTTTTTCGAGAAAATGTCTCGTTTTTGTTTGGTGTTCTTTTTACTGTCCAAATAGCACTCTGTACTTGTTTAAATAAATTTCAGAGCCTCTTTCAAAATCGACAGAAACTTGAATCTTGCGATCGATGTTTTCGAGTCGTTTCGGTTTTATAGTTTAACTTGTTGTTTAATCTGTTAGCTATGGTTTAGTAGGCTCTGATACCACTGTAAGTCCAAGTCACGCACCCCACGTGTTCGCGGGGAGGCGGAATATATGAAAAACAATTATCAAAGCTTCGTAACACAGACTTGAGCACACGGATCGTGTCTAAACCATTACTAACAAACTACGAGAGGTTTAACTACTCGGATTCGAAGTTATACCTCACGTTACATGTCCTTCGGGTCTTCATCGTGTCCTCCACACCTCGTCGGCTTTATGGATCATGGGTACCTCAACGGCCTCCTCGAGTCAAAGACGATCCACCCAAGAGTCTATAGGCCGAGCTCCTATCTCGAATCTGAGATAACTACGGCTTCTAGTTTACTAATCTAGAAGTCTTAGAGGGTATAGAGTATTTAGATGGATTACTTAGTCACTTAAACCCTAGGATTCTCAACTCATAAGAGCTTTTAGGGTTTGAGGAAGAAGATGAAGACTTGAAGAGAGAGAATAATACTCATGCTAGAATAATATGAAGCATAATAATATCTCTCTTGATAATATCAAGATAATATCTAGCATGCTTCATTTAATTCTAAGGGTGAATCACCTCATGAGTCATTAAGCATTTAATGTAAATATACACCTCATCCTTCACCTCATTTAGTTTAAATCCTAAAAGGAAATAAACACAAATGAGTCACCTTCTTCTAGAAGCTTCCCAAGAAATTACGAGATTGCCCCTCCCATCCGTATTTCTGAAAAACACGGATAATCTTTGACTGAAAAATCTATCTGTATAATACTAGAATCTGGCTTAAACCAAAGCCTGCTAGTATTATCTGCCCGATCATCGTACGTGCACAAATGTACGTAAGTGATCGCGGCCCTGCCGAAAAACCATACGGCCTCTACACCTTTTGCCCGGTGCAGGGAAACTCTCTGTGTGGGACTCTAAGGACTCGACACTACGCTGGCAGTGGGTTTAACCACAGGCCGCAAGCGGTACTAGCTGTACGTAATGGTCTCCAGGTAGATGTCGATAAGAAGGACGATGAGGAAACCCATCCAAACTCCTACTGAGCCTGTATGTGACAATCTCCGTACAGTCTGGTCTGTTCGTCTTGGACTATAGCATATCGGGCCTAGGGGGCGGTAAACGTCAGACCCCTAATAGCGGTATAAGTCGTGTCAGAGTGAAGCCCATTACACCTTGAGAAACTACTGGAACCTACCAGTAAATCTCGCTTGCCCTGGCCAGGGACTTTGCGCAATGGCTCTCCATACACAGCGTGATATCAACCCCCAATATCGAGAGAGACGATTCCTGTCTAACCGCCACTGTCTCCAAGTGCTTCAGGACTGCACCCAACTACTACCTGTTTACATGACTCGTTTGAGCCGTGGTAGGGTAGTAATCTAAGTACAGTGGGAATACACCCGAGGTGAATTAGCAGTGTCAAGTCGACGGACTAAGCTGTACTCATGTCACCTGCGAACTGCTATCTGACAATGGGTATAGTACTAACTTGCAGTTCCCGGCGAGTCCTGTCCGGTGTACCCATAACCTAACGAGCACCTGCATACTATCTCCAGTACGACGTACTGATGGCTGTAGGACAGACCATCTCCCAATGCTGGGATGAGAAGCGTATACACCAATCTATTCCGGAATATCGATACCCCGTCTCGATAATCCTACGACCAGAGATCTGTATAGGATGTTTCTTATAGACTACCCAGCCCCTACTAGTGTGACTGCCATCACAACGCTGGTAATCAAGCAAATATCCTGAGGGCTCTACTAATATGTATAAGCGATATGTTAAATGAAACATATGCACATATTAAAGCAGAAACAAACCAAGTAGCATACTACCATTTTTAGCAATGCTGTCAATACAACTTTGAATATCCCAAGCTTCCATTAAGTAATATACAAACTAGTATGATACAATAATGGCCTCTAGGGCATAAACACTAACAAAAAATATGTGACAATCAAAATTTGACCGATTGTAGTATATGAATATCACTTCCTATCTGGAGCATGTCATCTAAATCTCAGGACAATACTCCTTACACCCTTCTTACTAGGTTCATATATTGTTTTGATGAAGTCAATTACCTTGACTGTCATATCAAAACAGATAATCCGTCTCCGCTACCCATAGTTTAGTCTATGAATAGACATAAGCAACTTGCACACATTCCGCTGCTCCCACTGACTACGATAAACCTCTGGCAGAATCATATACACATGAACTTCCAAATTCCTATTTGGAAAGACGTTATCGTCATCCACCTGTCAGATATCACAGTCATGAATAGCAACAGTGGCAAGTCATATCCGTATGGACTTTAGCGTAGACACTGAAGTAAAAGTCTCATCACAATCCACAACGGGTATTTGATGAGAATATTTACAACAAGTCTAGCCTTATTACCTTAATACCTTTCCACTTGCACAGATCTAGAAAGATCTACTTGCTCCTAATAGGTTTTACCCTTTCAGGAGCACCCGGCAAAATCCAAAATCCATAATTTGCTGAAGTGCGTGGTGTCCATCTTGGATATAAAGCATCTGGTCACCTGGAATTTACCACTTCGTATGACCTGCCAATAACTAGTAGGGCCACCATAACCATGATGCTGACCTCCCTATCACTGTTTACGAGAAAACAGAAGTATCTCTCGGGTGGCTGAGGTCACCTACTAGAATCTACGGAGTGGCTAATGGATTGTCAAGTCCAATTGAATTCTTAAGTTCTACTAAATTTTCGGTAACCGTTTGTGGTTCTGGAATCACTTCCAGTTCTACCATACTCCCACTAAATTCTTTTGCAAAATAATTCCTTTTATAAAAAGGTGGCAAGTTAAGAACAATGTAACTATTGATCTTGAAAATGGTAGAAACAAAACCCTAGCGATGCTTGGGATAATCCACAAACAACCATTACCAAAGCGTGCCTTGAGTTTGTCCGGATTCTGCTTTTAAATAGAAACCGGATAATTCCATATCTTAATAACCACAAGACATGCAACCAATCCATATGCATATAGAATCAAAGGTACTAATTTAGATGAAACTGGATTCAAATATCATGCAGCTGTTTCCAGTGCATATCATCTAAATGGAAAAAAGGCCAATACAACATTACTCATCAAGGAGCGAACCCGCGGATGAGTGATCTGAGAGAGAATCAAGTTCTCAATATTACTATGATGGAATACCTAGCATAAGTATTTATATTTTCGATCACTTCGAAAACCTTGATACTTCCAATGTATAATTCTCTACTTTATTCTTTTACCTATAAACTTCTCAGAAATTTTGGACCTTGCATTACAACGAATGCGTGTCTAAAACCAGAGAACTCATAGGTAAACCTGAATGAAGTAAGAGTACCAACCCTTGTCCTAAAGGATACGGACAACATACATTTTCATGTAAAAGTCCCAAGAGTATACTAACTCAAATTCCGTGTTTTGTAAGTTGAAAACTGTATTTTGGTCAAGAATATCTTACACCGTTATTGAATGCACCCTACCTTATCCTTAACCGATAAAGGTAAATGTTTGGAGCACAAGTTTCAAAATTTATATATCACTTTATAAAATAAAGATACAGATATTTCATTTTAAAAATTGGTTCATAACAACGGTTATTCGAAACCAAATATTTTGTTGTTAGGCAAAGCCAGGCGATTTAATCCAATATCACCAATTACAACGAATTCCGATATTGAGAATTAGATCGCCCATTACCCAATATTATACTCCTTCTCTGCATTTGTAACGCCGTACATATGTGAGATCTAAATCCGATAGATACATACTTTGGAGTGAAAATTAATTGGGAAAAATATTTTCATTTACAAGTACACAGAAAATCTGAAATATAAATGTTTTAAGGGGGTGGCCGGGTATTCCTAGTAATACCCTTTCCCCATCCAGATTCATGACAGTAGTCACAATTTTCTTTGCCCTTACTTCAATCCCTTTATATGTCTTTTCATTTTCCCTTCTGTACACCGCACTTGAGTTAATTGATTTTCTTCCTTCCCTACCTTTCGACACTAGCTTAAGGTTTGGAAGAATATTATCCAATAAGCGTAATAGGTGTACTCGCCTAATATAAGGAGCTCTCAAATTCCGAGAGAAAGAAAAAAGGAAGAGACAATCGAATAATACAATCTAAATTCTCCAAAACCAGCGGCCATCCTCGACTGAAATAATTTCTTCGAGTTCGTATGTAACTATACGATGGCCATTTCCAAGTTATATAGATTATCGTAGTGATACAGAGTGTTCTGGAGAAATGCAAAGGGAAAGTGGGAGTAGTAGGTATATTTGCGATTTTGTCGTGAATCACAACAATCCAAAGCCAATACGTGTAAGAAGGTTCGGATAACATGGTTAATGAGTTTTAGGTAAGTCATGGGTCGCTGTAACCAGAAAAAGAGAGAGAGAAAAGAAACACTCAACGTGCACTCTATCAAGATTAGATTGGTTATCACTTTATTTATATAAGTCCATGTCGCGCACCCTGCGTGTCCGCGTGGAGGCGGAATCTGCAAAAAACGATTTTCAAAGCTCGCAACACGGACTTAAACTCCAGGATCGATGCTAAACCCTAACTAGCTAAACTTGTTATGAGATTAACTACTCGGATAGGAAGTTATACCTCACGTTACATGTCCTTTGGGTCTTCTTTGTTGTCCTCCTCGTCATCATAAGCTCTGAGAATCGTAACGGATCGATGTCTCCTCGTTGGCCTCCTCAAGTCAAAGACGATCCACCCGAGAGTCTATAGTCCAAGCTCCAACCTCAAATCCGAGGTAACTAGGGAACCTAGCTCGCTAAACTAGATGGCCTAGATGATGTAGAGAGTGAAGATGTATTACTTTGTCTCTTAGAACCTTAGGTTTCTCAACTCATGAGAGGTTTAGGGTTATGAGGAGGAAGAAGAAGACTTGAGGAAAAACTAGTGGAGAAAACTCAAGAAAAAGCTTGGATGCCCTGTTGAATGAATATAAAGCATATCAATAATTCATGAGATAAGTATCACAACAAAATATCAATCATGCTTCATACATATCAAGTGGTGAGTCATACCATAAGTCACCAAGTAGCCATGCTAGATTCAATGTAGAAATCCACCTCATTTCCTCCACCTCATAATGTTTAATCCAATAAAGAATAAAACCCTGATGAGGTATCCAACTTCTAGAAGCTTTCTCGAGAAATTACGAGAATGCCCCTCATCCGTATATACATACCCGCATCCGTATTCCGAAGAACACGAATACAAAGAGACGAAACAATCCATCAATATAATACTAGGATCCGGCTTAAACCAAAGCCCACTAGTATTATCCGCCCAATCATCATACGCGCACAAGTACACGTAAGCGATCGAAGCCTTGTCGTAAAACCATACGACCTCTACATCTTTTGCCCGATGCAGAGAAACCCTCTGTGTGAGACTCTAAAGACTCGACAGTACGCTGGCAGTGGGTTTAACCACAAGCACGTCAGCGGTACTAGCTGTACGTAACAGCTACCCAGGTATCTGTCGATAAGAAGGCCGATGAGCAAACTCATCCGAACTCCTACTGAGCCTGCATGTGACAATCTCTGTACAGTCCGGTCTACTCGTCTAAGAGTATCGCATATCGGGCCTAGGGGGCGGTAAACGTCAGACCCCTAATAGCACAATAAGTCGTGTCGGAGTATAGCCCAAAACACCCTGAGAAACTACTGGAGTACCTACCAGTAAATCTCGCTTTCCTTGGCCAGGGACTTTATGTAATGGCTTTCCGAACACAGCGCGATATCAACCCCCAATACCGGGAGAGACGAATCCTATCTAACCGCCACTTCCTCCAAGTGTTTCGGGACTGCACCCAACTACTACCTGTTTGCACGACTCCTTTGAGCCGTGGTAGGGTAGTAATCTAAGAACAGTGGGAACACACTCGAGGCGAAGTAGCAATGTCAAGTCGACGGACTAAGCTGTACTCATATCACCTGGGAACTTCTACCCGACGATAGGTATAATACCCACCAGCAGTTCCCGACGAGTCCTGTCCAGTGTACTCATAACCTAATGAGCACCTGCATACTATCTCCAGTACAACGTACTAATGGCTGTGGGATAGACCATCTCCCCTGCTGGGATGAGAAGCGTATACACTAGTATACTCTGCTGTATCGATGCCCTATCTCGATAATCCTATGACTAAGGACTTGTTTAGGATGTGCTTATAGGCTACCTAGCCCCTACTAGTGTGACTGCCATCACAACGCTGGTAATCAAGCAAAGATTCTAAGGGCTCTACCAATATGTATAAGCGATATGCTAAAAGAAACAAAGGCACATATTGAGGTAGAAACAAACCAGGTAGCATACTACCATTTTAAGCAAGACTGTTATACAACTGTGAATATCCCAAGCTTCCATTAAGTGATATACAAACCAGTATGATACAATAATGGCCTCTAAGGCATATATCACTAACAATCTAATCAGGATATCTCCCACTGCTTCCTCGAATTCTCCTTCAAACCCTAAAAGGAGAACTAGTCGGGATCATGTACACCTTACAAGTTCGCTAATCGTTCAGCCAGGTCAATGTTAATACTCTGAGGGAGGTCCCACGTGCTTTTGCACGGACCCAATTAATAATCCTGTTTCTGCAGAGGCGTAATCTCGTCAACACTTTCTAGACACCTAATAAGTTAGCTAATTATGAAGTAAAAATCTCTCGAGGAGTAATACCTACTCATCAGTGGGAATCGGGACCCAACTATCATCGTGTGATAACCTGACGGAATCTACTCAAGTCACTACACTCCAGAAGGTATGCGCATGCCTGGCAAGTTTCCTTTATATTTAAAACTCCCGATATGGTTTTTGCCTTTAGGACCCAAGTGACCTTGACACAATCAACAAATCAAAAGGATCTAGTCAAGTTCAACCCGTCATTATCTTGATTGCATTAAACCCACCCGCACGAGCCCTTTGTAAGTGGATGGAGGTTATGGTCGTAACGATCACGGCCGTGGTGGAATTTGAAAAACAATAATTTTACAAAGCATAACCCCAATCTATCACCAAGATCATTAAATACTTAGCAATAGATTAAACTAGAAATATAAAGAGAGCAAAGAGAGGGTGTTACAACTTTTGTAGCGTGTCCGGCTGATCCCGGAAGACCCCGTCTAAACCTTGTGAGCTCCCCGAATGCGTGTGCACGCCGACTGCCTCACCGTAGATGATCCGCGTTGAAAGCGGGCTGCCCGAACTTCAACTCCGTCACTGGTCGGAGAAACTTCCTCCAGAGACTCGCTGGGCGTAGAGGAAGGCGATGCGAATTCTGGGTACTCTCTACTTTTTTCACTACCTCACTATGGCAACACTTGCCATTAACCTAAAAAGCTCAAGCTTTCTTTTTGTGAGGAAGAAGAAGAAGAAAAATTATGATGGCTTGGAAAAATTAGAATTATCTCTTTTTCTATTTTTCTTTTGTAACCATGTCATGTTTAATATGATACATGCCCTTCTCTCCCACTCTCTCTCATGTGTGTGTCAACACACAAGAGTGAGGGTAGGCCCTACAATTTAATTATGTATATTAAATAAATAATAATGTATATATACACTTACATATATATATTTATATGTATATTTTTTATACATAATTAGAATGGTGGGAATTAATATATATATATATATATATATATATATATCAAATAAGTTAGTACATGTATCCTATACACGTACACAATATGTATCACATACACGAAATGCCATCAATATCTTCTCAGTATCATGTACTATAGAGAGTGTGTGTATCATATACACTATACTAGAAACCGCATCATAAATACGGTTATTAAGTCAACACTTGACTTGATATTCCTACTTTTAAACCGGCTAGTATAACAGTTGTACGTTTAAACACGTATATCCAATATACATGTTTTATCGAACTCATGTACGTATCCCTATACGTACGTCCCATCTCGTTTTGCCCGGGCAGGCACTTTCGTTGCGGGACTCTAAAGACCGGTCAATACGCTGGCAGTAGGTTATACAAGATCGTATCCAATTGAATCTGAAACACTTTCAGATTCAACCACCTTTCGGGTTAACCCACAAGCTCGACAGTGGCACTAGCTGTACGTAACGGCTATCCAGGTATGAGCAAGATAAAGGCAGGTCTACGAGCGAACTCATCCAGACCCAACAAAGTCTATAAGTGGCAGTCATCGTACAGTCCGGTCTCTTGGTCAAGGAGTATTACATACCGGGTCTGGAGAATAGAATCTGTCAGACCCCCAATAACCCGATAAGTCGTGCTGACGGAGGACTCATAACCTAAGAGATACAACTGGTAACACTTACCAGTTTATCTCTAATTCCGTGGCCACGGACTTCAGGTTATAGTCGTGTCCTACATAGTGCAATATCGACTCCCAATACCGGGAGTGACGAATTCCCTCGACCGCTTATTGCCTCCATATGCTTCGGGACTGTACCCAACTAAAACCTGTTTGCACGACTCGGTAGAACCATGGTAGGGTGGTAATCTAAGTACAGTGGGAACACACATAAGATACTGTAGCGATTTCAGGTCTAGAGACTACCCTGTACTCATGTCACCAGAGAACTGCTATCTGACATTGGTATAATACTATCTAGGAGTTCTCGGCGAGTCCGTCCAGTGTAACTCATCCAATGAGCACCTGTATATAATCATCAGTGTTAAACACTAATGGCTATGGGATCAGCCATCGCTCCGTACATGGTCATGAAACGTATACACTAGTCTAAATTGGAGTACCAATACCCTGTTTTGATACTCAAATGACTAGGGACTTTTAAGAATGTGCTTATATACTATCAGACCCTACTAGTATGATCCTTATCATAATCCTGGTAGTCAAGCAAAAATCCTATGGGCTTTATCTCATGTATTAGCGATACGCGATAACTAGTAACATGCATTCACATGATAGATAAAGACAAACCAGATAGCATAATATCATCTCGAGTAAGACTGTTCTTAGTATAGGCCCTCCTCGAATTTAGTAATTGCATTCCCACAACTACGATAATTGCCTTGAGGGCACCTGTATCCAACACCATTGACACAGTCAACAAGGCCGCACGATTGCCCTAACCAATCGCATTACTTGCTATAAATAAGCACTACTTAGCTACCGCACACTATGCCTTAACACAGTCAACAAACGCAACACGAATACTAAGTACTACTCGTAGAAAATGACGGAATGCTACGACTGGTTTTTGGCGAAAAACCTTTAATGTAATGAACTTGATATCGTTGAAAGAACTCGAGTGACTTTGAAATGGAGTGGTTTAAGCTCCACTTTTTAAAAATAGCAACATAAACCTTTACTTAAGAGAGAAATCCTCATGAATGGATCAAGGCTCTTCCCTCATAGAATAAGGTGCTGGATATTCCTAACCGAATACCTCTATATAAAGCAAAAGAATATGACAGTTGTTTTAAAGAAAACTGAGTAGTTTTAAAAATTGCTTCCGACAACATCAAATAGGTTTGTTTTCCTTTGCATTAAAGATATAATGCAGTCCCAACAAATCTAGTTTCTAAGCCACAACAGAAATAACCAAAATAGCATGCTTTTATATGCCATCCGTATTCGCCACGGGGTCCCGGGTCTTCATCGTGAGGTTACTTAACTTACGGCAGGGCGGAGATAGGGCTAGCGCAAATGCAAAATATATAGAAGTATCTACTAATATATATATATATATATATATATATATATATATATATATAAACATCGTAGGCAGATAATAGTCATCACAGGCATGCGAACAACAATATGGAATAGCGGATAAACTTGGAGCCCCGCATTTCATCTGAGCCGTAAATGAAATGCGACGTTCTCCGGTCGTATGGATAACCCAAACAAAATTGATCCTAGACCCCTATGAGTGCGGCAAACCACCTACCAATTCTAGAAACTGGGTAACACGCCCTCAATGAAATGAGTAGATCACCGACCGCTTTCTAGAATCTGGTAACTTGTGCACCCCTCCGCGGGTCGAATCCTGTAACCCCTACAAGTGCAGCGAGCAACCTGCCAATTCTAGAGCAAGGCAGCCCGGTCTCAACTCCATGAGATGGCCACCTGCTGCACTTTAGAACCTGGCTACTCGAGCACTTCTCCCGGGTTAATCCTAGTACATAAATGAAATATATACAATGGTGACATCGACCGTATCCTGGTCGAGCCCCAATAAAAGAATATATATAATACGGAAACGGCGACCACATATTGGAACTCGTCCCAAAAAAATGAATACAACAAAGTAGATTAAAAATGTATAAGCAACGCAGGAGGGGCTATCCGGCACGACAATCCGACTAAGCCATAATCAAGATATATATCCACATAAACAAGTAACAAAAACAAGCGTGCAATCCCGTCTAATTAAGCATATAGCAATTGGACAACAATCAACAACACATCCATGCACGCAAACGAACTCACGGCATTAGAATTCCAAAACACAATTAGCACACATCCCAAATATACCAAGGGATAAAAAACCAAGTGCACAAAACATCCAAAAAATCGAGTTTTGAGCCAATTCGGAAGTCTGAATCAAAATGAAATGTGTCCGAACCTTCGTGGGGAGTTAGGGCACAAAATTAACTTCGAGTCGGGAGGCCTAGGGAAGGTACCCTACCCTAAGGCCACTATGAGATGGCCAGGGGGTGGTGGCAGACCCGAGATTGCCATAGGGGGCAGTCTCGGGTCCCCACCCCCAAGACCACATCGTGGTGGTCTTGGGGAGTAGACCCACCCTTCGGCTCTTCCAGGGGTCTCCCCGGGGTGCCCACACTCTACCCCGCGGCTTCTTGGTTCAAACTGTGAGCCCGCGGGGTACGCAAACATCTCAGAACCCAAATTTTCAGAACTGTTTTCTTGACAGTTTTCGATGTCCGAAAAAATGCGGTTTCTAATGTCGTAACCAGCTAGTTTAAGGTGTTTGGGAGGCTTTGATACCACTGTAGGGTTCCCTAGTGCTCGTGGCACAGCGGAAGTGCGAATGGTGAACAAAAATTTCAAGCTAACACGAAGGAACCCCGAACCTAGAATCGATCCAAATGCCTAAACTTGCAAACCAAGCATGCAAAGATACGGAATACTACCTTCGACGCGTGTCTACCCAATCATAGAAGACCCCTTCAAGCTCCATGTATGCTGTCCGGATCGAATTTGAGTAGAGACCGCCCTTACCAAAGAAGATCCACCCGAGGAAAACCGATCCAAGTTCCTGCTTCACCTAGTGAAGCGACAAACGCTCCAAGCTCGCTATGAATGGAGAGTGGGGATGTAGAAATATTTTCGCTATCTTTTCTCTCTTTTCTATGATCAAGTGAGCTACTTTGAAGAAGGAGGAGGAGGTGAAGAAGAAGAAGCCATGAAAAACTGGCTAAGTGTTTTTCAAGAGCAAGTAGAAAAGAATGGCTTAACAATTTGCAACCATGAAAGAATAGTGTATCCGAATGAAATATATCATATAAAAATCAAGCCATACCTCTCTACACCATACTTCTTTACACCTCATCCTCCATCTCATTTTTGATTTTCTTTAAAGAAAAAATCAAGAAATGAAGTGTCCATCTTCTAGAACAAATTCTGTATAAATATGGAATACAACTCGGTATATGTATCGAATTATATATACGCGTATTCGTACAAAAAATACGAATAGTCAAGAGAGAGAAAATGAATAGTGAACAATAATAATAGAATATACATATTATATATATATATATATTATTAAATCAAAACCTGATTTAATAATCCGGCTTAATCCTAAATTGCCAGTATTATCAACCGTCCGATTAAAGTCCGTGTAGCCTGTACACGTATTTAATCGGACACCCTGTATGCACTAACATACATCATCTACTTCATATCGTCTGAAATGGAAAAACCCTCTGTGTGGGACTCTAAATACTCGACAATACGCCGGCAGTGATTTACTGGATAAATCCAAAAACCACAAGCACATCAGCGACACTAGCTGTACGTAACGGCTACCTAGGTATCTGTTGAAAGGGAGGTCGACAATCAAGTACGTCCGTACCCTACTGAGCCTGAATGTGACAATCTCTATACAGTCTGGTCTCTTCGTCTGAGAGTATCGCATTCCGGGTCTAAGGGGTGGAAACGTCAGACCCTTAATAACCCAATAAGTCGTGTCGGTGTCAAGCTCATCACCAACCGATAAACTACTGAACTCATATCAGTAAATCTCATCTATCATGTCCACGGATTTAAGGTGATATCCTACTGAATATAGCACGACATCGACTCCTAATACCAGGAGAGACATATCCCCGACAATCGCTTTATGCCTCCATGTGGCTCGGGACTGTACCCAAGTAAAACCTGTTTATACGACTTCTTTGAGCCGTGGTAGGGTAGTAATCAAAGTACAGTGGGAACTCACATGAGACAAATGACGATCTCAGGTCAAAAGACTAATCTGTACTAATGTCGCTCGAGAAATTCTATCTGACAATAAATATAATACCATCTAGATGTTCTCGGTGAGTCCGTCCAGTGTACCCACCTCCAGTGAGCACCTGTATACTATTTTAGGTGACATAACACCAATGGTTTGTGAGACCGGCCACCGCCCATCGTCGGGGTCTCGAAACGTATATACTAGTTTACTACGGAATATCGATGCCCAGTCTCGATACTCCCATGACTAGGGATATTTAAGGATGTGCTTATAGACTACCCAACTCTCACTTATATGATCGCCATCATAATGTTGGTAGTCAAGAAAAAATCCTACGGGCTTCATCATTATGTATTAGCGATACGTAATAACAAGTAAAACGTATACACATCAATGATGAAGACAAACCAGATAGTATACTATCATCTCGAGTAAAATTGTTCTACCTGTATAGGTCCTCTCTCAATTATCATAATCGCGAACCTGCAATTACAATAATTGCCTTGAGGGCACTATATCCAACAACTTCCCCATTTCCCTGTCATAAAAAAATATAGAGATCATGAGTACATGAAGTGTAGCATTTTATTCTATAATATGCTCATGAAATAAAGAAAAGAGGTGATTAGAACTTACCATCCTGACGGCCGGGAAATGACTTATCTCTATTCCTGTGGGTTATGTTGATTAAAATGCATGATGCAGTTTTGAAAAACATGATTTTTATAATAAAAAGATGATTTTATGATAAGAGATCTAGATCTAATATGCAAGTGAAGAATAAAAAGGAAGGGGAAGATAAAACCTGTTTTGAATGGGTTACCGTGTGGTGCCTCTTCCGGATCTCGCAGAGATTTGCCTCTTGCTTACTTGAGAACTTTGGAGCCGTTTTATGACTTCTGAAATTAGCTCTAGGCTATTGAATTTCGGGATGGAAAGAAATGAGGGATCTAGGCTCTATTTATTGCATTTGGGGTCAAATAACTGAAAATCTGGCTATTTTGGGTTGTTCAGCCATATAGGTCTCCATTCGTTGGGTCTCCATTCGTTGGGGTCAAATAACTGAAATTGTTGAGAAATGCTGAAAATGAAGCAATGGTTTACCGTGCGTGTGATGACCCAATGCATGATGACCTATTGCTTTGAAAATTAGTTTTTCAAAACGATAGAACTTTTGAGTCGTCTGGATTTATTATTGTAGTTCTCCATACGTGTGATCACACAACGCATGGTGAACTACAACTTTTTAAATTTTTTTTAAAATCGATAAAAACCATTTACTGTCTAGATTTATTTTTGTAGTTCTCCATGCGTGTGATCCCCAACGCATGGTGAACTTCAGCTTTGAAAATTTGTTTTGATCGAATTTCAACAGTAAATTTGTTTTAAAATAGTAAAAATACTGTTCCAACTCACCATGTGTTGGATAGGGACACACACAGTGAACTATATAGAGAATTTTGCATTTAGAAACATTTTAAATATTTTAAAATCTGTTTTAGGGTTTTAAAATTGCAACAGCTCTACACGCATGGTGAACCGTTGTTTGGATTTTTCATTAAAATACCCTAAAAATTTGGTAAAATTCCTGAAAAATATTTAAAAATAAAGTTTTCACACATTTTCTCAGAAACTGGGTTTTTTTGCACTTAAAAAAATTTAAAAGCTAGAAATTACCTATTTTTCCATACTACTACATAGTACGAAAAATAGCCCGATTTGGTCGAGTTTGGCGTATCAACAGATATGCCCCTTCTGTACTAATGTTGCGAGAGTAACGTTAGTTACAGGAAAAAGATGAGAGGACAAATGAGATCGAAGAGGGTGTATCTTGACGTCTTTCGAACAGAATTCTCAGATAGGATTTTTAAAAAGAGAGGGGCGGAGAAATGCAGTGTTGGATGCTAATGCAGGAATTATGCAAGAATAAAGAGATTGGACAGGATGTAATCCCGATTTTTGAAGACTGCGATAGTCGTTTTAAGCTGTTAAAGTTGGTAAAGAGAGGTTGCAGCATCGGAGCGAAACAATCCTCAGGATTAGACCTTAGGACCAAATTGATGTTTGGTGAGAGCAGGATCTCAACTAGGTCATTATCCGTTTTCCTCTAAGACTAATATCGGTGAAACCAGTGGGCATAGGATATTGTTAGCCATGCGCGAATATCGGTCGTCCGCTAATTTCATCGTACGTTAAGTTTTGTTTTGTTTTGTTTTGAAAAAGATAAGCCACGGTGGCTATCACAATTATCTAGATCGAGGATTAGTCCTATTCATTCTCTTTGCTTTTCAAGGAGGGGATGAAAAGCAATATGCAGGACGATGCAGCGTGGGCGGCTAATACAATATCAAGAATGTTAGATGCTTAGGGGTATCGGTACTACCGTCTAAGATGGAATTTTCGAAAACAATATCTAGCGTCTAACATAATGTCTTGACGCTATTATACTTCCATGTAGTGACAAAGTCGTTACTTGGGACGCGCTGAATCATAAATTCCGGTGCTAAGATAAGGTTGGACACCGTTCTTGAGCATGACGGTGTATGTCACACCGGTTTGTAAATGTTGTTGCACTTTGCGAGGGATGTTGATGGGATGGAGTTGCTATTCGGTATATGTCGTACCGGCTGATGATGGGACTAAAATTTGCTACTAGACGGTGTATGTCGCACCGTATCTAGATCAGAAGGGGCTAGGATGACCCGGTATAGTTACACTGGTCGTATGAATGAATGGAGGTTGTTTCTTGACGGTACGTGTCGTACCGGTATGGATGTCACTTCTCAATTCAGTACCGATTAGCCGTATTTCCTGCACATTTAAGAAGAGAGCTAGTACGTTCAGCATGTATATCTGCATGATACGATGAGTGGACCGTGTTATGGGGAGTTCTTTTTAGCTCATGACATCTAGGGTTTCCCCTAGACTCAATCGACCAATTTGGTCAATCATCCCATCATAGCAATAAGAAAGGCTTAAGTCTTTTATCATCGTTCTAGAAATATGTGATTAAAACGAGAGTGGAAAGGATATCGAAGTGGTGGAGAGGAACCTCCTTGTTGAGCTCAAGAAGCTTTAAGGCAATGCCCCTTGACTTGATCAATTGGTATATATCGAATGTTTCGTCCTAGCTAGACAAGGAGAGCTTTGGTACATGCTATCTCGTGTAAATGATTTTCAAGAGTGGTTTCACACCCTATTTCGGCTGGGTTCTGCCGTTCAGTCATTGATATCATGTGCTTCACATCCCGTTAAGGGTCATAGTTTAACGTCTTCAGGCGTTGCGGAAATATTTACAAATGGCAAAGTGAAGAGGAATCATTTGACTCCCTTATGAGAGACTCCCTTTTGGAGTCCCTTTTTGTTGGAAATATAAAATTTTGTTTTAGCATTCTAGTTGATGCAAGTCGATTCATGAGAATTTTTCGGAGTTCAGATAGGGAACTAAAAGTTTAGCTTTGGATTATTTTCTAACATCATTTAATCTTTTGCAAGGTCGAATCTCTATAGTCAACTTTTAATTGTCACGTGAACCGATTAGGCATTCATTTTACTGATGTGGGTAGAGATGGACAACTCCAAGATTTTCAATCCTTTATAACGAAGTCAATGTTTTAGATTTTTGTTTATAACTAATCCTTTAACCGAAGAATAATTTTATATGAATTGTTCTGTCGGATGCCAAGATTATTCTCACATGGGGAACCATTAGGACTTTTAACCCGGAAATGACACTTGCTTAGCAGGGGTGATAGAAAGAGACATATCCACACTATTTTCCCCTGATTAGTTTGAGTCTTATTTTATCATGTTTCAATATATTTTTTTTATCATTTTCTTTTGATCTTTATTTTATATCTTGGCATTGTTCTTCGGGTAAAAAGTGATCCACTTAGGTGTTGTAGTTTTAAAAATGTAGAAATCAGCTAGTGAATGTTTTGTCAAATCTAGTGACATTAAATTGTTGTTTTCTAGAAGTTTTATTTGTTCGAAATTAAATTAAAGATAGGGACAGTCTTTCAACCAAACTTTTCATTGACCTTATTGCATCCTTTGCCCCTAACTGTCATTTTCTAGTTAGCTAAGAGTCAAAGGGTAATTTCCAATTCCAGAGCGAGCCTTCAAGGAGGATACCATTTCTGGTATGTCGCATCACAAGTAAGTGACGTTTCATCTTCTTTTGCACTAATCAATATAGAATTATTTCCACAGTGGGCCCTTTGAATGATGAATGATCCTTCCCATGTCGGGGTCTATTTAACATGAGAAGGACTTTAGAGTAAAACGAGCCCACCTTGATCGGATTTATTATGAGAGTTGAGTTGTATTGAATGAAATTTGAGCTCTTGATTCATTGGGTAGATTACCTCCGTTCCATGATGACGTGCGAAGGGTGTTTGCTCTGTTGAGGTTAGAGGATGCGAGAAAGCCTCTTTGACTCATGAGAGTTGAACTTCATATGAATTGTCTTCTTAGCGGCATCACTGGTTGGACCTTCCGCTAGAGAATGGGCTAGTAAGACGGATCATGGTCCATCGTCTAGTGCTGAATTTTAGGCTTTTACATGTGGCAATGCCCGCATGTTGTTGCTGTTTGGAAGGAATCTACCTTAAAAGTTGAAGCGAAAATCTTGAAATCGCTCGTCATAGCATGGCTTTGAAAGGTTCCTAGGCACCCTATAGAGGTCTCGCAAGGCATCGAACATGCCAATTTTAAAAAATATGGTGCCGAGAAACCCTAGTTAACGGATCGTTGCTAGATGTCTAGGCGAAATATAAAACTAGTTAACAAATTAACTAAAGGTTAGATGCTACAACCTTTGTAGATCCGGTAATCCTCTTCCTTGGCTCCACGAAGGCATCCTTTCGCTGTCCATCTCGATTCCCAAACTCGAACTTTGGCTTCATCAGAGAAACGGGCAAGCTAGGTCGTCGGCTTTGTGTCAAAGACGATCTACCTCGAGGCATCGCAAGTTCAAGCTCCGACTTCACAAACTTGTGAAACTTGTGAAGTAAACACCCAAAACAACTTGGCAAGAGGTAGAGGGTGAAGAAATAGGAGGTGGGTTCACTTTAGAATTGGATTTATCTCACTAGATCTCAAGTTGCCATTTTTGTAGCAAGCTTGAAGAAGAAGAAGAAGATGAAGAAGATGATAGAATATGATAAAAATCCTTAATCAAAATAGAAATGAAAATGATATTTATCATATCCTAACCATGGTCAAGTGTAGAGAATTGACCATGGTTAGTGGAAGTGGTTAGGTTTAAGTATGAAGACAAAATAGCATCATTAGAAAATGCTTCATGAAGCTTCACCATTCTTCATGATAAATGAAACCATTTTATTTTCATAAAACCAATTAATAAATAATGAATGGATTAAATAATAAGTGAATAAATCATAAACCCTAACCACTCTCATAACCATGGTTCAATTCTTTTACACATAGCCAAAACAACATGCATCATCAAACATGATACATTCAAGTGTACACAAAACATATCACATATATAATGTGCACATCAAGTGAGAAAAATCCGTTTAAAGTGAACCAATACTAGTTAATGCAAAGTAATATATCAAATATATAATTATATATTAAATCATTAAATCAACACTTGATTCAATGATCGGGTCATGTCACACACGACCGACTAGTATTCAATGTATCGGCTTATCGAATCGATCTTCGATTCGATAGCTAGGTTATATCGCATACAACCAATCCAAACATTTATCGCGAGAATCAAATACGGTATCACATACATGCATCATTCTCGGTCCCGCACATATCTCATATGCGCTCCTATTTCGTTTCGCTTGAACCAGGAAACCTCTGTGTAGGACTCTAAAGACTCGTCAATACGCCGGTAGCAGATGATGATCATATCAAACACCCACAAGCCGCAAGCGGTCTGCTAAACGTAACGGCCACCCGGGTATTGAGCGATCAGAAGATCGACGAGCTAGCCCGCTCACACTCCTGCGAATCCGACCAGTAACACTTACCGTACAGTCCGGTCTCTTCGTCTGATATGTCGCATATCAAGTCTAGGGGTGGTAAACGTCAGACCCCAATAACCCGATAAGTCGTGCCGATGTGAGGCTCGTAACGGGTCGAGAAACTACTGGTAACACTTACCAGCAAATCTCTGATCAGCCCTGGCCAGGGACTTCCCTGTTACGGCCAATCGAGCACAGCGCAACATCTACCCCCAATACCGGGAGAGACGAAACCCCTCCTATCGCTCATTGCCTCCATGTGACTCGGGACTGTACCCAAAGACCACCGTTTTGCACGCCCTCATGGACGTGGTAAGGTGGAGATCAAAGCACAGTGGGAATCACACAAGACTCTATGACAATCTCGGGTCTACAGACTAACCTGCACAAGTGTCACCTGAGAACTGCCATCTGACGTGAGGTATAATACCATCTGGGAGTTCTCGGCGAGTCCGTCCAGTGTACCCAGTCTCCACTGAGCACCCGTATACCATCTCCGATGTCAAACACCAATGGATATGGGATCATCCATCGCCCATCACATGGGTCGAGAAGCGTATACGCTAGTCTACTCTGGTATATCGATGCCCCGTCTCGATACACCCATGACTAGGGACCTTGAAGGATGTACTTATGGACTACCATGTCCCCACTAGTATGATCTGCATCATAGTCCAGGTAGTCAAGTACAAATCCTAAGGGCTTTACCAACATGTAACTATAAGACAGTATAAAGAGACTAGTGTACATGTTAAGATAAAGAGTAACCAGATAGCATACTATCATCTCGAGCAAGAAAGTCATCTCTATATATGTCCAAGCATCCAATATAATATACAAGATCTGTACAATACTGGCCTCTAGGGCATACATACAACCAACAATCTCCCACTTGCACTAGGGCCAGCTGCTGTAGTATCTCATACCGAGCATCCCGAAGAGTCTCTCAAACTGTATCTGGGGAATGGCCTTCGTGAGTGGATCCGCCGTGTTGTTCTTCGTGTCAACCCTCCTGACCTCGATCTCCCGGCGATCAACTATCTCCCGGATCAGGTGATACCGCCTCAGAATATGCCTGGATCGCTGATGGGACCTGGGTTCCTTGGCCAAAGCCACCGCTCCATTGTTATCGCAATACAAAGGTATTGGATGCTCAATGGATGGAACCACTCCAAGTTCAGTAATGAACTTCTTGATCCAGACAGCCTCTTTGGCAGCATCGTTGGCAGCGATGTATTCAGCCTCCATCGTCGAGTCTGCCACGGTTTCCTGCTTGGAACTCTTCCAGCTAACCGCCCCTCCGTAAAGGGTAAAGACAAAGCCCGACTGCGAATTAGAGTCGTCCTTATCACTCTGGAAGCTCGAATCGGTAAAGGACTCCACTTGGAGCTCTCCGTTACCATACACCAAGAACATATCTCTAGTCCTTCGCAAGTACTTGAGAATGCTCTTCACAGCTGTCCAGTGACTCTCTCCAGGATCAGCTTGATACCTGCTCACTATACTTAGTGAGTATGCTACATCGGGTCTGGTACATAGCATCGCATACATGATAGAGCCTACTGCCGAAGCATAGGGTATACCTTGCATTCGAGCTCTCTCCAAATCAGTCTTGGGAGACATCTCTTTGGAGAGAGTGACTCCAGAGATCGTGGGCAAGTTCCCACGCTTGGACTCTTCCATACTAAACCTCTTTAGTATGGTGTCAATGTATCTGGATTGGGACAATCCCAAAATCCTTTTGGATCTATCTCTATAGATCCTAATTCCCAATATGCAGGAGGCATCACCAAGATCTTTCATTGAGAATCTTTGTGATAAGAAGAGCTTGACCGATTGCAGCATAGGAATTTCCTATCAAGAGTATGTCGTTCACGTACAATACGAGGAAGACAACCTTACTCTCTGCTACCTTCCTGTAGATACAAGGTCCATCTGGATTTTTGACGAAATCAAACTCTTTGATAACGACGTCAAAGCAGATGTTCCAACTCCGCGATGCTTGCTTTAATCCATAAATGGATTTAAGCAGCTTGCACACCTTCCCGCTGCTCCCACTGTCTACGAAGCCCTCTGGCTGAGTCATGTACACGCACTCTTCTAAATCACCGTTTAGAAAGGCGGTCTTAACATCCATTTGCCAGATTTCGTAATCATGATATGCAGCGATGGCAAGCATGATCCGGATGGATTTAAGCATAGCCACTGGAGAAAAGGTCTCGTCATAGTCCACACCTGGTCTTTGACGAAAACCCTTTGCTACAAGTCTAGCTTTGAAAGTCTCCACTTTCCCATCTACACCAAGTTTCTTCTTAAAGATCCACTTGCTCCCAATGGGTTTTACCCCTTCAGGAGCAACTTCCAAAGTCCATACTTTGTTGGTGTACATGGAATCCATCTCGGACCGCATAGCATCCAGCCATTTCACTGAGTCCCCACTCGTGATGGCCTGCTCGAAGCTAGTTGGGTCATCATCCTCCATGATGCAATCCTCACTACCACCATCAATGAGAAAACCATAGTATCTCTCAGGTGGACGAGAAACCCTACTAGATCGGCGGAGAGGCTGGGGTACGTCGGGCACCACTGAATCCTCTGGTTCTACTAAATTGTCAGTTGCAGTTTGTGGTGCTGGAACCTCTTCCAGCTCTACCTCTTTGCCATTAATTTCTTTTGCAAGAAATTCCCTTTCCAAAAAGGTGGCATGTTGAGCAACAAACACTCTTTGTTCCTCAGCTTGGTAGAAAAAATATCCTTGAGAATTCTTAGGATATCCCACAAACTTGCAAAGGACTGATCGTGCCTCGAGTTTATCCGGATTTTGCTTTTTGACATAGGCCGGACAACCCCATATCTTAATTCGCTTAAAATATGGTCTCTTCCCACTCCATATCTCATATGGTGTGGTAGGTACAGATTTAGACGGAACCAGATTCAATAGGTATATGGCTGTCTCAAGCGCATACCCCCAAAAGGAAATAGGTAACTCAGCATTACTCATCATTGAACGCACCATATCTAATAGGGTGCGATTCCTTCATTCCGATACACCGTTGTGCTGTGGTGTATAAGGAGGAGTAAGCTGAGAGAGAATCCCATTCTCTTTTAGATAATCCAGGAATTCACTGCTTAAGTATTCACCTCCTCGATCAGATCGAAGAACCTTAATACTTTTGCCCGTTTGGTTCTCTACCTCGTGCTTATATTCTTTGAATTTCTCAAAAGCTTCAGACTTGTGTTTCAACAGGAACACATGCCCGTATCTAGAGAGATCGTCAGTGAATGTAATGAAGTAGGAAGAACCATTTCTGGCGTGTGTAGACATTGGACCGCATACATCACTATGCACCAGTCCCAAGAGTTCAGTAACTCTTTCTCCGTGTCCTTTAAACGGAGTTTTGGTCATTTTTCCTTTGAGACATGAATGGCAAGTGTCATAAGATGATAATTCGAATGAATTCAAATATCCGTTCTTATGCAACTTAGCTAGTCGTGTCTCATTGATATGGCCAAGTCTACAGTGCCACAAGAAAGATTCGTTCATTTCTGAGCTTTTCCTTTTGTGTGTGTTTTGTATATTGAAGACTGTATTTTGATTGAGAATGAATATGCCATTATGTAGCGAGCCCGATGCAATCAACCTTTGATCTAGGAATATGTTCATAACATTATCCTTTACTACAAAATTATAACCTTCTTTACTTAATAAAGAAACTGATATAATGTTGCACATCATGTTCGGTATATAATAGCACTCATTCAGGACTAGTGTATCACCATTTGGTAATACCAGGTGATATATGCCAACTGCTTTGGCTGCAACATTTGCCCCATTCCCTACATGAACGGAATGTTCACCTTTTCTCAGTTCTCTACCTTTTCGCAGCCCATGTAACATCTTACATATGTGGGATCCTGACCCGGTATCTAATACCCAGGACGTAGGGTGAACTGAGAAACAGTTCTCAATGACAAACACACCCGAAGATGATGCATCAACATGCATGTTCTCCGTTTGGGCGGTGTGAGAATCTAGATATTCTCCTGTTTCCTGTTCAGTCTTATAACATTTATAAGATAGAACGGGTCCAACGTTCCCCTGCACAGTATAACATGCGGGTTCGGTCAATACATCCATATTATTATCTTCATTTGGGCATGAAATGGTCGCTACCTGGAGAGAGAGAGAAGAAAACACTTTAGCGTATGCTCGTGCAAGATCAGATTGGTTATTATCTTATCTAATCAGGATGGCTCCCACTGCTTTTTATCAAATCTTCCTCCAAACCCTAAAAGGAAAGACTAGCCGGGATTAATTACATACTACAAGTTCGCCAATCTTTCAGCCAGGCCAGTGTCGGTACTTTGAGGGAGGTCCCCCGTGCTTTCGCACGAACCTAATTAATGTAAACCTCGTTTTCCCAGAGGCGTAACCTCGTTAACACCTTTCTAGACACCTACTTGATCGGCTAATTGTAATGTATAAAACTCTCCCAGGAGTAACAATTACTCGCAGTGGGTATCGGGATCCAACTATCTCATAGAAGGTATGCAATCTCATTGCAAATTTCAACACTTGAAATTCCCGATAATATTTTGCCCCAGGCGATCTATGACCTTGACTGAGTCAACAAACCATAGACCGCAAGTAAAGTTCAACCCGTCATTTCCTAATTGAATTAAACCCACCTGCACGACCCTTGACTAAGTCAACAAGGCCGCACGACTACCCTAATCCAATCTGCATCATATGCATAAACAGATAAATAGTAATCAGCTACCGCACACTACGCCTTGACTGAGTCAACAAACGCAGCACGAATACTAACTATTACTTATCTGAAATGACGGAGGGCTACGTCAGGTTTTTAAGAAAACCCTTTGCGTAATGAACTTTATATCGTTGTAGAATCAAATGAAGTTTTGAAATGGAGTGATTTTGAGGCTTTTCTAGTTTTGCTAAAGGAGTCACTCCCGGCGAAGGGATCTCGGTCCTTTCCTCGTCGAATGAGGTGCGGGATATATCATATATATCGCTGTGCAAAGCAAAAACCCAAAAGCAGTCAAAAGCAAACCGAGTATGTAGCATCTGCCAGTTATTGCTAAAGGAGTAACTCCCGGTGAAGGGATCTCGGTCCTTTCTTCATCGAATAAGGTGCGGGATATATCATATATATTGCTGTGCAAAGCAAGAACTATAGCTACCTGTTTTATTTTAAAATTCGATTCCACAACATCTTAGGTTTCTTATCTTTCATTAATCACATTAATGAAGTCCCATCATTTAAATACCTAAACATCACAGATAGATATGACGTACACTTATGCCATCCGCATTCGCCTCGATGTCCCCTCATGCACCGTTAGGTTAGGTAACTAACGACAGAGCAGGGCAGGGCTAGCGCGGGTGTAAAACATAAGTAACGTCTATATAATATATCATATATACTATATACTATATCCATCACAGAGTCACAACACAGATATCGCAGCAGAATAAACATATGAAATATTGGATATACTAGGACGTCCGTGTTTTTAATACGAGCCAGTATAAAACACGGATTCCACGGTCGTGATGAATAGCCAATCCCACACCCCTAGACTCCTACGAGAGCGGCAAGCAACCCTGCCAATTCTAGGGTTAGGAGACCCGGACTCGACTCCTCGAGTTGGTCTCCCACTGGACCCCAGAACCCGGTTACTTGTGCTCCCCTCCTTGGGTCTATCCTAATGCGGAAAAGTAAATAATATACAAAGGGTGACAACTTCCGCTACCTGGAAGTGCCCCAAATAAAAGAATATTACATACAAGTTTTTACATGAATGAAAATGAAAAACACTCATCTCACATAAAAACCCCCGGCTATTCGAATACGACGATCCAATATAACATATCCAGCAACACATAACATCACATGTCATCAACGTAAGTAAGTATGCATACCCCAATTGTCGTTGACGTATAGCAACGAAACCGGCGATATGAACATACTACACTTACGGTCACAGAAAAGAAAGTGTAAAACTACAACAATTGGAATCCGCAATTTCTTCAGACATCGCATGCTTAATTAAATGAAATACTTAGACATCACATTCCTAACAGATATAAATCCCGCATTTTAGTCTCATTATCGAAAACTCTTTTCAATATCATATGGGACTAAACTGCTAAATTTATAACATTCATTCAGTTATCTCATAACTGTTTGTGAATTCCAATTATTGTATCACATTCCAGATAAACAGAAAATGTTAAACTTTCCGATCGAACAGTCGAATACCCAAGTTTTCCCGATACAGTTCAACACATGAAATAAGTCTAACAACATTCAGTTCGTGCCTCAGTACCGACGGTCCAGCCGTAGAAGGGTCAAGCCAACGCCTCACATGTGGCACGCCGTACTGCCCCAAACCCGAAGGTTCAAAGGGCAGTTCAAGACGGTCACATAATCGAGTTAAGGTTTGTTGTCTTCTAGAGGGTCCATCGCGTTACTTGCACTACTTAGAACGTCGTTAAACTACGGAAAAATCCAACACTTGGAAATTTCCCGACAGGGGAAAAATTGGGTATTTATATCCGGTCGAACTTTTTAACATATTCTGGAAATTATCCGGAAATACACAAAAGACGAAATTTGATAATCCGATCGAAATACCGAATCCCCAAAACAACCCCAGAAAATTCAACTCTTGAATGAATACTAAAAATTACCAGAAGACTCAGCACTACACTACATGAATTACTGTGCAAGCCACGTGCTGTAAATCAATACAGTGGCCGCGGAACCGCCGCGATGTCTATAGTGGGGGCCGCGGTTCTGCGCCTGCGTTGTGGATTTATCAGCACGTGTTTCACAGTAACTCACTATATTCACTGCTGAATTTTTTGACAACTTTTAATCTGGAAAAATCCACGTTTTCAGAAAAAGTACAGAGAGCAATTTGTATTGGGGTTTCGGGTTTGTTCGGAGTTCAAATTCCGTCTAGACTTCGCCTAAGGCTCTAGCTAGGCTCTGATACCAGTGAAAGGTTCCTAGGCACCCTATAGAGGTCTCGCAGGGCATCGAACATGCCAATTTTAAAAAATATGGTGCCGAGAAACCCTAGTTAACGGATCGTTGCTAGATGTCTAGGCGAAATATTAAACTAGTTAACAAATTAACTAAAGGTTAGATGCTACAACCTTTGTAGATCCGGTAATCCTCTTCCTTGGCTCCATGAAGGCATCCTTTCGCTGTCCATCTCGATTCCCAAACTCGAACTTTGGCTTCATCAGAGAAACGGGCAAGCTAGGTCGTCGGCTTTGTGTCAAAGACGATCTACCTCGAGGCATCGCAAGTTCAAGCTCCGACTTCACAAACTTGTGAAACTTGTGAAGTAAACACCCAAAACAACTTGGCAAGAGGTAGAGGGTGAAGAAATAGGAGGTGGGTTCACTTTAGAATTGGATTTATCTCACTAGATCTCAAGTTGCCATTTTTGTAGCAAGCTTGAAGAAGAAGAAGAAGATGAAGAAGATGATAGAATATGATAAAAATCCTTAATCAAAATAGAAATGAAAATGATATTTATCATATCCTAACCATGGTCAAGTGTAGAGAATTGACCATGGTTAGTGGGAGTGGTTAGGTTTAAGTATGAAGACAAAATAGCATCATTAGAAAATGCTTCATGAAGCTTCACCATTCTTCATGATAAATGAAACCATTTTATTTTCATAAAACCAATTAATAAATAATGAATGGATTAAATAATAAGTGAATAAATCATAAACCCTAACCACTCTCATAACCATGGTTCAATTCTTTTACACATAGCCAAAACAACATGCATCATCAAACATGATACATTCAAGTGTACACAAAACATATCACATATATAATGTGCACATCAAGTGAGAAAAATCCGTTTAAAGTGAACCAATACTAGTTAATGCAAAGTAATATATCAAATATATAATTATACATTAAATCATTAAATCAACACTTGATTCAATGATCCGGTCATGTCACACACGACCGACTAGTATTCAATGTATCGGCTTATCGAATCGATCTTCGATTCAATAGCTAGGTTATATCGCATACAACCAATCCAAACATTTATCGCGAGAATCAAATATGGTATCACATACACGCATCATTCTCGGTCCCGCACATATCTCATATGCGCTCCTATTTCGTTTCGCTTGAACCAGGAAACCTCTGTGTAGGACTCTAAAGACTCGTCAATACGCCGGTAGCAGATGATGATCATATCAAACACCCACAAGCCGCAAGCGGTCTGCTAAACGTAACGGCCACCCGGGTATTGAGCGATCATAAGATCGACGAGCTAGCCCGCTCACACTCCTGCGAATCCGACCAGTAACACTTACCGTACAGTCCGGTCTCTTCGTCTGATATGTCGCATATCAAGTCTAGGGGTGGTAAACGTCAGACCCCAATAACCTGATAAGTCGTGCCGATGTGAGGCTCGTAACGGGTCGAGAAACTACTGGTAACTCTTACCAGCAAATCTCTGATCAGCCTTGGCCAGGGACTTCCCTGTTACGGCCAATCGAGCACAGCGCAACATCTACCCCCAATACCGGGAGAGACGAAACCCCTCCTATCGCTCATTGCCTCCATGTGACTCGGGACTGTACCCAAAGACCACCGTTTTGCACGCCCTCATGGACGTGGTAAGGTGGAGATCAAAGCATAGTGGGAATCACACAAGACTCTATGACGATCTCGGGTCTACAGACTAACCTGCACAAGTGTCACCTGAGAACTGCCATCTGACGTGAGGTATAATACCATCTGGGAGTTCTCGGCGAGTCCGTCCAGTGTACCCAGTCTCCACTGAGCACCCGTATACCATCTCCGATGTCAAACACCAATGGATATGGGATCATCCATCGCCCATCACATGGGTCGAGAAGCGTATACGCTAGTCTACTCTGGTATATCGATGCCCCGTCTCGATACACCCACGACTAGGGACCTTGAAGGATGTACTTATGGACTACCATGTCCCCACTAGTATGATCTGCATCATAGTCCAGGTAGTCAAGTACAAATCCTAAGGGCTTTACCAACATGTAACTATAAGACAGTATAAAGAGACTAGTGTACATGTTAAGATAAAGAGTAACCAGATAGCATACTATCATCTCGAGCAAGAAAGTCATCTCTATATATGTCCAAGCATCCAATATAATATACAAGATCTGTACAATACTGGCCTCTAGGGCATACATACAACTAACAGGCTTGCACGTTTATAGAACATTTATGCTTAGAAGGACGCCGATGAGAAGTATTTCGATGATTATCTCGAGCAACTTGAACTTTGGCGTTTTTCCACACTTCTTCTTTCGGTTCTTGTTCATGCATTGATCATTCGGTTGGACTTGTGACTGCCTTTTGCAGGAAATTTCAACGTGAAAAATCGGCGATCGTATTTCTTGAAAGCTTAAGCTCGAGCTTTGCAACTCATATTCTTGTTCCATCAAACTTGTGTCTCTTTCTTGAAAAGCGAACAGAGGTGTGGAATTTTATCATCTTCATGCTTTACAGAGATTTAGTTACCTTCTTGTAAAAAGGATAACCGTATGGAACTTTGATCATCATCTTCTTCATTTAGTTCTAGAGCCTCTTATGCTTCATAGTAGACCTCCAAGTCACCTTCTTGAAAAGAGGTTAGAGATGTAAATTTTTGACTATTTTCGAGTTCTAGAATCTCTTGTGCCTCATAGAATACATCGAACCCATCTTCGAAATTGTCGAAATGCATGAAGAGATGCCCGTTGAGATAATTTGGTAGTTCTACCAATTCTTCATGGAAAGAAACTATGGATGCCTCTTCTTCTATTACAATCTTTCTAGTTGACTCTTTTGAAATATCGAGCAAAGAACAATCATATGACGCTTGTCGAGGAAGCCTTTGGATAACTTGATCAAGAAAAATCTTCGACTGCTTCATATGTGCATACCAATACCTTTTGTGCATGAACTTGAACCATGAGGGCTCATTTGAAAATATTATCGCTGGCTTTATATGCATGGATACCTCACGAAGAGATGGCATTTGGATATGACGTTTTGATGCAGCTTTTCAACCTTCTCTTCGTAGATTTTGATCAAGATAGGAGACATGTTGCAAAAAAGAAATATCTACCTTAAACAATGTCAAAGAGATCGTATGCGTTCCGATACCTGGAATGGCCCAACAACAAAATAGTTCTAACTTCTCTTCTTCGATGGGTAGATTTTGATATTTGAGCATAGCCTTTCTTGAGCTATTTGGCGTCGTATCATGATCTTCTATTTGTAAAATTTCAAGGCCTTCTTGATTGGAAGCTCGAATTGGATTTTTGTCTCCTCTAAGGGCTTAGCAACTTCATTTGTACTTTCATCTTTCTCCATAAGGCTCTTTTGCACCTCTTGCGATGGATGAATGCTTTGGTTTGATGGTTCCTTCTTCTCAGAATTGAGTATGACACCGAATAGTCTTTGCGCTTTTTTCTTTGAATGAATGTCTTTGTTTTACATTTTTCCCCTTGTCGCAATGTTAGAGGTGTTACCAATTGATGTGGTAGTTGAAGATTTTAAGATTACTGATCGATTGTTTGCTCCATGCCTTTTGACGATTAATGAAGGTCTCATAGATGCTTTTGCTCTTCCAGATCTAGGATACTCCTCGTACCATCAATTTGATGTGACTCATGTGTGATGGTATTAATAGCATGTGAGGGAATGTGTGGCGTTTGTGGCGCATGCGATAATGTAGCTACTTTAGAAATTAGCAGAGGTTTTGGAGCTAGCTTGAGCTTCATGAAGATCATAAATTATATCTCTTGCAACATTGCATTCTTCAAGATTGTGTCCTTCAGATTGGTGGTAATCGCAAAATTTGGTATGGTCGACATTGGGCTCGGTCGCTCGAAGTGGTGGCGGTAGCTTCATAGCATCATGGTTGTTGAGAAAGTTGAATGCGTCAACGAAACTTTCAGACAAAGGAGGATAGCTATTTCGTCATTTATATATGATTTGTTCACTTCGAGAGAAGGAGCTTTTCTATCATTTTGACTAGCCATTGGAATTTTTAGAGCTTGAACGTGTTGCTGTGGAGGAATTTGGTATGCCATTTGATGTTGAGGAGTTTGATTTTGAGGAACTTAATATGTTGATTGAATTGAGCATGTCGGCTGTGGCTGATAGTATTGTGTAGATTGTTGTGGAACCGCTTCATTTTGAAATTCGCCGATCGAACATTTATTCTCGGATCTTTCCATTTCATCGTCTTCTTTTTTGGTTTCTTCATCTTTCAAGGCCTCTTCAATGTGTGGAGTCATAACCATGGGCGTTACTCCGTTTCGTAAACCGGTGCAAATTTGGACCTTCTTCATATAGCTTGGCATAAGTGTTGTATTTCGCGATTGAGAGCATGAAGCGAAGGCTTTCTTCTGAATTGTGGATAAGGATGTCGACTGCTTGCCTTTAAGGAATGTGCAAACCAGATCTCGAGTGTATATCGTGCTATCTAGTTATAAAGACCATAAAGTCTTGATTAGGTATCATCTTCAACTCGGCGAGATCGACAAGTGTAGAAACATTGTCAACATATCGACGGAAGCAGAGACGAAAAGCATTGATGAATCGATCACAGTCGGTGAGTGTCTCTCGATTCAAATTTGAAAGCTATTATTGTTTGTTACCTTCTAGGGATCTTTGGAATAAATGAATCGTCAAACCCACATTGTCGACATAAAGGCATGTCGTTTCACAAAACATGTGAAGCCATATATCCAGATCGGAGGTTCTATTGTACATTGGAATCTTTGGATATTCGAAACCTTTTGGAAGCTCGAAATCTGGAATCCTGCAGAAATCATTGAAAATTCGGTACATGTACGTCGTTGTTCCTGCATGTTCCTAGATAAGATCTAACGCGTTAGATAATTAGTGCATGCCCCTACTCCAAAGTGAGGGGCAGCACGTGCATTTATGTTTAGTAACACATTGTACCTTTCATTAATAGCGTACACGTGTTTTGTTTCGTTTTGAAGAAAGGAGCCTTTGGATGGCTGTGGCGAAGGATTCAGGTTGAACCTAGTATTAGATAATATTCTTTAAAAGGAACATTTCCCGTTAAATTGATACTTGATACCTGTAAAGGTTTTAATGAATTAAAAGTGATGTGGGCCCCATTTGGAGCGAAGGAGTTCTGGTTGAACCCTACAGACGGAGTTGCATTTTGAGTTTGTGCATAAATGCACCTAAGACGACACCTTAACTTATAAGTTAAATCAGGGTAAAGTTCATCAACCATATCTTAGGGCTCATCGGGACGGATCCTGCATTCTTCACTGAGTTATGCATCACTTCTTTCATTATAACCTTCATTTGGAGTTGTTGGCTTTTGACTGTGCTTGACCTGAGTCTTCTCCTTTGACACATCTTGCTTTGAATTGGCCTTACTTTCTTCAATGTGTATTACACACACGTATTGGACTTCATCTTCGATGAAAGAATGTCCCTTGGCTTGCTTTTGGAGGATCGAGGAGTTGCATTGATTTTGCTTTGATGTGCACCCTTCATCTCGATTGATTTGAGTTTGATTGTGCGATATATTCCCTCTTTGATTTGATCTAGTGAGGATGTGCAAGGTTCAACATGGGATCTTGAGCTTCATGGTTTGTTGATTGAGTTCTCCCTTAGCTTGACTTGGTTACATCGCCCTTAATGTGGTTTGAAAAGAGTGTTTGATCTTCTTCTTTGACTGCACTGCAGGAAATACCCCTTATTTCGTTGGGTGATGCTCAACGAAAAAAGGGGCACCCGACGAAATAAACATAATTCGTTAGCTGATGTCCAACGAAATAAATTACGACGAAATAACATTTATTTCATCGGGCATTTTCTTTCGTCGGAATATACCTGACGGAATAAGCTCGATAATAGTGGGAAAATTTTCCTGTTTGCATCTTATTTTGTCGGGTACTGCTCGACGAAATAACTTGTTTCGTCGAAATATACCCGACGAAATAGGTTGTATACAGTGAAAAAAATAGAGCAGGTTTTGTGTGGTTTTCGAGCATTCGATGTAATCAATTCAAGTACAATCAACCACAACTCAATTCAATGCAATCAATTCAATACAAACAACCACAAATTCTTAAAACGAATTCAATTCGATTCGATTAAATTCAATAACAATTTCAATTCAATTACAAACTTAATTCATTCATTATAATCGTAATTTTACAGTTCCTTAAAACGAAAAAACGTACGAAATGGAGTGATTCGTCGATGGGCTCGCGTTTTGTGCTTCTCTACTCCATCTCGAGCTCACTGGGCACCATCGTCGTCAGGAAATGCATTGAAATCATATAGGTACTATAGTGTTATCAATAGACAAGTATTAGTACACAATATTGTCGATAATTATATGAAAATTTTATTGAAATCAAGAATTATCAAACTTACATCTGGTAGTTTCTTCCCTTAACGCTTCAAGCTCCGGATGATCTCTATCCTCGCCTTAATGTCCTCGTAGACTTCTTGTTCCGAAATCCTCCTTCATGAACCCGAAGCCGACGAGGGTCTAGATGTAGAAGGAGACGAAAAGATAGGTGCTCGAGAACCCATAGGAGTGTGAGGAGACGAACCTTTTCCATGGAATACCAGAGTGGACAGAGATGCAGATGGGGCCGCAAGGGGCGTGGAGGCCGTAGGGGGTGCGGGCTCCTAAATGAATATCCTGCAGGGTTCTCTAGGACGACAACAAGGTTTTGGGAGGCATCTTACATGCCAATTTCAAATTTTGCCATTCTAGCTAACCCTAACCCTAGAATCGTCTACTAGAAAAATCGACGGAATGAAATGCAAACTACTTTGCAAGTAAAGTGAACAAAGAATACAACCTTTGTAGACCGGTCCTTCACTTCATTAGCTCCGTGTAGTAGTCCCTTCGCTGCGATCATGATGTCCCGGATTCTAGAGAGGCTCCCATGAAGAAATGAACATGCTTGCATCGAAGTCTTCGAGGCCGAAGATGATCTACGTCGAGGAGACGCTAACCCAAGCTATCTCTTCACTAATTGTGAAATTAGTGAAGTAAACACCCTATACTAAATGGCAAGTAGTAGAGGATGATAAAGTAGAAATTTTGCTCACATTAGAAATGAATTTCTCATTCATTTTCCATCATCTCCATGGAAGCTAGAAAAGCTTGAGGAAGAAGAAGAAGGAAAACTCTCATGATTTTAATCCAAAAGGATTATGACAGTCCTAGGTGAGTTAGTATCATATACTAACCTTTATAGAGAGTTAACCACGGCTAGGTTTAATTGATTGGGTTAATAAATATCTAAGGCAAAACAAAAGAGTGGACTTGGTCAATGATAACTACAAGCTTCTACAAGCTTTCATCCATGACAAAATACCACTATTTTGTAATTACCAAAATGAATAAAACCCTAGAAATTAAACCAAGCATGGTGTAAGTCATACACACACCTTTGTGGAATGTATCATCAAACATGACACAAAATAATGTACACTTATATATATCATATATATACACATGCACAAAACTAAGTGAGAAAAGAAATCTTAAGTGAGCTAAAACTAGTTAATGTAAGTTAATATATCAAATATATAATTATACATTAAATCATTAAATCAACACTTGATTTAATAATCCGGCTATATCACATATAACCGACTAATATCTTATGTAACAACTTATCGAATCAACACTTGATCCGATAACCCGGCTATATCGCATATAACCGACCAATGTCACAAATCGCGAGAATAGAATACGGTATCTCATATCGTATCAATCTCGGTCCCTCACATATCACATATGTGCTCCTACTCCATTTCTCTTGATCCAGGAAACCTCTGTGTAGGACTCTAAAGACTCGTCTATACGCCGGCAGTAGGTGATGATCATATCAAACACCCACAACCCGCAAGCGATCTACCAAACGTATCGGCCACCCGAGTATTGAGCGATCAGAAGACCAACAAGCAAGCCTGCTCATACTCCTGCGAATCCAATCAGTAACACTACCGTACAGTCCGGTCTATTCGTCTGATATGTCGCATATCTCGTCTAGGGGTGGTAAACGTCATACCCCAGTAACTCGATAAGTCATATTGATGTGAGGCTCATAACGGGTAGAGAAACTACTGATAACACTTACCAATATACCTCTGAAGCAGCCCTGGCCAGGGACTTCCTGTTATAGCCAATCGAGTACAGCGCAACATCAACTCCCAATACCGGGAGAGACGAAACCCCTCCTATCGCTCATTGCCTCCATGTGATTTGGGACTGTACCAAAAAGCCACCGTTTTGCACGTTCTCTTGAACGTGGTAAGGTAGAAATTAAAGCACAGTGGGAATCACACAAGACTCTATGACGATCTCGGGTCTACAGACTAACCTGTACCAGTGTCACCAGAGAACTACCATCCGACGTGAGGTATAATACCATCTGGGAGTTCTCGGCGAGTCCGTTCAGTGTACCCAGTCTCCACTGAGCACCCGTATACTGTCTCTGATGTCAAACACCAATGGATATGGGATTATCCATCGCCCATCTACATGGGTCAAGAAGCTATACGCTAGTATACTCTGGTATATCAATACTCTGTCTCGATACACCTATGACTAAGAACATTTGAAGGATGTACTTATCGACTACTCTGTCCCCACTAGTATGATCTGCATCATAATCCTGGTAGTCAAGTACTCATCCTAAGGGCTTTATCAACATGTAATATAGAGACAATCAATGTACATGTTAAGACAAAGAGCAACCTGATAGCATACTATCATGTCGAGCAAGAAAGTCCTCCCTATATATGTCCAAGCATTCACTACAATATACATCGTATGTACAGTAATGGCCTCTAGGGCATACATATTACTAACAATCTCCCACTTGCATTAGGGCCATCTGTTGTAGTAAGCAATACCCAACAATCAGCAGTGGTTGAAGTATCTTATACTCAACCATCCCATAAAAGTTTCTTCTGGGAATAGGCCTTTGTGAGTGGACCCACCCTGTTCTCCTCTGCGTCTACTCTCCTAAGAGATCAACCATCTCCATGATCGGGTGATACTGCTTTAGAATATGTCTGGATCACTGATGGGACGGGGATTCTTAGGCCTAAGCCACAACTCCATTGTCACACAATGGTAGGAACGAAATTCATCTCATGAACTTATATACATCCAGACTACCTCTTTGGTAGTATCCTTGGTAGAAATGTATCCAGCCTTTATCGTCTAGTTTGTCACGGTATCTATCTTGGAACTCTTCAACATACCGTCCCTCCACTGAGGGTAAAGACAATGCATGTGACTGACATTCAGTCGTCCTTACCACACTGGAATCTATCCAGTGATTCTCCCCAGGATCGATTGATACCATCTCGCTACACCTAGTGAGAATCCTAACATCCACTTAGATCTATCTCATAGATCCAAAACCCAGGATTTAGGAGGTATCACCTTGATCCTATATGGAGAATCCTTATGATAAGATGAGATTGACCGAGTGTAGCATAGGAAACCGTTTCCTTTCATGAGTATGTCTTCCACGTACATTACGAGGAACGCCACCATTCTCCTTACTACCTTTTTGTATATACAAGGTTCATCTATCATTTTGATGAAGTCAAACTCTTTGACTACCACATCAAAACAGATGTTCCAACTCCGCGATGCCTGCTTTAACCCATAAAGCAACTTGCACATGTTTCCGCTGCTCCCACTATTTACGAAGCCCTCTGGCTGTGTACTTATAGACGCTCTATTCTAAATCATTATTTAGAAAAGCAGTCATGACCCCCAACCGCCAGATATCGTAGTCTTGGTATGTAGCAATAGCAAGTAGACTTAAGCATAGACATAAAAAATGTTTCATCATTATCCAAACCTGGTCGATGATAAGAACCTTTTGCAACAAGTCTTAGCTTTGAAAGTCTCAACTTTTCCATGTACACCAAGTAATCTTCTCAAGATATACTTGCTCCTGATGGGGATTTAACCCTTCAGATAAAGCAACCAAAGTCCATACTTTGTTAGTGTATATGGATTCCATCTCAGATCGCTTAGCATCCACCCATTCTTACAGAGTCCCTACTCCTGATGGCCTGCTCGAAACTAGTTGGGTCATCATCTCATGATGCAATCCTCGCTCCCACTGTCATAGAGAAGACCCAAGTATCTCTCAGGTGGATGAGGAACCCTACCAGATCGGCGGAGAGACCGAGGTTCGTCGAGAGCTATTGATTCCATCGGTTCTACCAAATCATCAGCTGCAGTTTGTATAGCTGGAACTCCTTCCAGTTCTACGTCATGACCACTAATTTTTTCACAAGAAAATCCTTTTTCAAAAAGGTGGCATGCTGAGAAACAAAACATCTTTTGCTCCTCAGTGCGGTAGAAGATATTCCCTTGTGAATGCTTGGGATATCCAACAAACTTTTACAGAACTGACCTTGCCTTGAGCTTGTCCGGATTTTGCTTTTGGCATAGGCCGGATAACCCCAAATCTTAACTTACTTAAGAGATGGACTCTTCCCATACCATATCACATATGGAGTGGTAGGCATCTGATTTGATTGGAACTCTATTCAATAGGTATGCAGCTTCTCAAGTGCATAACTCCCAAAAAGAAAATAGGCAACTCAGTACTACTCATCATAGAGCGCACCATATCTCATAGGGTGTGATTGCTCTGCCCCGATACACCGACATATTGTGGTGTATATGGAGGAGTAATGCTGAGAGAATCTCATTCTCCTTTAGAATAGTCCAGGAATTCTGTGCTCTAGTATTCTCCTCCCTGATCTCATCAAAGGACATAATACTTTTACCCATTTTGGTTCTCTACTTCTGTCTTATATTCATTGAATTTCTCAAGTTTCAACAAGAACATATGTCCGAATCTTGAGAGATCATCAGTGAATGTAATGAAATACAAAGAACCAATCCTGGCATGTGTAGACAGGGGACCTACATATATCATCATGTATCAATCCCAAGAGTTCACTAACTCTTTCTCTATTTCCAGTAAACGGAGCTATGGTCATATTATCTTTGTGACATGACTGACAAGTTTCACAAGATGTAAATTCAAACTAATTTAAATATGCATCTTAATATAACTTAGCTAGTCGGGTCGCATTGATATGACCTAGTCTATAATGCCTCAAAAAGGATTCGTTCATTTCTGAACTCTTTCTCTTGTGTGTATTCTGTACGTTAAGAACTGTGATTTGATTTAGAACGTATATGCTTTTAGACAACATGCCTGAACCGATCAACTCTTGATATAGGAAAATGTTCAAAACATTATCCAACAATACAAAATTATATCCTTCTTTACTAAATAAAGACACTGATACGATGTTGTATATCAGGTTCGGTATCTAATAACATTCGTTCAGAATCAATGTATTTGGTAATATTAGGTGATAACTGTCAACTTGCTTTGGCTGCAACACTTGCACCATTTCTAACTCTTAAAACTTATCACCCATTCTCAGTTCTCTACCTATCTGTGGCCTATGTAACAGATTACATATGTGGGATCCTGATCCGGTATCTCATACCCAGGACATAAAGTAAACTGAGAAACAGTTCTCTGTATTGAACACACCCGAAGAGGATGCATCATCAAGCACTTTCTTCGTTTGGGCGGCACGGGAATCCTGGTAATCCCCTATTTTCTGCTCGGTCTTATAACAATTATAAGTTGGAGCGGGACCAACGTTCCCCAGCTCAGTATAACAAGCGGGTTCGGTCAATACATCCATATTATTATCTTGATTAAGAAGTGACATGGTCGCTACCTGGAGAGAGAGAGAGAGAGAGAAGAAAACACTCAGCGTATGCTCTTGCAAGATTAGATTGGTTATAAATTTATCTAATCAGGATGGCTCCCACTGTTTTAGTCAAATCTACTTTCAAACCCTAAAAGAAAAGACTAGCCGGCATTAATTACATACTACAAGTTCACCAATCTTTCAGCCATGCCAGTACCGGTACTTTGAGGGAGGTTCCTCGTGCTTTCGCATGGACCTAATTAAAATAAACCTTGTTTTTCCAGGGGCGTAACCCCGTTGACACCTTTCTAGACACCTACTTGATCGGCTAATTGTAAAGTGCAAAACTCTTCCAGGAGTAACTCTTATTCGCAGTGGGTATCGGGATCCAACTATCTCATAGAAAGTATGCAATCTCATTGCAAATTTCAAAACTTGAAATTCCCGATAATATTTTTCCCCTAACGTCCTATGATCTTGACGAAAGCCAACAAACTATAGGGTGCTAATCAAGTTCAACACGTATATTTCCTGATTGAATTAAACCCACCCGCACGACCCTTGATGAAAGCCAACAAAGTCGCACGACTACCCTAACTCAATCGCATCATATGATTATGCAGATAAGCATAAATAGCTACCGCACACTACGCTTTGACGAAAGCCAACAAACGTAGCACGAATACTATGAAGTATTTATTTGAAATGACGGAGGGCTACGACAGGTTTTTAAGAAAACCTTTTGCGTAATGAACTTGATATCGTCGTAGAATCGATTGATTTAGAATGGAGTATTTTTTAGGCTTTTATTAGTTTTGCTAAAGAGATCACTCCCGGTGAAGGGATCTCGGCTCTTTCCTTATCAAATAAGATGCAGGATATTTCACAAATACCACTATGCAAAGCAAGAACTAGAAAAGCAATCAAAATACGAAACCGAGGGTTGTAGCATATGCCAGTTATTGCTAAAGAGGTCACTCCCGGTGAAGGGATCTCGGCTCTTTCCTTATTGAATAAGGTGCTGGATATTCTACAAGGAATACCGCTATGCAAAACAACAACTAGAGCTACCTGTTTTTGAAAATTCGATTCCACAACATCTTTAGGTTTCTTTTTTTTCATTAATCTCATTAATGAAGTCCCATTTATTATGCTTCTCAAGCATCACATATGAAACGAAAGCAGCAATATTAATTATATCTCATATATATAATATATAGGCATTCGTCTGAACATATCACAGTGATCACATCACAGAGCAGCAGAAGATAACATATGAAATATTGGATATACCGGGATTTCCGTGTTTTAAATTAAGCCTATATAAAACACGGATTCCACGGTCGTGATGAATAGCCAAACCCACATCCCTAGACCCCTATGAGAGCGGCAAGAAACCCTACCAATTCTAGAGTTAGGAGACCCGGTCTTGACACTTCGAGATGGTCTCCCACTGGACCCTAGAACCCGGTTACTTATGCTCCCAGCCTTGGGTCTATCCTAATGCGGAAATGTAAATAATATACAATGGTGACATCATCCTCAACCCGGAAGTGCCCCAATAAAAGAATATTACATACAATGAATTTTACATGAATGAAAATAAAAACTCTCATCTCACATAAAACCCCCGGTTATTCAAAACACGACGATCCAATATAACATATCAAAGTAACACATAACATCACATGTCATCAACGTAAGTAAATATGCGTATCCCAATTATCGTTGACGTGTAACAACGAAACCGGCGATACACCATATATTACACTTACGGTCGCAGAAAAAAAGTGAAAAGCTACAACAGTTGGAATCCACAACTACCTTAGACATCATAAACCCAACGTATCTCATACTTTGGATTTCATGCCTAACTAAATAAATTCCTTAGACATCACATGCCTAACAATTATAAACCCCGCATTTTAGTCTCAATATTGAAAACACTTTACAATAACAAGTCGGGCAATTCAACAAGATTCCCGATATCCTGATCGAATACTCATCGGAAACTTTATTAGACGGCCGCACCCCCGGTGCCGTCGACGAAGTGCACTAAGGCGGAACATCGCTTCCGCGAGCACCCGAACGGATGCTTTTGGCGACGGGGTTCTCCTACAGTCACTTGATCGGGGCTATGTGTCATGGCCCGAAAGAGTACGTGACTGGCCCTTGAACCATATGAAGCCTATAGGACCCCATCTGATCCAAGTAAGCCAAAAGCGCTGAAATCTAAAACCATTTTAAAGAGTAAATAAAGAAAAATTGTTTTAAGAAGTAAAGAAAACATGTTTGAAAATCAAAGTTTTTAAATAACTAAGCCGAATATGCATTTCTTTTTAAATGTGTAATCTTTCCTGAAAATTTCGGCAGAGTTTCCTTTGTAAATACTGGCTCCGAACGGGGTACAACAAAAATAACATATATATATGCAAGGAAAAAGGCATCCCCAAGCGGGAGTTAGCTCTTCGTCAACCGACGGTCACAACTACGCAAGCAATATAATATACAACGCCAAAGGGCGATGATCAAAACTCAAAAAGAAACTCAAAACAGCCAGAAAACCGTAATACTACAAGCGCGACTCTAAGATCGAAATAGTACATCACTGTTTTACTAAGTCTGAAACAATATACAAGTTTTGGTTGATGGAATTTCTAGATACAATGAATAATACATGTACAATGGTGGTTCTGATGCAAAAGAACCCACCTACCAAAGCAAGTCACCCGTAATGGAAGCAATGTGCCAGAAAAGCCGCAATGAAACCTGTACGGCAAAACCTGCAAGAAGTGTGACACAACGGGGGTGAGTTGCCACCTCGTGAATAGAAAATATCTACAAGCAGAGATCGAATGTATGACCCATCATAGGTCAATACGATCAGATATAAATAAACATCAATATGAATAAATCTGAAGCATGCTAAACTGGTAATGTAATCTCTATACATGAGTGTAGTGCCAAGTGCTCGTGCCAGTGCCTCAAGTAATAGCATATCATAAATATGAGGTATGATCAATATAATCAATATGCATGTACGTGGATCCCATCCACTCGTCACCCAATGACAATAAGCATCATGCATGTAAATATCATAAAGCATATGCATGGAAAATATGAGGATATAAACAGAAGTATGGAACCTGAGTGCCTAGCATCGACACTCGAAAACATTATGAAAACCTGTGCCTAGCATCGGCACGTAAATCCTCATATATCGGGCATTCGTCAGTCCGGGTCAGCCCCTCTCTCGTATATCGGGCATCCGTCAGTCCGGGTCAGCCCACTCTCTCATATATCGGGCATCCGTCAGTCCGGGTCAGCCCACTCTCTCATATATCGGGCATCCGTCAGTCCGGGTCAGCCCACTCTCTCATATATCGGGCCCCACCACATACCCACATACGACACCCACTTCTCGTATGGGGTATAAAATCAGAACCGATAAATCTCATGGTGGCAGCACAAATATCAAATCAAGGAAACCGGGTTTTCAAATAAGTACATACTTTCCTTCGAAATTATCCACGGTTCCCAAATCCAGAAATATCATGGAAACAACATATCTCAATGCACATAATCAGAAAGCATGATGTATTTGACATATAAATGAAGTGCAAGTATAACGGTATATCATGCAACATGGAATAATAGTATGCACATACAAGGGTCATATTCTGATGCAATAATACTACTGTGTAGTGACATGGCAATTACCGATGAAGATGTGTGTGAGCCGGCAAGTAAGTGTACGTGGTACATACGCATCATCGGTAATGGTGCTGGTGTCCTAGCAGCATGATTATAATATATCAATAACACAAGCAATGCATTGCAAGTAGCATGAATATGCGGAATCAAATAATCAATGCAACAGTGAAGAATCTACCTCAATAAATATATCACGCAGCTTTGCCATTTGAAATAAGACGAATTGGGGTTTTTAAATAAAATAAAGGCTACGGTGTTTTAAGGAAAGATGCTTCTTTTGAAAATACCCGTAGAATCCCTTTTGTCTATCTTTAAAATATCCCCGATTCGTTAGTTTTGAAATATGTATAACTCGGGTCTAGTCTAATGTCTACTAAGTAATCTACATCCAACTATCAAGTCAATCGGGCGGGTATGGAATCCGCCTACATCTGAGTCAATATATGTATATAAATATAATAGTCGGTGATCCCGCCTCAATAGCATCACATACGATATAATATTCTCGAGTTATGAGCGCGGATCTATCATCAATATAGGCTCGTACGGTAGATCGTCGTATGACATCCCAATAGCTGGGTATAGGTCAATATCACATTATCTCATCACATATCAGGTATCACTACCATTATATCACATAATCTAGGGTACAGATCTAAGTTACAATCGATACCATCTATATAAGTATGAATACGGGGTAAAACACATACCCAAAGGCCCGCTAAAGCATCCTGTCGTACCTCCCATACGAATCCTGTCATATCGCCGATCTCACGGCCTCAAATCGAATCACATCAACTCAACCTACATCCCAAGCACTATCCATAATCCAGTACATGTACACATAGTCCCATACCCATGTGAAAGAAAGTATGTATGCAAGTGTGTGCGTGTGTGTGTGTGGGTGCAACCCCTACTCTAGGGTTTCGCACTATACTAAACCAATCCATCTTATCATCAAAATCTCAAAGAACATATGATAAATATATGTGTGCATACGTATTCGTATACATCACCACGGACTGCGGGGGTGCTATACGCCATCCACCCGACTTCCCCCGTAGATATAATCTACTCACCTGGTTTTCGCTCGCCGAAATCGATGACGCCACGCTTCTTTGCCTCGGAATCCTTGTGAGGGTACCTACAATAATAAACAGTCGCTATACGTATTAAAAATCGAGGCAGAAAACCGATACAACGCACAGTGTGCTCATACGTTGGAACCTATGGCCTAAACGTGCAAACTAATCAAACAATCCCTGTTGTCGACGTACGAACACCCAACAACCAAATACAAATCCAAATATCAAGAAAGTGCATTTTAAAATACGGAAAATATAGCCTAAAACACACCAAAATTCTCCCAGATTTTTCCCAGGTGACAATTAGCCAAAACTGCATATAGGAGGGGTCTATTTTAGTGCAAAAGGAGCCATGAAACAAAACTGGAACAATTCTACCCTACTCTGGCCGCAAATTGCAGCCAGAATGATTAAATCTGCAGCCATGGGTTGGGGTTTAGGGCTCAGGTCTTGGTGGTAGTTTCCTAGGTGTCTGCATGACTCCCAGTAATCCCAAAATCATTCTAGTGTCCCCGGGTTGCTCCAGATTCCAAAATACCCTCTAAAATCACACATTTATCCGATGTCGGGGTTTCTAAATCCGTGTTTTGGGGTTTCAAGTCTCAGGTTTGGGTATTAATTTAAGCACTAGGGTGTTTGTTCAGCCTCTAATGAGCTCAATTGCTCACCACAACTCACAATTTCCTCAAACCCTAACTAGGTTTTTCCCATGTTCACAAAATTACCCGATATCGATTCAATCTTAACATAGAGTTAAAAGTAATGCAAAAACAAATCTAATGGTCCAGAAAATACCTCATTTGAAAACTTAAGAAAATTCTTGAGTTGCCCCGAGTGGCCAAAATCCTTGCTTTCTTAGTCCATTGTGTAGGTCTTGAGCTTGTGCATCTTTTTAATGAAATGGAGATTGGGTTTTGGAATTGTTTTTGAGGTTATTTGGGACTTGAAGAGGGGAGGGAGAAGATGGAGAGGCAGCAGCTGAAGGAGAAGAGGAGGGAGAGGAAATGGTGAAGGAATGACTAAGTCAACACTAACCCTTCTCTTTTCTCTCACTCATACCTACTACCATATTCCTTTTTCTTTTTCTTTTCTTTTCTTTTCCCTCTAAATCCTTTCTCACTCAAATGGTAAACCCAAACAACATGGTAGAAAATAAAACACAAGTGTAGAAAAATGATATGTGCATGTTTTGCACAAAACACCGCCAAAATCCGATTAGCGATTTTTAATCGCTATTTGCACTAAATTAGCGTCAAACTAATCACAAAAACTTAAAAATGGCAATATCCCATAGAATACCCCATTTTGGAATTTACATAATTTTTCCAAAATTTTCCCTATTTATTTGTATTTAATTATACCGAAATATTAAAATATTCATTAAAATAATATTAAATTATAAAAATTCCCAAAAATAATATTTTATTATTTTAAAATGTTACAATCTACCCCCCTTAGAGAAATTCGGTCCCCGAATTTAAATTTAAACCCCCAAATTCTGAAATATTTCGATACAAAGTCCAAGTCTTCGGGGTTCCGAAATCATCAATACATAAAACGCATCATAGCGCAATGTATGCGCATGGATAATGAGCAGATAACCCAAAAACAAAACTCCGTCAAGCATCTGCAATCTTCGGAGTTACGGTAAAGTCACAAATGTCAAATCCAATACAAAACCAATACGATATAAATCAGAACTATACATGTAATTAGCTGAAGTAAATGCATGCCAAATTTTTTAAATCGCTGTGCGATGCGCATAACACTGCACAGTGGCGGACGTCTTTCATAAGAAAATAACCATATATGTATATATCATATGTTTACTATGTATGTTTCGCCGTTTTGAAAACAATTTAGAAGGGTTTTCTTGTTTTAAATGTTTTCGTGTCATATCGGACACGTAGGTATATACTGAGACTAAAACTTGCTTTTTGGAAATCCCTTCGATAACTATCAATGCATGCAAAATATATCCAGATATTGTCCTCTGACTAGTCCTGCTCAGTACGAAAACACATAGCAAATATCATAAAACGTATTGCTCCATAAAAATAAATCCCAAAATGTATATAAGAATACCCTATGCGCCTGGTGCGCACGGAATCAAAATCCATATATGTGCCATACATATGCACAGAAAGAACATCTAGGTGCAACGGGTGTGCATGAAGCATCTGTCATAGGCAACGTGTGTGCCTGACAGCAAAATCAGGTGCATCTGACATGCACGAAGAATCCCGATTTAGTGCATCTGGTGTGCACCAAAATCGTATCTCAAAACATGCGCCCAACATGCGCGAAAATCCAAGTCGGTGCAGCCATTTTGCACGAATAAAAGCTAAATTCTGCGCACTCAACATGCACGAAATCACGAAATCCAATAGCAAGCGTCGAACATGCGCGAGTCCAAATCAAATGCACGGAGTGCAAGGATCAACATCAATATCAAAATCCGAAATCGACGGTATACAAAGCGGCCCAATCCAAATCGGGTGTACCGCGGTGGAAAATCTCACAACCGTGTGCATCAGCGTGCCCAAATCAAATCAAAACACTAAAGTGCATGAAAACTATGCTGGAAACGTAAATCAAATCACCGGCATAAAATAGACATGAAATCACAATCAATACCTCGAGCGTAATAACTCTGCACAAAATATAAATACCCAATAAGTGCAACCATGGAGCATAAAATCAAATATCATGGAACTCAGTTATCAAGACTAAATCATGGGAATAGATCGCCCAAAATACCAAAATCCAAAGTGACGGATACGTGATAATCGAATCACAAAATCGCAGATCAAAAATACCGTCGTCGGTATATCCTCCATCAAGGTCGAGAAGGTTGCGGTACATCCAATGTTAGCAGCGCAAGATATCTACTTGTCTCTTGCTCACGGTTTAGCGTCCTCTGTCTCTGGTTCTTTATCTTCCCTGCGGATTAACGATCTAGCTATCCTCTGGCTCATTGGCCCTGTCAGATATACTAACGGGAACGATTCCGTTTTGGCACTTCTCTGGTCATTTCTCGGTCAATCCTCACGACCACTCGTAAAGCAGCACGTCACTGGCGCCGACCTCTGTATTCATATCCGACCTTTAATTTTAACGGGGAGCAACAACAGCTCAACGGCGTCTCGCACGCACCTCTCATCCCGTTTGTCTGTATCGTCGTCCATTTCGACGTCACGTCTCTATCTGCACACTGCAATGTTCTCGGCTACGGTCCATCCGAAGTCTCTCACATGGACTCGAAATCACAAACTCGGTATCTTCATCACCCAGTAGAAGATATTTAGCCGAACACGTCCTCAGCGTGCATATCACGTCTCTGATGTCAGCGGAGTGGAACGTCATCACATCGAAATCTCTTGCGAACTCTCTACTTCACTCTGCTTCCATGTTGACTGATTCGGACTCGTCTCATCGTGGCTGTATGGACTGCGCTCCAACGGCTATGCTCATATCTGGAATCTCCCAAGCAGTGTGTCATCACATGATATCCGAATGATGTCGAACCATCCGATCGATTCGTCAGAACCTCATAATCCCCCAAGAGCTCAACATCTTGGGTACAGTTTAATAGTATCGAGTACATACCACAGCATCGGTGGTCCAGCCGTAGAAGGGCAAACCCAAGCCTCACTAATGGCGCCGCGGAACTGCCGCAAACCCTAAGGTTCAAAAGCTTTCACACGGTCATTATGTCGAGTTAGGGTTTCATTCTTCTAGAGGGTCCATGGAATCGCTTGCATGTCTATCTGATTACTTTAAACTTGAAAAATAGGTTCCTGACACTCGATCGTCTCTATCGACTCACAACGAATCTGCGTGAAGTCGCCTCTAGCTGGAATCAATTTATATGATGACCTCGCATCGGGGTAAGCGAACGAACCACATGTCCTAGTCATTCATTCTCGGGTGACTAGCGACTCACCATCATATCTCTAAGTATATGCTCAAGCTGCAGTAGCTCCAATCATCTGGGTGATATCTCGTCATTTGCAGCAACAACTGGCTCATTCGTCCGTACGCTGAACAGCGCCTCAATCATCATGAATAAGCGATATATCAATGGTCATCGCATCCTGGCTGGCCTCTATCAGTGGCTCAATCCTCTGGTACCGATCGGTACGTCCGGAAAATCTAGTAAAAGCGATCAGTCAAACGCTCATGGCGCGAAAACACAATAAAACAACGCCTCCTACGCAATCGTATGCCTCTGGAATCACGCCCTGGTTAGTCCTCGTCCACGACGAGCTCATGCTGACGCAACTCGAGCCGTAACTCACTCTGCCCGTGCAATCGCGGCAGCAAAATCATAACCAGTATCGATGAGGATAGATCATAGGAATGAATATAATACTGTGCAAGGAAATGTACATCCTAAGGTTTCTTTAGCGGAGTGGCGTGTCATAAGTATGCCGCGGAACATACGTATGGTACGTCCCTCTACTCAAGCTACCTACTCCATCAACCAAGGGTCATCCTATGCGACGAAAGTTCGGGTATAATACCCTATCGACTAAGTCTAAGTTCCGTAAGGTCAAGCCTAAGTTCCGTATATATATAAACGCCCTAGGCTCCACATAGTCAAATTTAGACTCGAACCAAGATTAACCTAGCGCTCTGATACCAACTTTGTCACGACCCGAAAGAGCACGTGACTGGCCCTTGAACCATATGAAGCCTATAGGATCCCATCTGATCCAAGTAAGCCAAAAGCCCAGAAATCTAAAACCATTTTAAGGAGCAAATAAAGAAAACTTGTTTTAAGAAGTAAAGAAAACATGTTTGAAAATCAAAGTTTTTAAATAACTAAGCCGAATATGCATTTCTTTTTAAATGTGTAATCTTCCCTGAAAATTTCGGCAGAGTTTCCTTTGTAAATACTGGCCCCGAACGGGGTACAACAAGAATAACACATATATATGCAAGGAAACAAGCATCCCCAAGCCAACCGACGGTCACAACCACGCAAGCAATATAATATACAACGCCAAAGGGCGAGGATCAAAACTCAAAAAGAAACTCAAAACAGCCAGAAAACCGTAATACTACAAGCGCGACTCTAAGCTCGAAATAGTACATCACTGTTTTACTAAGTTTGAAACAATATACAAGTTTTGGTTGAAGGAATTTCTAGATACAATGAATAATACATGTACAATGGTGATTCTGATGCAAAAGAACCCACCTACCAAAGCAAGTCACCCGTAATGGAAGCAATGTGCCAGAAAAGCCGCAATGAAACCTGTACGGCAAAACCTGCAAGAACTGTGGCACAACGGGAGTGAGTTGCCAACTCATGAATAGAAAATATCTACAAGCAGAGATCGAATGTATGACCCATCCTAGGTCAATACGATCAGATATAAATAAATCTCAATATGAATAAATCTGAAGCATGCTAAACTGGCAATGTAATCTCTATACATGAGTGTAGTGCCAAGTGCTCGTGCCAGTGCCTCAAGTAATAGCATATCATAAATATGAGGTATGATCAATATAATCAATCCGCATGTACGTAGATCCCATCCACTCGTCATCCAATGACAATAAGCATCATGCATGTAAATGTCATAAAGCATATGCATGGAAAATATGAAGATATAAACAGAAGCATGGAACCTGAGTGCCTAGCATCGACACTCGAAAACATCATGAAAACCTGTGCCTAGCATCGGCACGTAAATCCTCATATATCGGGCATCCGTCAGTCCGAGTCAGCCCCTCTCTCGTATATCGGGCATCCGTCAGTCCGGGTCAGCCCACTCTCTCATATATCGGGCCCCACCACATACCCGCATACGGCACCTACTCCTCGTATGGGGTATAAAATCAGAACCGACATATCTCATGGTGGCAGCGCAAATATCATATCAAGGAAACCGGGTTTTCAAATAAGTACATACTTTCTTTCGAAATTATCCACGGTTCCCAAATCCAGAAATATCATGGAAACAATATATCTCAATGCGCATAATCAGAAAGCATGATATATGTGACATATAAATGAAGTGCAAGTATAACGGTATATCATGCAATATGGAATAATAGTATGCACATACAAGGGTCATATCCTGATGCAATAATACTACTGTGTAGTGACATGGCAATTACCGATGAAGATGTGTGTGAGCCGGCAAGTAAGTGTATGTGGTACATACGCATCATCGGTAATGGTGCTGGTGTCCTAGCAGCATGATTGTAATATATCAATAACACAAGCAATGCAATGCAAGTAGCATGAATATGCGGAATCAAATAATCAATGCAATAGTGAAGAATCTACCTCAATAAATATATCACGCGGCTTTGCCATTTGAAATAAGACGAATCGGGGTTTTTAAATAAAATAAGGGCTACGGTGTTTTAAGGAAAGATGCTTCTTTTGAAAATACCCGTAGAATCATTTTTGCCTATCTTTAAAATATCCCCGATTCATAAGTTTTGAAATAGGTATGACTCGGGTCTAGTCTAATGTCTACTAAGTAATCTACATCCAACTATCAAGTCAATCGGGAGGGGTATGGAATCCGCCTACATCTGAGTCGATATATGTATATAAATATAATAGTCATGAGCGCGGATCTATCATCAATATAGGCTCGTACGGTAGATCGTCATACGGTATCCCAATAGCTGGGTACGGATCAATATCACATTATCTCATCACATATCAGGTATCACTACCATCATATCACATAATCTAGAGTACAGATCTAAGTCTAGTACAATCGATACCATTTATATAAGTATGAATACGGGGTAAAACATATGCCCAAAGGCCCGCTAAAGCATCCTATCGTATCTCCCATACGAATCCTGTCATATCGCCGAACTCACGGCCTCAAATCGAATCACATCGACTCAACCCACATCCCAAGCACTATCCATAATCCAGTATATGTACACATAGTCCCATACCCATGTGAAAGAAAGTATGTATGCAAGTGTGTGCATGTGTGTGTGGGTGCAACCCCTACTCTAGGGTTTCGCACTACACTAAACCAATCCATCTTATCATCAAAATCTCAAAGAACATATGATAAATATATGTGTGTATATGTATTCGTATACATCCCCACGGACTGCGGGGGTGCTATACGCCATCCACCCGACTTCCCCCGTAGATATAATCTACTCACCTGGTTTTCGCTCGCCGAAATCGATGACGCCGCGCTTCTTCGCCTCGGAATCCTTGCGAGGGTACCTACAATAATAAACAGTCGCTATACGTATTAAAAATCGAGGCAGAAAACCGATACAGCGCACAGTGTGCTCATAGGTTGGAACCTATGGCCTAAACGTGCAAACTAATCAAACAATCCCTGTTGTCGATGTACGAACACCCAACAACCAAATACAAATCCAAATATCAAGAAAGTGCATTTTAAAATACGGAAAATATCGCCTAAAACACACCAAATTGCTCCCAGATTTTTCCCAGGTGACAATTAGCCAAAACTACATATAGGAGGGGTCTATTTTAGTGCAAAAGGAGCCATGAAACAAAACTGGAACAATTCTACCCTACTCTGGCCACAAATTGCGGCCAGAATGATTAAATCTGCAGCCATGGGTTGGGGTTTGGGGCTCAGGTCTTGGTGGTAGTTTTCTAGGTGCCTGCACGACTCCCAGTAATCCCAAAATCATTTCTAGTGTCCCCGGGTTGCTCCAGATTCCAAAATACCCTCTAAAATCACACATTTATCCGATGTCGGGGTTTCTAAATCCGTGTTTTGGGGTTTCAAGTCTCAGGTTTGGGTCTTAATTTAAGCACTAGGGTGTTTGTTCAGCCTCTAATGAGCTCAATTGCTCACCACAACTCACAATTTCCTCAAACCCTAACTAGGTTTTTCCTACGTTCACAAAATTACCCGATATCGATTCAATCTTAACATAGGGTTAAAAGTAATGCAAAAACTAATCTAATGGTCCAGAAAATACCTCATTTGGCAACTCAAGAAAATTCTTGAGTTGCCCCGAGTGGCCAAAATCCTTGCTTTCTTGGTCCATTGTGTAGGTTTTGAGCTTGTGCATCTTTTTAATGAAATGGAGATTGGGTTTTGGAATTTTTTTTGAGGTGATTTGGGACTTGAAGAGGGGAGGGAGAAGATGGAGAGGTAGCAGCTGAAGGAGAAGAGGAGGAGGGAGAGGAAATGGTGAAGGAATGGCTAAGTCAACACTAACCCTCCTCTTTTCTCTCTCACCCATACCTACTACCATATTCCCTTTTCTTTTTCTTTTCTTTTCTTTTCCCTCTAAATCCTTTCTCTCTCAAATAGTAAACCCAAATAACATGGTAGAAAATAAAACACAAGTGTAGAAAAATGATATGCGCATGTTTTGCACAAAACACCGCCAAAATCCGATTAACGATTTTTAATCGCGATTAGCACTAAATTAGTGTCAAACTAATCACAAAAACTTAAAAATGGCATAATCCCATAGAATACCCCATTTTGGAATTTTCCATAATTTTTCCAAAATTTTCCCCATTTATTTGTATTTAATTATACCGAAATATTAAAATATTCATTAAAATAGTATTAAATTATAAAAATTCCCAAAAATAATATTTTATTATTTTGAAATGTTACACTATGGCGTGGCTATCTAATAAGGTTACTCGGCGAGTATCCGCGTACGCTACGTGATTGCGACGGACTTTTGATTACATCAAAATCTCGTGGCAACCGATCAAATGAGACTAAACTGCTAGATTTATAAAATTCAAATTAGTTATCTCATAACTACTTTTGTGGATTCCAAATATTGTATCCCATCACATGATATCCGGACGATATTAAACTTTTCGATCAATTCATCAAAGTCCCACAATTTCCCGACAGCTCAACACTTGAGCACAGTTTTAATAATACCCAGAACATAACACAGTATCTATGCACCAGCCGTAGAAGGGAAGACCCAAGCCTCACTCATGTCGCCACGGAACTACGGAAAACCCTAAGGTATGACCGCGGTTCCGAGATCCAAAAAGTCGAGTTAGGGTTTCGTTCTTCTAGAGGGTTCATAGAATTACTTGCATGTTTTTTCGAATACGTTAAAATTGGAAAAATGGGTTTTTGACATTCGATCGAACTTTTAAAGTTCGCCAAGACAATATGTGAAAACCCGAAACAATGTTAAAATTACGAATAAGAAACACTCCGAATTGCTTATAGTGTAAGATTACATCACATGCAAAATTAGCAAAAACAAACAACACCTGAAACACCAAAACCCAGTCACTGGAACACAGTGAAAATTTCAAGCAAAACCAACAAAAAGTGGCCGGTCCCTACCCTAGTGATCTCGGCCAAAATCCGACCAAACCCTCTGAAATTTTCACCGTGTTCATGATATATCCCATATAACACTCTCTACTTGTTTAAAAAATTTTTTGAACACTTTTTAAAATCGACAGAAACTATATTTTCGCGTTTCAAGTTTCGGAGTATTTCGGTTTCGTAATCTTAACAAAATCTGTCTAAATTTCTAGCATGGCTCTAATACCACTGCAGGGTTCCCTAGGACAGCAGCAAGGTTTCGGGAGGCATCTTACATGCCAATTTCAAATTTTGCCGTTCTAGCTAACCCGAACCCTAAAATCGTCTACTAGAAAAATCGACGGAAGGAAATGCAAACTACTTTGCAAGTAAAGTGAACAAGGAATAACCTTTGTAGACCGGTCCTTCACTTCATTAGCTCTGTGTAGTATTCCCTTCGCTGCGATCATGATGTCCCGGAATCTAGAGAAGCTCCCATGAAGAAACGAACATGCTTGCATCGAAGTTTTCGAGGCCGAAGATGATCTACGTCGAGGAGACTCTAACCCAAGCTATCTCTTCACTAATTGTGAAATTAGTGAAGCAAACACGCTATACTAAATAGCAAGTAATAGAGGATGATGAAGTAGGAATTTTGCTCACATTAGAAATGAATTTCTCACTCATTTTCCATCATCTTCATAGAAGCTAGAAAAGCTTGAGGAAGGAGAAGAAGAAAAACTCTCATGATTTTAATCCAAAAGGATTATGGCAATCCTAGGTGAGTTAGTATCATATACTAACCTTTGTAGAGAGTTAACCACGGCTAGCTTTAAATGGTTGGGTTAATAAATATCTAAGGCAAAACAAAAGAGTGGACTTGGTCAATAATAACTACAGGCTTCTACAAGTTTTCATCCATGACAAAATACCACTATTTTGTAATTACCAAAATGAATAAAACCCTTGAAATTAAACCAAGCATGGTGTAATTCATACACACACCTTTGTTGCATCTATCATCAAACATGACACAAAATAATGTACACTTATATATATATCACATATATACACATTCACAAAACTAAGTGAGAAAAGAAATCTTAAGTGAGCTAAAACTAGTTAATGTAAATTAATATATCAAATATATAATTATACATTAAAACATTAAATCAACACTTGATTTAATAATCCGGTTATATCACATATAACCGACTAATATCTTATGTAACAACTTATCGAATCAACACTTGATTCGATAACCCAGCTATATCGCATATAACCGACCAATGTCACAAATCGCGAGAATAGAATACCGTATCTCATATCGTATCAATCTCGGTCCCACACATATCATATATGTGCTCCTACTCCGTTTCGCTTGAGCTAAGAAATCTCTGTGTGGGACTCTAAAGACTCGTTTATACGCCGGCAGTAGGTGATGATCATATCAAACACCCACTAGCCGCAAGCGGTCTGCCAAACGTAATGGCCACCCGGGTATTGAGTGATCAGAAGATCAACAAGCAAGCCTGCTCATACTCCTGCGAATCTAATCAGTAACACTACCGTACAGTCCGGTCTCTTCGTCTGATATGTCGCATATCTCGTCTAGGGGTGGTAAATGTCATACCCCAGTAACTCGATTAGTCGTGCTGATGTGAGGCTTATAACGGGTCGAGAAACTACTGATAACACTTACTAGTATATCTCTGAAGCAGCGCTGGCCAGGGACTTCCTGTTATAGCCAATCGAGTACAGCACAACATCAACTCCCAATACCGGGAGAGACGAAACCCCTCTTATCGCTCATTGCCTCCATGTGATTCTGGAATGTACCCAAAAGCCACCATTTTGCACGTTCTCTTGAACGTGGTAAGATGGAAATCAAAGCACAGTGTGAATCACACAAGACTTGATGAGGATCTCGGATCTACAGACTAACCTGTACCAGTGTCACCAGAGAACTGCCATCTGACGTGAGGTATAATACCATCTGGGAGTTCTCGGCGAGTCCGTTCAGTGTACCCAGTCTCCACTGAGCACCTGTATACTGTCTCTGATGTCAAACACCAATGGATATGGGATCATCCATCGCCCATCTACATAGGACGAGAAGCTATACGCTAGTCTACTCTGGTATATCGATACCCTGTCTCGATACACCTATGACTAGGAACATTTGAAGGATGTACTTATCGACTACTCTGTCCCCGCTAGTAAGATCTGCATCATAATCCTGGTAGTCAAGTACTCATTCTAAGGGCTTTATCAACATATAACATATAGACAATTGGTGTACATGTTAAGACAAAGAGCAACCTGATAGCTTACTATCATGTCGAGCAAGAAAGTCCTCCCTATATATGTCCAAGCATCCACTACAATATACATCGTATGTACAGTAATGGCCTTTAGGGCATACATATTACTAACATATCTTGTTGGCTATAGTGCCCTCAAGTCAATTATTGGATCGCAGGCACGTGATTGCAATGATTGAGGGAGGACCTATACAGATAGAACAGTCTTACTCGAGATGATAGTATGCTATCTAGTTTGTCTTCATCATCATGTACATACTTCAGGTGGTATTACAGATCACTATTACATGTTTATAAAGCCCATAGGATTCTTGCTTGACTACCAGCAGTATGATGGCGATCATATACGTGGGAGCTGGGGGTCTATAAACACATCCTTAATAGTCCCTAGTCATGGGAGTTTCGAGACTGGGCATCGATACTCCATAGTAGACTAGTGTATACTGATCGAGACCCTGACGAGTGGCGGTGGCCGGTCTCACAAGCCATTGGTGTCAGTTGGTTCACCTAAGATGTATACAGGTGCTCATTGGGTTATGAATACACCGGACGGACTCGCCGGGAACATGCTAGTTGGTATTGTACCTATTGTCAGATAGCATTTCCCAGGTGACATGTGTACGGGTTAGTCTGTCGACTTGAGATCGTCATTTTTCTCGTGTGAGTTCCCACTGTACTTTGATTACTACCCTAGCACGGCTCAAAGGAGTCGTGCAAACAGGTTTTAGTTGGGTACATTCCCGAGCCGCATGGAGGCAGTGAGCGGATCGTCGGGAAACCTGGGTTTGGTGAATGAAAGTTGGCCTTAGGTGTAATAGGACTCCCAGTTATTGCGCGCGATCGTATACTTTGGCCTGTTTGTCTTAATCAAAACTTGCAAAAAACACAAAAGAGAGCAACTCAGCAGGTAGGGGTTAGCTATCAATCAGATAAGTGGGAGTGATATCGCGTTGTGCACAGGTGACCATCACCAGAAATCCTCGGCCGGGGTAGACGAGAATTACCGATCTAGGATTGGTAGTTTCTCAGGTGGTGATAGGTTTTATATAGACACTAAATGTCGCGTTATTAAGGGTCTGACTTTGTCCACCCACTAGGCTCGATATGCGACACTCATAGACGAACGGACCGGACTGTACGGATATTATTACTGTTAGGCTCAGTAGGGGTTTCAGGATGAGTTTGCTCGTCGGCCTCCCTTTCGCTCAATACCTGTGTAGCCGTTACGTACAGCTAGTGCCACTGTCGTACTTGTGGTTAAATCCACTGCCAGCGTATTGACGAGTCTGTAGAGTCCCACACAGAGGATTTCCCTGGTTCGGGCGAAACGTTGTAGAGGTCGTATGGTTTCATGGCAGGGTTCGATCATATACATGCACTTGTGCACGGATCATGATCGGACGGATAATACTAGTGGACTTTGGTTTAAGCCGGATCCTAGTATTATATTGTTGGATTATTTTCGTCTCGTTGTATTCATATTCAGTCGGAATACGGATGCAGGTGTGTATATATGGATGAGAGGTATTCTTGTAATTCTATTACAAGTTTTCTTTTGAAGATGTTATTTCCTTTTTCTACTAAACATTTAGTTTTAATGTTTTGTGAGGTGTAAAGTGTGAGTGTGAGTTTTGGCATGGTGCATGCACTTGGTGACTCATGGTTGTGAGTCATGGTGACATGAGGTTTCTTTTGCTTTGGCTAAGATATTTGTGGCATGAGATATTTACTTGTGAGACTTGAGCAAGGCATATCTTTTTAAATCTTGGTGGTTTTCTTAAATTTCTCATGATCTCACAACAATATCATAACACAAAACACTAAGCCAAAACAACAAAAGAAAAAAGCAGACACTTGTCTTCACTTGCATTTTCTTGAGCTCACACTTCTTCACCTCTTGGCATCTTCTTTAACCTCCACCCAAACCCTCTCATGAGTTGAGAATCCATGGAAGTATTGAGACAAAGTAATCCTACACACTCTCTATTTCATCTTGGCTATCTAGGTTAGCAAATTGGATACTCGATTTGCCTCAGTTTTAAGGCGGGAGCCTGTATTACTAACTCTCGACGTGGATCGTCTTCGATGGGGGAGACTGGAGATCAAACTCGATCGAGGAACCCGCGAGGAGCTTGGAACAGAGGTTGAAGACCTAAGGACACGGATCGATCGGTATAATCTCTTAAACTCCTTTATATAGAACTAGTATAGGGTTAATGGTACGATCCGGGAATCGGGTTCCGTTAGCGCCGGTTTTTAAAAGTTTTTGTTCCGCATTTGGTCACGGATTGATGGTCGGGACGCTGGCGTAACCCAACATGGTATCAGAGCCAACCCTATTAACCACATACTGGTTGTATTAGACGATGTTAAAGTATCGAAACCAAAAAAACTCCGAAACAATACCCAATGTATTCCGTTCTCTGTCAAATTTTTCTGGGTCTTCTAAAAATATTTAAGCAATTGCAGAAGACTACTTGTATGACCACTAGATTGTACCCCAAATACGAGTTCAATCCAACATTTTTGGACCGGTCAGAACATCAAATTTTCCGAGGTGGCCAGTTTTATAAGTGAGTTTAGACTTGGAATTTTGGGTATGGTCTAGTCTCTGGAATATTGGTTCAGTGGTATTGTTTGTTTAGCCCAGTTTGGATATGGTTTTATCTATTAGTTTGGGGATATTCAAGGGTTATTTCCAAGCCGATATTTCTAACACTGTTTAAAGTTTTACAGTACATGCATTACTATCTGCGACCGTGAATATCATTAGAGTGGTACAACTTGTCTAATTGCTATAGTTCTTTTAGACGGGCTTGCGAACGTGACATTCACGTTGATGTTCTGTGTTGTGCTGTGTTGTGGCTGATTTGTCGTGGTGGATAGCTTGGATGCAATGTTAGTGCAGTTTAGTTTCGTTTGTACATTTGATATCGCGGGGCGAGCGTCCGACATGTGGACTACCGTCACCGTCTGCTTGTATATTATTTGTTTGGGGCATGACCGGGTTGAGGTCGATGTCACCGTTGTACTTATTTTCTTTTCTGTACTAGGATTACTCCACGATGGAGTGCACGGATAGCCGGGTTCTAAAGGGCAACAGGCCCGCATCTCATGGGGTTGAGACGGAGGGGACCTCATTCTAGAATTGGTGGGATATTCACTGCACTCGTAGGGGGTACAGGTTTGACCCAAGGAGGGGTGCTCAAGTTACCGGATTCCATGAGAAGTCGGGTGGCCCATTCACTTTGATGAAGGGGGCTGCCTCACTTCTGGTTTTGGCGAGTAACTTTCCGCGCTCGTAGGGGTCTAGGTTTTTGTAAGTCGATGCCACGCACCCCACGTGTTCGCGGGGAGGCGGAGTTTGCAAAAAACAATTTTTTATAAGCTTCGTAACATCGACTAAACTCCAGGATCGATACTAAACCGTAACTAACGAACTAGATTAGAGGTTTAACAACTATGTTAGAAGTTATACCTCAAGTTCTCGTTGTCCTTCTCCACCTCGCGAGCTCCTCGAAATGAGAACGGATCATGCTTCCTCGTCGGCTTCTCCAAATCATAGAAGATCTACCCGAGAGTTCCGACTTTGAGCTTAACCTCTAATTTGAGGTAACTAGGTCACTTGGTGTGCTAGACTAAGTAGCCAAGGATGTGTAGAGAGTGATGAGGGATCAAGTTGTCTCACTAAACACTAGTATTTTCAACTCATGAAATGGTTAGGGTTTGAGAGGAGTTGGAGAAAGCTTGAGAAAATGAGAGAGGAAAAAGTATCTGGTGTTTTTTTTCAAGTGAAGAAGACTTGTAAAATGGCTAGGGTTTTTCACTTATAAGCCACAATAAAATATCACACAAATATCTCACAGAATATCTAACAAATATCTAAGTCAACAAAAACCAAATGAGTCCAAGAAAGTCAATATCAAATCCTAATCCCATTTTACTAAAATACCATATAGTTTCCTCTCTCATTCCCTCCACCTCACAAAAGAATTAATCATAAAAGAAAAACCCTAATTGAGGTGTCACACTCCAAGTTGTAATCATGATCAAATTACAAGAATACCCCTCTCATCCGTATATACATACTCGCATCTGTATTCCGAGAAACACGAATACAATGAGACGAAACTAAACCAATAATCAAATACCAGGATCCGGATTAAACCAAAACCAACTGGTATTGTCCGCCCGAACATCATATGCGCACAAGTACACGTATGTGATCGAACCCTGTCGTAAAGCTATACAACCTCTACATGTTTCACCCGAAGCTGGGAAACCCTCTGTGTAGGACTCTAAAGACTCGACAATATGCTGGCAGTGGATTTAACCACAAGCGCATTAGCGGTAATAGATGCACGTAATAGCTACCCAGGTATCTGTCGATAAGAAGGCCGACGAGCAAACTCATCCGTACCCCTACTGAGCCTCTCTGTGGTAATCTCCGTACAGTCCGGTCTGTTCGTCAAAGAGTATCGCATATCAGGCCTAGGGGGCGGTAAACGTCAGACCCCTAATAGCGCAATAAATCATGTCGGAGTACAGCCCAAAACACCCTGTGAAACTACTAGAGTACCTACTAGCAAATCCCGCTTGCCCTGGCCAGGGACTTTGTGTAATGGCTTTCCGAACACAGCGCGATATCAACCCCAATACTGGGAGAGACGAATCCTATCTAACCGCCACTGCCTTTAAGTGCTTCGGGACTGCACCCAACTACTACCTGTTTGCACGACTCAAAAAAGCCGTGGTAGGGTAGTAATCTAAGAACAGTGGCAACACACTCGAGGCGAAATAGTAGTGTCAAGTCGACGGACTAAACTGTACTCATGTCACCTGGGAACTGCTACCTGACGATAGGTATAGTACCAACCAGCAGTTCCCAACGAGTCCGTCCAGTGTAACTCATAACCAAATGAGCATCTGCATACTATCTCCAGTACGACGTACTAATGGCTGTGGGACAGACCATCTCCCATGCTGGGACGAGAAGCGTATACACTAGTTTACTCTGGCGTATCGATGCCCGTATCGATAATCCTACAACCAGGGACCTGTATAAGGATGTGCTTGTAGACTATTCTGCCCCCACTAGTGTGACTTCCATCACAACGCTGGTAGTCAAGCAAAGATCCTAAGGGCTCTACCAATATGTATTAGCGATACGTTAAGAGAAACATATACATATATTAAGATAAATAGAAACCAAGTATCATACTACCATATCGAGCAAGACTGTCATAAATCCGTGTATATATCCCAAGCTTCCAAAATATAATATACAAACTAGTACTATACAATAATGGCCTCTTGGGCATATTACACTAACAATCTCCCACTTGCACTAAGGTCATGTGCTGGCATATCGCAGACCTAACATCTCGAATAACCTCTCGAACTGCATCTGAGAGATGACCTTTGTGAATGGATCTGCAGTGTAGTTCTCCGTAGAAACTCTCCGCACCTCGATCTCCCGGCGATCCACGATCTCCCTGATCAGGTGATACCGCCTCAAGATGTGTCTGGACTTTTGATGGGACCTGGGTTCCTTCGCTAAAGCTATAGCTCCGTTGTTGTCACAATACAAAGGTATTGGACCAGCAATGGACGGAACCACCTGAAGTTCTGTTAAGAACTTCCTCATCCAGACAGCTTCTTTAGCGGCGTCACAAGCTGCGATATACTCCGCTTCCATTGTAGAGTCAGCAACGGTGTCCTGTTTGGAACTCTTCCAACAGACCGCCCCTCCATTGAGGGTATAGATATAACCCGACATGGACTTGGAGTCATTCTTGTCACTCTGGAGGCTGGAGTCAGCAAAAACCTCGATATGGAGGTCTTTTCCGTCGTACACCAAGAACATCTCCTTAGTCCTTCTCAGGTACTTGAGAATGTTCTTTACAGCTATCCAGTGATTCTCCCCAGGGTTTGACTGATACCGGCTTACCACGCTTAGTGTGTAAGCAACATCTGGTCTGGTACACAACATCGCATACATTATAGAGCCTACTGCAGAAGTGTAGGGTATAATAGACATGTGATCCCTTTCCAAATCAGTCTTGGGAGACATCTCTTTGGAGAGGGTGATTCCGTGACAAGCTGTTAGATTACCGCGCTTTGAATCTTCCATACCGAGCGATTCCTTTCCAAATCAGTCTTGGGAGACATCTCTTTGGAGATGGTGATTCCGTGACAAACCGTTAGATTACCGCGCTTTGAATCTTCCATACTGATCTCTTCAGTATGGTGTCGATGTACCTGGACTGTGAAAGTCCCAACATCCTCTTAGATCTATCACGATAGATCTGTATCCCCAGAATGTAAGAGGCATCACCCAGGTCTTTCATGGAGAACCTTTGTGATAAGAATCTTTTGACAGATTGTAGCGTAGGAATATCATTTCCTATTAAGAGAATATCATCCACGTACAAGACGAGGAATACCACAGTTCTCCCTACAATCTTAATATAAATACATGGTTCATCTGGATTTTTGATAAAGTCAAATTCTTTGATCGTCTCATCAAAACAGATGTTCCAACTCCGCAATGCCTACTTTAATCCATAAATGGATTTAAGCAACTTGCACACTTTCCCGCTGCTCCCACTCTGAATGAAACCCTCTGGCTGGTCCATATAGACACACTCTTCTAAATTTCCATTCAGAAAAGCGGTTTTTACGTCCATCTGCCAAATCTCATAATTGTGGAAGGCAGCAATGACAAGAAGGATCCGAATGGATTTGAGCATAGCCACTGGAGAAAAGATTTCATCATAGTCCAAACCAGGTCTTTGACGAAATCCTTTTGCAATAAGTCTAGCCTTATAGGTTTCAACCTTTCCATCTACAACAATCTTCTTCCTGAAGATCCATTTGCGGCCTACGGGTTTTACCCCTTCTGGAGCAATGTCCAAAGTCCATACCTTGTTGGTGTATATGGACTCCATCTCGGTCCGTATTGCATCTAGCCATTTTACCGAGTCTGTGCTCTGAATGGATTGTCGGAAGTTAGTTGGCTCATCATTATCAATGATGCAATCCTCTCTATCCCCGTCTACGAGAAAACTGTAGTATCTCTCGGGCGGATGAGACAGCCTACTACTCCCGCGGAGTGGCGCGGGAATGTCCTATTCTTTTAAAACTTCTGGTTCTACCATGCTTTCAGTAATAGCTTGTGGTTCTGAAATTTCTTCCAGTTCTATTGCGCTCCCACTTATCTCTTTTTCTAAAAATTGAGTTTCCAAGAAGCGGGCATGACGAGAAATAAAAACCTTTTGTTTCTCTGCGTAATAAAAAAGATACCCTTTGGAGTTCTTTGGGTATCCCACAAACTTACACAGTACTGAGCGTGCCTCGAGCTTGTCCGTATGCTGCTTTTTGACAAAAGCTGGACATCCCCATATTTTCAGATACTGAAAATAGGGTTTCTTCCCACTCCACATCTGATATGGTGTGTTAGGAACAGTCTTGTTAGGAACCTTGTTTAAAAGATATGCAGCTGATTCTAGTGCATAACCCCAAAATGATCGCGGTAACTCAGCGTTATATCATAGAACGCGTCATATCTAATAAGGTTCTGTTCCGTCTCTCCGATACACCGTTATGTTGTGGTGTGTATGGAGGAGTAAGCTGAGAGAGAATTCCATTCTTTTTTAGGTAATCCAGGAACTCGGCACTCAAGTATTCACCACCTCGATCAGATCTCAGTGTCTTGATACCTTTGCCTGTTTGTTTTTCCACTTCATTCTTATATTCCTGGAATTTCTCGAAGGCCTCGGATTTATGTTTCATCAAGAAGACATGTCCATACCTAGAGAAATCATCCGTAAATGTAATGAAATAGGAATAACCACTTCTTACATGTGTAGACAATGGACCACACACGTCACTGTGTATTAGTCCCAAGAGCTCGCTCGCTCTTACTCTGTGTCCAGTGAACGGAGTCTTTGTCATCTTTCTTTTGAGACAAGATTGACAAGTTGCATAAGATTGATATTCGAATGGATCCAAATATCCCTCTTTATGTAACTTAGTCAACCGTGTTTCATTGGTGTGACCTAGTCTACAATACCATATGAAAGCATGATTTATTTTTGGAGTCTTTCTTTTATGTGTGTTCTGGACATTGAAAACTTGTAGCCGGTTTAATACGTATATACCGTTGTTTAGTGTACCCGACCCAATCAGACCATGATTAAGGTGAATGTTTACAATATCGCTTACAAATGTAAAATCATAATCTTCTTTAGATAACAAAGATACAGAAATGATATTACAAGTCAAACTAGGTACACAAAAACAGTTGCGCAAAACCAAAATATATCCACTTATCAACCCTAAGTGATATTCCCCTACGAACACAACATCAACGCTCGCTCCGTTCGCAACCCTGAGGGTCATATCACCGGTCTTCAGAACTCTACGGCTTCTCAGTGCCTGCAAAGAATTACATATATGAGATCCTAATCCGGTATCCAATACCCAGGAAGTAGAGTTGGTTGATAAACTGTTTTCAATTACATACACACCTGAAGCCGAAGCTACAACCTGCTTCGAGTCCTGGTTCTTGGCCTTCCAGGTCCTGCAATCTTTCTTCCAATGCCCTTTCTTATGGCAATAGAAGCATTCTTCCTTCCCTACTGTCGGCCCTGCAACCTTTGCCTTGCCTTTCGCTTCCACCTTACTAACACCGCCTCTCGGCTTGGTGGAGGCCTTCTTCTTCTTTCCCTTGGCTTTCGTCTTGGATCTAAAAGAGGAAGCTCCACCAACAAGTAGAGCAGGTGTTTCCCTAGATTTCTGTAGGGTGCCCTCAGCACTCCTCAATATATTGAGGAGTTCCGGAAGTGTAACTTTTTTACCCTGAATATTAAAATTCAGGATAAACTGGGCGTAGGTGGAAGGGAGGGACTACAAAATCAAGTCTGTATAAAGCTCATTTTCCAATGTGGTCCCTAGGTCCACGAGCTCCTCAATGCAGCTGATCATTTTGAGGACATGGTCCCTTACGGATGATCCGATAGCTAACCTCGCCTGAAATAGCTTCTTCGAGGTCTCGTATCTTGTGATACGAGATTGCTCTCCATATAATTCCTTGGTATGGAGGAATATGGATTTGAGATCCATATTCTTATGTCGCCTATGATGTTCATTGTCCATAGAGGCTAGCACGAGGCACTTAGCTTTTGCGCTATCAATCTCCCATGTCTTTCGGATTTCTTTATCCGCGACACTGGCATATGGACCTGGGACGGCAGGGACTTTAGTGGTGAGAAGATAGCCCAATCTGTCATATGTAATGGCCATCTTGACATTCCTGAGCCAATCATTATAGTTTGGCCCTGTCAATATGTTCTTTTCTAATAGTAACTTAAGGCCGGTCATCTTTGGTCGCTGCAATTAAGAGGGAGAGAAGAAACACTTTAGCATGATGCTCTTGCAAGTTTAGATTGGTTTTTAGTTTATCTAAACAGGATGACTCCCACTGTTTCTCGAATCCTTCCTCAAACCATAAAAGAAGAATTAGTCAGGATTAATCTCACCATACAATTCTTGCTTAACCTTTCAGCCAGGCCAGTGTTGGTACTTCGAGGGAGGTTTTATGACGTTTTCACGAAGTTCCTTAATTAAATAACCTCTTTTCCCTGGAGGCGTAGCCCCGCTAACACCTTTCTAGATACCTACTTGGTTTATAACATTGATCGTTAAGTGAAAATTCTCCCGAGGAGTAGCATATACTCACAGTAGGATCGGGATCCAAATATCATTGTGTGATAAAGTCAAAGAAATCCTACCAAAATTATCACACTCCAAATGGTATGCAACACTAGCAAGTTTCAGTTTCTTTAGAAACTCCCGATGTGGATGTTTGCCCCATGCTCTTATGACCTTGACGAAGGACAACATATCATAAGTCACATGTCAAGTTCTACCGTCACTGTCCAGGTTAATTTGAACCCACCCGTACATACCCTTGACGAAGGCCAAAATAGCAGTACGACTGTCCCAAACCAACATATCTATCTATGCTACAGATGAATATTCAGCAGCTACCAATCACTATGCCTTGGTGAAGGTCTAAATACATAGCTTGAATACTACTGAACCCAACTGAAATGACGGAGGGTTACGAATGGTTACCGTGAACGTAGTGAACTTGATATAATCGAAGGAACCTGATAGCTTTTAAAAGGAGTGGTTTAAGCTCCGCATTTTAAAAAGTTTTTGATGTTTTGAAAAACCGAGTGGTTTTAAAATTATTCCAACGATTCAGCTTTGGTTTATTTACTTTGCATTAATGTAATGCAGTCCCATCAATTAACCTATCATTGCAGAGAAAAAACAAAAATACAACATATGCTTATGCCATTCGCATTCGCCACAGGGCCCTGTCTTGCACCGTTAGGTTACTTAACTAACACCAGAGCTGGGGGTTGGACTAGCGCGGATGCAAAACATAAGCAATGTATATTATATAATATATATATAATAATATCCATTCGTCAGATGCAATAATAGGCATTCCAGATCACAGATGAACACATTGGATATACTAGGAATTCCGCGTTTCGTTTAAGCCTGTAATGAAAGACGGATTCCACGGTTGTGATAAATAGCTAAAACCCCACACCAGGCCTATACGGGTGCGGAAAACTACCCACCAACTTCCCGAAGTGAAGCAACCTCCCTCAGCAAAGTGAGTAGGCCACTCGGCACTTCAAAGAACCCGGTAGTTTGTGCACCCCACCTTGGGTCTATCCTAGGAGCAGAAACCAGTAAATGAAATAATAAAACGGTGGCTACAACCTCAACCCGGATGTGCCCCGCGAAAAAATATTACATCAAATTACAATTTACAATTGAATGAAAGAAACTCTCGTCTCACATCCCTGGCTATTCATTCACGACGATCCAATAAGTCCATATTCATAAACCAAACATTACAGATATGTGCAACCCCCAACTAACCGACATATAGCAATTAGCGGAAGTTTACGAACACATATATCAAACACAGAAACATTAAATGGCGTTAAACTACGACTTTGAAACACCCCGTATTGCCAAAGTAAAGAATTGACAGAATATTCAAAATTGGCAAAAACAAACAACTCCTGAAACCCTAGATCCAATTAACAAAACTATAGACCAAAACACGAAGCATTTCCCTACAACTAAACCGAGGAGGCCGAGTTATTAAGGCATTGTGGCCGGCCAAGTTCAGAGGAAAATGTCTCGTTTTTTGTCTATGTTCACTTTATAAGTGAAGGAGTACTCTGCAGTTGCTAAAAAAAATTTTAGAGCCTCGTAAAAAATCAACAGAAACAAGGATCTACGTTTCGATGTTATCGGGTTATTTCGGTTTCGTAGTTTTAGTTTTTGTTTAATCTGTTAGCTATGGTTTGGTCGGCTCTGATACCACTGTAAGTCGATGCCACGCACCCTACATGTTCGCGGGGAGGCGGAGTTTGCAAAAAACGATTTTTATAAGCTTCGTAATATCGACTAAACTCTAGGATCGATACTAAACCATAACTAACGAACTAGATTAGAGGTTTAACTACTATGTTAGAAAATTATACCTCAAGTTCTCGCTGTCCTTCTCCACCTCGTGAGTTCCTCGAAGTGAGAACGGATCGTGCTTCCTCACCGGCTTCTCCAAATCGTTGAAGATCCACCCGAGAGTTCCGACTTTGAGCTTATCCTCTAACTTGAGGTAACTAGGTCACTTGGTGTGCTAGACTAAGTAGCTTAGGATGTGTAGCGAGTGATGAGGGATCAAGTTGTCTCACTAAACACTAGGATTTTCAACTCATGAAATGCTTAGGGTTTGAGAGGAGTTAGAGAAAGCTTGAGAAAATGAGAGAGGAAAAAGTATCTGGTGTTTTTTTCAAGTGAAGAAGACTTGTAAAATGGATAGGGTTTTTCACTTATAAGCCACAAGAAAATATCACACAAATATCTCACAAAATATCTAACAAATATCTAAGTCAACAAAAACCAAATGAATCCAAGAAAGTCAATATCAAACCCTAAACCCATTTTACTAAAATACCATATAGATTCCTCTCTCATTCCCTCCACCTCACAAAAGAATTAATCATAAAAGAAAAACTCTAATTGAGGTGTCACACTCTAAGTTGTAATCATGATCAAATTACAAGAATACCCCTCTTATCCGTATATACATACCCGTATCTGTATTCCGAGAAACATGAATACAATGAGACGAAACTAATCTAATAATCAAATAACAAGATCCGGCTTAAACCAAAACCTACTGGTATTGTCCGCCCGAACATCATATGCGCACAAGTACACGTATGTGATCGAACCCTGTCGTAAAACCATACGACCTCTACACGTTTCGCCCGAAGTAGGGAAACCCTCTGTATGGGACTCTAAAGACTCGACAGTACGCCGGCAGTGGGTTTAACCACAAGCGCGTCAGCGGTACTAGATGCACGTAACAGCTACCCAGGTATCTGTCGATAAGAAGGCCAATGAGCAAACTAATCCGTACCCCCTACTGAGCCTGTCTGTGGCAATCTCCGTATAGTCCGGTCTGTTCGTCAAAGAGTATTGCATATCGGGCCTAGGGGCGGTAAACGTCAGACCCCTAATAGCGTAATAAGTCGTATCTGAGTACAGCCCAAAACACCCTGAGAAACTATTGGAGTACCTACTAGCAAGTCCCGCTTGCCCTGGCCAGGGACTTTGTGTGATGGCTTTCCGAACACAGCGCGATATCAACCCCCAATACCGGAAGAGACGAATCCTATCTAACCACCACTGCCTCCAAGTGCTTCGGGACTGCACCCAACTACTACCTGTTTGCACGACTCAAAAGAGCCATGGTAGGGTAGTAATCTAAGAACAGTGGGAACACACTCGAGGCGAAGCAGTAATGTCAAGTCGACGGACTAAGTTGTACTCATGTATCCTGGGAACTGCTACCTGACAATAGGTATAGTACCAACCAGCAGTTCCCAACGAGTCCGTCTAGTGTAACTCATAACCCAATGAGCACCTGCATACTATCTCCAGTACGACGTACTAATGGCTGTGGGACAGACCATCTCCCATCCTGGGACGAGAAGCGTATACACTAGTCTCCTCTGGAGTATCGATGTCCTGTATCGATAATCCTACGACCAGGGACCTGTATAAGGATGTGCTTATAGACTACCCAGCCCCCACTAGTGTGACTGCCATCACAACGCTGGTAGTCAAGCAAAGATTCTAAGGGCTCTACCAATATGTATTAGCGATACGTCAAGAGAAACATATACACATATTAAGATAGATACAAACCAAGTAGCATACTACCACATCGAGCAAGTCTGTCATAAATCCGTGTATATATCCTAAGCTTCCAAAATATAATATACAAACTAGTATTATACAATAATGGCTTCTAGGGTATATTACACTAATAGTTTTCATTGCACAGGCTATCCACACGACCATGGGAACATCGGGTTTCACTTGAGGCTCAAAAGGGAACCCGAGGCTCGCAGATCATCAATAGTTTCTGTCATGTTGTATTTATCATGCCTGGAGCGATTATTATATATTGTTAAATATATACTAGTAGAGCTTGTATATGTTTTGCATCCGCGCAAGTCCAGCCCCCGCTCTGTCGTTAGTTAAGTAACCTAACGGGTGATGACGGGGCCTAGTGACGAATGCGGATGACATATACGTACATCATATTTTTGTTCTTCTGGTCTGATCAATTGATGGGACTGCGTTGATTCTGATCAATGCAAGTAAAACAAACCTATTTGATGTTGTTGGAAATTTTTTTCAAAAGCTGTTATTACAAGGTCATTTTCTTTTGTTTTGCACAGCGGTATTCGGTTATGAATATCCAGCACCTCATTCCACGAGGCAAGGGCCGAGATCCCTTCACCGGGAGTGACCTCTTGGGCAGGAGTTTACGTCAGTGTAATAACTTCACTATAGTCAATTACTTTTTGCTTTGCATCGAGGTATTCAGTTGGGAATATCCTGCACCTCATTCTACGAGGAAAGAGCCAAGATCCCTTCACCGGGAGTGACCTCTTTAGCAAAAGTTTTCGCCACTATATATTTGTAAAGCTATTTGATTCCTTTAACGATATCAAATTCATTACGTTAAGGGTTTTTCGCCAAAAACCATTCTTAGCCCTCCGTCATTTCAGACGGGTAGCACTTAGTATTCATGCTATGTTGTCCTTCGTCAAGGCGTAGTGTATGATAGTTATTTTTTACTTTTCTCTTACATAGATAGATGCGTTGCTTTGGGACAGCCGTACTACTATTTTGGCCTTCGTCAAGGGTATGTACGGGTGGGTTCAAATTAACCTGGACAATGACGGGTAGAACTTGACATGTGACTTATGATATGTTTGCCTTCGTCAAGGTCATAAGAGCATGGGGTAAAAATCACATCGGGAGTTCCAAACATACAGGAAACTTGCCAGGCATGCACATACCTTCTGGAGTGTGATAACTTAAGTGGATTCTATCAAGTTATCATGCGATGATAGTTGGATCCCGATTCCCACTGATGAGTTGGTTTACTTCTCGGGTGATTTTAGATGATCTCGACTAATTCTTCCTTTAGGCTTGGAGGAGAATTTGAGAATACAGTGGGAGACATCCTGATTAGATAAATAGATAACCATTCTGATCTAAGTTAGAGTGCATGTTGAGTGTTTTCTCTCTCTCTCTCTCTCTCTCTTTGGTAGAGACCATGGCCCAACCCTAGACTAGAACTCATGAACCAAGTTAACCGAACCTTCTTAAAAACACATTGACTTTTGGATTGTCAGAGTTGCATATATTATTGCCACTCCTACTTTTACCCTTTGTATTTTTCTGGAATATTCCGTATCACTACGAAGATCCACATTTATTTGGATATGACCATCGTATAGTTACATACGAACTCAAAGAAACTTGTTTCAGATTCGAAGATGGTTTCCAGATCTGGAGAAATTGAATAGGACTATTCAGTTGTCTTTTCCTTTTACCTTCTCTCAGGTTATGAGGGCTGCTAAGATTAGGAGAGGGTACACCTATTGCACTTATTGGATAGTCTTCTTCTAGACCATAGGCAGGTGCCGAAAGGTAGGGAAGGAAGAAAACCGATTAGCCTAAGTGTGGTGTACAGAAGGTAATAAGTAAAGACAAATAAAAGGATTAGAAAGAGGGCAAAGTAAATTGCGACTACTATCATTCACGACCAAACCGCGTATTTCATCCCCACTCCTACTTCACCTTTGAATTTCTCCAGAACACCCCGTATCACTACGAAGATCCACAGTTATTGAATAATCCATCATACTCGAAGGAACTTGTTCCAGTTCGAGGATGGATTCTGGTTCAGGAGAAATAGAATAAGGATTATTCTGTTGTTTTTTATCTTTGCCTTCTCTCAGGTTGCGAAGACTCCTAGGATTAGGAGGGTACACCTATTATGTTTATTAGTTAGTCTTCTTTCAAACCATAGGCTGGTGCCGAACGGTAGGGAAGGAAGAAAACTATTTAGCATAAGGGTGGTGTACAGAAGGTAATGAGAAAAGACAAATAAAGAGATTTGGAGAGACGGCAATGAAATATACGGTTACAGTCATGAATGTGGATAATGGAAAAGGCATTACTAGGAATACCCAGTTACCCCTTCAAAACATTTTCATGTTTCAGTTTCACTGTGCATTGTTAATTGAAAACTGATTTCCCAATTACATCCTTGCTCCAGGGTATATATTTACCAGACTTGATTCTCACAACTGTATGGTTTTACAGATGGTGAGTGGGAGTAAGTTATTGGGAATTAGGTGATCATATCCTCATTATATCGGAATTCGTTGTAATTGGTGATATTTGAGGAAATCGCCTGGAGTTTTACTTAACGGCAAATATTTGGTTTTCAATATCCGTTGTTATGCACCAATTTCAAATTGATATATCTGTACATTTATTTTATAAAGCGAGATATAACTTTTTGAAATTATGTCCACGACAATTACCTATATCAGTTGATGGTTAGGTAAGGAGCATTCAACAGCGGTGTAATTGTTTTTAACCATACTATAGTTTTCAACCTACGACGCACAGGGTTTAAGTTATTCAAAACAGGGGACTTATACAAAGTATTGTATGTTGTCCAATGTTCATTAGGATAGAGGGGTTGGTCCTCGTATTATATTCTGTTTAGTTTTGACTTCTCCAGTTTTAAACAAGTATTTTGTAGAAATACAAGGTTCAAATTTTGAGAAGTTATAGGTACAATAATAAAGTAGAGAACCATGTGTTGCAAGTATTAGGATTCTTCAAGATGATCGAAAATGAAGATACTTGTGTTTGGTATTCAGTTGATAGTAATAGTTTTGAGAAACTTGTTTCTCTTTTAGATTACTCATATATGGATGCACTCCTAGTTGAGTAATACTGAATGACCTCCTTTCATTTGGTTGACATGCACTAGAGACAACTGCATGATTTGAATCTGGTTCCAATTAAATCAGTGTCTCTGTTTCTATATTGTATATAGAATGGTTCATATCTTAATGAAGTTAAGGTATATGGAGTTGTCCGGCTTATGATTAAATTAGACTCTGGATAACTCAAGGCGTATTTCAGTAATGAAAGTTTGTAGGTTATCCCGGGCTATGACGAGAATTAACTTTCTACCATCTGGAAGATCAATAGTGATATTGTTCTTGACTCGCCACAGTTTTAGTAAAATGGATTTTTTCAGAAAACAGTATGGGGGTATGGTAGAACTGGAAGTGATTCCAGAACCACAGACGACTACTGAAAATTTAATAGGACCTAAAAATTCAATCAGGTTTGACATTTCATTAGCCACTCCACAGATGTGGTGGGTAACCTCAGGCATCCGAGAGGTACTTCGGTATCCTCAAAGACGGTGACAGGGAGGTTCTTGTTTACCCAAACTTGACACAACTGTTGTTCTAGACTATGAGACCCGGTAAGGGGATGCGTATAGTGTCATTCTAAACTAGCTTTAGAAGTGCACGTGTATATGACTCTGCCAGAGGGTTATTGTAGTCAATGGGAGCAGCGGAAGCATAGTGAACAAGTAGCTTATGTCTATTTATAGACTAAAGCATGTATAGGGGAGATAGATCATCTATTTTTGATATGACAGTCATAGGATTTGACTTCATAAGAATAGGAGATGGATCTGTTAAGAAGGTAGTAGGGTGTGATGTCCTGGTATTTGGATGACATGCACTTTATAGGAAGTGAAATTTCTACACTACGATCGGTTATACTGTAGTTGTTACACAGTTGTTTCTCCACATAGGATATGGATATAATATCAGACATTCTGGTTACTAGATCTATAGTTTCTAGATTTGGGTAGTTTCCAAATCTGGGTACTTAGACAGTATTCTAAAGGTGTTTTATAATTGACGACTCCTGGCATGGTGATGTTCCTGCAGGTGATGGAGTCACCCTCTCTAAAGAATGTCTTACAGATTAAAGGGGAGAGAGATGTGCATGATTGGCATATTACTTGCTTAGGCAATTGAGTCAATCATGAGATGTCAAGTATCATACCAGATGTTGTTTTTGCACTAGATGCAATATGTTTATATTAATCCCACATAAATCTACCAACTTAGGATCCGAGTTTAAATTGGCTAGGGCCAATCCTGGAGAAACGTTCAGAAGCAGTTTATGAACATAAGTGGATGTTTTAAGGATTTGATAACGGCAGCCTCTTTCGGGAGACGGTTATCATTCCAGACTTCCAAAGTGACCTGGATGACAGAGTGACTGTCAGAGTTATAGTTTTCCCTCTTTTGAGGGGCAGTAGTTTGGACAGGTGGTCCAAGAGGATACTGAGGGAGGCATGGCGTAGGATACTGATTAAATTCAATGGACGATACAGTCTAAGAAGTTTGCTGGATTTGGAGTTCATTTGTGAACTGGGTCCCATCAGATATCCAAACATATTCTAAGACATGTATTGCCCATTTCGGGAGATGGTTTTCTCCGCGAACTTGAGATAAAGAGAGATATAGAAAGAAACATTAGAGCGGATCCACTCACTGAGGCTATTTCTCGAACGTAATAGTTTCACAAACAGGCTTTGTGAGACTGATTAATAGAGAAGTTGGGTGTTCGGTATCACACGGGATGTGAGTATGTGACATCGCAATTATTAGCCTTAAGTGCAAGTGGGAGATTGTTGGCTATAGTGCCCTCAAGTCAATTATTGGATCGCAGGCACGTGATTGCAATGATTGAGGGAGGACCTATACCAGTAGAACAGTCTTACTCGAGATGATAGTATGCTCTCTGGTTTGTCTTCATCATCATGTACATGTTTCAGGTGGTATTACAGATCACTATTACATGTTGATAGAGCCCATAGGATTCTTGTTTGACTACCAGCAGTATAATGACGATCATATACGTGGGAGCTGGGGGTCTATAAATGTTAGGTCTACGTTACCTCTCCCGGTACTTTCGGGGATGCGGAAACGGTAAAACAAAATTTTTTCTAAACTTTGTAACATGGACCGTAAAAGCCGGATCTTTGCTAAACTAAACTAGCATACTTGCAAAGAAGAGTTAACTACTCGGCAAAGTGGTTATACCTCAACTTGAACTCCTTCTCTTCTTGTTGTTCTTCTTCTTTCTTGCTCTTTGTAGTAGCTTGAATGGCTTCCCCTCCTCGTCTCCTCTTTGCCGAAGATAGATCCACCTGAGGGCTTCATCCTTAGGCTCCTTTCTCGATCTTGAGAGAACTAAGGTATTCGGCTTGCTAGACCTTCTACCTTAGAGTGAGTAGAGTGTGCTTTGGGGTGTTATATCTTCAAGGAGATGATTCTCAACACATGAGATTTGCTCTCCTTGAACAAGAGGAGGAAGAAGATGAAGTGAGGAGAGAGAATCAATATGATAGAATGAGCTATCTTTTTCCTTTTTGCAACCATATCAAAAGAAAAAGAATTATCTAATTAGTAATAATAATTCAAATGAGAATAGTTGATGGTTGTTTTGGAATGACCACTATCATACTTCATTAAATGAATGTTGGCAAGAATCAAGGAGCATCCTTGCAAAATAATGATGATGGTCAAACATTCAACCATGGTCAACAAGTCAACCATGGTCAACAAGTCAACAAAACCAACCATAACATAATTTCATTTAATTACTATTATTAATTGATATCTCACTAATTCATTAGGGTTTGGAAAAAAACGACTGTCAACTGTGCATGCGCACCCGTTCCGAAACCCTAATGAAAAACCTCTTCTTCTGCCTTAAACAACTGTGCATACACACCTGCATTCTTGTTCCGAGGAACATGAATACTGAGAGATAAAAGTAACCCCAAAACATATACCAGTATCCGGCTCAAACCAGAGCCCGCTGGCAATATCCGTCCGGACTCCAAACGTGCACAAGTGCGCGGATGAGAACGAACCCTGTCGCAAAACCATGCGACCTCTACTCTGTTTTGCCCAGAGGCGAATACCCTCTGTGTGGGACTCTAAAGACTCGACACTACGCTGGCAGTGGGTTTAACCACAGACCGCAAGCGGCACTAGCTGTGCGTAACGGTCCCCAGGTAGATGCCGATAAGAAGACTGACGAGGAAAAACCCATCTGAACTCCTACTGAGTCTGAATGTGACATTCTCCGTACAGTCCGGTCTGTTCGTCTGATACATCGCATGTCGGGCCTAGGGGGCGGTAAACGTCAGTCCCCCAATAGCGGTACAAGTCGTGTCGGAGTGAAGCCCAGAACACCCTGAGATAGCACTGGAACCTACCAGTATATCTCGCTTGCCCTGGCCAGGGACTACTTGTGTAATGGCTCTCCTAGACACAGCGCGATGTCAACCCCCAATACCGGGAGAGACGAATCCTGTCTAACCGTCACTGCCTCCAAGTGCTTCGGGACTGCTCCCAACTACTACCTGTTTGCACGACTCATTAGAGCCGTGGTAGGGTAGTAATCAAAGAACAGTGGGAACACACTCGAGGCGAAGTGACAGTGTCAAGTCAGCGGACTAAGCTGTACTCATGTCACCTGGGAACTGATAACTGACGATAGGTATAATACCAACCATCAGTTCCCGACGAGTCCTGTCCAGTGTACTCGTAACCTAACGAGCACCCGCATACTATCTCAAGTACGACGTACCGACGGCTGTGGGACAGACCGTCTCCCGTGCTGGGATGAGAAGCGCATACGCTAGTCTACTCCGGAGTATCGATGCCCTATCTCGATACTCCCACGACTAGGGACGCGTATAAGGATGTGCTTGTAGATTACCCAGCCCCCACGAGTGTGATCGCCATCACAATGCTGGTAATCAAGCAAAGATCCTAAGGGCTCTACTAATGTGTATAGGTGATATAATAAATAAACACACAAGTACACATTAAAGCAGAGACAAACCAAGTAGCATACTACTATATTGAGCAAGATTGTCTGTACAACTGTGAATATCCCAAGCTTCCATCAAGTAATATACATACTAGTATGATACAGTAATGGCCTCTAGGGCATATACACTAACAATCTCCCACTTGCACTAAGGCCATGTACTGGCGTATCGAAGACCTATCATCTCGATCAGCCGCTCGAACTGAGTCTGGGGTAAAGCCTTTGTGAATGGGTCCGCAGTGTTGTCTTTTGTGTCCACTCTCCGCACCTCGATCTCCTGTCGATCAATGATCTCCCTGATCAGGTGATACCGCCTTAAGATGTGCCTGGATTTCTGATGGGACCTTGGTTCCTTCGCTAAAGCTATAGCCCCATTGTTATCGCAATACAAAGGTATTGGGTCAACAATGGACGGAACCACCTGAAGTTCACTAATGAACTTCTTCATCCAGACCGCCTCTTTTGCGGCATCGCTTGCAGCAATGTATTCAGCCTCCATCGTCGAGTCTGCGACGGTATCCTGCTTGGAACTCCTCCAACATACCGCCCCTCCGTTGAGGGTAAACACAAAACCCGAGACAGACTTGCTGTCATCTTTGTCACTCTGGAAGCTTGAATCGGTAAAGGACTCGACCCTGAGGTCTCCATTACCGTAAACCAGGAACATCTCCTTAGTCCTTCTCAGGTACTTGAGAATGTTCTTCACTGCTGTCCAGTGGTCCTTCCCTGGGTCTGACTGATACCGGCTTACCGTGCTCAACGCGTAAGCTACATCTGGTCTTGTACATAGCATCGCATACATTATAGATCCTACCGCCGAAGCGTAGGGTATAGTGCTCATGCGAACCCTCTCCTCGTCAGTCTTAGGAGACATCTTCTTGGAGAGGGTAATTCCGTGCAATGCGGGTATGTTACCGCGCTTGGAACCCTCCATACTAAATCTCTTTAGTACGGTCTCTATGTACCTGGACTGCGAAAGTCCCAATAGTTTCTTGGATCTATCTCTATAGATCTTGATCCCCAGAATGTACGAGGCATCACCCAGGTCCTTCATGGAGAACCTTTGTGACAAAAATAGCTTGACCGATTGTAGCATAGGAATATCATTTCCTATCAAAAGAATGTCGTCCACGTACAAGACTAGGAACACGACAGTTCGTCCTACAATCTTCTTATATACACAGGGTTCATCTTTGTTCTTGATGAAATCAAATTCCTTGATTGCCTCATCAAAACAGATGTTCCAGCTCCGCGATGCCTGCTTTAATCCATAAATGGATTTAAGCAACTTGCACACCCTTCCGCTGCTCCCACTGTCTACGAAACCTTCTGGTTGATCCATGTAAACGCACTCTTCCAAACAACCGTTTAGGAAAGCCGTCTTAACATCCATCTGCCAGATTTCATAGTCATGGAAGGCAGCAATGGCAAGTAGGATCCGAATGGATTTGAGCATAGCCACCGGAGAAAAAGTCTCGTCATAGTCCAAACCAGGTCTTTGACGAAAACCTTTCGCAACGAGTCTAGCTTTATAGGTTTCCACCTGCCCATCTACACCAAGTTTCCTTTTATAGATCCATTTGCATCCAACGGGTTTTACCCCAGGTGGAGCAATATCCAAGGTCCACACTTTATTGGCGTACATGGACTCCATTTCGGATTGCATAGCTTCCTGCCACTTATCAGAGTCCCTACTGATAATGGCCTGCCTGAAACTGGTAGGGTCATCTTCTTCCAAGATGCAATCCTCTCGATCCCCGTCTATGAGAAAACCGTAGTATCTCTCGGGCGGATGAGAAATCCTACCAGATCTGCGGAGTGGCTGAGGTTCGTCTGGGGTTATTGAATCCTGAGGTTCTGTCAAATTTTCAGTTTCAGTTTGTGGTCGCTGAATTTCTTCCAATTCTACCGTGCTCCCACTAATTTCTTTTGCAAGAAACTCCGTTTCTAAGAAAACGGCATGTTGAGCAACAAACACCTTCTGTTCCTCGGTGTGGTAGAATAGATATCCATAACCATTCTTTGGATATCCCACAAACTTACATAAAACTGACCGTGCCTCTAGTTTATCTGGTTTATGCGTTTTAACATAAGCCTGACAACCCCATATCTTAGATCTTTTAAGATATGGCCTCTTTCCATTCCATATCTCGAACGGAGTCTTAGGCACTGATTTAGACGGAACATCATTCAATAGGTATGCTGCTGTCAATAGCGCATGTCCCCAAAATGAAAGAGGCAACTCGGCATTACTCATCATGGAGCGAACCATATCCAGTAGGGTACGATTCCTCCGCTCCGAAACACCGTTGTGCTGTGGTGTATAAGGAGGAGTAAGCTGAGAGAGAATACCATTCTCTTTTAAGTAATCCAGGAATTCCGTGCTTAAGTACTCCCCTCCCCTGTCAGACCGGAGGATCTTGATACTTTTGCCTGTCTGGTTCTCTACTTCGTTTCTGAATTCCTTGAATTTCTCAAAAGCTTCAGATTTGTGTTTCATCAGATACACATATCCGAACCTAGAGAGATCGTCAGTGAATGTGATGAAGTACGAGAACCCACCCCTTGCATGTATAGACATCGGACCGCATACATCACTATGTACGAGTCCCAAGAGCTCGGTTGCTCTTTCTCCATGTCCGGTGAACGGAGATTTGGTCATCTTTCCTTTGAGACAAGACTGACAAGTTCCATAAGATGAAAACTCGAACGCATTCAAGAGGCCATCTTTATGCAACTTACTCAATCTTTTCTCTCCGATATGACCAAGTCTACAATGCCACAAGTAGGATTCATTCGTATCTGAATTCTTCCTCTTGCGTGTGTTTTGTATATTGAGAACTGTATTCTGATTTAGAACGTAGATACCATTACACAGTGTACCCTCTGCAACCAGTACCTTATGAAGGTAAATGTTCATGATATTCTTTTCAAGAACAAAGTTATATCCATCTTTATCGAGTAAAGAAACTGATATGATGTTGCAAACCATGGAGGGTACATAGTAGCAATCGTTCAAAATCATAGTCTTGCCATTTGGCAATACAAGGTGATATTCACCGACGGCTGCCGCATTAACTTGTGCTCCGTTCGCTACTCTGAGCGACATATCACCCGGTGCAACTTTCCTACTTTTTCTCAGTCCCTGCAATAAATTACAGATATGAGATCCTGATCCGGTATCAAGTACCCAGGAGGTAGGGCTGACCGTAAAACAGTTCTCAATTACAAGAACACCTGAAGTAGATGCAAAACCATGCTTCTTCTTCGACTGGGTATCCTGGAAATCCATACATTCCCCTTTCCCATTCTCATACTCATGACTGTTGTCACAAGTCAGAGCTGAACCAACTTTCCCCAGTCCCGAATAAGAATTCGGATTGGTCAAGCGATACATTTTATTATCTTGATTAGGGCGTGAAAAGGTTGCTGCCTGGAGAGAGAAAAGAAACACTCAGCGTATGCTCTTGCAAGATTAGATTGGTTTATTAATTTATCTAACCAGGATGTCTCCCACTGTTTACTCAAATTCTTCTTAAAACCTTTTTAAAAGAAGAACTAGCCGGGTTTTAATTCACGTCACAATACTTGCTTAACCTTTCAGCCAGGCTGGTGTCGGTACTTCGAGGGAGGTTTTCCAACGCTTTCGCGAAGTTCCTTAATTCAAGAACCTCTTTTCCCTGGGAGCGTAGCCCCGCTGACACCTTTCTAGACACCTACTAGGTTTATAGCATTGATCGTTAAGTGAAGTAATCTCCCGAGAGTAATCCAACTCATCAGTGGGATCGGGATCCAACTGTCATTGTGTGATAACCTAGACGGAATCCACTCTAGTCACCACACTCCAGAAGGTATGCTAAATCTGCAAGTTTCAGTTCTTTTGAAACTCCTGATGTGGTTTTTTGCCCCTAACTGTTCATGACCTTGACTAGGTCAACAAGCCACAAACTGTTAGACAAGTTCTACCCGTCGTAATCCTGATTGCATTAGACCCACCCGTACGTGCCCTTGACTAGGTCAACAAGGCCGCACGACTGTCCTAACCAATCACATTTGCAATCCACAGAAAAATATTATTTAGCTACCGTTCACTACGCCTTGACTAGGTCAACAAACGCAGCACGAATACTGAATAATATTAATCCGAAACGACGGAGGGCTACGGATGGGTTTTTGGCGAAAAACCCGTTAACGTAATGAACTTGATATCGTTGAAGGAACCTGATTGCACCTTTTTGAAAATACAGTGGCGAAAACTTTTGCTAAAGAGGTCACTCCCTGTGAAGGGATCTCGGCTCTTTCCTCGTCGAATGAGGTGCAGGATATTCCAAACTGAATACCTCGATGCAAAGCAAGAATAATCGACTATAGTGAAGTTATTACCTTGACGCAAACTTTTGTCCAAGGGGTCACTCCCGATGAAGGGATCTCGGCCCTTGCCTCGTCGATTGAGGTGCTGGGCATTCATAACCGAATACCTCGATGTAAAACAAAAAGATGAACGTCCTTGTAATAACAGCTTTTTGAAAAACTTGTTCCAACAACGTCTTTTAGGTTTATTTTCTTGCATTAGTTCTTTTAATGCGTCCCATCATTTAAATCCTACCATTGCAGAAAACAACCAAAATATGACGTACGCTTATGCCATTCGCATTCGCCACGGGGTCCCGTCATCACCCGTTAGGTTACTTAACTAACGACAGAGCGGGGGCTGGGCTAGCGCGGCTGTAAAACATAAGCAACGCCTAAATAGTAAAGCAATGATAGACATTACAGATCACAGATGAATACATTGGATATACTAGGAATCCGCAATCCGTTCGAGCCTGCAACGAAAAGCGGATTACACGGTCGCGGTGAATAGCCAAAACCCCACCCAAGACCCCTACGGGTGCGGCAAACTACCCGCCAAGTACCCGGTAGTTTGTGCACCCCTCCATGGGTCTATCCTAGGAGTAAAAACAGTAAAAAGAATTATACAATGACGGCTACAACCCCGACCCGGTTGTGCGGCCATACAAATAATATTATTACATCAATTTACATTTACAAATGAATGAAAGAAAAACAAAAGCTCATCTCACATCCACCCCGGCTATTCACCCGCGACAGTCCAACACATTCATATACACATTCCAATATCAAACACAGATCACAGAGATGTATAACCCCGACTAATCGACTTATAGCGATTAGCCGACGTTCAATACATGCAAACATCACAGATATAACCAACATAGCCAAAGTGTAGCGAAGTTCGAAAAAAAATACGAATTTATAGGACCCCAAAAGTAAATTTCTTCTCTAGAAAATCTGGGCACATATAACATATTTGAAAAATCCCAAAACCCTACCAGAAGAACACTGCACAAAACACGATCGCATGAAGAGCCCAAACGGCGGCGGATCCGCGGCCAAGAGAATAGCTGAGGCCGCGGATCCGCGGCGGTTTGAAGGAATTAGGAGATCGTTTTTCTTGGGTGTTCTTACAAAACCCTGAGCCGATTTTAGGAGTACAAAGTTTTACTTTTAGAGCACAAAAAATTTCAACAGAAACTTAGGGTTTTGGATTTTCCGGTTTTGCGATTTTTCGGTTTCGAACTTCCAAACACTTCGCTACCAAGCTAGTTTAAGTTTAGTTAGGCTCTGATACCACTGTTATAGCAGAGACAAACCAAGTAGCATACTACTATATTGAGCAAGATTGTCTGTACAACTGTGAATATCCCAAGCTTCCATCAAGTAATATACATACTAGTATGATACAGTAATGGCCTCTAGGGCATATACACTAACAATAAACACATCCTTAATAGTCCCTAGTCGTAGGAGTTTTGAGACTGGGCATCGATACTCCATAGTAGACTAGTATATACTGATCGAGACCCTGACGAGAGGCGGTGGCCGGTCTCACAAGCCCTTGGTGTCAGTTGGTTCACCTAAGATGTATACAGGTGATCATTGGGTTATGAGTACACCGGACGGACTCGCCGAGAACATGCTAGTTGGTATTGTCCCTATTGTCAGATAGCAGTTCCCAGGTGACATGTGTACAAGTTAGTCTGTTGACCTGAGATCGTCATTTTTCTCATGTGAGTTCCCACTGTGCTTTGATTACCACCCTACTATGGCTCAAAGGAGTCGTGCAAACAGGTTTTAGTTGGGTACAGTCCCGAGCCACATGGAGGCAGTGAGCAGATCGTCGGGATTCGTCACTCCCGGTATGGGGGTTGATGTCGCGTTGTGTACGGGTGGCCATCAGCAGAAATTCTCGGCCGGGGTAGACGAGAATTACCGATCTAGGATCGGTAGTTTCTCAGGTGGTGATGGGTTTCATATCGACACTAAATGTTGTGTTATTAGGGGTCTGACTTTATCCATCCCCTAAACTCGATATGAGATACTCATAGACGAATGGACCGGACTGTACGGATATTGTCACTGTCTGGCTCAGTAGAGGTTTCAGGATGAGTTTGCTCGTCGGCCTCCCTTTCGCTCAATACCTGAGTAGCCGTTACATACAGCTAGTGTCACTGACGTTCTTGTGGATAAACCCACTGCCAGCGTATTTATGAGTCTTTAAAGTCCCACAAAGAGGGTTTCCTTGGTTCGAGCGAAACGTTATATAGGCCGTATGGTTTTATGGCAGGGTTCGATCATATACGTGCACTTGTGCACGGATCATGATCGGACGGATAATACTAGTGGGCTTTGGTTTAAGCCGGATCCTAGTATTATATTGTTGGATTATTTTCGTCTCGTTGTATTCGTATTCAGTCGGAATACGGATGCAGGTATGTATATACGAATGATAGGTATTCTTATAATTCTATTACAAGTTTGCTTTTGAAGATGCCATTTCCTTTTTCTAATAAACATTTAGTTTTAATGTTTTGTGAGGTATAAAGTGTGAGTGTGAGTTTTGGCATGGTGCATGCACTTGGTGACTCATGGTTGTGAGTCATGGTGACATGGGGTTTCTTTTGTTTTGGCTAAGATATTTGTGGCATGAGATATTTACTTGTGAGACTTGAGCAAGGCAGATCTTTTTAAATCATGGTGGTTTTCTTGAATTGCTCATAAGCTCACAACAATATCACAACACAAAACACTAAGCCAAAACAACAAAAGAAAAGAGCAGACAATTTTCTTCAGTTGCATTTTCTTAAGCTCACACTTCTTCACCTCTTGGCATCTTCTTTAACCTCCACGCAAACCCTCTCATGAGTTGAGAATCCTTGGGTGTATTGAGACAAAGTAATCCTACACACTCTCTACTTCATCTTGGCTATCTAGGTTAGCAAACTGGATATTCGAGTTGCCTCGGTTTTAAGGCGGAAGCCCGTATTACTAACTCTTGACGTGGATCGTCTTCGATGGGGGAGACCGGAGATCAAACTCGATCAAGAAAACCGTAAGGAGTTTAGGACAGAGGCTGAAGACCGAAGGACACAGATCGATCGGTATAATCTCTTAAACTCCTTTATATAGAACTAGTATATGGTTAATGGTACGATCCGGGAATCGGGTTCCGTTAGCGCCGGTTTTTTAAAGTTTTTGTTTCGCATTTGGTTACGGATTGATGGCCGGGGTGCTGGCGTAACCCAACATATCCCTGGGTATACATGAGGAAGATGCAATTCCGAACCCTGATAGCCGTGATATATCCCTGGGTATACATGAGGAAGATGCAATTCCGAACACTGATAGCCGTGATATACCGTAGGCGAAATACCCTGGCCACCCAGATGAACTCTCCCGTGCCGTTCTGGGTTTTGTCACTGAATGACATCCTCATTGCTCCTATAAAGCTCAACGGGAGTAGTATCTCGATCATGCTCCTTAACAAACACCGTCACATGCTCATCAATCTCTCTGCTCATCTCTTGTTGCACGAAATTACAGTATGAACCAAGTTAAGTCCGTTATTGAAAACGAAATTAACTAATTTAAATAACTAAAATAAACCCGTATAGGAGTATACTTACGTAATGCTTAGTCGCCTCCTGTGAACTGGGGACTGCGGAGTGACGCGCAAACCCTATACCATAAATGTCCACACGACCGTGCATTTCTCCTGTATTTCTCGCCTGCCATTTAGACAAAAATTTGATTTAGATCAAGTTTACGAAATAGATAAATTCATAAAAATATCAGATTTTCTCTTACATAAGCAACTCCATACTAGGAGGAGTTCATCCCTCTGCACAACCAATGATCAATGTTATGGCTCTGCGCCACTGATCCTCGCTCGCTTCTCATCTGCTATTTAGATATGATATAACATTTCATACTAATAAAGGATTAATGTCTAATACTTTTACAGTTTAAGCAATATACGTATCTTAAATTCATCGGAACTAAAGTGTTGAATCATGGAGGCCCGGTACTCGTCTGTCCAAGTCACGGGCTTCGCTGCCCATTTCGCCTCATCGGTGGTAGTGTCCCTCTATTTCTTGTGGATCGCGTGTTTATGATCATGCTAACTCCCCGACATGTATATAAATAGTGTCTCGGACGACGTGCGGTGGTACAGGAGAGTTATCAATCCACCACACAACAGAAAAGCGCGCCTACAAAAAAACACCAAAAAGGTTTTAGCATCATACACATATATACAAAAGTAATAAACGAATGCTTAATTAAATAACCTTACTAAAATCTCATCTAAGGTCGTTTGCTTCTTGGGCTCCAGTGCATTCGCCGACCAATCCACCGATACATAACTGGGCCCGATTTTCACACAATGCGGCATGCGGTTTTCATTGTTGCAGTTCGAGGCATAGAATTTTTTTAGCTATTTTCCCCAGGCTTAACGAAATCTCTAGTCCCCGACATATACACCTCAATCTTTGAGTCGTCTTGCGGGCGACCCATATATCATTTGCCTGTGTGGGGCCCTTTTTCCAGGACCTTGACTCGAGGAACCCTGGCTTGAGGAACTAGATGCCACGTTCTCCTCGGTTCGTTCACGTCCACGACCGCGACGCAAACTCGAAGATACATATCCTGAAAAATATCTAATGCAACATACATATACAATAACAATTTCAAGAAACTGTTAAGCAAAATTACATAACTGTAGATGAAATTAAATTTATCATAGTCAAGATATTCAATACATCACGTAGTTTTATGTTATGATGGAAACCATTGAATATATAACTTATAGACGGGGGGTCTAAGGCGCATTTCGTTTTTTGAATATGATATCCTCAATGATAACATGTAAATTTCATGTTATCATCGAGTTTCGTACACTTAGTATAAGATTTTCGTATTATTTTAAAGTTCAAGATTCAATTCATATGTTTTTAAAACTTTTTCATTGCAATTTATGGTTTTGGTTTCACATCAAGCTTGAGATTCAAATTCACCTTTTTATTTATACAGGACAAATACTTCACAATACAATATTAGAATGTTTGCTATGATTTAAAGATAAATTCTAACTTTTAACCAAAAACCTTAAACCCATGTCACAAAACAATCGAACACCGTCACTCAATTCCTATTGTTCTTCTACTCGACTAGTTTAACCAACACTAAAGGCAAGATCAGTTTCCTAGGGCCATTGCGCATTTTATCAAAATCAAAGAATGATCCATTACTATCCACACCCAAATAAATAATGCTTAATTTTTCACATCTATTAACCTTACCCAATCAAAGCTAATGACAAAAACGAAATTCATTCCACGTTTCATCACAATCCAAACTCTACCCACATATCAAAACACAAAATTACTCCACCGTTCCCCTCAATTTTTATCTGGGCACTAAAAAAACTCAACTTTTTAACAAAACTCAATCAAATCTCCAATACTCAGAAAGGAATATTATAAATTTAAGCAAGACATCAAGAAAAGGGGCTTACGATGGTCCTTCGGCGCTCAACAGCGATGGAAAACCCAAAGGCGGTCTCGTCGGGGAGAAATAGGTGACGGCTGCGACTTGGTGTTGGAGAGAGGAGGCAATGGCTGCTGTGAGAGAGAGTGAGAGAGAGATAGATACAGTGGAGACAGAGAGAGATGGCTTACACTTGGAAGGGGGCGGGGAGGCCTGCGCTTGAAGGAGGAGGAGGTTGCGATGGTGGCAATGGCTTCGAAGAGGAGGAGGAAGAGGAGGGATTTTGGGAGGAGGAGGAGGTCGGAGGAGGAGGAGGATCATCTCCGGAGGAGGTCGAAGGAGGAGGACGTGGAGGGGGTCGGCGGATTCGAGGGAGGACAGGGAGGAGGAGGAAGAGAAGGGATTTTGGGAGGAAGAGGAAGAGGTCAGAGGAAGAGGCCAATCGTTGCCGGAGGAGGTCGGAGGAGGAGCTTTGGAAAGGAGGAGGAGGGATTTAGGAAAAGATAGGGTTTTTTGTTTGGAAAGGGGGCAACTCGAGCCTTTGTATTTATTGGGTTATTCTGTCGGGTATTAGCCGACGGAATAACCCAACATAATTTTTAAAAGTATTTTGATACGGTTTGTTTTACTGGGGGTTTATTTCGTCGGATAATAGTCGACAAAATAAACCCCCCAACGAAATAGTTGTGTTTTTTCTTGTAATGTTGGAATTGATTTGATTGCTTCGATTGAGTTGGACAAGAGTGCATGATTTTCGATTTCTTAAATGAAGGCTTGGAATTCTTTGAAAGTTGGTTGCTCGTGCTGGGCTTCGATCTTTTTTGGGTTTAATTGGTATGTCATTGCATGTGTTTTTTCTTCGGTTGGATCGAGTATAAGTGATGCGTATTCAATCGATTTGCATACATGAATTTGAATTTCTTGTTCATCGTAAGTTAACGGATTGAGTTTGAATTGGGCTTGGATTCCTCTTTGACTTTATTGGCATGTCATTGCACGTGCTTTGGATCGGGCTGACATGTGGTGTGGACCATTTTTTTAAGCCTAAGATTATAATCACTAGACTTAATACTAAGCTCACTTTCCTCACACCCATGGCATTTATAATTCCATGCCTTATAATGTTCATACAAAATTTTCTTATTGTTCTCACCCAATCCTATTTGATAAGTCCTAGAACTAAGCTGCAAGAAATTATCGTTAGTCATATGTGGCATGTAAGCATTCACCGTGTTGTGTTTAGGGTTTTGGTTTCTAGATGATGTCCCCATGCTGCTCAATCCTAGGTGTACGTTAACTGCTTCGGGATAAAAACTGTTACGACCACTAAGGAGGATACCCTCACGCTATAAGTGGAAGTCCTACAGGTCTGAAATCTTGGTCGTTAATCCCTATTCACCGAGAATAGATAGGGACCAAAAATTTCGATCTTTAAACAGGAATGTTCCTATTCTAGTGCACATGCAAGCACACAAAATTGAAAGCGCACACAAGATAAACCCTATTCACCGAGAATAGATAGGTTTTTTGATTAACTAATTAATTAATTATTTAAATCTGAAAATTCAATAATTAATTAATTAGTTAAATCTTTTTTGAAAACTACACTTTTTAAGGGAAGAGGAAAAGGAAAGATTATACCGACAAGCTATTGCGTGTGCAGTTGTCATACCGCGATCACCATGTGGATATAAAAGGTATCAAAAATCCTTGTGTTCTTTAGGCATGATGGATTCGCTCTTGATCACGATCGCAACTTGCGGATTTGCTTGGATCCGCCGGACACCCTTGGTACAGAAGATTGTGTTATTTGTTCGGTGACTCTCCTTGCGAGCGCCCGCACTTCAAGGAGGCCCCTAACTTCATCGGTTGTTGCTTTCCTATTTCCCTGTCATAAAAAGGTGTAGAAATCATAAGGATATGCAGTGTAGCATCTTATTTTAGAATATACAAATGAAATAAAGAAAAGGGGCGATTAGAACTCACCAGCCTGACGGCCGAGGAAACGACTTATCCCTATCCCTATGGGTTATGTTGATTAAGATGCATAATACAGTTTTGAAAAATATGATTTTTATAATAAAAAGATGATTTTTATGCAAGGAGATCTAGATCTCAATACTAATGGAGAATAAAAAAGAAAGGGGGAAGATAAAGCCTATTTTCGAAAGGGTCGCCGTGTTGCGCCTCATCCGGATCGCGCAGAGCTTCGCTGCTTGCTTGGTTGAAAACTTTGGAGCCGTTCTCTATGTTTTGAAATTGGCTCTAGGCTATTGAATTTCGGAATGAGATTAAATTAGGGCTCTAAGGCTTTATTTATAGTGTTTGAGGTTAAATAATTGATGCTGTTTTGGGCTGTTTCAACTGTATAGGTCTCCATGCGTTAGGTCTTGTTTACCGTCGAAAGAGTTGAACTGGGATGGATCTTCTTGCCTGAATTTGGGGGCAGATGCTATTTGGATTTATCCATCCACCCCTCCGAAGATACCAAGTTGATTTATGGCACTATGTATCGAAGGTTTGGACAGATGCGGCCGTTGTAGCAGACTTTATCAGATTCCCTCTTATTTTATTAGGGTTTTTGATTGTGGGGACGCTCTTCTCTGCATGCACAAACCCCTGCAGTTAATTACGTTACCGCGTTGCGATAACTACTTTCTCCTGCTCCGGTAGCTCACTTCGTATCGTGTGTATTTTTGTTTAGTTTGGTTGCCCGTGGATTGTATACGGAGACTATTTTATGTCGTCGCCCGTAGGGCGTGGATTAGTCCAAATCCGTATATTTTAGATTTGGGCTTGGGTCAAGGATTTGCTTGACGAGATTTTGAACTTTGATTCAAAATAGTTTGTTTTATTTAAGGACCATTAATCTAGTTATGATTAAGATCAACTTAAATATATGAACATTTGGGCTCAATTTATTTTAAACTAAGAATACATTGGTCATGTTTGAGACTAAGATCAACTTAGCAATATTTTAAGGATCATTAAATTTATTAAGATCCAGAGCATTTGGGCTCAGTTGCAAGGGACTTAGCTAATTTGGGCTTACTCGGTCTTTTTTTTTTTTTAATTCAAAAGTGCTAAGTACTTATTCGGGCTCTGTTTGTTCAATTCCTTTTTTTATGCAAAATTGCTAAGCACTTATTTGACGCTCTGACACTCACATGGGTATCATTTGAAGCATTCAAATATGGGCGCTGCCCAATTAGTGCTGAGCACTCTTCCGTTTTGGCTGTTTATGGAGTGCTAAGCACTTTTTCTTTTTTTGTGGCGCCAACGTGAAGAGCATGTGAGGCGTTAGGCGCTGCTCAATCATTGCTGAGCACTCAGTCGTTTTGGCTGTTTATTGAGTTCTAAGCACTTTTTTTTGTGGCACCCATGTGAGGAGCACGTGAGGCGCTGGGCGCTGCCCAATCAGTGCCGAGCACTCAGCCGTTTTAGCTATTTATTGAGTGCTAAGCACTCTTATTATTTTTTGGTGCCCACGTGAGGAGCACGTAAGGCGCTGGGCTTCTGGTTTGGGCATCCACGTGTTTTTCACTTGAGGCGCTGGGCGCTGTTGTGGGAGCTCATGTGGGAAGCACGTGAGGCGCTAAGTTCTTTTCTTTTTTAGAGATTGAGTCTCTGTTAATGGCATTTTGACCATTAATGATCACCACGATCTTTGTTTTCAAGATCTGAGATCAAGTTTTATTTTAAGAACTAAGTTCTTTTATAAGAACTAAGTTTCTTTTAGGGTTAAACCCTATTTTCCGAGGAATTAAATTCCTATAAGATAGGTTCTTTTGCCTAGTTCTTTTCTGAATTTTTGATTCTCAAGAACAAGATTTTCCCGATAAGAATTAAATTCTCAACTTGTGGGAGGCTTATCTTGTGGATTTTTGATCCAAAGAAAGAACTAAGTTTCTTGAGAAGGGTTAAACCCTTAAATAGGTAGAGGAGATATTTTTATCTATATGTTTTCTTTACTTAGGGGTTTTTCTTAAAAAGAGGAGTCTTCCCCTTTGAGAATTAAATTCTCAGTTCTTTTGAAAGCTTTCTGTCTTTTTTTAGAAGCTTATGGGTGGTTCCTCCTCTTTAGATTTGAAGTCTTGGGTCCTTTATATACTAAAGGCAAATTTGTTGATTAGTTTTGAGGAAATCTCTTATTGAGAGATTCCAATTGATTTAATTGGTCTCAAAATTGGTTTGGGGAATTTTACCCACCGTTGGATCTTTGATCCAAGTGTTTCTATTTTATAGAATATGTTTTTTTTTGTTTTTAGCAAGATTTGGGAAGTATTTTCCCATATACAAAATTTTATTCTGTAAAATGGTTATTTTTAATCACCATTGGATTTTTAATCCAAGGGCTCTCTATTTTACAGAGAGCAACTCTTTTGTTTAAAAAGATAGAGGGAATATATTCCCAAAAAATAGAATTTTATTCTATTATTGGATCTTTGATCCAATAGAAAGATTTGGGAGATATTTTCTCCTAATAGAATTTAATTCTACTACTTGATGATTTATCATCACCATTGAATTTTTGATACAATGGCTCTGTTTAACAAAGAATATCCCAAGTTTTAGGGAAATAATTTCCATGTAGAATTTAATTCTACTTTCTTTTAATTTCGGCGCCGGCGCTCACGTGTTATGCATGTGGGCGCCACTTAAGAATTAAATTCTTATTTATGACAAACGCTTTTGTGCTTTGCACATTGGCGCCGACGCTCACGTGTTGTGCACGTGGGCGCCACTTAAGAATTAAATTCTTATTTATGATAGGCGCTTCTGTGCTTTGCACATTGGCGCCCACGTGAGGGGCACGTGTGGCGCTGCCTCAACAAAATTTAATAGAGCTTTGCTCTTTCTATATTGTTAAAATTTTTGGGGGAACAAATGCCACCCACCATTGTTCTCACGTGGCTTACACGTGGGTGCAACGGTGTCACTTTTTCCACCGTTTGATCTTGTAGGGAGTTGAATAGTCCCTTCACATCTTATAAATAGGGCCTTTATCCTTTGAGATGATTGCCATTTCGTCTTCTTCTTTCTTCTTCTTTAAGAATTCAATTCTCTTCTCAGAGCTTAGATCTCTGCTCAAAGAACTTCCTCTGATTAGAGTTAAACTCTTGATTTTGTGAGGGCTTTTGATTTTCTTTTAGACTGTAATGATTTTAATATTTTGATTGCTAACCCTCCACTGGTTTTTCTTTTCAGGTACTATGGTTTCTAATTTGTATGATCTTGAAGAGATTATCTCTTATGAGGAGATTCACATCTAAGGCCGTTGTCAAGGCCAGGAGTTTACTGACGCCCAGTGCGTTGAGGTGATGCGTCGCTTCGACGATCACAACGGTCGATTGCTCCCCCGCCATTCTGCACTCTTAAAGATCATCGTTTGGTCGATCTGGGGGGCTATACCTAGGCGCCTTGAAGTTATGTCACTCCAAGTGCTTGATGATGCTGAGGATAAGGTACATTCAGTGTACTTGATGGGGTTGATCTCAAAGAAACGGAGAGATAATCTCGTCGCCATCTTGCACCGTGTTTTTCAGCAGAAAGCAATAGTATCAGCATATCAGAGGGTGGAGGACATCAGTGGTGACCCTGACGCTTGCATCCGAGAGAAGATGCACAAAAAAGATAGTTAACCAGGCTGAACGTGCATTGCTCAAACTTTTTTTTGAGTTTGAGAATTCATGTCCAGAGTTTAGCGTTATGCCATTGTAAACATTTTAATGTTTTTTTTTACCAATATATAAATTTTCTTAGAAGTATGAATGACAAAGTCCCCCTTTTTCTTTATGCCACTACTTGTATGTGCCTCACATAAGGTGTTGTCATAAAAAAACTAGCGTCGGCACTCACTTGTCATGCACGTGAGGCGCTGCTATAGGTTTTAGCCTAAAAAGAATCAGCGCCGGCGCTTACATGTCATGCACGTGAGGCGCTGCTGAGGGAATCGCTTCACCTTCTGGCTCTGATTTTCAAGAGTCAACTCTTTGTTTTCCCACGCCCTTTTTGTCAGGCCTTGGAAATAGTTCCACCATGCACAACATTTTCTGTGCCTAAGTTTAAATACTTCTCTTTATATTCTGAAGCAATGATCTTCTTCTTCACAAGGAGAGAACCATTTTTAACAGACTAAGAGTCATGGCTTGCAATCGTCCTCATGTTCGTCGATAACTATGGGAGGTACCTATAGAGGGAATTGTTCATCGTTTTGCTACGCGATTAGTGGATCTCGTTCTCACAAATGACCAATGTGATACGGTAATGTACGAGCTCTTGGCTCGTAGGGGCTCTTCTATTCCTATCGGCTCCATTTTGCTCCGGATGATCTTCTTGTCTGTGCTTGCTGATATCCCCCTCATCCAGCGGAGATGACTCCGGCGATGATCGACACGGTGGGGGACAAGATCGAGTGCTTTTATGAGGCACATTTGATTACCCAGCCTCTGATGGATCGTTCTGTTCAGTTGCTAAGCCAGATATGGGCTCAGCGGGCCATCATGTCTGCCTTTGCTGATGGGCACGGTGCTGACTGATGGGGAGCGACTCCTCGCGAAGATCGCCACTTCGATATGGTGGAGAAGGCTGAGAGGGATTTAGAAAACTTTATTCATAGTTTTATAAACCTTTGTACTTTTTATCCCGTGTTCGGTAATCTGTTTCCTGCAGAATAAAGTATTTATTTAAATGTGTTTCTTTATTGTTGACTGTTGAATGTTTTATCCCCAGCACATATCCATGTGGGCATCTTGCCTCTGCATATATAATTTGCATTTTAACCTTAGAAGCTTCTGATGCATGCATCTAGATATAGGTGAACGCTGGACTGATGTGAACAAATGCTTCCCCCTACCACCGTGCTCACGGCGGTATACCCGTGAGTAAAGTAATGCATAGCATATGGCTAGTTTCGGGCTGGCATGACGTACACAATTTTTTTATTAGAATTTTGATCTGAGAAGATAGAGAGCGGACATAAGCGTCGTCTATCGTTAACTCAGATCTTGATCCTTAAGAAATGTAGTTCTGAGCCTCGAGGCCTATGAGTTGCGGCTTTCTGTTTCTTGATGTCTTGATCTGGCCCGGAGTAGTTTATGTACTCGTTTCGGAATCTGTAGTTTTTTCAATTGTTTCGGAGTCTCTAGTTTACGTACTCATTTCGGAGTTTATAATTTATTCACTCATTTCGGAGTTTGTAGTTTATTCACACGTTTCAGAGTTTTTAGTTTATGTACTCATTTCGGAGTTTGTAGTTTATTCACTCATTTCAGAGTCTCTAGTTTATGTACTCATTTCGGAGTTTATAGTTTATTCACTCGTTTCGGAGTCTCTTTAGATTACCTCCCTTGGGTTTACAGGCAAACTTGTCCTAACATTGTATGTAGATAACCCCAATTCTTTTTACGATAAAGGTCCGTTAGGTTTGTGGTACTAGGATTTTAGTCCGTGGTACCGTCGCGTTGGCTGATGTATCCCTCGATATGCAGTCTTTAAGCTACTGTTCGAGTAGCCCCGCGACTGTCGTGTCTCTGATCCCTTCAGGGGATGGACAAGACGTCTTCAAGTAATCTCCTTAGGTCCTATTACCATCGGAAGAGTAAGCGTTAGGAATTTTTCATGATACTTTTTACCTGAGGTTAGGCTCAATTTGGAGCCCCGATGAGTCATAACCGCGCCCATCTGGGGTGGGGTGATCTCCAATGATCTTTTAAGCTTTATATAAGTTGCCGTCAAGACCCGAAGCTAGTAATATGCCGTCACTTTGTTTTTTGCTTTGACGATGTCGTGTCGACTCTTTGTAGAAGTAGGGTAGACATTTGTAGGACCTTTAGGCTGTATGTATTGCAATTGAAGTCCGAAGCTAGGAATATGCCACTGCTCAAATTTCATTTGGTAGTCGCATCCACATCCTGCTGAAATGAGGGGGAATGCCGAGATAGTCTTTAGGTTGAATATGTACCGTCAAGACTTGGAGCTAGGATTTTGCCATGGCTCTATTTTTGCTTTGACCCTTAGGACTTTTGTTGACGTTGCGTCTGCATCCTGCTGGAATTAGAAGAACGTCGGGGTGATCTCTAGGCTTTAGATGTTGCCATTAAGACCAGAAGCTAAGATTTTTTCGCCACTTCACTTTTATTTGATTGTTGTGTCCGCCCCTGCTGGAATGAGGGAAGAGGGGACACAGGGATAATCTCTAGGTTGTATATGTACCATCAAGATCTGGCTCTCCCTTTGATGGAGCCTGGTGGGAAAATATGGTTCCTTTTTGTTTATTTGTGCCCACGGATCGTATACAAGAGTCAATATGGACATACTTGCAGGGCAAAGGAAATTTTATTTTATTATTATTTTTTTATTTCTGTGATGTTGTATCTTTTCAGCTTTTTATATCGCGCAAGTCGCGATTGCTCAAACATTTCAGCTATTTTTCGCGGCGCCCAATCATTTTGGCTATATTTTTTTATTTACTCGCTGCTTTTTCTTGCGAGTTGCCCAAACAATTTGGCTTTTTCATATGCATTTTTTTGCGACTCGCTGAGTTTTATTACGAGTTAAGAACTTGAAATCTGATCCCAATCTTGGCATCAGCATCACTGCAACTAGAATATTTGCAGGGACGAATCATCGTTTGCCGTGAGAGGACTTAAAATTTGATACCTATTTAGGCATCAGTATCGGTACCACTGGAATATTGCCAGGAGCAAATTATCATTTACCTTTGTCAATTTGAACAAAGACGGCTTAGCAAACAGGGTTATGATCCTGTTGACTAAGGCTTTTGATTTTATGAGCCGTAAGGGTCTCATAAAAGTATTTCTCCTTACGAGTCGACAGAATCTCGTAGTTGTATCTTCTTCTTAGGAATCGTAAGGACTCTTAAGTACATCTTTTCTTATAAGTCGTAAAGATCTTACAAGAGTATTTTCTTCTTGTAACTCGAGAGGACTCACAAGTATCGTTCTCCATTGGTGGAACTTAGTGAGGGATATATTTATTTATGCCCGTGGATTGTATACAAGGGTCAGTATTGGACTGCCTGTAGGGCAAGTTGGGGAATATGATGGCTTAAGAATAGGTTTAGATCCCTGTAGCTTAAGGCTTTTGAATCCTATGAGCCGTGACGGACTCACAGGGGGGATTCTCCTTACGAGTCATGAGGATCTCGCAAGTGTAATTTCACCTTAGGAATAATGGGGATTTCTAAGTGTATTGCCCCTTTGTGAGTCGTAAGGATCTCATGCAGGTATTTTCTCCTCACAAAGCTGGGAGGACCTTGCAAGTGCGCATGAATTTTTTTATGAGATTGCGCCCTTTCGGGTTTTCATAAACTCGCCGGCAGTCCTACTGTTTTTACTCACGGCGCCCTTTCGGGTTTTCATCCGTGCCCATTTTGCTATGGACATACTTTTTTTTTGCGAACGATTGAACTCTCGAAGTAGTTTCGCTCCAGGTGACCCATCTGTTTACCAGTGAGACTTGGGGGTGGATTCAGCGCTGGAGTAGCTATATAGCCGGTAGGACTTGAGTTGCAACCCTCGCCGTTGAGACTTTGATTACAATACAGATCTCAAAGGAGGATATCGCCGTATTTAGGACGATGCGCCATGTTTGAGGTGAGTATTAGTTTAAGGACTTTCCAGTACAACATTCTTATTTTGGGGACGCAATTTAGTTTAAGGACGTTTCGGTCCAGCATTAGTTTAAGGGCGTTTCGGTCTAGCATTCCCATTTTGGGGATGAATGTTACTTTAAGGACGTTTCGGTTCATCATTAGTTTAAAGACGTTTCGGTCCATCATCACCATTTTTGAGGCGATGGGGCTTTTTGGGTACCGTTCCCCCAATATTTAACATAATAAAAGAGCAAAACTCTGTTCAAATTTAATGAGGCAGCGCCTCACGTGTTCCTCACGAGGGCACTAGCGCCGGCACTGATTTTGTAGGTTAAATCTTATGGGAGCGCCTCATGTGCTCCTCACGTGGGTGCCAATGTACAAAGCACATAAATACATATCATAAGAATTAAATTCTTATATGGCGCCGCACGTGCTCCTCACGCCAGCGACAATGTACAAAGCACAAAAACACTTTCTGTATAAGAATTAAATTCTTATATGGCACCGCACGTGCTTATCACGCGGGCGCCGATTGCAAAGCACATAAATATCTATCATAAGAATTAAATTCTTAAGTGGCGCCCACGTGCCAACACGTGAGCGTCGACGTCCAAGTCAAAATCAGTAGAATTAAATTCTACAGTGGGATATTTCCCTAAAAATGGGGATACTATCTTTAACAGAGCCATTGGATCAAAGATCCAATGGTGATGATAAATCATCAAATAATATAATAAAATTCTATCAAGAGAAAATATTCCCCTAAATGAACAGGGAATTGTTGGATCAAAGATCCAATGAAATGGGAAATATTTCCCTATATCTTTTCAAACAAAAAAGATTGCTCTCTATAAAACAGAGAGCCCTCAGATTAAAGATCCAATAGTGATTAAAAATCACCATTTCACAGAATAAAATCCTGCACATGGGAAAATATTTCCCCAATCTTGTTAAAAACAAGAAAACATGTTCTGTAAAACAGAAACCTTTGGATCAAAGATCCAATGGTGGGTAAAATTCCCCAAATCAATTGGAATCTCTCAATGAGAGATTTCCTCAAAACTAATTAACAATTTGCCTCTACCATATAAAGGACGCGAGACTTCAAGTCTCAAAAAAGGGGACACACAGAGAGACAGAGAGAGAGAGACAGACAGTATAAAAAATCCCCCTACAAGCTCCTGTAAAAAAAAATACAGTGAGCTCTTGAGAGAACAAAGAATCCAATTCTCAGAGAAGAAGACCTTCCTTCCCGAAACCCTAGGTAAAGAAAAGAGACCAAAATATCTCTATCACATTTAAGGGTTTAACCCTTCTTGAAGAACGTAGTTCTTTCTTTGGATCAGAGATCCACAAGACAAGCCTCCCACAAGTTGAGAATTTAATTCTCATCGGGAAGAACTTGTTCTTGAGAATCAAAGATTCAGAAAAGAACTAGGAATTGAATTCCTCAAAACAATATATATATATATATATATATTATATATATAGGAAAAACTTAGTTCTGATAAAAAACTTAGTTCTTAAAAATAAAACTTTATCTTAGATCTTCAAAACAAAGATCTTGATGATCATTAATGGGAAAAATGCTATCAACAGAGGCTTAATCTTTGAAAGAGAAAAGAATTTAGCGCCCCACGTGCTTCCTACATGGGCTCCCCCAAGAGCGTCCAGCGCCTCACGTGCTCCTCACGTGGGCGCCACAAACAGAAAAGAAAAATAGTGCTGAGCACTCAAGAAGTAGCCGAAACGGCTAAGTGTTTAGCACCGATTGGGCGGCGCCCAGCGCGTCACGTGTTCCCCACGTGGGTGCTATAAACAAAAAAGAAGAGTGATTAGTACTCAATAAATAGACAAAACGGTTAAGTGCTTAGCACTGATTGGGCAGTGCCCAACGCCTCACGTGTTCCTTACGTGGGTGCTACGAAAAAGGGGAAAGTGCTTAGCACTCTACAAACAGCCAAAACGGCTGAATGTTCAACACTCATTGGGCAGCGCCCAACGCCGCACGTGAAAAGCACGTGGACGCCATAAAAATGCCTAGCACTCCATATAAAGACAAAATGATTAAAGTGTTCAACATTTATTAAGCCGTGCCCATGACTGAAAGCTTCACATGATTATATGTAGGCATCAGAACTCAAATAAGTGCTCAGCACTTTTAAATAAAAAGGGGACTGAGTAAACCGAGCCTAAATAAGTGCTTAGCACTTTTGAAACAAAAAAAAGGGGAAGACTAAATAGACAAAAGCCCAAATTGGCTATGTCGCTAAAGTCTTGCAACTGAGTCCAAATGCTTTGTTGCTGGGTCTTAAATAAAAAATATCCTAAAATGTTGTTAAGTGGATGTTAGTCTTAAATTGGACTAACGTATCCCTAGCAAAAAACAAATCGAGCCCTAAAATGCTCACATACATTTAAGCCGACCTTAATCTCAAACTAGATTAACGGTCCTATAATAAAACAAACCCAAATCTAAAAATATACGGATTTGGACTAATCCACGCCCTATGGGCGACGACATAAATTATTCTCCGTATACAATCCTCGGGCAACCAAAACAAATAAAAACACACACGATACGAAGTGAACTGCTGGAGAAGGAGAAAGTGGTTGTCGCAACGCGGTAACGTAATTAACTGCAGGGGCTTGCGTCTGCAGGGATGAGCATCCCCACAATCAAATTCCCCTCATAAATTGAGGGGGAATCTGATGAAATCTGATACAGCGGCCGCATCCTTCCAAACATCTGATATACGGTGCCATAAATCAACTTGGAATCTTCGGAGAGGTGGACGGATAAATCCAAAAAGCATCTGCCCCTAAATTCAGGCAAGGCGATCCATCCCAGTTCATCTATTTTTTCTGGCGGTAAACAGATTCTGGCACGTCCGGTGGGACCTTTTCCTCTTTCCACTTCACACTTCGTATGTCGTGTTTCACGAACAAAATCACGGTTTGCTATGGTTGCCCTAGGATTCGAGGTATTAAAATTTGGTGTCTTGCTCCTATGCAGAATCAGAAAAATCGATGGCTTCCAACTGCACCTCTTGCAACAGCAATTCTCGCTCCACCCCAGCTGAGGAGTGACTTACGGGCTCAACACGGCCTCTATCTTTTCAATGCCGGCGGGGCAAGTAACACAAACCACTACTGGGTTGTTCTTTGGGACCGTGCTCCCACCAGTGAGTTTCGGTGCCTCAGCACCGCAAGAAGAACTTCCCAGGAGGTCGGTCTTCAATCGACTGGCAACCGCAACTGCTCTTCTTAACGAGCCGTCCAAAGCCGACATCTCAGTCTTCAACAGGATGAACCACAGCTCAAATGGGTCCGCAAAGAAACCCGTAATACCTGAAGGGGCTGCCCCAAAACGGATTGCCCCCAACTCCTGCAGGTGAAGCCGTCAAAAGCGCTTCCCTCAAAAGAAGGTCGGTCTTTGAAAGATTAGCTGGCCCTCCCCAAACTCCGATCCGGACGTCGGTCTTCAACAGGTTGACACCAACAGCAACCCCTCACTAAAGCCGGGGGCATGACGAAGCCGCTTCCAAAACTGAAGCAGTTGCTACTGCAAGATATGCTCGACGTCGTCACTGGCGCCGAGTGAGGAAAGCTGGGGGAAACTCCCCTTCTGGACTCACCCCACCAGCTCCAATGGTGGAAGTTGACGCTACTGTTCCAACCGGGAACGACTTTGACCTGCTCAGGAGGGTAAGCAAGAACTCTCCAACGGCGGTACTAAAGAGATCGCCCCCGCCTGCAGAAGCTACAGTGCAGACAAAGACGAAGCAACCCCATCAGCGTCTCTCCTCGCAAATTCACAAGGTCTGGAGAAAACTCTAGGACTCTGTGATTGATGATCATTCTCGACGACCGAAGAAACTGAAGGCTCGACAAGAAAAAGACCACTCTTCTGCCATACAACGAGGGACTTCTTCTACACAGGTACCTGTCATAACGGGTCCTTTATCTTCGACCTCGCACAAAAGGATGAGACCGGAGAAAATCCCACCGCCTGTGGCAAATACCAAAGGTTATGGACCCAAATGCCCTAAGTCAGGGGGCATGATCATACATACGGTCCACATAGCTTTCGGGAAAGAAGAAAGCCGTGCCTCCGCGAGTCACTGACCGCAAACTTGGTCCCTGACAAAAGCTCAAGAGCAACAACAAAAGATCCAAGAAATGCTGACCAAAATGGCAGCACTCATCGGAGAAAAAGAAAGTCCGGATATAGGAGCCGAACATCGCCAAGAGTAGGAGACCGATACAGAGTTCCTGCGGAGGGTGCTTGAAAGAAAAGACAAAGAATCTGCTGAGCAAGACGCCAACATAAAGCAGATGGCACTCTTGTTCCAGAATATGGTTGGAATGATGATCCAGCCAGAACCCCCAGCTGAAGTGCTGCCGATAATCATCGAGGATGACAGAGGGGAAATATCAAACCCTCTTCCGGCTTTATCAACAGCTAAGGAGGAAACGATCTCCAAGGCTGCTCTTGATGATTATATAGCTCAACAAGTAAGAGCTCATCAAGTTAATGAAGCGGCTGGCTAAATCGTCCGAACTGGGCGACCGTATTCAGGCTGGAATGACCAAATCAAATACCTGCTGGGATATACGATCCCTAAGTTCCATGTGTACAAAGGGACATGGAACCCCCACCAGCACGTTGCGTAGTTCAGAGCTCTGTGTGGCAATACTGGAGGCGACGACAAACTATTTCTTCGCCAGTTCGTTGGCAGCCTGTCAGAGACGGCCTTTGAATGGTACTCAGAGCTCCCAAATGACTCCGTGAAAATATTCACAGAGATGGAACTGCTATTCACCCAGCAGTTCTCCAGCATGAGCGAGCGCACCCCGATTACAGCATTAATCAATGTCAGGGTAAAGCCAGGAGAAACTTGGGTCCAATACGCGATTCGGTGGCGGAACCTATGGTCAAAGTGCAAACAATGCATCGAAGAGTCTCCCGCAGTGGGCACGTTCATCGGGATTCTTGATCCTTAAATGACTGTTTCCCAGTTCATGACATTCTTCAAGCCAACTACTTTCCAGGCTTTGATCGATAAATTGGCTCAAATGGACCAGATGGTCCATGGGCCTTTATCCTCAAACAAGGACCCTCGAAATAACAAGGATAAAGGAAAAGCGGCTTTCATTGCCAATACTCAACAACAATCGAGTGACCCAAAACCGGCTGCTCGCCAAAACAACGCGCGTCCGCGCCTACCCTTGGAAGAAAGACTAGGACGTGCTTATTCGTTTTCCCGAGACAAGAAAATGAGACTGTTTGAGTTGGCAATGTGTAATAAACTCATTACATTGGCAGACCCACGACGTCCACCGCAACCCGGCGACGTCAATAACCCCAACTACTGCGCCTATCACAGAATAGTGAGCCACCTAATTGAAGACTGCTACGTCTTCAAGAACCGGGTCGAGGACCAGTATCAACAAGAGAAGTTCGCGTTGTCTGAGAATTGAAAGGTAAATCCACCACAGAAGCATACTCCCAAAAAGGTGGATGCGCCGGGGGCATCATGCTCGCTTGTTGAGGAGACTCCATGGGAAGTCGTTCTTTCAGCTAAAACCAAAAGAATGATGAAGGATTTACAGGCATGTCCAGCAGTCATGTGGAAAAGCCCGCTTAAACCTGAAATCATCGAAGGGATGCTGAAACCGCGTTCCGTACCGAAAGTTGTTGACGAAGGGCAAAAACCCTAAGTCAAGCCTTCAAAGTCTTCGAGGAAAAAGAAGAAAACCAAGAAGCCTGTGCAGCCTGTCAAGTATGACGACAAGCGCACGGACCTACAGATATACATCGACGCGCTCGAGGAATACAACCAGAAGGCGCGGACACCGGTCATGCTCGAAGAGTTCCTCAAGCATATCCTTGAGAATGAAGACAGTGACGACGATGAGGGAAATGATTCATCAGAAAATACCGAAGACCGTGCAGCAAATTGCCACATGGTCTCCCATTCGTTGTTAAATGACGAAGAAGCTCCCTCAGCATCAGAAAACAACGCAGAGGAATTGGGGGCAGATTCGGCGCTAAAATCCCCGGAACTGCCAGAAGAAGACCCAATTGATAGGCTGTTAAACGAAGCCTTTCAAAAAAGCAAACTTGACCGAGAACGTGAAACAACCATATACGAAAAGGTTAAGCATCAGCGTCAGGATGAAGAACTGCGACAACGATGAGTTGTAAAGTACTCCCACTAGACCAAAGTGCACCTGCTACAAATAAAAGCAGGATCAAAACAGAGAAGTGGTTCGCTAAAGCCCTGTTAATGGGGATGAAGCTGCCACCTCTCACAGGAAACACTCCTGGGGTCATATGACGCAACGGAGAGGATTCACGTCCGGACTACTGCCTATATCATCGGAGGGTCACCCACTCCACCGAGGAATGCAGTGCCTTCAAGAAGTGGTGGCAAATATACGTTTCCCATGAAAAACACTTCAAGAGGATGAAGCGTGAAGCTCGTCGATAGCAAAAAAGTATGACATATGCACGTTGAAGAACGAATGGTAGCTTTCATATGGCTGATACCAGTCCGAAAGGGGAAAAACCCCAAGCTCTTACTTTCGGGAGCGATTCTGAGAACGAAATATCCCTCAGCCCTCTCTTCAAAAACTCCACCTCCGAAAAAGAAGAGGAGGAAAAGAACCGCGAGAATATTCAGCTGCGTAACCGTACGCTGCCTGAAAAGAATCTCGGACCCACAAACAAAGGTTCGAGCAGAAAAGACAAAGGGAAAGAGAAAATCTCTGAGGGAATTGCGCTCGATGATAGGGTAGTCAAAGAACTCACAGCAAAGGACCCGCCTAGGAATAACAAGGTAGATTACAATGTCCTAGTACATCTGAGGAAAATCCCCTCGCAACTAAGCATATTGGATGCTCTCCTCCTGTCCAAGGAAGCACGAGAGTCTCTAATCAAGATATTACAAGAGCCCGATCAGTTCCAAGCTTTCCTCGCAGAAGAGAAAATGAAGGACGAGCTCGGGGAAGTCCACACGGCTAACATTACATTCAGCGATGAAGATCTCCTCCTCGAACATAATTGCCCGTTATACGTCATCGGACACTGCCACGACATCAAGATAGGGAAAATCCATATCGACAACGGATCCTCTGTCAACCTTTTCAGCGTGAAGGTACTGAAGGAAATTTGCATGGATGTTCGACATCTTGCCCGAGACAAAATTACCATTTCTGGGTTTGACTCACAGTCGTCACGGACACTTGGGTCCGTAATACTAACGCTACGCTTCGGGCTGCTCATACTGACATCAAATTTCTTGTCATTGAGGCCAAGACTTGTTACAACGCTCTACTCGGAAGGCCGTGGTTACATGAATATAATATCATTCCTTCTACACAACATAAGTGTATGAAGTATTTCAAATATGGTTTGGAGTACACCGTCATGGGAGAGCTAAATCCGTTCTTCGTAAACGAAGTCCGGAAATACGAAGACGCAAAGTACTTCCTACCAGACATCGAAGATACGGAAATGTGTCATAAGCCGGAGGATAAACAGAAGTCCATCGCCACTATCCCGATCTTTGGGAGCGATATCGAGAAAGATGAAAAAATAGTCTACTCGGGGCAACCCCAGAAAGAGAAAAATAAGCCCGGACCTTCTACCCCTATTTTGGTTTTTGGTAGCGAATCAGAAGATCTGACCAACGTAGTATTCTCCATTCACCCGTCAGTGCAAACCCTCGCTGGATCGGATTAGAGTCTACAGATCACAATGGCTCCACGTCGGCATTACAAAGAACTTGATATGCTCGAAATAAGCGTACAATAACTACAGACTTTCTACATCCCTCCCAGGCGAACAAGTGAAAAGGCGATCCTTTTCTACCAATCTTCGGAGACCAAGGTAGTAAAAGAAGTCTGGCATGTTGGGTTGCCTAGCACGGCAGCAAGGTTTCAGGAGGTATCGTCCATGCCAATTTAAAAAATTGTCGTTCTAGCTAACCCTAACCCTAGAATCGATACTAGAAAATCTGACGAAATAAATGCAAACAACTTTGCAACTAAAGTGAACAAGGAATACAACCTTTGTAGACCGGTCCTTCACTTCAATAGCTCCGTGCAGTAGTCCCTTCACTGCGATCACGAACTCCCGGACTCTAGAGAGGCTCCCATGAAGAAATGAACAAGTTTGCATCGAAGTCTTCGAGGCTGAAGATGATCTACGTCGAGAAGACACTATCCCAAGATACCCCTTCACTAATTGTGGAATTAGTGAAGAAAACACCCTATACTAAATGGAAAGTAATAGAGGATGATGAAGCAGGAATTTTGCTCATTTTAGAAATAATTTTCTCACTATTTTTCATCATCTCCATTGAAACTAGAAAGCTTTTGAGGAAGAAGATGAAGAAATCTCTCATGAATTATCAAGTCAAAAAAGGGCAACCATGGGTGAGTTAGTCTTATATGCTAACCATTATAGAGGCTTAACCATGGCTAGGGTAATGGTTGGGTTTATAAATATCTTAAGCAAAACAAAATGAGTAGACTAAGTCCATGCATCCATAAGCTTCTACAAGCTTTGAGCCATGAAAAATTGCAACTCATTTTTGAATAACTTTAAATAAATAAAACCCTAGATTATCACTAGCATGGGGTAAGTCACACACATATCCAAGTTGCATTTATCATGAAGCATGACACAAAATGTTGTACACTAATATATATCACACATATACTAATGCACTAAGTGAGAAAGATAAATCATAAGTGAGCCAATATTAGTTAATGCATGTTAATATATCAAATATATAATTATACATTAAATTATTAAATCAACACTTGATTTAATAATCCGGGTATATCTCATATAACCGACTAATATCATGCGTATCAACTTATCGAGTCAACACTTGATTCGATAACCCGGTTATATCACATATAACCGATCGATTACACTAATCGTGAGAATAGAATACAGTATCACATATCGTATTAATCTCGGTCCCGCAGATATCACATATGTGCTCGTACTCCGTTTCGCTTGAGCCAGGAAACCTCTGTGTAGGACTCTAAAGACTCGTCAATACGCTAACAGTAGGTGATGATCATGTCAAACACCCACAATCCGCAAGCGGTCTGCTAAACGTAATGGCCACCCGGGTATTGAGCGATCAGAAGATCAACAAGCATGCCTGCTCATACTCCTACGAATCCAATCAGTAACACTAGCGTACAGTCCGGTCTCTTCGTCTGATATGTCGCATATCACAGCCTGGGGGTGGTATAACATCAGACCCCAATACCCTGATAAGTCATGCCGATGCAAGGTCCATAACTGTTCGAGAAACTATTGATAACACTTACCAGAAAATCTCAGCAATCCTGGCCAGGGATTTCCTGTTATGGTCAATCGAGCATAGCGCAACATCAACTCCCAATACCGGGAGAGACGAAACCCCTCCTATCGCTCATTGCCTTTATGTGACTCAGGACTGTACCCAAAAACTACCTTTTTGCACGATCTCTTGACCGTGGTATAGTGGAAATCAAAGCACAGTGGGAATCACACAAGACTCTATAACGATCTCGGGTCTACAGACTAACATATACCAGTGTCACCAGAGAACTACTATCTGACGATAGGTATAATACCATCTAGGAGTTCTCGGCGAGTCCGTTCAGTGTACCGAGTCTCCACTGATGTAACGTTTCTAAAATCGTTATACGAACTTTTCCGTTTTAGGGTAAAATAGTCGGTATTTTCCGTTTTACCCGATAGTGATCAAACTTCTGTATAGACTTGTTTGCAACTAGTTTTACTAGAATAAAGCTAGTTTGCGGGTTTTGTGGGACACTTGGAAGTTTTGGTCCACTTTGAAATTTTCCCTAATTAAATTATTATTTTAAGTTGTTAATTATGCACTTAATTAGTGGTAATTACAATTTTGGTTTGGGTTATTACTTATAATATGAATTTATGCTAATCTATCACTAGATTTAAGCTTAATCTATCCATACAAAAATATCTAAATATTTGTGGTGTAATTTGAAATTTTAAAGAAATAGAAATGAGGTGGCTTGGGTTTATTTGCATAAATGAACAATTATTGTTATTTTACACTAGATATTTCCACAAATTACAAAAAACACCCCCCACTCAATGACATGGCCGAGCCTCCTTCTTGTTCTGCCCATGCATTTTCTTTCTCCATTTTCATCTCTTCCAAGCTCATTAATTCATCAAAAATCATCAATTAATCCCACAAACTCAAATACAAATCCATACTCCTTAATATTTAGCCTAAACTAGCTTAGTTCTTCATTAAAGTTAGTATTTTGGGAGGCTGTTTTGGAAATCAATTTGCAAGTTTATAGCATATTTGTGAGGTATAAATCCTAACCCTAATCCTTATTTGTTGTGTTTAATCATTAAGCTAGCTATTTAAAAGTTTAAATATAGCTTTAATTGCATGTTTAGTTGTTTCATGATAATTATTGTGAAGATCAAGTTAGGGTTTAAGTTGATGTTATGGTTAATTGTTAATTGAAGACTAGAACACTTAACCTAGTGAGAAAATGGTATTTGTTAATCCCTAATTTGTCTAATTGAGATTATTAGCAAATTAGGTTTTACTAAAATATGTTTTGGGTGATATTAAAATTATGAAAATGGTTTGGATCACTAAGTTAAGCTACTTTGTGTTGTTGGAAATTGCTAGAATTGTTAAATTTCTAGACTTGTGCTAAGCAATCGATAAGGTTGCTTACTAGTTATTCGGTAAAAATTAAACGTGGGTTTTAATTTTCGTTGAGACGACGTGAATATTATTATCTACGATAATTATATGTGTTGTGAATGAGTATTGGTACGATTGGGTTTTTGGCGTGGCAGTTTTCATGAATAGCGACCCTAATTAGGGTTTTGGCTATGTTTTCTGGTATTGGGATTTCTTGGTTTTACGACTGGATATTGTATTTGGTCGTTGGACGTTTGTATGTCAACGACGAGGGTTATTTGGTTGTTTTGCATGCGTAGGCTATAGGTTCTAACCTATGAGCGCACCGCGTGCCGTATTTGGATTTCGGAATTTGATGTTAACAGCTTTGCGAATTCCTATTGATTGTAGGTACCTTCGCGGGGATTCCGAGGCGATGAAGTGTATCGACTACGGCTAAGCGAGGAGTTTAGAAGGTGAGTAGATTTATATCTACGGGGGAAGTCGGGTGGATGGCGTATAGCACCCCCGCAACCATTGATATAGATTATCGTTTGATTATTATTTCTTGATAATGATATGCGATGGACATAATTGTAGGATTTACAAATGATAATATGATAGAAGTTGATGCTAATGTACATATTGACATATGAGAATATGAAATGATAAATGAATCATGATAGGCACGAATTAAAAGAGAACAAGTGTGACGTTATATTATTGTGATGCGAGATATTAATGTGATGAACGGGTATACGATGTGATATGATGACTTAGTGTGATATGTCATTTTATAGATTTGAGTCGATACGAGATTGTTGATACCCTTTGTAGGTCTCCTGATACTAGATTGACATGGATGTGACCTGTGAGATAGGTATATTTATATGGATAATGTTTTGCATTTTGAGTGATATGACGTACGAGACTTAGATCCGTACCCCCGATGTTGTGTAGGTTGATAGAATCCCTATTTGGTTAATGCCGCCGTACGTTAGATTACCGTACGCGATGAGTTTTACTTGTTGATTTATCCATACTCTTGGTTAGAGGATGCCGTACGATGGATTGTACCGCATATAATGTTGTGAGGCTGGATGCCGATTGATAGATTCACCGATTCAGATATATTGTAGACACGTATACCTTATAGTTTTTAGCTGATGATGTACTTTATGCTACGATCATGTTATTCTCATATTCTCATTGCATTAAATATACCTGTGCTAGTACACCTACACCATTATCGATGATGCGTATGTTACAGTTACATAGATTTGCCGGCTCACACACCTTCATCATTGATAATTGCCATGTCACTACGTAGTAGAATTGCTACATCATGCCATGATATACTTGCTATGTTCATATCACTGTTCCACGTTGCATGAGATATACGGACTTGCTTACATCCTGTTATATGTTGCATACATACTGACATGTACACCCACATACTTGGTTACAGCTACATGTACTTCATGCATACATACTGACATGTACACCTACATATCTTGCTATAGGTGCATATACCCCTAAATGGTATTGTATTGACATGTGATATTAAGACGTTGCTTATTGTGCTATTGTGCTTATGAGATACATCATACATACCTGCTTACATATAGATACACTTATCTTGCTATAGTTACATGTACACCTCATATGATACTGCACTTGATTTCGGAGGATTTGGGAACCGCATGATATATTTTAAAAGCTGGATTTCTTTAAAAGAGCGATTTTCCCTTAATATGCTCATATTGCTGTTTTATGTTGCATATATCAGTTTTTATGGATTTACGCATTGAGATATGGTTTTCATGTGATTTATGGATTTGAGAACCGTGGGGGTATTTCAAGAAACTATGTATTGTTTGAAAACCCGGTTTCTCTTGATATGATATTTCAGTACGTCCACCATGAGATTTCTCGGTTCTGAGATTTGTGATATATACCCGATGCGAAGAGTGTAGTGGGCCGTGTGCGGGTACAAGGTGGAGCCCGGTATGGTTTCCCTCGGTAAGAAGTTCGCAGAAGATAGGCGATGAGCCTGGAAGGCTGGGCAAGTACCTACCGGTGATAGTATTTGGACTCAGCGGTTATCATGGGGATACCGACCGGAGTGATGTACAGACATGACATCAGGGCCAGTCGTGGGGACGGCGCCTGAGGCATGAGGATTTACGTGTCGATGTTAGATATGGGTTTCATGATGTTTCGAGTGTCGAGGTTAGACACTCAGGTTTCCATGATTTTGTTGTGTCGCGAGGGACACACATTGTTTTATATCCTCATATTTACCTGTATATGCTTTTATGATATTTACATGCAGGAGTTGTTGTGTCAGTGGGTGACATGTGGACGAGATCCACTGCATACATGCATTCATTATATTGCTGGACGAGATCCACTGCATACATGCATTGATTATATTGTTGGACGAGATCCACCTGCATACATACATTGATTATATTGTTGGATGATATCCACTTGCTGATAGGCTTTTATTATATGTTGGCACTTATGCAGATACGGTCACCCTAGATATCATAGTATTACCTTTATGCTATAGTTGACTTAGGAATCGTTGTTTATTTCGATTTCTACCTGGTGATATTTTTTTATTCACGAGTTGGCAACTCACCCCCGTTGTGCTACAGTTCTTGCAGGTTGACCGCATGGATCAGTTGCGGCATCGCTGGCACACAGCTGTTTTCGGGTGACTTGCTTTTGGTAGGTGGTACATGTTGGATCGTGCCCCTCTTGTATTCATTATTCATATTGTATCTAATCACTCTATCAATTTAGAAACTAGTAATTGTATATTTTGCAGACTTAGAAGACTTGTAGTTGCGAGACTTGAGCGATGGGTTTTATGTTCGCTTTTGGGGTTGATGTCTTGGTTTACTTTTCCTTATGTGGATCTTCGCCGTTGGGCATCGTATACTTTTTTTTATACTTGTGGTGGTTGTTTCGGCCGTTGGGCGTGATTTTCACCCGTTTGGGGATACTTTATTATATTCTGTGTTGTACCCATTATCGGGATTAGTTTTTACAAGGGAGGTGCTGCCCAAATTTTCAAAAGACAAAACATGATTTACTATACCTTTAATTCAAAGCTTCACCTCTTTATTTCTTAAAAAGGTTTAGATTTCTGGATTTCAGCTTACTTGAATTACGTTACGCCTGTAGACATCGCGTGATTTTAGTGCTGGTCACGAGCTAATATTTTGGGTCGTGACAAAGTTGGTATCAGAGCGCTAGGTTTAACCTTGGTTCGAGTTTAGGTTGGACTATGTGGAGTCTAGGGCGTATATATTTCGGAACCTAGGCTTGACCTTACGGAACTTAGACTTGAACAAGGGGGTGTTAGACCCAAACTTTCGTTTCATAGGCTGACTCTGATTGATGGAGTAGGTAGCTTGAGTAGAGTGACGTACCGTACGTATGTTCCATGGCATATTTACGATACGATACTGTTAGTTGTATGTATGCCTTATAGGCCATTATTGTACATGAGATGTATATAATAGTGGATGTTGGGATATATATAGGGAGAACTTTCTTGCTCGACATGATAGTACGTTATCTGGTTTCTCTTTATCTTAACATGTACACTTATTGTCTTTCTGTTATATGTTGATAAAGCCCTTAGGATGTGTACTCGACTTCCAGGATTATGATGCAGATCATACTAGTGGGGCCTAGGTAGTCTATGAGTACATCCTTCAATGGTCCTAGTCGTGGGAATATCGAGACGGGCATTGATATTCCAGAGTAGACTAGCGTATATCTTCTCGACCTATGTGATGGGCGATGGATGATCCCATGTCCATTGGTGTTTGACATCAGAGATGGTATACGGATGCTCAGTGGAGACTGGGTATACTGAACGAACTCGCCGAGAACTCCCAGATGGTATTATACCTCACGTCAGATGGCAGTTCTCTGTTGACACTGGTACAGCTTAGTCTGTCGACCCGAGATCGTCATAGAGTCTTGTGTGTCTCCCACTGTGCTTTGATTTCTACCCTACCACGGCTCTACTGAGTCGTGCAAACATGTGGTTTTTGGGTACAGTCCCGATTCACATGGAAGCAATGAGCGATAGGAGGAGATTCTTCTCTCCCGGTATTGGGGGTTGATGTTGCGCTATGCTCGACTGGCCATAACTGGAAATCCCTGGCCAGGGTTGATGTGATTTACCTGTAAGTGTTATCAGTAGTTTCACGCTCGTTATGGACCTTACATCGGTAACTTATCAAGCTGCTGGGGTCTGACGTTTACCACCCCTGGACGAGATATGCGACATATTAGACGAACAGACCGAACTGTGCGGTAAGTGTTACTGATTGGATTCACAGGAGTGTGAACAGGCTTGCTCGTTGATCTTCTGATCGTTCAATACCCGGGTGGCCGTTACGTTTAGCAGACCGCTTGCGGCTTGTGGGTGACTGATATGATCACCACCTACTGCCGGCGTATTGACAAGTCTTTAGAGTCCTACACAGAGGTTTTCCGGCTCAAGCGAAATGAAATAGGAGCACGTATGTGATATGTGCGGGACCGAGAATAATACGAGTATGTGATACCGTATTGTATTCTCGCGATATGTGATATCGGCCGGATATATGTGATATAGCCGGGTTATCGAATCAAGTGTTGATTCGGTAAATTGATATTATTGATATTAGTCGGTTATATATGATATAGCCGGATCATTAAATCAAGTAGTTGATTTAATGATTTAATGTATAATTATATATTTGATATATGAATTTACATTGACTAATATTGCTCACTTGATTTTTTCTTTCTCTCACATTTTTGTTACATTATATATATGTAATATATATAATGTATCATGCAAGGTTATATATGCAACTTGAGTGTGTAGGACTTACACTATAACCATGATAAGTTTAGGTTTTTAATTATCGTTAGTAATTCAAATTGTGAGTGGAATTGTGGAAGCTAGTTGTGAGCTTTGACAAAGTCCACACAATTTGTTTTACACTAAGATATATATAAACCTAACCATTATCCTTGCTATGGTTAAGTTTCTACAAGAGTTAGTGATGATACAAAACTCACCATGGTTTCAAATCTAACCTCATTCCATTATTCACCACTTGATTTTATTTTCTTGAGTTCTTCTTCTTCTTCTTCTTCATCCAAAACCCAATAGCTTTCTAGGTTTTTGGCAAGTGGTGAAAACAAGTGAGAAAATGAAATCTAAAGTGAGCCCACTTCCTATTTCGTCATCCTATACACTTGTTTGGGTATTATAGGGTGTTTTCTTCATAAAGTTCATGACCAAGTGAAGGATTATCTTGAGTTTGAGTCGGCTCGACGTAGATTGACAGAGTAACAGTATTTTCTAAAGTATTACATTGTTGAATATTATGGAATATTGAGTTAACGCTGTTGTTTGTAGCTTGGTACAGAAGGATACCAGTGAATACGAGGGGGATCTCTATATGCTAGAGATCAGGGCAAAAAGGAAAGTACAAGGAACCGTTATGCTACGGTACAACAGCAACAGAATTCAGGTTAGGTGTCTTACTCTGACCACCTCGTGCCATTTTTAACACCTTCGGTATCAATCTACCCCTTTAAACCCCGTAGTGTTTTAATAGTTTTGTAGTATTGGAATATGTAAGTTGGGTGACTGACCAAAACCATGATATCAGTAAACATGTTGTAACTGTATAATCAGGTAAATAGAATATCAGGATAATGGATGAATATCCATAGTTTGATTCAGTCAAAATGATTATAATGTTAACTGGATTCAGGGATTCATGTATTTAAATTGTATTGGAATATGAAGAATATAGATTGACTTGAATCATATTCAAATCAGAAATAGTCAAACTCTAACCCGAGTCCGACTAAAAGAAAGATAATTTGAAGTTCAATATTAGTTAGGGGCCTTATTGTAATTTGTAAAACTTGAGGGGGTTTTATGTAAAAAGTACTTTTGTATAGTTTTCAAAATACACCTCAAGTATTTAATAATCGTCTTTATTGTTATAATGAATATGAATTTTATTTGTGTTATTCTAGTGAATATATCCTAATAAAAGTATTAATTGGTTTATTTGAAATTCATGGTATTTTAATGTAAACTTTTAATCTTGGAATTTAGGAAAAAAAATGGAAACTTTATATTATAACAAAATAGGTTTTTAAATGATAATTATATATATATTAACACATGAATAATTTTTAAAATGAATATTTTATTTTCAAAAATCTCATTTTCCTTAAATATCGTATTTTAAACCTTTCGAGACCGAATGCTCCTTGCGGAGATCTGAATCTCGCACTACTAGCCTACGGGTGCACGATGAACCGTACTATCCCTAACAGGTGCCCTAAAGGTGGGTTGTAGCGGCACTTTGCTTAGGTTTTATAAATACTAATTATTTAGGAAAAACGGTTTTATAAATATAGGGTATTTATTTGCAGAAGAGTATAGTTTTCCGTATTTTAGTTGTTAGGGTTTTCTAAGCCAACTAGCCTATTTTCTAGGTCTAAACGATGAGTCATTAGAAGCCTCAAATCGCCTCTTCACCATCAATTGCGGCCAGGTAAGTGCCAGGTAAGTGGGAGGCTCTCCACTACAAGTAGTGGCCCTAATTAAGTAACCACTTGCCTTCGACACACTTGTCTAGACACCACAAGACAGTTTAGATAAACGATTGATGTCCATGACCAATCGTGCTTTCATTTTATAAAAGATTTTATTTAGAAATGTTTACAACTTAAAGCTTTCAATAAAGGTTATAAGGATTATGGTATTTTAGTGAAAAGTCCTGTAATGTCGTATTCTATGTTTTGACATATATCAATTAAGGTTATATTTGTGTGTGTGTAGAGGTAGGTCATTACCTCGTGACTTATTTTAAGTTTTGGTGAAGTTTAGAGGTTAAACATGTTATGTTAAACTTGAAGGTATTAAAGCGCAAGAATACGGTATTCGAAAACGTTATCATTTCATGTGTGAAATTTCATTCAAATTGGTTTCTACAAGTTTAGTGATCAAGATAAGCCTATTTAGGAGTGAGGGAATTGATTAAACTAAGAAAAATGAACTTCATGGTATTTTTATGAAAAGAATACGGTTTTGCAAAGAAGCTATCATTTCATGTGAAAAAGTTTGTTTAAATTGGTTTATGAGTGATTAATTGTCAACATGGATATGGGTAGATATTATGTATTAGGTAACAAGTGGAAATTTATAGAAAAACCGAATCGGAAATCGGTTTGTCCGATTTTTGTCGGGTTCCAAAAAGTCGTATTTTTATGTTAAAGAAACGAGAGATAGAAGAGATGGGACTTACGGTTTGGACAAGCTAAGGAAGCTAAGGGATGTAGTGGTGGTCAATGCGTCAAAAACGTCGCGAAGGTTCTGATCCGGTCGCCGGAATCCGTCGTCGGTTTCGGCAGCGCTTCGCTTCTCGCTCTTCGTACCGAGTTCTCGAGAATTTGAGAGAGTAGACTTAGAGTGGTGAGGTGAAATGGTAGAGGGTAGGGGTCTTTATATAGGGCCAGGCTAGGGTTAGGGTTAGGAATAAAAAAATATTAAAAGAAAATATAAAAACATTAAAAATTCAGTCAATTTGGACTTAAAAGAGGATTAATAGAATATCTGTAACTGTACAGGGAATTTAGACTATGCAGGGGAAAAGACCAAGTCAACACGAAACTTTTTCGTGTTGACGACTCGGCCGACCGGCTGAGTCCGGCCGGCGGCGCCGGCCGATTCAGCCGAGTCGCCGGCCAATTCGGCCGAGTCAGGGCCGAGTCGGGTGCCGTTGGGTCGGGTTTGGTCTGGGGGAGGTTTTGGTGTAGTTTATTTTTTATAATTTGCAATAAATTGTGAGTTATAGCTGTTTGACCGTTTGACTTCAAAAAAATTTAAAGCAAAAAGATAATAAAAATATGTGGGGCATGAGATTCGAACTCTGGTGGCTTGGTTCAGCAGTGCAAGGTATTACCAATGAGCTACAAGCTCCGTCTTGTAATTATTGTAAGGAAATAGATACTTAAATTGTTTCCAGCAACATCAATACTCCAAGTATACACTATATTTAAAGCAAATTTTTGGTATACAAAATTGGAGTTGTTATAATCTACCCTCCTTACAAACATTTCGTCCTCGAAATTTACAACTTTTATTTAAGGACTAGTTTACAAAAAGGTGACGATATCTTACACGCATCTCATCCTCCCTTTCCCACGTGGATTTTCCTGGAGTGTCTTTCCTCCACATTACCCGGACCAAATTAACTTCTTTGTTCCGAAATGTCTTCACTTTCCTGTCCAGGATCTCCACAGGTTGTTGCTCACAAGACAAATCGGGCTGTATCGTGAGCTCGGAATGATCAAGTACATGGCTGGGGTCACTCACATACCTTCTGAGTTGGGATATGTGGAATACGTTATGCACTCCTTCCAATGAGGGTGGAAGCGCTAAACGATATGCCACTTCACCGACTCGTTCGAGTATATCGAACGGTCCAATGTATCTCGGACTCAACTTTCCCCGTCTTCCAAATCTGATCACTCCGCGGTTCGGAGAAATTTTCAGGAATACATGATCTCCTGGCTGGAACTCCAAGTGTCGTTTCTTCGCATCAGCCCAATGTTTCTGTCTATCTTGAGCTATGCGCATTCTTTCCCTGATAGTACGAACCACATCAACGGTTGCTACTATCATCTCTGGTCCAAGGAATTCTCCATCTCCGATGTCGTCCCAACTTAATGGCGATCGACACTTCCTTCCATATAATGCTGCAAAAGGTGCCATTCCTATGCTTGCTTGGTAGCTGTTGTTGTACGCAAACTCCACAAGATGCAGGTGATCTTCCCACGATCCTTTGAAGTCGAGCATACATGCTCTGAGCATATCCTCCAAGATCTGAATAGTTCGTTCCGACTGACCATCTGTTTGTGGATGATAAGCCGTGCTGAATTTCAGACTTGTTCCCAAGCTAGCTTGCAGACTTTGCCAAAATTGCGATCGGAACCTGGTGTCACGATCGGAGACAATGCAGACCGGTACTCCATGAAGTCTCACAATTTCCTGTATGAGTTCATGGGTATCAGGAATAGTACATTATGAAGAGTTTTTAAATCTAAATTAGATTATTACCTCCATGTACTTCTTCGCTAATGTCTCAGTTGACTGGCCAACTCAAAATGGGATGAAGTGAGCCGACTTTGTGAGTCGATCCACAATGACCCAAATCGCATCGTTACCCTTTGTGCTGCGAGGAAGAGCAGTTACAAAGTCCATCGTGATGTGCTGCCACTTCCATTCTGGGATTGGTAACGGTTGATGTAATCCAGCAGTCCTATGATGTTCAGCCTTTACTTGCTGACACACCAAACATTTTGCGACGCTTCTGGCTACTTCCCGCTTCATTCCATGCCACCAATAATTCTGACGTAGATCCTTGTACATTTTGGTACCTCCAGGATGTACAGAATAGGGAGAGCTGTGAGCTTCTTTCATTAACTCTTCCCGAACAGGACCCTTTGGTACACACAGTCTGCTGCCGTATCTTAAAGATCCGTCTTCATGGATGATGAAATCCGTTCTGAGTCCATTCTCTACTTGTTCTCTGATCTTTTGCAACTTAGCATCGCTGGCTTGAGCTGCTTTGATCTGATTAACAATAGTTGATTGAACTTGTAGATTCATCAAATTTGAAACATCACCTGGCATGAGTAGTTCGATCTCCATCTGATGTAGGTCTTGCTGAAGCTTCCACTGGGCGGTGAGATTCATTGCTAATGGTTGGCGACTGAGAGCATCAGGTACTACGTTCACCTTTCCTGGATGATATTGCAAATTGATGTCAAAGTCCGCCATCAGTTCTAACCATCTTCTCTGCCGCATATTCAACTCCTTCTGAGTAAACACATACTTCAGACTTTTATGATCTGTGTAGATGTTCACTCGTTCACCAAGTAAGTAGTGGTGCCAAATCTTGAGAGCAAAAATAACGGCTGCCAACTCCAGATCATGCGTCGGATAATTGCGCTTATGAGTCTTCAGTTGTCTTGAAGCATAAGCTACAACCTTACCGTGCTGATGTAGAACACATCCTAATCCCTTACCGAATGCATCACAATGCACTTCGAATCCTCCAGATTGATCCGGTATAATAAGAATATGTGCAGATGTCAGTCTTGACTTGAGTTCTACGAAAGCTTGCTCGCATGCTTCTGACCACACAAATTCCTCATCTTTTCGTATGAGCTTGGTCAGGGGTGTTGCTATCTTCAAAAAGCCTTCAATGAATCTTCTGTAATATCCAGCTAAGCCCAAGAAACTCCGAATATCCTTCACTGATTTTGGTGTAGGCCATTCGCTGACTGCTGAAATTTTTGCTGGGTCCACAGAAATTCCTTCTCCTGATACGATGTGTCCAAGAAAACCAACTTGTTTTAGCCAAAACTCGCACTTGCTGTATTTGGCATAAAGCTTATGTTGTCGAAGAGTTTCCAGGACAATTCGTAAGTGCTCCGCATGCTCTTTACGGTTCTTAGAATATGCCAGGATGTCGTTGATGAAGATTACAACGAACCTGTCTAAATACTCCCGGAAAACTTGGTTCATAAGGTTCATGAAGATTGCTGGTGCATTGGTCACTCCAAATGGCATTACTAGAAATTCGTAATGTCCATAGCGAGTTCTGAAAGCTGTTTTGTGAATATCAGCTTCCTTGACCTTCACTTGATGATAACCTGAACGAAGATCTAGTTTGGAGAAGACACATGATCCACTTAGCTGATCGAATAAATCATTGATGCGCGGGAGTGGATACTTATTCTTTATAGTAACTTCGTTCAAGGCCCTATAGTCGATGCATATCCTATATGAACCTTCCTTCTTCTTCACCAATAGTACAGGTGCTCTCCAACTTGAAGTGCTAGGACGAATCCATCCTTTCACCAGTAATTCGTCCAACTGTGTTCGTACTTCCTTCAAACCTTCGGGACTTAGTCTATACGGTGCTTTGATCACTGGTTGTGCTCCTGGTACTAAGTCAATACTGAATTCAAGAGCTCGATCGGGAGGCAAACCTGATATATCGTCAGGGAATACATCGTCGAACTCTCGAACTACCTCCGGTCTTGATTCTTCCTCTGCATGAGCTGCTGCAACTACTGCTTCCCTTGGCTTTGCTTTGTAAGTACTTGGCTCCAGTGTACGATCTCCACTCTTGAAGTAAAAGACCGGATGATCTGGAATCTCAAATACTACCCTCCTTTGACGACAGTCGATGGTAGCATAAAAGGTTCCAAGCCAGTCCATTCCTAGAACCACATCGAAATTTGGTATGTACAGTACCTTGAAGTCAGCATAAAACTCTCGACTGCAGACGGCGACTGGACACATGCTATATCCCATAGTTGCCTTTAGAACACCATTTCCGGAACTGACATTCCAGTTGGATACAAGCGGTGAGACTGGAATCGCATTTCGGACAAACCGTTGCGACATAAAGCAGTGGGATGCTCCAGTATCAAACAGTGCAAGTGCAGGTAGTGAAGCTACTAGGATTGTACCTAAGGTATATGGGATAGGTTTTAGGTATAGGGAAAGTGTGTAGGTAACCCAAACTAAAAGATAAGTTTGAGAAAGAAAGTTTACTAGTAATGACTTGGCCAGTAGCCTCAGCTTCTTCCACAGACATCATGAAAGCCTGGCGCTTCGGCACATTCCTCCTGGCTTGAGGAGTATTCCTCGGAGCGTTCCTTTGAGCTTGATGAAACTGTCGAGGAGGTGGTGCAGCTTGTGGTCCCCTAGGTGGTGCAGGTAGTGCAAGTCTGGGAGCAGGTGCCTGAAGAGCTGGTCGCTGCTGATAGGTATTTACTGTCCTGGGTGCAGCAACTGAGTTCTGCCTTTGGGGACAAGATCCAATATCATGAGTGGCTGAACCGCAGACTAAACAGAGGCGGTTGGCTCGACGGCAGTCCTTCATCACATGTCCAGTTCTCTTGCAGTAAGTGCAAAAGGCTGGGCTAGGACGATGAGTTGGTACTCCAGGTCGCCTCGGCACGAAAGGTGGTCTGGACGTGGCTCCACATGCCATCTGGTTGGCAAGGCGCTTGACTCCTGCAGACTGAGGTCTGCCCCTCTCTTTTATCACTGCCTCATAACTGCGGGCAGCTTCTAGGGCTTCCTCATTAGTCAAAAACTTTCCTGTGGCTAGAGCAGCCTTGATCTCTGTGTCCAAACCTTGCTGAAAACTACGGGCTCTGATCTCGTCCGTCGGTATCAGGTGTGCCGTGAATCTGTTTAAAGATTGTGTTAGCTGTGTAGTATGTGATATTATAAAAATTTGAACTTTTGTGACATATTTTACCGGCTCAACATAGTGAACTCAGTATCGTATTCATCTACCGATTTCTCCCACATTGATCCATGCTGTAAATGAATAAACTGCTGCTCCATAGCGAACTTGGCAGTCACAGGGAAATATTTCGCGTCGAACTTCTCGCGAAATGTCTTCCATTCAATCGGCTGTGCCAGACGGGTTTCTTCCGCCTTCCACCAATTGAGAGCATTATCCGTGAGCTGTAGCTTCGCTACACGGATCCAAGCGTTATCTAGCACTTGAGCTGCTGCCAGATCGTCTTCGATACTTTGTGCCCATTCTTCTGCTTCGAGAGGGCTTCCTTTACTCGAGAATTGCTTTGGGTGCAAAGCTCTGAATTGTTTTATTCCCGGTGCATCAGTCTCAGGACGACTCAGAAGTTGTTGATGTCCCTCTAGCAGACTGTGGATCGCATCAAATAGCATGGTTTGCTCAGTGGGTGGTGCCGGAACAACTGGGGTGAGAGGTAGTGCTGGAGGGGTGTTGTTGACGTTGGTGCTGGTGTTGTTCGGGGAATCCATAACCCTGAAGAAAAATTTGGATTAGGACAGATTCAAATATATGAAATGATAAGATTCAAGGAATAGAGATTTGCAAGATTCAAAGAACATGAATTGTAAAGAATGTTTTAGTTGCTGCTTCTTGTGTTATATTGCTTAGGTTGTTCACGCAGACCAGAACTGCATGACAGGGATTCATACAGCTCTGACCTGCATGGGTCACCAACAAAACCTGTCACGCCCCACTTCCCAATGTACGGCGAAGTAGACGCGACGAGGTCCGCTACGTATGTACTCAGAAGTACATACGCTAAGCGTAGCTAAGCAGTATAAAATAATCACAAGAGACAAACGATATTGAAATAACAGCAACTTTTATTAATAACATTCTTTGTACAATGCATGAAATGAAAATACAACTGAAATGAAAAGCAATGCCTAAACAGCGGCATAACAGAAATGAAAAAAATATTGGAAAGAACAAGGTACAATTATCTAGAGCTCTGGGTCTTCTTGGAACTGCTCCAAATCTTCACCGGTGGGCTCGATCTCAGCTTGGTCCAACGCACCTGACGACATTCAAAGAAGAAAGAAATAGAATGTCGTCAGCGAACAGGTCGCTCGGTAAGTCCCAAAGAATAAGAAGAATGAGATTGACAGAGTAACGGTATTTTCTAAAGTATTACATTATTGAATATTATGGAATATTGAGTTAACGCTGTTGTTTGTAGCTTGGTACAGAAGGATGCCAGTGTATACGAGGGGGATCTCTATATGCTAGAGATCAGGGCAAAAGGAAAGTACAAGGAACCGTTATGCCACGGTACAATAGCAACAGGATTCAGATTAGGTGTCTTACTCTGACCACCTCGTGCCACCTTTAACACCTTCGGTACCAATCTACCCCTTTAAACCCCGTAGTGTTTTAATAGTTTTGTAGTATTGGAATATGTAAGTTGGGTGACTGACCAAAACCATGATATCAGTAAACATGTTGTAACTGTATAATCAGGTAAATGGAATATCAGGATAATGGATGAATATCCATGGTTTGATTCAGTCAAAATGATTATAATGTTAACTGGATTCAGGGATTCATGTATTCAAATTGTATTGGAATATGAAGAATATAGATTGACTTGAATCATATTCAAGTCAGAAATAGTCAAACTCTAACCCGAGTCAGACTAAAAGAAAGATAATTTGAAATTCAATATTAGTTAGGGGCCTTATTGTAATTTGTAAAACTTGAGGGGGTTTTATGTAAAAAGTACTTTTGTATAGTTTTCAAAATACACCTCAAGTATTTAATAATCGCCTTTATTGTTATAATGAATATGAATTTTATTTGTGTTATTCTAGTGAATATATCCTAATAAAAGTATTAATTGGTTTATTTGAAATTCATGGTATTTTAATGTAAACTTTTAATCTTGGAATTTAGGAAAAAAAATGGAAACTTTATATTATAACAAAATAGGTGTTTAAATGATAATTATATATATATTAACACATGAATAATTTTTAAAATGAATATTTTATTTTCAAAAATCTCATTTTCCTTAAATATCGTATTTTAAACCTTTCGAGACCGAATGCTCCTTGCGGAGGTCTGAATCTCGCACTACTAGCCTGCGGGTGCACGATGAACCGTACTATCCCTAACAGGTTCCCCAAAGGTGGGTTGTAGCGGCACTTTGCTTAGGTTTTATAAATACTAATCAATTAGAAAAAACGGTTTTATAAATATAGGGTATTTATTTGCAGAAGAGTATAGTTTTCCGTATTTTAGTTGTTAGGGTTTTCTAACCCAACTAGCCTATTTTCTAGGTCTAAACGATGAGTCATTAGAAGTCTCAAATTGTCTTTTCACCGTCAATTGCGGCCAGGTAAGGGCCAGGTAAGTGGAAGGCTCTCCACTACAAGTAGTGGCCCTAATCAAGTAACCACTTGCCTTCGACACACTTGCCTAGACACCACAAGACAGTTTAGATAAACGATCGATGTCCATGACCAATCGTGCTTTCATTTTATAAAAGATTTTATTTAGAAATGTTTACAACTTAAAGCTTTCAATAAAGGTTATAAGGATTATGATATTTTAGTGAAAAGTCCTGTAATGTCGTATTCTATATTTTGACATATATCAATTAGGGTTATATTTGTGTGTGTATAGAGGTAGGTCATTACCTCATGACTTATTTTAAGTTTTGGTGAAGTTTAGAGGTTAAACATGTTATGTTAAACTTGAAGGTATTAAAGCGCAAGAATACAGTATTCGAAAACGTTATCATTTCATGTATGAAATTTCATTCAAATTGGTTTCTACAAGTTTAGTGATCAAGATAAACCTATTTAGGAGTGAGGGAATTGATTAAACTAAGAAAAATGAACTTCATGGTATTTTTATGAAAAGAATACGGTTTTGCAAAGTAGCTATCATTTCATGTGAAAAAGTTTGTTTAAATTGGTTTATGAGTGATTAATTGTCAACATGGATATGGGTAGATATTATGTATTAGGTAACAAGTGGAAATTTATAGAAAAACCGAATTGGAAATCGGTTTGTCCGATTTCCGTGGGGTTCCAAAAAGTCGTATTTTTATGTTAAAGAAAAGAGAGATAGAAGAGATGGGACTTACGGTTTGGACAATCTAAGGAAGCTAAGGGATGTAGTGGTGGTCGATGCGTTAAAAACGTCGCGAAGGTTCTGATCCGGTCGCCAGAATCCGTCGTCGGTTTCGGCAGCGCTTCGCTTCTCGCTCTTCGTACCGAGTTCTCGAGAATTTGAGAGAGTAGACTTAGAGTGGTGAGGTGAAATGGTAGAGAGTAGGGGTCTTTATATAGGGCTAGGCTAGGGTTAGGGTTAGGATTAAAAAAATATTAAAAGAAAATATAAAAACATTAAAAATTCATTCAATTTGGACTTAAAAGAGGATTAATGGAATATCTATAACTGTACAGGGAATTTAGACTATGCAGGGGAAAAGACCAAGTCAACACGAAACTTTTTCGTGTTGACGACTCGGCCGACCGGCCGAGTCTGGCCGGCGGTGCCGGCCGATTCGGCCGAGTCGCCCGCCGATTCGGCCGAGTCAGGGCCTAGTCGGGTGCCGTTGGGTCGGGTTTGGTCTGGGGGAGGTTTTGGTGTAGTTTATTTTTTATAATTTGCAATAAATTGTGAGTTATGGCTATTTGACCGTTTGACTTCACAAAAATTTAAAGCAAAAAGATAATAAAAATATGTGGGGCATGGGATTCGAACTCTGGTAGCTTGGTTCAGCAGTGCAAGGTATTACCAATGAGCTACAAGCTCCTTCTTGTAATTATTGTAAGAAAATAGATACTTAAATTGTTTCCAGCAACATTAATACTCCAAGTATACACTATATTTAAAGCAAATTTTTGGTATACAAAATTGGGGTTGTAACAGTTCGGGACAACGATGATCGCAGCGGAGGGACGTCAACACGGAGCTTTAGAAGTGAAGGACCGGATCTACAAAGCTTGTATTCTTGTTCACTTCTCTTGTAATGTTAGATTGAAAAGTTTTGTTACCCTAGTTTTCTAGTACGATTCGTAGTTGATTGCTTAGCACCCCCTTGAATTTTTGTTGTGGCATGTGTGATGCTTGCAAACCCTAGACTAGGTGCTAAGGAATCCCAACAGATACTCTACTTAAGTGACCTTAGGATATATATATTTTGAGACTTGTGATTCTCTTCATTTCCTTGATTATACATCCATTTGAGATCCTTGATTCTATTCGTTTACATGATCATACTCTCACTGATTCCGTTCCTCCATATGATCATATATTCATTCTGGATCTGTTGATTCATTTCATCACTTTGATCTTTTTCGTCGATACTTGGTTGAGGTTCCTATCACCATGGTTTGAGCGCAGTTGAGCTGCTGCTGGTGATGCGGTCAGGGCGAGCTCTTCGTGGACGAGTACTGACCATCGTGTTTTCTGGTGACATGGAAACGTATCGATATAGTGTGGTGTTGTAACCCCTCGTTTGAGGCGAATGTGCGGTTTTGTACCGGATGATCGGGCCATTGTTAGAGGCTACCTGCTGTGAGAGGACTGTTGATGTACAGCATACCTTAGAGATTTATGATGTCATCGACCGTGCAGACAGATGACCCAGCTATTGCTGAGATTGATGTGATGTCGCTTCCATAGCTTACGAGCTGAGATCGCTGGAGCTTCCAGGCAGGGATGCGACAGGTGATAGCTGGTCTATGTTGAGTTGAGAGACGAAAGTGATTCGTCAGATTTGATGCGCCGACACAGGCCCTGTTGAGTTGAAGATTTCCAGTGTGGAGAGTCTTACTCAGATCTAAAGTAGATCGATCCAGAGATGACGTTGTTCGTCGGATGTTCCGATGTATGGTCGGTAAGCTGACCAGTTTCAGATAGAGGACCTCACCTAGATGTGTTGTGAGTTGATCGAGAAACGGATGAGTTTTGAGTATTCCTCCGTTGGTTGGGACGAGTTCCCGAAGACGTGTTCGGCTAAAGATCTTCTACAGAGTGATGAAGATACTGAGTTTGTGATTTTGAGTCTGTGTGAGAGATTCCGGATTGATTGTTGCCGAGAATGTTTGCAGTACGCAGATGGTATGACATGATGTCAAAGTGGAAGATAATAAGGACGAGTAGAGCAAGAGGTTCGTGTGAGATGCTGACGAGATGTTGTTACTCCCCGTTGAGATTTTAGATTCGGATGTGTATACAGGAGCGTTGGGATACGACCAGTTCCCGAGAAAATGTTGTGCTGAGAACGCAGATGTCAAGAAAGCGAGAAATGATTTGTAAGTGAACCAGCCTCCGTATAGTTCGGTATAGGCAAGATCGGAAAAGACCTTGAGCCAGTTCCTTCCAGGACACTGCTGCGATGAGATTGCACCGAGGATCAGTTGTGTCACGTGTATTCAGAGGGCCAGAGGCCGACGCCAGTAACGTGCTGCTTTATGAGTGATCATACTTTTTGGCCGAGAGATGGCCTGAGGAGTGCCAGAGCGGAATCGTTTCCGTTAGCACACCTGACTAGGCAGATGGGCCGATAGAGTGCGGGATTGGTGATCCATAGAGAAATAAGGACCCAGAAACAGGAGACGCCAAACTGTGAGCAGGAGGCAAGCGGATGTTCTTGCTCTGCTGGTTTGGGCGCACCGACTTTTTCTTCGACATTGTAGGAGGTGTACCTTAATGTCATTTGTTGCGATTTGCGTTTGTGATACGAGTATCACGCTTATATCGCTTGAATTTGAGTTTTGATGACTGAGTTTTAAGATATTGTTTCGTGCACCATGGATGCACCTACTGGGTATTTACATTTTGTGCATAGTTATTGCACTTGAGATATATATTTAATACACCGTTTTGTTGATGTCGATTTTGTGCCTTTACTGCACATGTTTATGATTTCGTGTGGTTGAATTGATATTGTGCATGTGGTACGTACTCGATTTGATTTTTGTACTCGGTATAGATCACATATGCTTGCAGTGCATTGATACGTGTTTTGTGCACGCAGTTGCACACGTTTATGAGTTTTATACACCTGGGTACACTCGGTGTAGTTTTCATACGCATTTGAGTTATTGATGATATTTCGTGCACTAGATGCACAGGATTTGATATTTCGTACAGTGGATGCACAGGATTTGATATTTCGTGCATGTGGGATGCACTTGATTTAGAGTTTTATTCATGCATGTGGGATGCATTTGATTTCAATTTCATTCGTGCATGACGGATGCACTTGATTTGGATTTTCGCGCACGTTGGACACATGATATGAGATGTGATTTGTGTTAGTTGTATGTATGCCCTAGAGGCCAGTATTGTACAGATGATGTATATTCTATTGGATGCTTGGACATATATAGAGATGATTTTCTTGTTCGATATGATAGTATGCTATCTGGTTACTCTTTATCTTAACATGTACACTAGTCTCTTTAAACTGTCTTATAGTTACATGTTGGTAAAGCCCTTAGGATGTGTACTTGACTACCTGGACTATGATGCAGATCATACTAGTGGGGACATGGTAGTCCATAGGTACATCCTTCAAAGTCCCTAGTCGTGGGTGTATCGAGACGGGGCATCGATATACCAGTGTAGACTAGCGTATACGCCTCTCGACCCATGAGATGGGCGATGGATGATCCCATATTCATTGGTGTTTGACATCAGAGATGGTATACGGGTGCTCAGTGGAGACTGGGTACACTGGACGGACTAGCCGAGAACTCCCAGATGGTATTATACCTCACGTCAGATGGCAGTTCTCAGGTGACACTTGTGCAGGTTAGTCTGTAGACCCGAGATCGTCATAGAGTCTTGTGTGATTCCCACTGTGCTTTGATCTCCACCTTACCACGTCCATGAGGGCGTGCAAAACGGTGGTCTTTGGGTACAGTCCCGAGTCACATGGAGGCAATGAACGATAGGAAGGGTTTCGTCTCTCCCGGTATTGGGGGTTGATGTTGCGCTGTGCTCGATTGGCTGTAACAGGGAAGTCCCTGGCCAGGGCTGATCAGAGATTTGCTGGTAAGTGTTACCAGTAGTTTCTCGACCCGTTATGAGCCTTACATCGGCACGACTTATCGGTTACTGGGGTCTGACGTTTACCACCCCTAGACTTGATATGCGACATATCAGACGAACAGACCAGATTGTACGGTAAGTGTTACTGGTTGGATTCACAGGAGTGTGAGCGGGCTAGCTCGTCGATCTTCTGATTGTTCAATACCCGGATGGTCGTTACGTTTAGCAGACCGCTTGCGGCTTGTGGGTGCTTGATATGATCATCATCTGCTGCCGGCGTATTGACGAGTCTTTAGAGTCCTACACAGAGGTTTCCTGGCTCAAGCGAAACGAAATAGGATCGCATATGAGATATGTGCAGGACCAAGAATAATGCGTGTATGTGATACCGTATTCCATTCTCGCGATGAATGTATCGATTGGTTATATGCGATATAACCTAGATATCGAATCAAGGATTGATTCGATAAGCCGATACATAGGATACTAGTCGGTTATATGCGATATGACCGGATCATTAAATCAAGTGTTGATTTAATGATTTAATATATAATTATATATTTGATATATTACTTTGCATTAACTAGTATTGGTTCACTTTAAATGGATTTTCTCACTTGATGTGCAAGTTGTATATGTGATATACTTTTGTGCACATGTTTGTATCATGTTTGATGATACTTGCTCATTTGGTTAAGTGTAAAGAATTAAACCTTGGTTAAGTAAATGGTTAGGATTTTTATTTATTCATTAATTTATCTTTTAATTTGGATTAAAAAGAAATTGCAAAAGAAAACAAAATGGTTGCTTTCATTCTTGAAGCTTGTTGAAGCTTCATGAAGCTTTGACCAAAGTGACCATTTTGTCTTCATGCTTAACCCTAACCATTCATTTAACCTTAGTCAATTCTCTACATCTAACCATAGTTCATATTATGATAAGTATTCATTTCTTTGCATTTTAAAATACTTATCATAATCATCTTCATCTTCTTCTTCTTCTTCTTGAGTTCAAGAAAAAGCTTGCCACCATTAATGGCATGTTGAGCAAAAGTGTGAGAAATCCAATTCTAAAGTGAACCCACCTCCTATTTCTTCACTCTCTACCTCTTGCCAAGTAGTATAGGGTGTTTTCTTCACAAGTTTCACAACTTGGTGAAGTTGGAGCTTGATCTTGTGTAACCTCGACGTAGATCATCTTCGGCATCGTAGCCGACGACTTGTCCGCTCATTTCTCCGATGAAGCCGATGCTAGAGTCCGAGATCTGACTTGGACAGCTAGAGGACGTCTACGTGGAGCTAAGGAAGTGGAGAACCGGATCTACAAAGGTTGTAGCTTCTCACTTTTAGTTAAGTCGTTAACTAGTTTAATGTTTCGCCTAAAATTCTAGTCGACGATCCGTATTAGGGTTTCTCGGCACTCATAAATTTTGAAATTGGCATGGTTGATGCCTTGTGAGACCTCTATAGTATGCCTAGGAACCCTACAATTTATGCACACATGATGCACTTGATTGGGATTTTCATTCATGCATGATAGTTGCACTGGATTAAGACTTTCATGCACAATAGATGCACTAGATGTTGTTGTCGTGCATACCTGCTGCACTGGACAGATGCTTTCGTGCACACCCGTTGCACTTAGTTGTACTTTCATGCATATTGGCACATGTATTTGGATTTGATTTTCCGTGCACACCAGACGTACATGATTGTTGGATACGCTTTTTGAGGCTGATATTTCTTTTGAGCACTTTGTTTTCATGATGATGCCCTATATTTTGTAGTACCCTAGCAGGACTGATCCGAGGACAGTGCCTGAGTATTTAGCATGCATAAAAAGTTTACCAAAAAGGTTTTCAAAAAAGGAGCTATAATCTCGCTATTTCCTACGTGTCTGCGAGTGACACGAACGTTTACAAAGGAAAACCTTTGGGGATATTTCGAAAAAGGGCGGAATATATATTTGAGCAAAACATATATGCTAGTATATTATTACTTTGCAAATGAGCGTCCACCACTTGTGCTGTGAGTTACACATTACGCAGCAATTCAGAAAATATTTTGCATATGTTTAATTCGGTATTAGAGCTTTTTCAAGGATGCGTACTATATACGTATTATAGTTTTTGTTTAGTGCATATAGAATTTCGGTAGTGGATTTTGAGATTTGTATCTCCTTTGTGACTCCGATGATATGCGTGCATGTCCGATAATTTGCGTGACGCTTGACGGAGATCGGTTTTGAGTTTCGTACTCATTTTTCCGGCGCACAGGATGCGCTGGGTTATTTCTGTTTCATCCGTTATTTCGGAGCCCCGTTGATTTAGCTGTTTATTGTAATGTTTTAGCATTTGGGGATTTAAATTTAAATTCAGGGACCGAATTTCTTTAAAGGGGGAGATTGTAATGTTTCTGAAATCGTTATACAAAATTTTCCGTTTTAGGGTAAAATAGTCGGTATTTTCCGTTTTACCCGATAGTGATCAAACTTCTGTATAAACTTGTTTGCAACTAGTTTTACTAGAATGAAGCTAGTTTGCGGGTTTTGTGGGACACTTGGAAATTTTGGTCCACTTTGAAATTTTCCCTAATTAAATTATTATTTTAAGTTGTTAATTATGCACTTAATTAGTGGTAATTACAATTTTGGTTTGGGTTATTACTTCTAATATGAATCTATGCTAATCTAATCACTAGATTTAAGCTTAATCCAGCCATACATAAATATCTAGATATTTGTGGTGTAATTTGAAATTTTAAAGAAATAGAAATGAGGTGGCTTGGGTTTATTTGCATAAATGAACAATTATTGGTATTTTACACTAGATATTTCCACAAATTACACAAAATACCCCCACTCCATGCCATGGCCGAGCCTCCTTCTTGTTCGGCCCATGCATTTTCTTTCTCCATTTTCATCTCTTCCAAGCTCATTAATTCATCAAAAATCATCAATTTATCCCACAAACTCAAATACAAAGCCATACTCCTTAATCTTTAGCCAAAACTAGCTTAGTTCTTCATTAAAGTTAGCATTTTGGGAGGCTATTTTGGAAATCAATTTGCAAATTTGATAGCATGTTTGTGAGGTATAAATCATAACCCTAATCCTTATTTGTTGTGTTTAATCATTAAGCTAGCTATTTAAAAGTTTAAATATAGCTTTAGTTGCATGTTTAGTTGTTTCATGATAATTATTGTGAAGATCAAGTTAGGATTTAAGTTGATGTTATGGTTAATTGTTAATTGAAGACTAGAACACTTAACCTAGTGGGAAAATGGTATTTGTTAATTCCTAATTTGTCTAATTGAGATTATTAGCAAACTAGGTTTTACTAAAACATGTTTTGGGTGAGATTAAAATTATGAAAATGGTTTGGATCACTAAGTTAAGCTACTTTGTGTTGTTGGAAATTGCTAGAATTGTTAAATTTCTAGACTTGTGCTAAACTTTCGATAAGGTTGCTTACTAGTTTTTCGGTAAAAATTAAACGTGGGTTTTAATTTTCATTGAGACGACGTGAATATTATTATCTACGATAATTATATGTGTTGTGAATGAGTATTGATACGATTGGGTTTTTGACGTGGCGGTTTTCATGAATAGCGACCCTAGTTAGGGTTTTGGCTATGTTTTCTGGTATTAGGATTTCTTGGTTTTGCGACTGGATATTGTATTTGGTCGTTGGACGTTTTTACGTCAATGACGAGGGTTATTTGGTTGTTTTGCATGGGTAGGCTATAGGTTCTAATTTATGAGAGCACCGCGTGCCGTATTTGGATTTCGGAATTTGATGTTAAGAGCTTTGCGAATTCCTATTGATTGTAGGTACCTTTGCGGGGATTCCGAGATGACGAACTGTATCGACTACGGCTAAGCGAGGAGTTTAGCAGGTGAGTAGATTTATATCTACGGTGGAAGTCGGGTGGATGGCGTATACCACCCCTGCAACCATTGATATGGATTATCGTTTGATTATTATATCTTGATAATGATATGCGACGGACATGATTGTAGGATTTACAAACGATAATATGATAGAAGTTGATACTAATGGACATATTGACATATGAGAATATGAAATGATAAGTGAATCATGATAGGCATGAATTAAAAGAGAACAAGTGTGACGTTATATTATTGTGATGCGAGATATTAATGTGATGAACGAGTATACGATGTGCTATGATGACTTAGTGTGATATGTCATTTTATGGATTCGAATCGATATGAGATTGTTGATACCCTTTGTAGGTCTCCTGATACGAGATTGACATGAATGTGACATGTGAGATAGGTATATTTATATGGATAATGTTTTGCATTTTGAGTGAAATGCCGTACGAGACTTAGATCCGTACCCCCGATATTGTATAGGTTGATAGAATCCCTATTTGGTTAATGCCACCGTACGTTTGATTACCGTACGCGATGAGTTTTACTTGTTGATTTATCCATACCCTTGGTTAGAGGATGCCGTACGATGGATTGTACCGTACGTGATGTTGTGAGGCTGGATGCCGATTGATGGATTCACCGACTCCGATATATTGTAGACACGTATACCTTATATCTTTTAGCCGATGATGTACTTTATGCTACGATCATGTTATTCTCATTGCATTAAATATACCTGTGCTAGTACACCTACACCATTATCGATGGTGCATATGTTACACTTACACAGATTTACCGGCTCACACACCTTCATCATTGATAATTGCCATGTCACTACACAGTAGAATTGCTACATCTTGCCATGATATACTTGCTATATTCATATCACTCTTCCATGTTGCATGAGATATACGGACATGCTTACATTCTGTTATATGTTGCATATATACTGACATGTACACCCACATACTTGGTTACAGCTACATGTACTTCATGCATACATACTGACATGAACACCCACATATCTTGCTATAGGTGCATATACCCCTAAGTGGTATTGTATTGGCATGTGATATTGAGACGTTGCTTATTGTGCTACTGTGCTTATGAGATGCATCATACATACCTGCTTACATGTAGATACACTTATCTTGCTATAGTTACATGTACACCTCATATGATGCTGCACTTGATTTCGGAGGATTTGGGAACCGCATGATATATTTTAAAAGCTGGATTTCTTTAAAAGAGCGGTTTTCCCTTAATATACTCATATTGCTGTTTTATGTTGCATATATCAGTTTTCATGGATTTACGTATTGAGATATGGTTTTCATGTGATTTATGGATTTGAGAACTGTGGGGGTATTTCAAGAAACTCTGTATTGTTTGAAAACCCAGATTCTCTTGATATGATATTTCAGTGCGTCCACCATGAGATTTCTCGGTTATGAGATTTGTGATATATACCCGACGCGAGGAGTGTAGTGGGCCGTGTGCGGGTATATGGTGGAGCCCGGTATGGTTCCCCTCGGCAAGAAGTTCGCAGATGATAGGCAATGAGCCTGGAAGGCTGGGCAAGTACCTACCGGTGATAGTATTTGGACTCGACGGTTAACGTGGGGATACCGACCGGAGTGATGTACAGACATGACATCAGGGCCAGTCGTGGGGACGGCGCCTGAGGCATGAGGATTTACGTGTCGATACTAGACACGGGTTTCATGATGTTTCGAGTGTCGCGGTTAGACACTCAGGTTTCCATGATTTTGTTGTGTCGCGAGAGACACACGTTGTTTTATATCCTAATATTTACCTGCATATGCTTTTATGATATTTGCATGCAGGAGTTGTTGTGTCAGTGGGTGACACGTGGACGAGATCCATTGCATACATGCATTGATTATATTGTTGAACAAGATCCACTGCATACATGCATTGATTATATTGTTGGACGAGATCCACATGCATACATGCATTGATTATATTACTGGATGATATCCACTTGCTGATAGGCTTTTATTATGTGTTGGCACTTATGCAGATATGGTCACCCTAGATATCATAGTATTACCTTTATGATATAGTGGACTTAGGAATCGTTGTTTATTTCGATTTCTACCTGGTGATGTTTTTCTATTCATGAGTTGGTAATTCACTCCGTTTTTCCACAGTTCTTGCAGGTTGACCGCATAGATCAGTTGCGGCATCGCTGGCACACAGATGTTTTCAGGTGACTTGCTTTTGGTAGGTGGTACATGTTGAATCGTGCCCCTCTTGTATTCATTATTCATATTGTATCTAGTCACTCCATCAATTCAGAAACTAGTAATTGTATATGTTGCAGACTTAGAAGATTTATAGTTGCGAGACTTGAGCGATGGGTTTTATGTTCGCTTTTGGGGTTGATGTTTTGCTTTATTTTTCCTTGTGTGGATCTTCGCCGTTGGGCGTCGTATACTTGTTTTTATACTTGTGGTGGTTTTTTCCGCCGTTGGGCGTGATTTTCTCCCGTTTGGGGATGCTTTATTATATTCTGTGTTGTACCCGTTTTCGGGGTTAATTTTTACAAGGAAGGTGCTGCCCAAATTTTCGAAAGACAAAACATGATTTACTATACCTTTATTTCAAAGCTTCACTTCTTCATTTCTTAAAAAGGTTTAGATTTCTGGGTTTCAGCTTACTAGAATTACGTTACGCCTGTAGACGTCATATGATTTAAGTGCTGGTCGCGAGGTAATATTTTGGGTCATGACAACTGAGCGCCTGTATACCTTCTCTGATGTCAAACACCAATAGATGTGGGATCATCCCTCGCCCATCATATGGGTCAAGGAACACATACGCTAGTCTACTATGGAGTATCGATGCCCTGTCTCGATACTCCCATGCTAGGAACGTTTGAAGGATGTACTTACCGACTACCGTGTCCCCACTAGTATGATCTGCATTATAATCCTGGTAGTCAAGTACTCATCCTAAGGGCTTTATCAACATGTAATAGAGAGACAATAAGTGTACATGTTAAGATAAAGTGTAACCAGATAGCATACTATCATGTTGAGCAAGAAATTCCTCTCTATATATATCCAAGCATCCACTACAATATACATCATATGTACAGTAATGGCCTCTAGGGCATACATATAACTAACAATCTCCCATTTGCACTAAGGCCATCTGTTGTAGTATCCAATATCCAAAAATATAGCAGTGGTTGTAGTATCACATACTCAACCATCCCATAGAAGTCTTTCTAGGGGTAAGGCCTTTATGAGTGGATCCGCTGTGTTATCCTTCGTGTCGACTCTCTTATCTTCGATCCCTAGGAGATCATCCATCTCCCTGATCAGGTGATACTTGCCTCAGAATATGTCTGGAACGCTGATGGGACCTTCATTCCTAGGCCAAACCCACAACTCCATTGTTGTCACAATAACAGTTACTGGACGCTCAATGGTAGGAACCTTGTTCATCTTATGAACAAGAAAGGCCCAGACAACCACTTTGGCAGCATCAATGGTAGCAATGTATTCAGCCTTTATCGTCTAGTATGTCTCGGTATCTAGCTTGGAACTCTTCCAACATACCGTCCCTCTACTGAGGGTAAAGACAATGCCTGTGACTGATTCTCAGTCGAACTTATCACTCTGGAAGCTCGAACCAAGAACATTCATTTAGTGCTTCTCCAGTACTTAAGAATGTCATCCCCAGCTCTCCAGTGATTCTCGCAATATCCGATTGATTCCTGATCACTACACCTAGTGAATCATCTACATCTGGTCTGGTACATAATATCGCATACTCTGATAGAGCCTACTTCCGAAGTATAGGGTATCCCTTGCACGCAAGCTCTCTCCAAATCAGTCTTGGGAGACATCTTTTTGGAGAGAATGATCCATGAGTAAGTGGGCGAACCACCACGCTTAGAATCCTCCATACTAAACCCCTTTAGTATGGTGTTAATGTACCTGGATTTAGGACACTCCCAACATCAACTTAGATCTATCACCATAGATCATAATCTACAAGATGTAGTAGGTATCATCCAGATCTTCTATTGAGAATCCTCGTGATAAGAGGAGCTTGACCGAGTGTAGCATAAGAAACCATTTCCTATCAAGAGTATGCCATCTACGTACAATACGTGGAAGACAACCCTACTCTCTACAACCTTCTTATATATACAAGGTTCATCTACTTTTTTGATGAAGTCAAACTCTTTGACTATCACATCAAAACAGATGTTCCAACTCCGCGATGCTTGCATTGATCCTGATGGACTTAAGTATAGCTTTGAAAGTCTCAACTTTTCCATCTACACCAAGAATCTTCTCAAGATCCATTTGCTCCCAATGGATTTTACCCCTTTAGGTGCAACATTCAAAGTCATACTTTGTTGGTGTACATGGATTCCATCTTTGATCGCATAGCATCCAGCCTTTTCACAAAGTTTCCACTTGTGCTGGCCTGCCTGAACCTAGTTGGGCCATCATCTATCATGATGCAATCCTCGGTCCCACTGTCACCAAGAAGACTGTAGTATTTCTCAAGTGGATGAGGAACCCTACCAGATTCGCGGAGAGGCTGAAGTTCGTTGGAGACTATTGAATCCTTTGGTTCCACCAAATCATCAGTTGTCAGTTTGTCTAGCTGGAACACCTTCCGGTTCTACCTCATGTCTACTATTTTCTTCATAAGAAATTCCTTTTCTAAAAAGGTGGCATGCTGAGAAACAAAACACCTTTTTTTCCTCAGAGTGGTAGAAGATATTCCCTTACAAATGTTTGGGATATCCTAACAAACTTACACAGAACTGACCTTGCCTCGAGCTTGTCCGGATTTTGTTTTTCAACATAAGCCGGACAACCCCATATCTTAACTCGTTTAAGACATGGTCTCTTCCCATTCTATATCTCATATATAATGGTAGGCCCTGATTTGGACGGAACCCCATTCAAAAGGTATGTAGCTTTTCAAGTGCATAACACAAAAAGGAAACAAGTAACTCAGCAATACTCATCATAGAGCGCACTATATCTCATAGGGTGCGATACCTCCGTCCCGACACACCGTTGTGCTGTGGTGTACTCGAAGGAGCAAGCTGAGAGAGAATCACATTCTCCTTTAAATAATTCAGGAACTCCATGCCCAAGTATACTCTTCTTCAATCACATCGTCGGAATTAATACTTCCACCTGTCTGGTTCTCAACTTCAATCTTATATTCCTTGAATTTCTAAAAAGTTTCAGACTCGTGTTTTAACAGGAATACATGTCCAAACCTTGAGAGATTAGTCGATGAATATAATGAAGTACAAAGAATCAATCCTGGCATTTGTAGATATAGGACCGTATACATCATCATCTATCCGTCCCAAGAGTTCACTAACTCTTTCTCTGTTTCCAGTAAACGGAGTATTGGTCATTTTACCTTTGAGACAAGACTGGCAAGTAGCATAAGATGAAAATTTGAATAGATTCTTATATTCATCCTTATGTAACTTAGTTGGTCGTGTCGCATTGATATGACCTAATCTACAATACCTCAAGAATGATTCGTTCATTTCTGAACTAGCCCTCTTGTGTGTATTCTCCATATTTTGAACTGTGGTTTGATTTAGAACGTATATGCTATTATCTAACATGCCTGATCGAATCAACTCTTGATTCAGGAAAATGTTCACAACATTATCTTCCAATACAGAATTATATCCTTCTTTAACTCAGTAAAGAACATGATTTAATATTGTATATCAGGTTCGGTATGTAATAACATTTGTTCAGATTGAATGTATTAATACAAGGTGATATCTGCCAACAGACTTGGCTGCAACAATTGCACCATTCTTTAACACTTAGAGACATATCACCCATTCTCAGTTCTCTGCCTTTCTGTAGCCCATGTAACATATTACATATGTGGGATCCTAATCCGGTATCATATACCCAGAACGTAGAGGATACTGAGAAACAGTTCTTGGTAATGAACACTTAAAGAAGATGCATCAACATGAACTTTCTTTGATTGGGTGGCATGAGAATCCGGATATTCCCCTATTTCCTGCTCGGACTTATAACAGTTATAAGATAGAGCGGAACCAACGTTCCCTAGCTCAATATAATAAGCAGGTTCGGTCAATGCATCCATATTATTATCTTAATTAAGGCGTGACATGGTCACTCCCAGGAGAGAGAGAGAAAAAAACACTCTGCGTGCGCTCTTGCAGGATTAGATTGGTTATTATTTTATCTAATCAGGTTGGCTCCCACTGTTTTAGTCAAATCTACCTTCAAACCCTAAAGGTAAGACTAACCGGGATTAATTACACCGTACAAGTTCACCAATTTTTCGGCCAGGCCAGTATCGGTACTTTGAGGGAGATTCCCCGTGCTTTCGTACGGACCTAATTAAAATAAACCTCGTTTTTCCAGGGGCGTAACCCCGTTAACACCTTTCTAGACACCTACTTGATCGGCTAATTTTAATGTGTAAAACTCTCCCAGGAGTAACTCTTACTCGCAGTGGGTATCGGAATCCAACTATTTTATAGAAGGTATGCAATCTCATTGCACATTTTAACACTTGAAATTCCCGATAATATTTTACCCCTAGCTTCCTATGACCTTGACGAAGGCCAACAAACCATAGGCCGCTATTCAAGTTCAACCCGTACATTTCATGATTGAATTAAACCCACCCGCATGACCCTTGACGGGGGTCAACAAGGCTGCACGACTACTCTAATCCAATCGCATCGTATGCAGCAGATAAGCACTAGTCAGCTACCGCACACTGCGCATTGACGGTGGTCAACAAACGTAGCACGAATACTAAGTAGTACTTATCTGAAATGACGGTGGGCTTCGACAGGTTTTTAAGAAAACCCTTTGCGTAATGAACTTGATATCATTGTAGAATCGAGTGATTTTGAAAAAGAGTGTTTTTTAGGCCTTTACTAGTTTTGCTAAAGAGGTCACTCCTGGTGAAGGGATCTTGGCACTTTCCTTATCGAATAAGGTGTAGGATATTTCACAAATACCACAATGCAAAGCAAAAACTATAGAAGCAATCAAAAGATAAACCGAGTGGGTTGTAGCATCTGCTAGTTTCGCTAAAGAGGTCACTCCCGGTGAAGAGATCTCGACTCTTTCCTTATCGAATAAGGTACTGGATATTCTACAAGGAATACCACTATGCAAAGCAAGAACTATAGCTACCAGTTTTTAAAACAAGTTTCTACAACATCTTTAGGTTTCTTTTATTTCATTAACCTCATTAATGAATTCCTATCAATTTTAAGCTTCCCAAGCATCACGGAAGAAACGAAAGAAACAATATTTATTATATCTCATATATATAATATAGGCATTCATCTCAGAACATATCAAGTGATCACATCACAGAATATCAGCAGTAGAAGAATCACATATGAAATATTGGATATACTAGGAATTCCGTGTTTTATTTAAGCCAGTATAAAACACAGATTCCACGGTCGCGATGAATAGACAAACCCACATCCCTAGACCCCTACGAGAGCGTTAAGCAACCCTCCCAATTCTAGAGTTAGGAGACCCGGTCTCGACTCCTCGAGATGGTCTCCCACTGGACTATAGAACCCGGTTACTTGTGCTCCCCGCCTTGGGTCTATCCTAATGCAGAAAAGTAATAATATACATAAATGGTGACATCATCCTCAATCCGAAAGTGCCCCAATAAAAGAATATTACATATAATGAATTTTACATGAATGAAAATAAAAATCCTCATCTCACATAAAACCCCCAGCTATTCAGAACACGACGATCCAATATAATATATCACAGTAACACATAACATCACATGTCATCAACATAAGTAAATATGTGTATCCCAATTGTCGTTGACATATAGCAACGAAACCGGCGATACACCACATATTATACTTACGGTCGCAGAAAAGCAAGTGAAAAACTACAATAGTTGGAATCCGCAACCACCTTAGACATCATAAACCCAATGTATCTCATACTTTTGATTTCATGCCTAACCAAATGAATTCCTTAGACATCATATGCCTAACAATTATAAACCCCGCATTTTAGTCTCGATATTGAAAACACTTTCCAATAACTTGTCGGGTAATTGAACAAGATTCTCGATAACCTGATCGAATGCTCGTCGGAAACTTTAGTAGACGGCCGCACTCCCGGTGCCGTCGACGAAGTGCACTAAGGCGGGACACCGCAGCCGCGAGCACCCGAACGGATGCTTACGAGCTTCTCCTACAGTCACTTGGTCGGGGCTATGGGGCGTGACTTTCTAGTAAGGTTACCCGGCGAGTATCCGCGTACACTACGTAATTGCGACAGACTTTTGATCCACATCAAAATTCCGTGGCAACCGATCAAATGAGACTAAACTGCTAGATTTATAAAATTCAAACTAGTTATCTCATAACTTATTTTTTGGATTCCAAATATTGTATCACAATCACAGATAGCTAGACGAAGTTAAAATTTTTGATCGAATAAACAAATACCCAAAATTTCCCATGAAGCTCAACACTTGAGCGGAGTTCAAAAAGTACCCAGAAATATGCTACAACACCTATGAACCAGCCGTAGAGGGGTCAACCAATGCCTCACCTGTGGCACCGCTGAACTACCACAAACCCTAGGGTTTGATGGTGGTTCTGACAGTCACAGAATTGAGTTAGGGTTTCGTTCTTCTAGAGGGTCTACAGAATTGCTTGCAAGATTTGCTGAAAATTTTAAACTCGGAAAAATCCAACTCTTGAAAAATTTCCAGCGGGGAAAAATTGAGTTATTGATATCCGTTCAAACTTTTTAATATCGTCTAAATAACCCGAATACATGTTAGAATTATGATTATGAAACACTCCAAATTACTTTTGCAGAAAGTTAACATCACATAAAAATTTAACAAAACCAAACAATACCTGAAACACCAAAACCCAGAGACTGGAACACAGTAAAAATTTCAAGCCCAGACTCCCTGGAAAAATCGAGCACATCGGTTTTTGTGCCTATGTGGCCGGCCAAAACTTTGTCAAATTGCCTCAAATTTTCACAGTGTTCATATTATATCTCATACAACATTCTGCAGTTGTTTAAAATTTTTTTTGAAGACTTTTTAAAATCGACAGAAACTAAGTTATCGTATCGGGTGTTTCGGAGTAGTTTCGGTTTCGTAATCCTAGCAAACATCGTCTAATTTTCTAGCATGGCTCTGATACCACTGTTGGGTTGCCTAGCACGGCAGTAAGGTTTCGGGAGGCATCGTCCATGCCAATTTAAAAAATTGTCATTCTAGCTAACCCTAACCCTAGAATCGATACTAGAAAATCCGACGAAACGAATGCAAACAACTTTGCAACTAAAGTGAACAAGGAATACAACCTTTGTAGACCACCTTCACTTCAATAGCTCCGTACAGTAGTCCCTTCGCTGCGATCACGAACTCTCAGACTCTAGAGAGGCTCCCATGAAGAAATGAACAAGCTTGCATCGAAGTCTTCGAGGCCGAAGATGATCTACGTCGAGGAGACACTATCCCAAGCTACCCCTTTACTAATTGTGTAATTAGTGAAGTAAACATCCTATACTAAATGGCAAGTAGTAGAGGATGATGAAGTAGGAATTTTGCTCATTTTAGAAATAATTTTCTCACATTTTTCGTCATCTCCATTGAAGGTAGAAAGCTTTTGAGGAAGAAGATGAAGAAATCTCTCATGAATTATCAAGTCAAAAAATGGCAACCATGGGTGAGTTAGTGTCATGTGCTAACCATTGTAGAGACTTAACCATGGCTAGGGTAATGGTTGGGTTTATAAATATTTTAAGCAAAACAAAATGAGTAGATTAAGTCAATGCATCCATAAGCTTCTACAAGCTTTGAGCCATGAAAAATTGCAACTCATTTTTGAATAACTTTAAATTAATAAAACACTATATTATCACTGGTATGGTGTAAGTCACACACACACCCAAGTTGCATGTATCATCAAGCATGACACAAAATGTTGTACTGTCACGACCCGAAATTGCACGTGACTGGCACTTGGGATCATATGAAGTCTATAGGACTCCATCTAATTCAAGTAAGACAAGAAATCCCAGAAATCTAAACCATTTTAAGGAAGAAGTGAAGAAAACTAGTTTTAAAATAAGTGGTTTTAAGCCGAAGTATGCATTTTTAAAATCCCAAGTCTTTTCTGAAAATTTCGGCAGAGTTTCCCTTATAAATACTGACCCCAAACGGGGTACAACATGAATAATATATGCACAATGATAAAAGCCACCCCCAAGCGGGAGCTAGCTTTTTGTCAATCGACGGTCACAACCACGCAAGCAATATAATATAAAACGCCGAAGGGCGAGGATCAAAACTCAAAGGAAACTCAAAATCATTAAGAAAACCATACTAATACAACACGCGACTCTAAAGTCGAAAGAATATACAACTGGTTTACTAAGTATGAAATAAATACAAGTCTGGTTGATGGAGCTTACTAGATACAACTAAATATAAATAAGTACAATGGTGGTCACGATGCGAGTGAACCCACCTACCAAAGCAATCACCCGAAAAGGAACAGTGTGCCAGCAAAGCCGCAAAGAACCTGTACGGCAAAACCTGCAAGAAACTGTGGCACAACGGGGGTGAGTTGCCAACTCGTGAGTAGAAAACATCACAGAGCAGAAATCGTATGTATGACTCCATCCTAGGTCAATATGATCAGTAATATATATATCCTTAATATGATAAAGTCTAAAGCATGATAAGGTGGCAAGGGTAAACATCTATACTAAGTATAATACCAAGTGCTCGTGTCAGTGCCTCAGATAGCAACATATCATAAACATGAGGTATGATCAATGTAATCATCATGAAATCAGTGTCAACTATATCATGAAGTCTATAAGTATGTGGATATCATCCAACTATGTAATCAATGCCTGTATGCATGTGGATCTCATCCACGTGTCAACCAATGACACAAAACATCATGCATGTAAATATCATAAAGCATATGTATGAAAGTATGAGAATATAAATCAACGTGTGTCCCTCGCGGCATATCAAAATCATGGAACCTGAGTGTCTAGCATCGACATTCGAAACATCATGAAACCTGTACCCAGCATCGGTACATAAATCCTCATATATCAGGCTCCGTCAGTCCGGATCGGCCTACGGGCTCCGTCAGTCCGGATCGACCCATATCATCTCTCGACTCCGGTCGGTATCCTCTGGATATCCGCCGAGCCCAAATACTATCACCGGTAGGTATGCTTCCCCTGTCAGGCTCATCGGCATGGTCCATCGACATACCTTTCTTGCCCCGGGGTACCTTCGGGCCCCACCATGTACCCGCACACGGCCCATGACTCCTCCTCGCATGGGGTATATATATATCAGAACTGATAAAACTCATGGTGGGCGCACTGAAATATCATATCAAGGGTAACCGGGTTTTAAAATAATACATACTCTCTTTTGAAATAACCACGGTTCCCAAATCCAGAAATCTCATGAAAACAACATATCTCAATATGTATAATCATATAGAATGATGTATGCGACATATAAGAGAAATGTAAGCATATACGTATATCATGCAACATGGAACAGTAATATGCACATATCGAGGGAAAACCGCTCTTTTAAAATGAATCCAGTTCTAAAATATATCTTGCGGTTCCCAAATCTCCAAAATCAAGCCAGAATCATTTATGTATGTGCAAATACGTATGTATGCAAGTATGGGTGTACAATATATGTGTACGCAAGTATGAGTGTACAATATGTATGTTCGCAAGTATGTCTTGCAAGGGGTCATATCCTGATGCAACAGTCCTACTGTGTAGTGACATGGCAATTATCGATGATGAAGTGTGTGAGCCGACAAGCAGGTGTACGTGGAGCATACGCATCATCGATAATGGTGCTGGTGTTCTGACAGCATGGGTTTAATATGACATAAATCATAAGTATATAAGTATGCAATGCGCTAATAATCACATGAATATATGGAAATGGAAAGCAAATACAACAATAAGGAATCTATATTAGTTATACGAGTCATACAGTTTGTCATTTAAAATCACACAAATTGTGGTGGTTTGAAAAGATAGGGGCTACGGTGTTTTTAAGAAAAGAGGCACGTCCTTTGAAATATCCGTAGAATCCCTTAGTCTGTCTTTAAAATACTCACGATTCGTTAGTTTTGGAAATAAGTATGACTCGAGTCTAGTCTAACGTCTACAAGTAAACTAAAGGACTAAACGAAACAGTCTAACCGAAAGGGTAAGGGGAAAACCACCTAAGGCTGAGTCGATATATATAAATATCATAGTCGGTGATCCCACCTCAATAGTATCACATACAATACAATATACAATATGACATTCTCGAGTCAAGAGTGCAGATCTATCATTAATATAGCTTATATGGTAAATCCATCGTACGGCTTCCCAAATCTGGGTACGGGTCGAATATCACATTTATCTCATCATTTATCCGGTATCCTTATCATCATATCTTATGAACTGGGGTACTGATCTAAGTCTAGTACAAACTGATACCATCTGCATATATATATATATATATATATATATATATATATATATATATATATGCGTGTATGAAAACACATGCCTAAAGGCCCACAAAAATCTCATGTCGTATCTCACAATACGAAACAAAACATATCACCGATCTCATAGCATCATGCCCAATCTTATCGACTCATCTCTAAATACCATATACAATCTTCATTATCCATGTGTATGTATACGTATATATATATATATATATATATACACACACAGTCTCATACCTATGTGTGTGTGTGTGTTTGTGTGTGTGTGTGTACATATCCCCATATACGCACAAGTATAACAAAGTAAGCATTTGTGTGCGTGTGGGTGTAAACCTCATTCTAGGGCTCGCGACTAAACTAACTAGCGACACCATCATCCAATGATACTAAAATTATCCATGACTCCCAAAGTCTACCTAGGTAATCATAACCACACAATAACATATAAATATATCCATATAATATATATACCATACACTATACTACGAACTGCGGGGGTGCTATACGCCATCCACCCGACTTCCCCCGTAGATATAATCTACTTAACTTGACCTTCGCTTTCCGATGCCGACGTCGCCGCACGCTTGCATGTCATCCTGAAGTCCACATGGGGGGTACCTACATGTCACAACGTATCGTATCGCATTAAAATCAAAATCAAAACCAAACGACACGCTAAAAGCCTATAGGTTAGAACTTACGGAGTACGCCTTTCAAACCACCAAACAACCCTCGATATCGTCGTACAAACGTCAAGTGATCGAGGTAAAACACAAATACTAAAATCCAGGATCCAAAATACGAAAAATATAATCCCGAATCAAAACAGCATCTCATTAATTTAGTCCCAGATTTTACCCTAGGTCAAATCAGCCAATTTTGCATATGTGGAGGGTCTAGATTACAGATACTGGAGCCTTGAAACAAACACGAGACACACTGGCCAAGACCTGGCCGTAATTTGCGGCCAGAAGGCATTAATTTGCGGCCAAGAAGAGGGTGCAGGGGCTGGGGTCTTAGGATTATCATCTATGCTGCCTGCACTACTCACTGTACTTGCTAAATAATTTTCAGGTCACCCGGGTGTTAGTAGATTTCATTATACCCTCACAGAATCCACAATTCTTCGATATCGGGTTTTCTAAGTTCATAATCCGGGGTTTAAGTCTCAGGTTCAGTCCACTAAATCATCACAACAGGGGTTGTATAGTCTCTACTAACCTCAATTACCCTTCACTACTCAAGATTTCATCACAACCCTAACTAGGAATTTCAATGTTCACTAAACCACACTAAATCACAACTAAACACATATGGATACTAATGTAATGGAATTTCTATGCTAATGGTTAAGAGACTACCTCATTTGTCAACTCAAGAAAATCCTTGAGTTGCCCTAAGTCTTCAAAATTCGATTTTTCTTGGTCCAAAGGGGTTTGAGAAGCTTGTGCATGATTTTAATGAAAAGAGTAAGGTGTTTTGAGGTGGGAAATGAGGTGTTTTGAGGATGAAGAGGAAGGGGGAGAGGGAGAGGCAGCCATGGAGTGAAAGGGAGAGAGAAAAAGATGAAGAAAAATGAGGGGGACAAATGGGCATGGTTGTCTCTTGACCCCTCACACTTTCTCACTTGCCCATGCTTCATATTCTATTCTTTTCTTTTCTTTTCTTTTCTTTATCTTCTCTCTCATTTTAAAACAAAGAAATGCATGAAGAAAATAAAGAGAAGACCATGTTAAGAAAATGTAACAAGTATAATTTGACATGGTGCATGTCATGCACAAAACAAGCTTAATGCGCGATTAGCGATATTTAATTGCGATTAGCATTAAATTAGTGTATAATAAATCATAAAATTTCACAATTTACTTAAATCCAATAAAATGCCATCTTTTTAGTAATTTCCATAATTTTCCAAAATTTTCCCCAATTTATCGGTATTTAATTATACCGCCTTATTAAAATATTCAATATAATATTATTTAATTATAAAAATCCCCAAAATAATATTTTATTTTTCTGAAATGTTACAATCTTCTCCCCTTAAAGAAATTCGGTCCCTGAATTTAAATTTAAACCCTCAAATACTAAAACATTTCAGTAAAAGTCCAAGTCATCGAGGCTCCGAAATCATCACTACATAAGACACATCATAGCGCAATGCATGCGCATGAACAATGAGCAGATAACTACAAATCAAAACTCCGTCAAGTATCTCGCAATCATCAGAGTCATGGTGAAGACACAAATTTCAAATCCAAAACGAAACCAATATGATATACATCAAATTTATACATATACCATTTGAAGGAAATGCATGCCAAACCTTTCATGTTGCTGTGCGATGCGCGTATCGCGGCACAATGGCAGACGTCTATTATAAGAAAATAACTATATATATATTTATCCTTTTTTTAATATATACGTCCCGCCGTTTTTGAAAATAATTTAGAAGGGTTTTCTTGTTTTTAAACGTTTCGTGTTATATCAGACACGTAGGTAAATACTGAGACTATAGCTCCCTTTTTGGAAATCTCTTCGATAACTATCAATGCATGCAAAATATATCTAGGTACTGTCCTCTGACTAGTCCTGCTCAGTACGAAAACAAATAGCAAATATCATAAAAACGTACCGCTCCATAAGAAATCAATCCCAAAATGTACATATGAATGCTACGAGCGTCTGGTGTGCACGGAAATCGAAACCCAAGAATGTGCCATAAATGTGCACAGAAACAACAACTAAGTGCATCGGGTGTGCATGAAACATCTGTCAAGAGCAACGAGTGTGCCTGACAGCAATATCAGGTGCATATGATATGCACGAAGAATCTTGATTTAGTGCATCTGGTGTGCACCAAAATCACATCTCATAACATGCACCCAACATGCGCGAAAATTCAAATCAGGTGCATCCATCATGCACGAATAAAATCCAAATCATGTGCATTTAACATGCACGAAATCACGAAATCCAATATCAAGCGCCGAACATGCGCAAAATCCAATATGGTGCACAAGGTGCACAAAACAAATATCGAGTATCACAATCGAAATCGACGGTATACAACACATTTTAATCCAAATCCAAATCAGGTATACAGTGGTATATAATCTCACAACCATGTACATCAGTGTGCACAAAAGCAGATCAAATACAAAAAGTGCATGAAAACTATGCCGAAAGCATAAGTCAAATCACATACATACCATAGGTATGAACTCAAAAATCAATATCTCGAATAACATCAAATCGAAGTCGGGTGCAGCTGTGGTGCATAAAATCTCAATCATGCAAATAAATCGTCCAAAATATCAAATCAAAGATGGCGGAAATAGTCCCGCTCAAGCACATCCCCTATGATCTCTGGCCAACTGTCATGGTCACTTGTAGCATGTCTCGTTGACGATGCCGAACTCTGGCCTGCTGGGTGTGCACAATATGACCGCTCCTGGGTCCAAGTCTTCTCGTATATTATTCCAGAAAGGTTCTATCAAAGTCTCTCCCAAATCTCTTTTCTGCCGAACTTTCAGGAAGCCATCGTCTTTTACTAAATCAATTCCTTGTTCCGGAACGGCTGCATACTCACCGCGACTCCTTTTGGAAGGTATATCCATATACAACGCCTCTGTATGCGTATCACATCTCTGATGTCAACAGAGGGGAACGTCATCTCGTCGAAATCTCGTACGAACCTCTTACTCCACTTTTCTTTAATGTTGACTGCTTCGAACTCATTTTTTCGTGGCTGCATGGACTGCGCTCCAACGGCTATACTCGTATCTGGAGTCTCCCAAGCAATGTATCCCATCACATGATATCCGAATGATGTCGAAACTTTCGATCTATTTGTCAAAGTTCCATAATCCTCCAAGAGCTCAACATCTTGGGTACAGTTTAATAGTATTCTAGTACATGCCACAGTACCTGCGGACCAACCGTAGAAGGGCAAACCTAAGCCTCAGTAACGACACCGCTGAACTGCCGTAAACCGTAAGGTTTCAAAGCGTTCTCATGGTCATTATGTCGAGTTAGGGTTTCATTCTTCTAGAGGGTCCATAGCATTACTTGCATTTGTCTCTGAATACTTTAAACTTGGAAAATGGGCTTCTGACATTCAATCGTCTCTATCGACTCCCAACGTACCTGCGTGAAGTCGTCTTTAGCTGGAATCAATCAATCTGATGACCTCGCATCGGGGTAGGCAATGAATCACATGTCCTAGTCCTCCCTCCATGGGTGACTAGCGATCTTCTATCATATCTTTAAGTATACTCATGCGGCAATAGCTCCAAACCTCTGGGGCGATATCTCGTCAGTCTTAGCAATAACTGAATCATTCGTCCGCACGCATAACAGTGCCTCAATCATCAAGAATAGTCTGTGCATTGACGGCCATCAAAATCTGGCTGGCCTCTATCAGTGGCTCAATCATATGGTTCTGATCTGCACGTTCGAGTAATCTCGTAAAAGCGACCCATCAAACGCTCATGGCGCGAAAACACAATAAAACGACGCCTCTATGCAATCGTAAGTCCCTGGAATCATGCCCTGGTCAGTCCTCATCCGTGACGAGCTCGTGCTGACGCAACTCTAGCCGTAGCTCTCTCTGCCCGTGTAATCATGACAGCAAAACCATAAACCAATATCGATGAGGATAGGTCATAGGAATGAATATAATACTGTGCAAGGAAATGTACATCCTAAGGCTCCTTAAGAGGAGTAGAGTATCGTAAGTATGCCGCTGAACATACACATGGTACGTCACTCTCCTTAAGTCACCCACTCCATCAACCAAGGACAACCTACGCGATGAAAATTCGGGTGTAATACCCCCTCGACTAAGTCTAAGTTCCGTAAGGTCAAGCCTAAGTTCCGAATATATACAAACGCTCTAGGATCCGCATAGTCAAACTTAGAGTCGAACCAAGGTTAACCTAGCGCTCTGATACCAAATTTGTCACGACCCGAAATGGCACGTGACTGGCACTTGGATCATATGAAGTCTATAGGACCCCATCTAATTCAAGTAAGCCAAGAATTCCAGAAATCTAAACCATTTTAAGGAAGAAGTGAAGAAAACTAGTTTTAAAACAAGTGGTTTTAAAACCATAAGCCGAAGTATGCATTTTTAAAATCCCAAGTCTTTTCTAAAAATTTCGGCAGAGTTTCCCTTGTAAATACTGGCCCCAAACGGGATACAACATGAATAATATATGCACAATGATAAAAGGCATCCCCAAGCGGGAGCTAGCTCTTCGTCAATCGACGGTCACAACCACGCAAGCAATATAATATACATGCCGAAGGGCGAGGATCAAAACTCAAAGGAAACTCAAAATCATCAAAAAAACCATACTAATACAACGCGCGACTCTAAGGTTGAAAGAATATACAACTGGTTTACTAAGTCTGAAATAAATACAAGTCTGGTTGATGGAGCTTATTAGATACAACTGAATATAAATAAGTACAATGGTGGTCACGATGCGAGTGAACCCACCTACCAAAGCAATCACCCGAAAAGGAACAGTATGCTAGCAAAGCCGCAAAGAAACTGTACGGCAAAAGCTGCAAGAAACTGTGGCACAACGGGGGTGAGTAGCCAACTCGTGAGTTAAAAACATCACATAGCAGAAATCGTATGTATGACTTCACCCTAGGTCAATACGATCAGTAATATATATATCCTCAATATGATAAAGTCTGAAGCATGATAAGGTGGCAAGGGTAAACATCTATACTAAGTATAATACCAAGTGCTCATGTCAGTGTCTCAGGTAGCAACATATCATAAACATGAGGTATGATCAATGTAATCATCATGAAATCAGTGTCAACTATATCATGAAGTCTATAAGTATGTGGATATCATCTAACTATGTAATAACTGTCTGTATGCATGTGGATCTCGTCCACATGTCAACCAATGACACAAAATATCATGCATGTAAATATCATAAAGCATATGCATGAAAGTATGAGGATATAAATCAACGTGTGTCCCTCGCGACACATCAAAATCATGAAACCTGAGTGTCTAGTATCGACACTCGAAAACATCATGAAACCTGTGCCCAGCATCGGCATGTAAATCCTTATATATCGGGCTTCGTCAGTCCGGATCGGCCCATGGGCTCCGTCAGTTCGGATCGGCCCATGGGCTCCGTCAGTCCGGATCGGCCCATATCATCTCTCGACTCCGGTCGGTATCCTCTGGATATCCGCCGAGCCCAAATACTGTGACCGGTAAGTATGCTTCCCTTGTCAGGCTCATCGGGTTGGTCCATCGACATACCTTTCTTTCCCCGGGGTACTTCTGGGCCCCACCATGTACCCGCACACGGCCCACGACTCCTCCTCACTTGGGGTATATATATATCAGAACCGATAAAACTCATGGTGGACGCACTGAAATATCATATCAAAGGTAACCGGTTTTTTAAAACAATACATACACTCCTTTGAAATAACCACGGTTCCCAAATCCAGAAATCTCATGAGAACAACATATCTCAATGCGTATAATCATATAGCATGATGTATGCGATATATAACAGAAATGTAAGTATATCCGTATATCATGCAACATGGAATAGTAATATGCACATATCGAGGGAAAACCGCTCTTTTAAAATGGATCCAGTTCTAAAATATATCTTGCTGTTCCCAAATCTCCCAAATCAAGCCAGAATCATCTATGTATATGCAAATACGTATGTATGCAAGTATGGGTGTACAATATGTATGTATGCAAGTATGAGTGTACAATATGTACGTACGTAAGTATGTCATGCAAGGGGTTATATCCTGATGCAACAGTCCTACTGTGTAGTGACATGGCAATTATCGATGATGAAGTGTGTGAGCCGGCAAGCAGGTGTACGTGGAGCATACGCATCATCGATAATAGTGCTGGTGTCCTGACAGCATGGGTTTAATATGACATAAATCACAAGTATATAAGCATGCAATGCGCTAATAACCACATGATTATATGGAAATGGAAAGTAAATGCAACAATAAGGAATCTACATTAGTTATACGAGTCATATAGTTTGTCTTTTAAAATCACACAAATCGTGGTGGTTTGGAAAGATAAGGGCTACGGTGTTTTTAAGAAAAGTGGTATGTCCTTTGAAATATCCGTAGAATCGCTTGGCCTGTCTTTAAAATACTCACGATTCGTTAGTTTTGAAAATAGGTATGACTCGAGTCTAGTATAACGTCTACAAGTAAACTAAAGGACTAAACGAAACAGTCTAACCGAAAGGGTAAGGGGAAAACTGTAACGACCGTGTTTTCTAATACTTAATAAAATATAATCTATTTGAATTCTAGTATCAAATAATTATTTACGTGTTTCGTTGATAGAAAAATATATTTTTTGTAATATCAATAATTTTCAGAGCAGTGAAATATGATTTAAGGAATTTTATAAAATCTATTTATTGTTTTCCTAGGCTTAAAATGTTTTAATAAAATTTTATAATGCCTTAAAATAATCTGCATATTTTTATTATCAATTAAAATAATTAATTTATAATTAAAAATATTTTAAAGGATAAACTAGATTTTAAATGATTATAATAACTAGCTAACAACATAGAAATAGATATATTATTTATGTCACGCCCCGCTTCCCAGAGTACGCTAGATTGGGCACGTGACATAGCCAACCATGCTACCTGTGGGTAGGAAGTATCCATCCACCGTCACATTACGGCTGTAGAGATATCAAGAACAAGATAAAACTATCTAAAACGTGTCCATAATCCAGAATAACAGGAGTCAATAATAAATAAATGCGGAAGCAAATGATCCAATACAAATAACTGAAAAGTATGTCCCATAATGCGGGCTCACATCAGGAAATAAATGCAGGAAATAGAACTAACTACTACTGAACTCACAGCTCAGCCTGCTGGCTGAAATACTCCTGCTCGGTCTGCGACAGTGGTACGGAATCTGAGCCATGCAAAACCCATATGTCAGCACGTCATGTCAACAAGTAATACAATATGAATAATGTAACATGCAATGCAAAATGAACATGAATGAAACGAGAGTAGCAAATAATGTGAATCAAGCAGTGCAGGGTAGTGTGCAGTGGGTAACTAAACTGTTCTATCAGGTTTTCTATTCTAAAGTCTTTGAAATCAATTGATGAATCGTCAATGTAACTCAATAGTATCCCGTGCATGCCCGGGACCACGGTCAAGATCCTTGGGGCTGAATCCGAGACGTGCCGCTAGGCAGTAACAGGTAGCAGGATGGGCGAGTGATGTCAGCATCATCACTTCGGGGCTGGCCTAGCCCGTAAGACTGATCAGAACAGGTATCGAACTGTTGAGTTACAAGTCAGGTTTCGCCTTTGATTTCCCCATACTCCTAAGTTATGTATGTCAAGTCAGGTATTCAGTAGTCAAGAACTAATACCAACACAGGATCAGGTAAAAGCAGGTTTGTCTGGATAGACAACAGGAACGGTCCATGAGGACCACATGTTATGTTTGTTGGCATTAGACACAAGATCAGGTAACAGGTAAAGCCATGGTACATCAGGTCCAGCCAGGTAATGTATAAAGGTGTCATGTCATGTCAAGAGTGTACGGTACCATGTCATGTCAAGTAGGTAGTGTAACAGGTCATGTTAGGAAGCACAAGATGTCATGTGGGTGCTCATAATCAAACTAACATAAGCATGTGTATAAATAAACAAGCATGAGTACTATCAGAACAATAAACTGGAACATGTAATATGATATGCAAATAGATATAATTTCAAGGATATGGATGCACAGTTATCGATTAGGGTTACATTTATAGTTCCAATATTAATTATGATGCAATTTATTAAACATGGAGTGTTAATATCACATTATTATGTAGTAATGTGATCTATGGATGCAATTATATGTATCTTAAATGCGATAGATGCAAACGGGTATTCGAAAAGTTATAAAACTATAAAATGGTAATGCGGGATGTACAACTAAGCAATATGTGATATAAATATTGATATAATAATATTAATATGGATAGCATATTCAAAGCGATTAATAACTATAAAAGTGGTATTGATTAACCATGCACAAGAAAGTTCCGTTCAGAAATTCAGCGTCACCCTAATTCTAATTTGTAAAATAGCTTAAAAATAACAAACGTTCTCCAAAAGGGACGTGTCTTATACCAAAACAAAGATAATTCAATAAGCTTTTCAGTTTTATAAGTATAAGCATATCAGATTATCCCTACAAAAAGTTATGAACATTCGAAATTGAAAGTTTGCTGCTGGAATTTTCCTGGACAGCAGTTTGGAGACATTTTCATTTGCATTTTACGTTATTTAAACAATTTATTTTGCAAGTAAATATTTCATAGAGTTATAGTATTTTGAGTTATCTTCGTAACAAACTAAAGAACGTATACTAATAATTTTTCTATAATTTATAATGAATTTTATAAGATAAGGTGTACAGTAAATTTCAGATTTGTCGTATCCGCTTTGCAACGACGTTTCATGTGTAAACTATAATATTTTCAAACTATATTTTGTATAACATTAAAAAAATGCAGATTATAAACTAATTAAATATAATAATAAGAAATATTACGACGATATATATTTTAAATGATATGAATGCAGTATAATGTAATCTAGTATGTCACGAGATAAGTTTTCATGATCTAGATTTAAAATGATATAAACGGATGCAAACGGAACATCGAAACGTTATAAAATTAAACATGGGGTACTAGATTTAAACTATAGGTATGGTATTTATTTAAATAGGTATAAAATGAATTATATAGCATGTAGCAAGATTAACTTGCCTCGATGGGTCGCGAATCGGGAAAACGGAATGTTAACCGTCGGCGGGGAAAACTCGAGACGGGCGCACGGTTCACGAAATGAACCCCAAATGACGAACAAAGGAACCACACTGGTCGGGGTACCTTACTGGAACGTCGAGAAGCGTCACCGGTACGACGGAATTCCGACAACAAAAGGACAGTTAAAAAAAATGAGAAACGAGACATGAAGCAAGAAGAGAAAGAATGATAAAGAGAAGTACGAGAGAATATATGAGGGAGAGAGAGAGAAAAAAAAAGTGGAGAGAGAGAGAGAGCGAGAGAGAAGAGGGAGAGAGAGAAAGTGGGGCCCACGGGAGTTAAAGGGGAGGTTGCGATTGGCTGAGAGAATAATTTGAGAAGGATATAAAAGATTGTAAAAATATTATATGGTTAACTTAAAGATTTAAAAGATAGGTAATGAACAGTAAGATATCAGGTTAGTTAGAAAAATATATGCGATGGTTTTAATAATATTAAAATTTAGGATTTTGGCGCCAAATAAAACATTTCCAAATCGTGCCCGGGTCGAGTCCAAAAATTTGAATTTGAAATAATAGGATTTTAAGCGGGATCCAAATTTTAAAATTAAGTGTTTTATGATTAAAAAGCATACCCCCAAAACGGACACACGTACGTGCACGTAGCCATCCGTTTCACTAAACGGGACGAGAACACAATGCACGGACGCTACCACGAGGCTAGGGGTGTCAAGTAGGCCAAGATGGATATTTTCAATTTTATTTTAGATGCCAAAATTTGTTATATGTAGAAATGACTTTGCCGGGTAAATTTTACAGTAAGCAACAAACAGGCAAGTTAAATGAAATGAGTACCACATTATGCTTAAACAGCAACTGAAAATAGTAGCATTGGGCTCGGGTGTTACAATTTATTTTTAGCTTAAAATTATTTTTATACTAAAGATAACAATGAAATATATTTTCTGAATTTTTTCCATAATTTTCCCGTATTTTTAACTATTTTTAACAATTTTTTAAAAATCCAATTCAATTTTAAATAATAAACAGTTAGTATTTTTATTTTTAAAAAAAATTAAATTAATCCCCTTGATCTGGACCGTTGGATACAAGATCCAACGACCAAGAACGCGCGGCGGCGCCCACGTGGTGGGGACCACGCGAAACCGCGTGATCCCCAGCCACGCGGGCACGTGGCAGCCTGGCGGCGCGCGGCGGCGCGATCAAGGCCGTTGGATCAACATCCAACGGCTGCAAAACCTTGGCGGCAGCGCAATCATCAACAGATGATTCTGAAATCATTGGCGGCGCGGATTTTGGGGCTATTTTAACAGAAATTTTGGATTTTATGGTTGACACAAAAACCCTATAAATAGGCACTTCAAACGTTGATTTCTCACATCTCAGAACTCCAAAAATTCTGAAAAAATACCCACGCCTTCGTATTGACGACGCCGACGCTACGGCTCCACCCAATCATCAACGAAAAATCTGAGCGCGGAGCTATTTAGGAGTTTGTACAAGCCTACGTTTTCAACCCATTTACATCCAACTCTAATCAAAGGTAGGATTCGTCTCTCCCCCCTCATCTGTCGCCTTCTTTCTTATAATGATCTTGGTTCCAACTCCTAATCCCTAATCTCATATTAAAATAACGTTAAAAATATTCTGCATGCCTATCTTTCGGTACCTCTCAATGATGATAATGTTAACCTATGTTTTAAAACGGTGTTTAATTACCTCTGTACGCAAAAATATATTGCACTCTCATACTACCTGGAATCTGATATACTTAATGTCATAACCCATGAATTGTCAATTCACCCCTGATATACCCACATTTACCCATACTATCAAAATGATCTCGAAATAGGTTACTTTCACAAAATACTCTCGTTTCATTAAAATGTTGTATTTGTTTAAAATATTCATAAGAGATAAGATATGTGGAATAAATGTTTTAGATACGACATACATATATTTTACTTACACTTTTTCTTCAACTACTATAATTTTGTTAAATCCCTTCAGCTTTTGAGAGGGGATAATACTAAATTTAAATAATGGCATATGTTTTTCCAACTTAACCCTTTCACTCGAAGGGATGTTCTTATATTAATTCTTCTTAGAATGTTAACTAGAATTTAATGAGTTACCATAATAATAGGGTAATGTTTTACGCGAGTACCTCGTGGTTGATAGGCAATCGGTCCTGAAAAGGACACAAATCCTGCCGTCCATGTGCAGCGGTTGCCAACACGAACGTATTTTCTAAAATGTTATCTCAAACTTAAAACATTATAAGTTCATAAAATTATTATTTACAATAAAATACCTCCATCCATCCTAAAAAGAGATAATTTCATTTAAATACCTTGACCTTTACTAAAAGGCTATTTTCAACAAAGACCATAACCCGTATAACGATATTTTTCAAAAAGAATATCTAAAACCCAATTAAAAGATAATTTTCAAATAAATACCATAACCTTTTATTAAAAGGATATTTTCTCAATAAAATATTATGGGTTTTCCAAAATGATAACTATTTCAAACATCATGGTTTTCTTAGAAATAATAAATATACTTAAACATTATTATCTTTTATTAACTAAGTGTTCTATAAGATGATACAGAGTACATTACAAACTTTAGAAGATAACAAGATAAAACGAGCGGTTGTGGAAGACCATATTAAATGAGATTAACGTATTGATTACACGTCTATGACATATACAAAATATGATACGGTTAGGGTTAGAATGCGCGGACCTAGGTATGGAATACTTATTGAGAAGATCTCGATATTCCGGATGACCAGTCTGATGTACAGACGACTATACATATATGAAGATCCCTGCAGGCAGGGTGACCAGTACAATGTGTGGACAACTACTAACCCGATAATCGGGCGAATATTAACACTATTTGAGGGCGAATGATCCAAAATGTGGATGATATACAATATGGAAATTCCATGCCTAGAGGTATATGCACTAACTCTAATTCGTCAAAACCTTTATACTGAATCACGGGGATGGATAGTTTGATTAGGCAAGGAGATATCGGAACCCAGATTCCTCTACTACTCGATCATGATCCCGGAAAGTGAAACGGTACATTTCACTTCCCCAGTTGTTGTTCCGTGGCTACAACGGAAAAATCGCGAGTATCCGGACCCTTGTTTGACAAACTAAAACGTTTACAATACCTATTGATACTCAACACTATACCCACCTGCTATCTTATCTACCTTTATTTATGAGACACGAGTTATTCAGTATCTTGGATGTGGATATATTACCAGTTTAGACTTGTTTTTTATTATAGAACTGAAAGGTGGTAATACATGTGCACTTGAGTGATATTCACGCTAGACAAAGCTCCATCGTAGTTATGGAACACCTTTCGGGGATGTTCACGCTACCGCATTGATTGCCACCCCAGGCACGAGCACCAGCTCATACTGCTTCCATCTAGTCATGGGATACCTTAAGGATACGAGTATGTTCACCAGTCAATTCCATCAATACACACCTGGTTTAACCTGATCTAACTCTTAGACTGAATATTCGTTTGACTTGACTTGAACCTTGACCAAATATACCTCACACAACCTACTCATATTCATATATAGCTCTGTCAACATATCTAATTTGAATATAATCTCATAACTTTATACCCATGTACGTCATATTCAGTGCATTTATACACCCATGTCTGTTTCTATACCTTTACTTTCTTATTAGGCAATCCTACCCGAGTATAACTCGCTGACGGACTTTCCTTTTCTTCCTCTATCTTTGGAATGTCCGTCAGATAAGAATGAGTATTATGGCGAGGATCAAGGTGTGAAGCCAACTAATGAAGATTATGCAGACTTGATGATGGAAGTTTAGCTAGATTTAATTTTTTTTGTTGCCCACATGTTTAGGGCTTTTGTTTCTCTTCGATGTAATTAAACTAGTTAGTTTATTTTACTCTTTCTTTTGGGATGTAATAAAGTTTGGTTAATGGAAATAAATGCCTTCGCTTTTATTACTTTGATTTTGGTACACACCCTGCATGTTAGATATTCAGACGCTTAAAGTAACTGTATTGAATAGACCACCTTCAATATAGTTAGGTTGCGGACTTTGTCACCTTCTTTTGGGAAGCGGGGCATAACAAAAACCACCTAAGGCAGAGTCGATATATATAAATATAATAGTCGGTGATCCCGCCTCAATTGTATCACATACGATACAGTATACAATATGACATTCTCGAGTCAAGAGTGGGGATCTATCATCAATATAGCTCGTACGGTAAATCCATCGTATGACATCGTAAATCTGGGTACGGGTCGAATATCATATTTATCTCATCATTAATCTGATATCCTTATCATCATATCTCATGAACTGGGGTACTGATCTAAGTCTAGTACAAACTGATACGATCTGCATATATATATATATATATATATATATATATATATATGCGTGTATGAAAACACACGCTTAAAGGCCTGCAAAAATTTCATGTCGTATCTCACAATACGAAACAAAACATATCACCGATCTCATAGCATCATGCCCAATCTCATCGACTCATCTCCAAATACCATATACAATCCTCATCATCCATGTGTAGGTATACGTATATATACATAGTCCCATACCTGTGTGTGTGTGTATACACACATCCCCATACACACACAAGTATAACAAAGTAAGCATGTGTGCGCGTGTGGGTGTAAACCTCATTCTAGGGCTCACGACTAAACTAACCAGCGACACCATCATCCAATGATACTAAAATTATCCATGACTCCCAAAGTCTATCTAGGTAATCACAACCACACAATAACATATAAATATATCCATATAATATATATACCATACACTATACTACGAACTGTGGGGGTGCTATACGCCATCCACCCGACTTCCCCCGTAGATATAATCTACTCATCTTGACCTTTGCTTGTCGATGCTGACGTCGCCATGTGCTTTCTTATCATCCCGAAGTCCACATGGGGGGGTACCTACATGTCACAACGTATCGTATCATATTAAAATCCAAATCAAAACCAAACGACACGCTAAAAGCCTATAGGTTAGAACCTACGGACTACGCCTTTCAAACCACCAAACAACCCTCGATATCGCCGTACAAACGTCAAGTGATCAAGGTAAAACACAAATACTAAAATCCAGGATCCAAAATACGAAAAATATAACCCCGAATCAAAACAGCAACTCATGAATTTAGTCCCAGATTTTACCCTAGGTCAAATCAACCAATTTTGCATATGTGGGGGGTCTAGATTACAGATACTGGAGCCATGAAACAAACACGAGACACATTAGCCAAGACCTGCCGCAATTTGCGGCCAGTAGGCATTAATTTGCGGCCAAGAAGAGGGTGCAGGGGCTGGGGTCTTGGGATTATCATCTATGCTGCCTGCACTACTCACTGTACTTGTTAAATAATTTTCAGGTCACCCGAGTGTTAGCAGATTTTATTATACCCTCACAGAATCCACAATTCTTCGATATCGGGTTTTCTAAGTTCATAATCTGGGGTTTAAGTCTCAGGTTCAGTCCACTAAATCATCACAACAGGGGTTGTATAGGCTCTACTAACCTCAATTACCCTTCACTACGCAAGATTTCATCACAACCCTAACTAGGAATTTCAATGTTCACTAAACCGCACTAAATCACAGCTAAACACATATAGATACTAAAGTAATGGAATTTCTATGCTAATGGTTAAGAGAATACCTCGTTTGGCAACTCAAGAAAATTCTTGAGTTGCCCCAAGTCTTCAAAATCCGTTTTTTCTTGGTCCAAAGGGTTTGTGAGAAGCTTGTGCATGATTTTAATGAAAGGAGTAAGGTATTTTGAGGTGGGAAATGAGGTGTTTTGAGGATGAAGATGAAGGGGGAGAGGGAGAGGCAGCCATGGAGTGAAAGGGAGAGAGAAAGAGATGAAGAAAAATGAGGGGGACAAATGGGCATGGCTGTCTCTTGACCCCTCACACTTTCTCACTTGCCCATGCTTCATATTCTATTCTTTTCTTTTCTTTTCTTTATCTTCTCTCTCATTTTAAAACAAAGAAATGCATGAAGAAAATAAAGAGAAGACCATGTTAAGAAAATGTAACAAGTATAATTTGACATGTTGCATGTCATGCACAAAACAAGTTTAATACATGATTAGCGATATTTAATCGCGATTAGCATTAAATTAGTGTATAATAAATCATAAAATTTCATAATTTGCTTAAATCCAATAAAACGCCCTCTTTTTAGTAATTTCCATAATTTTCCAATTTTTTCCCCAATTTATCGGTATTTAATTATACCGCCTTATTAAAATATTCAATATAATATTATTTAATTATAAAAATCCCAAAATAATATTTTATTTTTCTGAAATGTTACATGTACACTAATATATATCATATATATACTAATGCACTAAGTGAGAAAGATAAATCATAAGTGAGCCAATATTAGTTAATGCATGTTAATATATCAAATATATAATTATACATTAAATTATTAAATCAACACTTGATTTAATAATCCAGCTGTATCTCATATAACCGACTAATATCCTGTGTATTAACATATCGAATCAACACTTGATTCGATAACCCGGCTATATCATATATAACCGATCGATTACACTAATCGCGAGAATAGAATACAGTATCACATATCGTATTAATCTCGGTCCCACACATATCACATATGCGCTCCTACTCCGTTTTGCTTGAGCCAGGAAACTTCTATGCAGGACTCTATAGTTTTGTCAATACGCCGGCAGTAGGTGATGATCATATAAACACCTACAAGCCGCAAGCGGTCTGCTAAACGTAACGGCTACCCGGGTATTGAGCGATCAGAAGATCAAGAAGCATGCCTGCTCATACTCCTACGAATCTAATCAGTAACACTAGCGTATGGTCTGGTCTCTTCGTCTGATATGTCGCATATCACAGCCTGGGGGTGGTATAACGTCAGTCCCCAATAGCTTGATAAGTCATGCCGATGCAAGGTTCATAACAGTTCGAGAAACTACTGATAACACTTACCAGTAAATCTCAGCAACCCTAGCTAGGGATTTCCTGTTATGGCCAATCGAGCATAGCGCAACATCCATTCCCAATACTGGGAGAGACGAAACCCCTCCTATCGCTCATTGCCTCCATGTAACCCGGGACTGTACCCAAAAACCACCTTTTTGCATGATCTCTTGACTGTGGTATGGTGGAAATCAAAGCACAGTGGGAATCACTCAAGACTCTATGACGATCTCGGGTCTACAGACTAACCTGTACCAGTGTCACCAGAGAACTGCTATCTGACGATAGGTATAATACTATCTAGGAGTTCTCGGCAAGTCTGTTCAGTGTACCCAGTCTCCACTGAGCACCCGTATACATTTTCTGATGTCAAACACTAATGGATATGGGATCATCCATTGCCCATCATATGGGTCAAAAAGAGCATACGCTAGTCTACTCCGGAGTATCGATGCCCTGTCTCGATACTCCCACGACTAGGAACGTTTGAAGGATGTACTTACCGACTACCGCGTCCCCACTAGTATGATCTGCATCATAATCCTGGTAGTCAAGTACTCATCTTAAGGGCTTTATCAACAAGTAATAGAGAGACAATAAGTGTACATATTAAGATAAAGTGTAACCAGAAAGCATACTATCATGTCGAGTAAGAAAGTCCTCCCTATATATGTCCAAGCATCCACTACAATATACATCACATGTACAGTAATTGCCTCTAGGGCATACATATAACTAACACGGCATGGGGCCAATTTTACACTTGACAGGCTTCAAACGATCCGTCCGCTAAGATACTATGCGGAAGGATTGAAAAGGTTGTTAAGATGCCAAGGCATACCTCTCGAACAAACTGTTCGACAAGCCCAATTCTACAAGAAGATTTGGGAGATTCCTGGGACTCAGCGAAAGATGCCTAACGGGAAGATAGAGACAACTGGGCTCGGATACATTCGATCCGGGAAACGGGAGCAATACTATAGCTGCTACGTCATAAACAGCTCAAGGGAAGCGAAAGACGCTTGTCCGAATGGCCATGACATTGAAACAGAGAAAAATCCCGCTCTAAAAATAGTGAGTCCGTCGCTCGAAGAAAAATCTGTAGACTAATAAAACAAGCCTGTCAAAAGAGTCTAGATGACTACAATCGCGAAATGGCTATCTATGAAAAATCCAGGATGCAACGCCTCAACCAGCAGTCTGCGGAAAAGGAAGATTATAATGCTCTTCGTCCCCGGCCCGTTATATGTTCTCCTAAAATGGGGAAACCTCAGAATAAAGGCAAAGAAATGGCAAAGAACGTAAATGACATTCAGAGACAATAAAGCGGATCCGAGGCGCCATGCGACCGAGAAAAAGTCGATTGGAGCCTATCCTTTATAAAGAAGATGGGTCGGGAGTACTCTTTCCTCCAAGGCAAGACAAGGAAAATATTCAATCTTGTCATGACGCACCAAATGATGACGCTTCTGGAGTCTCGGCACCGCGAACAAATGAACGAGGTTCATCATCCGGATTATTTCTCCTATCACCGAGTAATAGGTCATCCCCTTGAAGACTGCTTCACCTTCAAAGACTGGATAGAAGATCAATATCGACAAGACAGGTTCGCTTTATCCGACAGTTAGAGGCTAACCCCACCAAAAAATCACTAGCCAAAAAGGACCTATATTGTCAGGATAGGACTAGCTCAATCGCGAAAAGGGAAGCGAACTCGTACCTGCCATATGATAACACTCTCAGAAGATAGAAGGCATGAGACTATGGATGAATTCTACAAGTGCTTCACAAATGAGGACGAGGAAGAAATAATCTCAGAGTTTCCACCAGCACCAAAAGAGCTGGAAGATGGGATACACACCACGGCAGACAACCTAAGAAAAATCGACGTAGGAACGGAAAATGATCTGAGGCCGACATTCGTCAGTGAGCTACTGTCTAAAAAACATATAGCCATGTTAAAAGACTTGCTCATGCAGTATAAAGACTGCTTCGCATGGAACTACTCCGAAATGCCGGGTCTAGATCCAAAAGTGGCAGTCCATAAACTGGCCATATCGCCGGATATAAAGCTAGTTAAACAGGCGCTGAGAAGAATGCGGCTCGAACTTGAGATGAGTATCAATGCTGAAATCAAGAAACTAATCGACTCTGGCTTCATCGAAGAAGTTCAATATCCCGACTAGATCGCTAACATCGTTCCAGTGATGAACAAAAATGGAACAGTGCGCATCTGCGTGGATTTCCGGGACCTCAACAAAGCTTTCCCGAAAGATGACTTCCCGGTACCTGTTACCGAGCTGATGATCGATAACACGTCTACCCATGAGGTCTTCTCCTTTATGGATGGATCTTCAGGATACAATCAAATCAAAATGCACCCTGAAGACCAAAAGCAGATTGAAAAGGCTGTTAAGATACCAAGGTGTACCCCTCGAACAAATTGTTCGACAAGCCCAATTCTATAAAAAGATTTGGGATATTTCCGAGACTCAGCGAAAGATGCCTAATGGGAAGATAGAGGCAATCAAGCTCGGATACGTTCGTTCCAAGAAACGGGAGCGAATCCACAGTTGTCGCGTCATAAACAGCTTCGGTGAAGGGAAACGCTCTTCCAAATAGCTGTGACGTTGAAACAGAGCGAAATCCCGCTCTAAGAACGTTAATTCCGTCGCTTGAAGAACAAATCGACAAGCTAATAAAAGAAGCTTGTTAAACAAGCTGGGACAACCACAGCCGCGAAATGGCCATTTATGAAAAGGCCAGGATGCAGCGTCTCAGTCAGCAATCTGTGGAGAAAATAGACCGTAATGCTACTCATCCCCAGCCCGCTATGTGTTCTCGCAAAACGGGATAACCCCAAAATGAAGGAAAAAATAGGTCCAAGAACACAAACAACGTTCAAAGAAAATGAAGCGGATCCAAAGCCCCGTGCAATCGAGAAAAACTCGATTGGAGCCCATCCTTTATAAAGAAGATGGGTCAGGAATACTCTTTCCCCCAAGACAAGACAAGGAAAATATTCAACCTTGTCATGAAGCATCAAATGATGACACTTCCGGAGTCTCGACATCCTGAATAAATGAACGAGGTCCATTATCCGAATTATTGCTCCTATCACCGAGTAACAGGTCATCCCCTTGAAGACTGCTTCACCTTCAAAGACTGGATAGAAGACCAATATCAACAAGACGGGTTCGCTTTATCCGACAGCTGGAGGGTAACCCCGCCGCAAAAGCACGAGCCTAAGAGGATCTATACCGTGAGGATAGGACCAACTCAACATCAAGAATGGAAGCGAACGCGTACCTGCCATATGATAACACTCTAAAAAGAAAGAGGGCACGAGACTATGAACGACCTCTACAGGTGCATCACAAATGAAGATGAGGGAGCGATAATCTCAGAGTTTCCACCAGCCCCAAAGGAGCTGGAAAATGGGATACACACCACGGCGGACAACATAAGAAAAATTGACTTGGGGACATAAAACGATCTGAGGCCGACGTTCATCGGTGAGCTACTATCTGAAAAACAGGTAGCCACGTTAAAAGATGTGCTCATGCAATATAAAGACTGCTTCACATTGAACTATTCTGAAATACCGGGTCTAGATCCAAAGGTAGCGGTACATACACTGGCCATATCGCCGGACATAAAGTCAGTCAAACAGGCGCCAAGAAGAATGCGACTCGAACTTGAGATGAGTATCATCGCTGAAGTCAAGAAACTAATCGACTCCGGCTTCATCCAAGAAGTCCTATATCCTGACTGGATCGCCAACATCGTTCCAGTGATGAAGAAAAATGGGACGGTACGCATCTGCGTGGACTTTCGGGACCTCAACAAAGCTTGCCCGAAGGATGACTTCCCAGTACCTGTTACTGAGCTAATGATTGATAACACGTCTACCCATGAGGTCTTCTCCTTCATGGATGGATCTTCAGGATACAACCAAATAAAGATGCATCCAGAAGACCAAAAGTATACTGCCTTCCGAACTCTATTGGGCATATTCTGCTATAAAGCGATGCCGTTAGGTTTGAAGAACGCTGGTGTTCATATCATAATATTGCATTTTATATTCCCCACTCTTATGCATTTTACAATAAAAACAGGTGCTTTTGATGCATGTCTGCTATATAGTACATGTTACAGGTTCTTGGAGCGAAAACAGTGAAAATGACAAAAGACGACACAAAAGGAGGACTTTTGACCAACAAATAGAAGGATCCTAGTCAAGCCTAGATGAAGAACAGTTCACAATCAACAAGGCAACACAAGGTCCAAAATGTCAAGGCAAACGGTTAAAAGATCACTACAAGTTTTCACTGAAAAATCTGGAGAAGACCCAGAAGCCAAATGGAGAAAATAACTAAATAAATAAAAAGCCCAAAGAACCAAGAAGCAACCCACAAAAATTGACAAGAAGACATCATCAATGGGCCGCGGAACCGCGGCCCAAGCCTACCATTGCCGCGGTTTCACGGCCTGAAGAAGCCCTAATTATTCCAAAAAATTGTATTTACTGTAATCAGAAATGGCGTCGCTTTGCAGCTAGCCGGTGAATACGGGTCGATCCGCAGAGATGTGTAAATTTCTGTTTTTGTGTTTTCACGAGTTGATTCCATTGGTTTTTTGGTTTTCTTGTCGATTGATTTAAAAAACTAATTAATATGATATGAAAGAACTCGTTAGGGTTAGGTCTAAGGTAGGGTTGATGAGATCAATATTGTCACCTCTTTCAATGCCGTTTGATTAAACCTTTTTAGAAAATCACAACAATTATTAGCAAAGGGGATTAGGATGATCGGGAAGAAATGAAGTTTCTTCCTCTAGATCCTTGTCCGTCCTTTCCTATTAATTGCTGCAATCTTCATGTACATCATGTACGTCCGGCCTTTTATATTACGGTTCACCGTTACCTCGTAGGTAGGGTGCCGTAGGGGGCGGATCATACATGCGTGCATGAAGTTCTTGTTTTGAAAATATGTTGGCATTGAAGGAGGTGAGAGATATCCATCTCTCACTCCCTCCCTTATTCCTAACCCTAACGAGCGAGGATTTTACTCGCTTATTAGGGAATTATCTAAAAACGACATTTTGTTGTTATGTTTTAAAGTGTTTGTTCAGATCTTGTGTTATAACTTACTGCAGATTAAAAATAGCTAAACTAGTTAACTAGGGCAAGTAATAAAATTAGAACTAAGGCAGGAATAAAAAGAATTAAAACTTACAAGAAAGTGATGCTCTAGATCTTCCAACAAATCTGATTTTTATTGATTGAAAAGAGGCATAACATTTTACAGATTTTGAGTACAATTTATAAGCAAACAGTGAAGCTAGGGTTACAGACTTTCGTAGATATGAAATTACAGATTTTCCCCCTAAAAATCCCAACATCTGCACCGACACACCGACAGGGAAAATTTCTACCGACACGGGCTTAGTATGGCCGCGGAACCGCGGCAATGGAGCGCTTGGGCCGCGGTTCCGCGGCCCTTTGGTGGGCTTGGCTCACCATTTTTCTGGGCTTTGTTCAGCATTTCTTGGACTTCCTATTTTTATTCTTCTTTTCTCTGTTGGACTTCTCCGTCTTCTCCAGATCCTCAGTGAAATCTTGTAAGGATCTTTTGACCGTTTCACTTTCGTCTTTTTGGACCTTGCACTGTTCTTCGTCTCGGCTTGAGTAAGATCCGTCTGCTTGTTGGTCAAAAGTCCATTTTCTGTATCATCTTTCATCTTTTTCACTGTATTTGCTCTAAGAGCCTGTACCCTGTATCATGCAACAAACGAGCGTCAAAAGTACCTGTTTACTTATAAAATGCATAAAAGTGGGGCGTATGAATTGCAATATTATGATGTGAACAAATATCCCCAAACTTATCTTTTGCTCGTCCTCGAGCAAACTTATTAATTTATTCTAACCTAGCCGCACTTTCGCAGGGAAACGCGATTGCACTGAGCACGCGCAACAAGCCGTTAAACCTCTAGGTGTCCCTAGTAGGAGGAGTGTTGTCTCCTGAGGGTTTTCAGCGGATACACCCACAAAATCCTATCAATTTGGTTTTTCGACTTTTGCTCTCCAAATAGGTTTTCTAACAAGGAATTCTATTATCGTCGCCCAGCAAATTATCCACCCATATTATTCACACTTCCTTATTATGTAACTTAAGATTGTACATGTTCTATAAAATTACTTAGAATTCAGCATTTCTTAAGTTTTTCTTCTAGAGTTTCATCTCCATTTAGGAATTTCTATCAACTCTATTAAAGATACAAGTTTTATTCTTCATTCCTTTCTCTTGTCTAAACTCTAATCACATATCCCCATGTGTGTGTAATTTTCACCCCTACACTTGGAAATTCAAATCAAGCAATCGTACTCTCGTCCATTGTCCAAAGCACTTATTAATTTGTGAATTTTTCTTAACTTTCGCTTACACATCCTTCATGCGACCGTTAATACTTCTTGAGGTACCAACAGCCGATTACAAGATGCGTTAGCCCTTTAAAGCGTATTTCCTAGTTTTGCAACACCCAAGGCTTTTAGCAGTGGCTCCTAAACTAGTTGGTCTAAGGCACTAGGTGATGAAGCACCCTCGCTAAATAATTTTCTAGCCCTAAGTAATCACAAAAACCAGTGTCCATTTTTTTTATTCACTCTTTTTTTCTTTTTATTTTCATTGTGCTAAGGACTTTAGACAAGAGTAATTCAAGGTCTCTTCTACTAATCCAAGTTTCAAGGTGCGTGATTGTGCAAGTTGTAGGGTACATGTTTTTAGAATCTAAACTTAAGCTAGGAACTATCTTTCGAACTTATACTCTAATAAGAACATTAATACTCTTCCCTCATTTTGGCTTAACCCACGAAATGAACCCAAAATTTGCCTATTCCTAAATAACCTATAAAGACATATATTCTCTACCGTTAAACTCTAAGGAAGGTTATTTTTAGGGTTTTTAATTTGCTAAGTCTAAGATCTAGTTTTTCCTAACCAGTTAACCTTTTTATCAAACTCAAGTCAATTAACCAAAATTGAATACAATAATTTTTATAATTTTTGAAATTTTCTCAATTTTTATGGGTTTTTCAGTTTTCTAATTTTTTTTATTTTTCAAATTTTCAAATTTTCATGATTTTTTTTATATAAAGATGCAATGCAGAAATTAAATATGCAAAAGGAAAAGACAAATATACATAATATGCAATGCAAAAGATAACTATATACATTACCTTCTCCCCCAAACTTGAGCAAAGCAGTGCCCTCACTGCCCGGCCCCACGTCGCGCTCGTGAGCGTGAACGTGATCGTTCCCCTCTAGCCAAAAGTGTTTGGATTCCCCTCTCAATTTCCGTCAACCGACGGTCGTGATCTCGTGCAGTTGCCCGAAACTCATCCCTCAAAGAGTCGATTCTTCTTACTGTTCTTCGCATCAATCGCGCATGCTCCTGGGGAGTTAGTTCTTTCCCGCTCGAAGTCGAGCTCGAGCTAGGGGTGTGTGCAGGTACATTTTCTGCCGGTTCGGTTCGTGTCAAAATATCCGTGAGTCTAGAGTAGGACGACGAGACGCCCTCTACAAGTGGTCGAACCGGGACACCGTCTATCATGTATGCGTCAAATTCCTCGATGGGGAGGAAATATTGGCAGAGTTAGGTAACAAGCATGGGACATGAGTATACGGTACCTCGTTTCCCCATACCTATGGATTGGAGCAAAACCGTGCACATGTCGAACCTAGGATTCTTCATCATCAGTGTATGTACGACATGTAATGAAGGGGTGAAAAAGGTCGTGTTGTGGGAACTACCGAAGATATTGTTTTGTGCCCACCGGCACACAGTTAAAACGTTCGCGAAAAGGGTCCGTGCTTAGATGCCCTTACGCGGTTCTCGTGCACAGTCATTACCCATCAAGGGCATATAATCTTCAAAGCGCAATGGGTGTTCATGTGCAGGTACACGTGGTATGAGTGTAACCTCGTGTATCAAGTCCCTATCGATGTGAATTTCACGATTTCCCCAATTTAGTTTAATGTAACCTAAGTTGTCAAGGCTATTATCTTCCATGTATTCGTAAAATAGGGCAACTAGGTTAGGTAGGGCAAACGCAGATGAGTGATTATAGAGCAGGAAATTCCAGCCCTGTTGTGCGATTTCATGCGCGAAATATCTACCGTATACCTCGTGTGCGAAAACAGGGGAAAAATCCCTTTCAAACTGCAATTTATGTGCCATTACGATTTTTCAGTAAAAAGATATGCAGTAACAGAGAGGATTTAGACAGAGTTACCTCCCTTGAAATTTTCAGGGGGTGAAGACAGCAGACGGCGGCGGATCAGCGGCGGGAGGCAACAACGGCGGCGGTTCCGCGGCGCTCTGGTAGAGTTGCGGCGAGATTTTTCTGGAGAGGGTAGGGGGCGGCGGCTAGGGTTTTATGAAGAGGAAAGAATTTAGGGTAAAAGAACAGGGGGCTCGGGTTCCTTTAAATAGGGGATGGGAGGGTGATTTGCATAAAACACCCTCTAAAACGAGGGTTTTATCTGTAAAATCAGCTCTTAATCTGCAAATTTGCAATTAGGTCCAAAAATTATTATTTTTTATTATTTTTATTTTTGTTTTTTTTATGGTATTTTTTTTTACATTTACAAATGATATACATACCCCCAAACTTATTTGAAATAATGTTTTGGGAAAAAGAAATTTGGGGGTGAAGGTGGAGGAACATCACTCAGTGTAGATCGGCTCCTGCAAAAACAGGAGCTCTTCCGTAGGGTCCGCTGTGAAGAACGGTTTCAGTCGATTCCAATTCACCTTAAATAAGGTACCGTCTTCAAGGTTCTCAAGATCAACCGCACCGTGCGGATAAACGGTGCGGACTACAAAAGGTCCTCTCCATCTGGACCGGAGCTTGCCGGGATGAAAATGTAACCGAATGTCATAAAGTAGAACCTGTTGACCAGGTTCGAAAGTTTTTCGCAAAAGGTGTTTATCGTGGAACACCTTGGCTCGATTTTTAGCAGTTGTGGCATTATCATATGCCTCATCCCTCAGCTCCTCCAACTCATTCAATTGCAGCTTTCGATTGCTACCCGCATCTCCTAAAGATAAATTCAGCTCTTTGATAGCCCAAAATGCTTTATGCTCGATCTCCACTGGGAGGTGGCAAGCCTTCCCGTACACAAGCCGGTATAGAGACATACCAAGATCGGTCTTATATGCAGTACGGAAAGCCCATAGTGCATCTATCAGTTTAAGTGACCAATCCTTACGGTTTTTGGAAACCGTTTTCTCCAAGATTTGCTTTATTTGCCGATTTGAAACCTCGGCTTGCCCACATGTTTGGGGGTGATATGGCGTTGACAATTTGTGGGTGATAGAGTATTTGCGCATTAAGGACTCGAAAGTCCTATTGCAGAAGTGAGAACCATTATCACTTATTATCGTCCGAGGGTGCCCAAATCGAGAAAATATGTGTTCTTTAAGAAACCGAACGACAACTTTATTATCGTTCGTTCGGCTGGGCACAGTCTCGACCCACTTAGAAACATAGTCAACCGCCAACAGAATATACACATTTCCAAAAGAGTTAGGAAATGGTCCCATGAAATCTATACCCCAAACATCAAAAATGTCCACAACCAAAATAGGTTGGAGCGGCATTTCGTTTCTCCGCGAAATCCGGCCTAAGTGTTGGCACCGGGAGCAAGTTTTACAGTATTCAAATGCATCCTTGAAGAGTCGTGGCCAATAGAAACCACACTGCAAAACTTTTTCGGCTGTCTTCTTTGGGCCAAAATGCCCGCCACATGCTTGATCGTGGCAAAAAGACAGCACACTCTTGACTTCACTTTCAGGTACACACCGACGAATGATTTGGTCGGAACAGTATTTAAAAAGATAGGGCTCATCCCAGTAAAAATGCTTTACTTGGGATAAAAATCGAAGTTTATCCTGTTTCGACCAATCATTGGGTATCAGGCCGGTGGCTAAGTAATTCACAATATCGGCGAACCATAGTTCGCAAGAAACGGTCAAGAGTTGCTCGTCGAGAAAAACATCAGTGATTGGAAGATCGAGCGTGGGGGAAGACGGGAGTCATGATAGGTGATCAGCTACTACGTTTTCACATCCTTTTTTGTCCTTAATGACAAGGTCAAACTCTTGTAATAAAAGGATCCAACGTATTAGCCTTGACTTAGCATCTTTCTTCGCAAAAAGGTGGCGAAGAGCTGAATGATCTGTATATACAACGATTGGAGAGCCGATTAAATAAGGCCGAAATTTTTCGAGTGCAAACACAACAGCTAAAAACTCTTTCTCTGTTGTTGTGTAGTTGAGTTAGGCCTCATTTAGTGTTCGACTAGCATAATAAATCACGTGCGGCATCTTATTAATGTGCTGTCCAAGAACAGCGCCAATAGCAAAGTCTGATGCGTCGCACATGATTTCAAAAGGGTGCGTCCAGTCGGGAGATGAGAGGATGGGTGCGGTGATGAGGGAATGCTTCAAAGACTCGAATGCTTCAATGCAAGTGGAGTCGAAAGCAAACGTAGTGTCCTTGGCCAGTAAGAGAGTCAAGGGTCTAGCGATCTTGCTAAAGTCCTTGATGAACCGTCTGTAGAAACCGGCGTGGCCAAGGAAGGCTCTAATATCTTTGACGCATTTCGGGGGAGGGAGGTTAGAAATCACTTCGATTTTTGCTCTGTCAACCACGATGCCGTTTTGCGAGATGACATGTCCTAAGACAATGCCCTCTTGCACCATGAAATGGCACTTCTCCCAATTCAATGTTAGGTTCTTATCCCTGCAGCGGGTAAGAGCAGCGTCAAGATGGCGTAAACACTCGTCGAAGGAGTCGCCAAAGATGGAGAAATCATCCATAAAGATTTCCAAGAACTTTTCAACCATGTCTGAAAAGATCCCCATCATACACCGCTGAAATGTCGCGGGTGCATTGCATAACCCAAAGGGCATGCGGCGATAAGCAAACGTGCCAAAGGGACAAGTGAATGTTGTCTTGTCTTGGTCCTCTTTGGCGATGGGGACTTGGTTGTAACCGGAATAGCCATCGAGAAAGCAATAGAACTCGTGCCCTGCCAATCGCTCGAGCATTTGGTCAATGAAAGGTAAAGGAAAGTGGTCTTTCCTTGTTGCGGCATTGAGTTTCCTATAGTCAATGCAGACTCGCCACCCAGTTTGGGTGCGAGTGGGAATCAACTCATTTGCCTCATTGGTAATGACCGTAATGCCCGATTTCTTTGGCACGACGTGGATTGGGCTAACCCATTGGCTATCCGAGATAGGGTAAATGATACCGCTATCCAGACACTTGACAATTTCCTTCTTAACAGCCTCTTTCATGATGGGGTTGAGGCGCCTTTGTGGACCCCGTGCTGGCTTGGCATCATCCATTAATGTCCGCCATAGACCAGCCGAAAGCTTGCCGATTATTATGTAAGACCATCAAAAGAGCCTTCTCTTGCTCAAGAGCTAGAGAGCCTGATATAATGACAGGTAAGGTCTCATTATCACCTAGATAAGCATATTTTAGGTGTGTCGGCAAAAGCTTTAATTCGAGTTTAGGAGGTGTAACAATAGATGGTAACAATGGGGTAGTTGTTTCAAACTCGAATGATTCCATCAAAGGTTCGAACCGAGTGTACGCAACAGTGTCGGATGGTTCAACTAACTCATCCGAAAAAGCAAAAGACTCCAATTCAGATGATGAGTCTTCAAAGTCATCAACGAAGGTAAAGCACTCAAAATCATTATCCGCTGTGAAAGCTGCGTCGGATTCTAGGAGGAATGCACTAGTGGCGTTAACATTGCTGTGATCGAACAAAAAATTCTCGAATTCACAATCCTCCTCCGCGATCTCATTGATCGAGCAAACATCGAGTACGCTAGCATTGGGCTCAGCCGGCTGACTTCCCAACTTGAAAATATTGAGCTCAATTGTCATATTGCCGAAAAATAGGTTCATTGAACCGTTACGACAATTGATCACTGCGTTGGAAGTAGCCAGAAATGGTCGACCAAGTATTACCGGAATTTGGTTCCGGGGGTTAGCAACAGGTTGTGTATCCATCACTATAAAGTCAACGGGGAAAATGAAATCCCCTACTCTAATTAACACATCCTCCAGCTCTCCCCTAGGATGGGTTATTGACCGGTCGGCCATTTGGAGAGTACAGTGAGTGGGCTTAAGCTCTCCAACGCCCAATTGCTCGTACACAGAATAGGGTAGCAAATTGACACTCGCGCCAAGATCTAATAGTGTTCTATTGATGTTCTTGTCCTCAATTGTTATCGAAATGGTAGGACACCCGGGGTCCTTTTGCTTTGGGGGAAGGGAATTTACAAGAGCATCACTAATAGCACTAGCCACAAAAACTTTCTTTGGCACTTGCGACTTTCTCTTTTTGGGGCATAAGTCCTTTAAAAATTTTGCATATGAAGGAACTTGCTGGATGGCATCCAAAAGAGGGATATTTATGCTAACCTGTTTGAACAACTCAACAATCTTCTCCATCTGTGGAGTTGGTTTATTGGATCTCAACCTATTAGGAAAAAGAACATTTTGAAAGGTGGTTGAGTCCAATTTTTGCGGATCAGATTGTCGAGTTGGAACGGCACCCCGTGTAGATGTGTTCGTGTTGTGAGAAATGGGTCCGTTCGAGCTAGAAGAGGTAGAGCCATGTGAAGGGTGGAGAATAGGCTCTGAAGAAGAAGAAGAAGTTGAAGAAGATGAAGAAGTCCCACCGGCAGGGGTGCCATTGTTCATGCCCACATTTTTCTGCAACACTTTTCCCGATCTCAACGTGGTCACGGCATTTACGTTATGATTCTGCTGTTGATATGTAGCGTGTGCGTGACCGGGGTTGGGCAGTGGTTGAGACAGGAGTTTTCTTTTTTCGCGCTCGCTCAAAGCTGCATTGAGTTGTGCAATTTGTGCCTCAATAGATTTGATGCTTTGATCGTGTGAGGCACTATTTTGCACTAAAGATTGAATAGAAATCTCAAGTCTTGCTGTAGACTGTGTAGATTGCTTAAGGAACGCATCTAGACTTCTTTCGAGCGAGCTAACCTTATCATTATTAGGTTGAACATAATTATTTGGCTGGTAAGCATTGTTAGGCACAAAATTGTTCACCTGATTAGGGTAAGGTTGTTGTTGAAATTGTTGCGGTTGAAATTGAGTTTGTGAGGGTGCTTGTTGTTGTTGTGGAGGAGGAGGTCTTTGAAAATTGCTATTTCCTTGGAATTGTTGATTTTGGTTCCAAGCGAAATTTGGGTGACTCCTCCATCCCGGATTATATGTCGAAGAGTACGGATCGTTTATTTGTCGTTGCTGAAATGCAGCATTGACTTGATCCTGTCCTTGAGTGGATGCATTATAAGGACACTCTTCAGTTAGGTGCGATGGATCCGCACAACAAGCACAGACAGTTCGTGGGGGCATAGCAGGGGCAGGAGAAGGCGATGAGATTTTGGTCTCAATCGCTTCTAGCTTTTTCGTAAGAGCGGCCATCTCGGCCTTCATGGCAATCGACATCTCGACTTGATGTATGCCTGCCCTAGATTGACCACTAGAAGATGATGTGGTCTTGGTACTCTCCCACTGTATTGTTTGCTCACTAAGATCCTCAAGAAACTGCCACGCTTCATCACTAGACTTAGAGAGAAAATGACCTTGACAGATGGTTTCTAGCAACTGCTTCGTTGCCGAGTTCAATTCCTCGTATAATGTTTGGCAAAGTTGCCAACTTTCGATCCCATGATGAGGGCATTGAACTAGTAGGTCCTTAAATCTCTCGAAACACTTCCAAAATGGTTCGGACGGAAGTTGTGAGAATTGAATTATTTCATTGCGGATTCTGGCAGTTTTGTGATGAGGATAGAACTTTTTCAGAAAAGCCTTCACAAACTCGTCCCAATTTCTTATGGAGTGTGATGCGGTGCTATATAGCCACTTCTCGGCTAGGTCACATAAGGTGAAAAGAATGACCCTTAGCCTTATAGCGTCATCACTTAATTGGGTTGTTTTCATCATAGCGCACACATTTTGGAATTTATTAATAAAGATATATGCGTCTTCAGATTCCAAACCATGAAATTTTGGCAGCATATTGATGAAATGTGGTTTTATCTCAAAATTGTCCCCATTTGCCGGTGGAGGTGAAAGACAAGTAGGTAAAGAAGTGCGGATGGGGTAAAAGAGATCCTGGAGCGCAACTCGTGCGGGCGCTTCAACAGGCGGCTGGTTCGGGTTATTCGCACCTAACGGAGGTGGAATCCTTCCTGTCGGTAAGGTATTGTTGGGGTCGAATCCCGACATGCCTTCGGTGAAAGAAATTGAAGTTGAGGGTAAGGAAGTGGACGGAGCGTCGACTTTAGTGTCGAAAGGTTAGTCGGTCGGTACCAACGAAACACGGACTAATCGGGCGTCAGTATCCCTAGTCCAAAGTGACATACACTAAAGGGTAGTGCAGTCAGAAAAAAAAAGAAAAAGACAGAATGTAGGGGTAAGATAACGTCAGTGAGGGAAAGGGGTGGAAGTGAGTTGCAAGTTTTCTTAGCGGAAAGTTGCAAGTTTTGAAAAGATTTTTCTTTTTTTTTTATGTGAGATTTTTGCAAAAAGGTTTTTGGAAAGGGACTCGTGACACAAATCAACCACACATGCACAATCAGGCCTAGATCTAGGGTCGCCCAGGTCTGCTAGACAGCTCCTAACTAGGGCTAGAAATAGGACCTCAAACCGCCTCTTCACGGATAAGTACGGCCAGCTAAGTGGGAAGGAACCACCACTACAGTGGGCCTAATTAATAACCACTAGCCTAGACACCGCAATGTCGGTTAGGATAAACGGCCGATGCCTATACTAGTCCTTTTCCTTTTGAGCTCGATGTCCTTAGGTCTGAGTCTAATCTTTTTTTAATTAACTGTGGTCAATGCACATACTTTAGGTGTTTTCTGGGGTCCTGGGAAGGGTGATGAAATCCCCACCCAATCTGAGTTTGGTCAATTAGCCCCTTAAAGTCCGATTAAATTATGCAAAACAGTAAAATTCACTTGCAATCAATTTTTAGCGCGGCGCAAAGAAACCTGCAGAAAATCTGTTATTGAGAAGGGGGAGAAGATTTTTGCGCAAAGAAGTCCTGCAGAAAATTTTTTACAGTGGAGATATGGAGGTTGCAGAGGGGAAGAAAAGAGAGCAAACCATGCAAATTTGGTGCACTGAAGAGGCAGAAGGAGCGCGGAACCGCGGTATTAATGCCCTATGTGCGGCGGAAGCGCGGCCAAGAAGTGGGGTCAGGATGTGGAAAATTTTGTGCAGCTCCTGTTCACCAATTCTACTCTGTTCTGATGTTCCCTTTTCTGTTTTGCTCTCTGTAAAATTCCAGATTCACAATCCTTTGCTGTTCCTGCAAGATTCAAAACATAGAACCCTTCAAACAGATAAAAATCGCTAAAATGTTTTTGTATTTTTTATTTTCTGATTTTTTATGATTTTTCAAAATTTATATCAACCCGAAATCATACAAAACAAGAAAAATTACGCCATCCCCGGCAACGGCGCCATTTGATTATTCCAAAAAATTGTATTTACCGTAATCAGAAACGACGTCGCTTTGCAGCTAGCCGGTGAATACGGGTTGATCAGCAGAGATGTGTAAATTTCTGTTTTTGTGTTTTCACGAGTTGATTCTGTTGGTTGTTTGGTTTTTTTGTCGATTGATTTAAAAAACTAATTAATATGATATGAAAGAACTTGTTAGGGTTAGGTCTAAGGTAGGGTTGATGAGATCAATATTGTCACCTCTTTCAATGCCGTTTGATTAAACCTTTTTAGAAAATCACAACAATTATTAGCAAAGGGGATTAGGATGGTCGGGAAGAAACGAAGTTTCTTCCTCTAGATCCTTGTCCGTCCTTTCCTATTAATTGCTGCAATCTTCATGGACATCATGTACGTCCGGCCTTTTATATTACGGTTCACCGTTACCTCGTAGGTAGGGTGCCGTAGGGGGCGGATCATACATGCGTGCATGAAGTTCTTGTTTTGAAAATATGTTGGCATTGAAGGAGATGAGAGATATCCATCTCTCACTCCTTCCCTTATTCCTAACCCTAACGAGCGGGGATTTTACACGCTCATTAGGGAATTATCTAAAAACGACATTTTGTTGTTATGTTTTAAAGTGTTTGTTCAGATCTTGTGTTATAACTTACTGCAGATTAAAAATAGCTAAACTAGTTAACTAGGGCAAGTAATAAAATTAGAACTAAGGCAGGAATAAAAAGAATTAAAACTTACAAGAAAGTGATGCTCTAGATCTCCCAACAAATCTGATTTTTATTGATTGAAAAGAGGCATAACATTTTACAGATTTTGAGTACAATTTATAAGTAAACAGTGAAGCTAGGGTTACAGACTCTCGTAGATATGAAATTCCAGATTTGCCCCCTAAAAATCCCAACATCTGCACCGACACACCGACAGGGAAAATTTCCACCGACACGGGCTTAGTATGGCCGCGGAACCACGGCAATGGAGCGCTTGGGCCGCGGTTCCACGGCCCTTTGGTGGGCTTGGCTCACCATTTTTCTGGGCTTTGTTCACCATTTCTTGGATTTCTTATTTTTATTCTTCTTTTCTCTGTTGGACTTCTTAGTCTTCTCCAGATCCTCAGTGAAATCTTGTAAGGATCTTTTGACCGTTTCACTTTCGTCTTTTTGGACCTTGCACTGTTCTTCGTCTCGGCTTGAGTAAGATCCGTCTGCTTGTTGGTCAAAAGTCCATTTTCTGTATCATCTTTCATCTTTTTCACTGTATTTGCTCCAAGAGCCTGTACCCTGTATCATGCAACAAACGAGCGTCAAAAGTACCTGTTTACTTATAAAATGCATAAAAGTGGGGCGTATGAATTGCAATATTATGATGTGAACAAGCCCGTACTTCGAGAAATTTTTACCAAAGTTGAGGCGACGCTGAATAGTTAACCTAAGGGCAAATTTGTAATTGCAGACGTGCGAATCAACTGTAAACCTAGGGTTTCTATGTCCTATAAATAGAACCCAAACCATTGTATTCTCATGCCTCTATTCATAAATAAAATTCTGTTTTCTTTGAAGATTGGAGTGCATCAATCATAAGTAGGTTTATTTTTCTGCCATAGTTCTAATTTTAATTTTTGCCCTAGGTAAATTCTTTTCTTGCCCTAGTTTAATATAGTTTAGAATTTTTATTAACTTGCCGTAGATCTATCTTTCATCTCTTTAATCAAAACTTTAAATAAAAAAAACATATCTTTCGAAAATCCCTCGATGAGCGAGTAGTTTCCTTTTTTGTTGGGGTCAGGAATAGGGAAGGGTTTGAGAGATGAAGATCTCTCATCTCTTTTCTTTGCCAATCTATTATGAACATTAGGACTCCATGCATACTCTCATCTTCCGCTCCCTACGACACTCTACCCTCGAGATAACGACGATCCGTAGTATAAAAGACCAGAGTTGTGAGTTTTCCATGGAGGTTAGGGTAAAGGTTAAGAAAGGAAGGACAAGGATCTAGATGAAGAAACATCTTCCCAATCATCCTAATCCTCTTTATTAAAATTTACCATAACCCCTAATATGAAACCCAAATTAAGGCATTGAAAAGAGGTGTAGATCTTTGTTTACCAAACTTTCCCTAAACCTAATCCTAGTAAGTTTCTAATCCTAGTATAACACAACTTCGTTTTTAGGTTTAATTATAAGACCAAACATCATTTGGAATTAGCTCGTAAGAACTTTAAGGAGACTTACAACATCCCTGTGGACCGACCCGTATTCACCGGCTAGCTGCAAAGCGATGCCGTTCTTGATTGCGGTAACATATTTTTGATCATAAAAACATCTTTAAATCAAATGGTCTTACGATTGACTTCTAACATGGTAATCAACTGTCGTAACGGTTCAATAAATCAATCTTTTGGCAATATGATAGTTGAACTCAACATTTTCAAGTTAGGAAGTCCGCTTTGTGAGCCTAATTCTAGCGTACTTGATGTTTGCTCGATCAATGAGATCGCGGAGGAGGACTGTGAGTTTGAAAATTTTATGTTTGATCACAGCAATATTGACGCCACTAGTGCGTTCCTCCTAGAATCCGACATAGCTTTCACGAAGGATAAAGATTGTGAGTGTTTCACCTTTGTTGACGATTTTGAAGACTCTCCACCCGAGTTTTAGTCTTTTGCTTTTTCGGATGAGTTAGTTGAACCATCCGAGTCGGTTTCGTACACTCGATTTGAACCCTTGATGGAATCCTTCGAGTTTGAAACAGTTACTCCATTTATACCATCTATTGTTTCACTACCTAAACTCGAACTAAAGCTTTTGCCTTCGCACCTAAAATATGCTTATCTAGATGAGAATGAGACCTTACCCGTTATCATATCTGCCTCTCTAGCTCTCGAGCAAGAGAATGCTCTTTTAATGGTCTTACATAATAATCGGCAAGCTTTCAGATGGTCTATGGCATACATCAAGGGGATCAGTCCCCTCATAGTCGAACATCATATACACTTAATGGATGATGCCAAGCCGGTAAGGGATCCACAAAGACGCCTCAACCCCATTATGAAAGAGGCTGTCAAGAAGGAGATTGTTAAGTGTTTTGATAGTGGTATCATTTACCCTATCTCGGATAGCCAATGGGTTAGCCTCATTCATGTCGTGCCAAAGAAATCGGGCATCACGGTCATTACCAATGAGGCAAATGAGTTAATTCTTACTCGCACCCAAAAATGGTGGCGAGTTTGCATCGACTATAGAAAACTCAATTCCGCGACAAGGAAGGACCACTTTCCTTTACCTTTCATTGACCAAATGCTAGAACGATTGGCGGGGCACGAGTTCTACTGCTTTTTAGATGGCTATTCCGGCTATAACCAAGTCCCCATAGCCAAAGAGGATTAAGTCAAGACCACATTTACTTGTCCTTTTGGCACTTTTGCTTATCGTCGCATGCCCTTTGGGTTATGCAATGCACCCGCTACATTTCAGCGGTGTATGATGGGGATCTTTTCAGACATGGTTGAAAAGTTTTTGGAGATCTTTATGGACGGCTTCTCCATTTTTGGTGACTCTTTCGACGAGTGTTTACGACATCCAGACGCAGTTCTTACCCGCTGTAGGGATAAGAACCTGACTTTGAATTGGGAGAAGTGCCACTTTATGGTACGAGAATGCATTGTCTTAGGACATGTCATCTCGCAAAACGGCATAAAGGTTGATAGAGCGAAAATTGAAGTCATTTCTAATCTTCCTCCTCCTAAATGCGTCAAAGACATCCGAGCTTTCCTTGGCCATGCCGGTTTTTATAGATGGTTCATCAAGGATTTTAGCAAGATTGCTAGACCCTTGACTTTCTTATTGGCCAAGGACACAACATTTGATTTCGACTCAACTTGCATGAAAGCGTTCGAGTCTTTGAAACACTCTCCCATTTCTACGCCCATTCTTTCATCTCCAGACTGGACGCACCCCTTCGAAATTATGTGCGACGCATCGGATTTTGCCATTGGTGCTGTTCTTGGACATCACATTAATAAGATGCCGCGCGTGATTTATTACGCTAGCCGTACACTAAATGAGGCCCAACTAAACTACACAACAACAGAAAAGGAGTTTCTAGAAGTTGTGTTTGCACTTGAAAAATTTCGGCCTTATTTAATCTGCTTTCCAGTTATTGTATACACTGCTCATTCAGCTCTTCGCCACCTTTTTGCGAAAAAGGATGCTAAATCGAGGTTAATACGTTGGATCCTCTTGCTACAAGAGTTTGACCTTGTCATAAGGGACAAAAAAGGATATGAAAACGTAGTGGCCGATCACCTTTCACGACTTCCTTCTTCGCCTACATTTGAACTTCCAATCACTGATGTTTTTCCCGATGAGCAACTTTTGACCGTTTCTTGCGAACCATGGTTCGCCGATATTGTAAACTACTTAGCCACCGGCTTGGTACCTAAAGTTTGGTCGAAACAAGATAAACTTCGATTCTTATCCCAAGTAAAGCATTTTTACTGGGATGAACCTTATCTTTTTAAATACTGTTCCAACCAAATCATTCGTCGGTGTGTACCGGAAAATGAGGTTAAGAGTGTGCTGTCTTTTTGCCACGATCAAGCATGTGGCAGGCACTTTGGCCCAAAGAAGACAGCAGAGAAAGATTTGCAATGTGATTTCTATTGGCCACGACTCTTCAAGGATGCATATGAATACTGCAAGACTTGCTCCCGGTGCCAACACTTGGACCGGATATCGAGGAGAAATGAGATGCCGCTCCAACCAATTTTGGTTGTGGATATTTTTGATGTTTGGGGTATAGACTTCATGGGACCATTTCCTAACTCTTTTGGAAATGTGTATATTCTTTTGGCTGTTGACTACGTTTAAAAGTGGGTCGAGACGGTACCTAACCGAATGAACGCCAACAAGGTTGCCGTTCGATTTCTTAAAGAACACATCTTTTCTCGATTTGGGCACCCTTGAGCGATAATAAGTGATAATGGTTCTCACTTTTGCAATAGGACTTTTGAGTCCTTAATGCGCAAATATTCTATCACCCATAAGCTGTCAACACCATACCATCCTCAAACATGTGGGCAAGCCGAGGTCTCGAATCGGCAAATCAAGCAAATCTTGGAGAAAACGGTTTCTAAAAACCGTAAAGATTGGTCACTCAAATTGAGCGATGCACTATGGGCTTTCCGTACTGCATACAAGACCGATCTTGGCATGTCTCCATTCCGGCTTGTTTACGGGAAGGCTTGCCACCTCCCAGTTGAAATTGAGCACAAGGCATTTTGGGCTATCAAAGAGCTGAATTTATCTTTAGGAGATGCGGGCAGCAATCGGAAGCTGCAATTGAATGAACTAGAAGAGCTGCGGGATGAGACATATGATAATGACGTAATTGCTAAAAACCGAGCTAAGGTGTTCCACGATAAACACCTTTTGCGAAAAACATTTAAAACTGGTCAACAGATTTTACTCTATGATACTCAGTTACATTATCACCCCGGCAAGCTCCGTTCTAGATCCAAAGGACCTTTTGTAGTCCGCACCGTTTATCCGCACGATGCGGTCGATTTTGAAAATCTTGAGGAAGGTACGTTATTCAAAGTGAATGGACATCGATTGAAACCGTTCCTCGCAGCGGACCTATCGGAGGAGCTCCTGCTTTTGCAGGAGCCGATCTACACTGATTAATTCTCCTCCACTTTCACCCCCGAATTTCTATCTTTCCAAAACATTATTTCAAATAAGTTTGGGGGTGTGTATATAATTTGTAAATACATAATTCCAAAATACCATAAAAAATAAAAATTTTGAAAAAAATATATATTTATTTTTGGACCCAATTGAAAATTTTCAGAATTAATTAATAACTAACATTTTTTATTTACAAATAAAACCCTCATTTTGGAGGGTGTTTTCCACAAATCTCCATCTTTTCCCTCTATTTATAAGACCCGAGCCCCCTGTTCTCTGAAACCTAAAATTTCTTCATCTAAAAAAAACCCTAGCGCCGCCACCTATCACCCCAGAAAAATCACGAAGCGCCGCCGCCAGACCGCCGCGATCCCGCCGCAGGAGCACCCTAGTGCCGCGCTTCCGCCACCGTTTGCAATCTTCAGCCCCTGAAATTTTCAGGGGAGGTAACTCTGTTAAATTCCTCTCTGTTTTTAGCATTTGAATTTCTGTAAAAGCAAAATGACACACAAAATGCAATTTGAGAGGGATTTTTCCCCAGTTTTCTCACACGAACTGTACGGTAGCTACTTTGCACACGAAATAGAGCAGAGGGGCTGGAATTTCCTGACTTACAATCACCCCTCTGCATTTGCTCTACCAGATCTAGTTACCCTTTTTTATGAATCCATGGAGGATAGAAGTCTCGATGACTTGGGCTATATAAAATTAAATTGGGGAGATCGTGTCATACACATTGATAGGGATTTAATCCACGAGGTCACACTTATACCTCGTTTGCCTGCACATGACCACCCCCTACAGTTTGAGGATTATATGCCCTTGATGGGCAATGACTGTGCGAGGGAGCCGCGAAAGGGTATCCAAGCACGGACCCTTTTCGCGAACGTTTTTACTGTGTGCCGGTGGGCACAAAACAACATCTTTAGCAGCTCTCCCAACACGACTTTTTTCACCCCCTCCTTACATGTCGTGCACACACTAATGACGAAGAATCCACGGTTCGACATGTGCACTGTTTTGCTTCATTCTATAGGTGTAGGGAAAAGGGCTACAATTTACCCCTGTCCTATGCTAGTCACCCAGCTCTGCCGTTATTTCCTCCCCGTCGAGGAATTTGACTTTTACATGATGGGAGGAATTCCGGTTCGACCACTTGTTGAGGGCGTTACTTCGTTCTACTCTAGACTTACTGATATATGGTCGCGAACCGAACCGGCAGAGAATGTTCCTGCTTGCACTCCTAGCTCTAGCTCGACATCGAGCGGGGATGAGCTGACCCCTCAAGAGCATGCACGCTTAATGAGGAGAACGGTAAGGGGAATTGATTCTTTGAGGGACGAGTTTAGGACGACGACATGAGAGCACGACCGTCGGCTGACGGAGATTGAGAGGGGTATTCAAACCCTATTGGTTAGAGGGGAGCGATCACGTTCACGCTCAAGGGCGCGACGTGGGGCTGGGCCGTGAGGGCACTGCTGTTCAGACCATAATATTGCATTTATCATTCCCCTATTCTTATCCTTTTTATAAATAAACAGGTACTCTTGACGCACATTTGTTGCATATTACAGGTTACAGGTTTCTGGAGCAAATACAGTGAGAAATACACAAAACAACAGAAAAAGGGACTTTTTACCAACAAGTAGACGGATCCTAGTCAAGCCTAGTCGAAGAACAGTGCAAGGTCCAAAAAGTCAAGTGAAACGGTTAAAAAGCCCAATACAAGTCTTCACTAAAAATCTGGAGAAGATCCAGAAGTCCAACAGAGAAAAGAAGAGTAAAAACAGAAGCCCAAAGAGCCAAGGAAAAAGCCCCAAAAATAACAAAGCCCAATTCCCTAGTTTGGCCGCGGATCCGCGGCCAAACCCTACCTGGCGCCGCGGATCCGCGGCCATACAAGGCCCGTGTCGGTGGAAAATCTCTGGGTTGTTGCGTCGGTGCAGATGTTAGGATTTAACGTGGGCAAATCTGTAATTTTGCATGTGCGAGAGTCTGTAGCCCTAGGTTTCCTATTTTCCTATAAATTGTAATCTTAGATCTAAAAATTGTATGCCTCTTTTCAATAAATAAAATTCAGAAATTCTGGAAGTGACATTCAGATTTGTTCTTTATCGCTTGGAGGGAGCCATCACCATTAGTAAGTGTTTTTCTTTTATTCTTTTAATGTTATTTCATCCCCTAATGAGCGAGTAGTCTCCTCGCTTGTTAGGATTAGCCTTAGGGAAAGGGTTGAGAGATGAGATCTCTCACCCCTTTCAATGCCATATTAAACTAACCCATTAAGAACTCCATGCATGCGCGCACAACCGCTCCCTGCGGCACCCTACCCCTCGAGGTAACGGTGAACCGCAGTATAAAGGGCCGGTTGCGCGCGTTTTCCATGGGGGTTAGGGTAATTAACGATAAAGGAAGGATACGAATCTAGAGGAAGAAAACATCTTCCCAAAAGAGTCGTATCCACTTTATCGATAATTACTATAACACCTAATGGATCTAAAATACGGCATTGAAAGCGGTGAGGAAACATCAATCTCCAAAACTTCCTCTAAGCCTAACCCTAGCAAGAATTTAAATTAGATTAATTAAGTTTTAGATCTAGATTTTTATAAAACCAAAACGACAAATAGAATCAACTCGTTAAGACACACTAAAGGAATTTACCCGTCTCTGTGGATCGACCCGCACTCACCGGCTAGCTGCGAAGCGACGCCGTTTCTGATTGCGGTAAAATACAAGTTTTGAATACCAATCAAATGGCGCCGTTGCCGGGGACGGCGTAATATTTCTTTTTGTGAATTTTCGGGTTGATATAAATTTAAAAAAATTATAAAAATCTGAAAATATATAAAAAAAAAACATAATCAAATTTGATCTGTTTGAAGGGTGTATCTTTTGGATCTTGCAGGAACAGCGAAGAATCAAGGATCTGGAATTTTACAGAGGGCAAATCAAAACTTGGAGCATAGGAACAGAGAGCAATTGTAATTACAGAACAGTGAAAAAATTTCTAGAGCGCGATCCCACCAGAACGCCGCGCTTCCGCCGCATTAGGGCCCTACCGCCGCGTATCCGCGCTCTCTGTGCCACGTAAGCGCACGAATTTTTTCTGGTTTGATTTCTCTCTCTCTCCTCTGCAATCTCCCATATATCTCTCTGTAAAAAGTTTTCTGCAGGATTTCTTTGCGAAAAAATCTTCTCCCCCCTTCTAAATAACAGATTTCTGCAGGTTTCTTTGCGCCGCGCTAAAAAAATTCTGATTGCAAGTGAATTTTTATTTGTTTTGCATAATTTAACCGGATTCTAAGGGGCTAATTGACCAAACTCAGATTGGGTGGGGATTTCATCACCCTTCCCAGGACCCCAGAAAACACCTAAGCATTTTGCATCGATCACCTTTAATTAAAAAAAAGATTAGACTCAGACCTAAGGACAGCGAGCTCAATAGGAAAAGGACTAGGGTAGGCATCGGCTGTTTATCCTAACTGACATTGCGGTGTCTAGGCTAGTGGTTTTTAATTAGGCCCACTGTAGTGGTGGTTCCTTCCCACTTACCTGGCCGTATTTGTCCGTGAAGAGGCGGTTTGAGGTCTATTTCTAGCCCTAGTTAGGAGCTGTCTAGTAGACCTAGGCAACCCTAGATCTAGGTCTGATTGTGCATGTGTGGTTGATTCAGTTGTGTCACGAGTCCATTTTCTAAAGCCTTATTGCAAAACTCTCCAATAAAAAATTTAACGAAAAAATCTTTTAAAAACTTGCAAAAATTTTGTCGCTAAGAAATCCTTGCATTCTTCTATCATGGGTACCCCACATCATAAATCTCTTGCCGAATCTTGGTATCCTGAACCTAACTTTGCGTCGTTCGTCAATTGTTTCGGTCAATTTAAAAACGATCCCTCCTTGCCAAAAATTTCGTTGAAAGATCAAATAGAGGCGTCTAGGAGAAATAGTTTGACTTTTCAACCCACTTCGTGTCAACCGAGTCAACCTTTACAACCTACCTATGTTGATACCACTTCTTCAAGTCCTTCTGTCACTCCTAGGCCGATGTCCATTGCTGAGCATATTGCTCAATCTCGCAGTCGATCTTTCACCCCTCTCCACTCATTTAGTTTTAGGGATCCGCACGATTATTCACCTTCTTATCCATATGTTGACCCTACTCCTGTCTTACCACCCACTTCCTACCAGTCATACCCGACCTTCCCACCTTCACTAGACGCTGTTTCGACACAGCCATTAGGGAGTTTCACATACCCAACTAATTTTGAATCTTTTACTGAAACCCCCTCACCACCTAAGTCTAGTTTGGAAGAGTCGTTGGAAGCATATATTGCTGTAACAAATAAAATAATGAGGAATGTGGAAGCATCCATGGCCGCCCTTATGCAGCCTAGTGAACCGGTAGCTAGTGTCCCGCTAGCTCCGAATTTTTCAATGTATAAGGCGGCAGTTGGACAGAGTGAGAATGAGAGAGGATTTTCAAATCAAACCTATCCTTACCCAATTGAAGCCCACAACTCCGGTTTTCCATCGATTGTTCCAAATGATTCACCAGTTGAAAATAAAAATGAGTTGTGCGATTTTGTAGTGTTTGATTTGCCAAATTGTGAGGAACCCCTTTCGAGTGAAACCACACCTAATCCTTTCGATCTTTATACCTCCACTCTAGAACCTACATTGATAAATATCCATGCTGTGGATGAAGTGTCTAAAGAAATTGATTTTCACTTGAGTGAGGATATAGACGCTGGGAATATTTCGGATGATGAACCTGTCGATTTAATAGAAATTTTATGTTCAAATCATCATCCTGAGTTATTAAATGTTTCCCCCGAATCTCATATGCGTCTAGATTTTGATGATAATGGCATGGATGAATTAAATATTGAGGATAGTACTGAGGAGAGTCTTGAGGATGATATCGAGGTTGAACCATATTTATTTGATGTGTCAGATTTTCCAATTCAGCCTCCTGAACCTTTGACTGTTATATCACCCTCCCTCCTTCCTATTGTTCCGACCGAACAAATGACCGTTACGCTTTCATCTCCTATACCAGGTTCGGCGTACCCATGTTTTCTTACGAATCTTGAGGGATTTGACCCCATTTCCCGACGGGTTGGTAGGTTAGCGCAATCGCTTTTAACACATCGTTCATCACATATTGCGCTAATTTATTCACTCGATTTACACCCTCAAGATCGTACTCCACTTCTTTCTCCTTTCCGCCATTCTTCTCCTCCACCGAGACCGTATTCTACCCCTCTTCCCACACGGTCTCGCGTGTTTCTCATTTCTTTCCTCCACACCCTATTCTTGCACCAACTATACCATTACCACGATAAGATCTTTGAATGGTTGGTGCTAACCTTTGGCTTGTGTAAGGCCAAGCTTAAGTTTGGGGGGAACCTTTGTATATATGTATATATCCTTTTGTTTTCTTTTTCTATAAAAAAAAAAAATTTCAAAACATTAAAAAAAAATTATAAATAAATAAACAGGGGAGTATCGGTGTTTTGACCCTCTTGGTTTAGCATGACAGTGAGGACACTGTCAAATTCAAGTTTGGGGGTATGCTCGGTACGTCTTCTTCCTTCGCATTCATTTATACATATTTTTGCATTTGCATATTTATTTGAAAACCCATAAAAATTTGAAAAATTTCAAAAAAATTATAAAAAATTAGTGTATTCAATTTTGGCTTATTTGACTAGAGTTTGACAAATAGGTTAACTGGCTAGGAACAACTAGATCTTAGACTTACTGAATTAAAAACCCTAATAATAACATTTCTTAAAGTTTAACGGTAGAAAGTATATGCCTTGTAGTTTATTTAGAAATAGGCAAATTTTGGGTTCACTTCTTGGGCTAAGTCGAAACAAAGGAAGAGTATTGATGTTCTTATTAGAGTATAAGTTTGAAAAATAGTTCCTACCTTAAGTCTAGATTATGAAAATGTATACCCTACAATTTGCACTATCACGCACCTTGAAATTTGGAATAGTAGAAGAGACCTTGAAATACTCTTGTCTAAAGTCCTTAGTACAATGAAAATAAAAGAAAAAAAATGTGAATAAAGAATAAAAAAAAATGGACACTGGTTTTTGTGAGTACTTAAGGCTGCAAAAATAGAAAAATATTTAGCGAGGGTGCTTCATCACCTAGTGCCTTAGACCAACTGGTTTGGGAGTCACTGCTAAAGCCTTAGGTGTTGCAAGACTAGGAATTATGCCTTAAAAGTGCAAACGCATTTTGTAATCGGTCGTTAGTACCTCAAGAAGTATTAACGGTCGCATGAAGGATGCGTAAGCAAATTTCATTTAAAAATTCACTAATTAACAAGTACTTTGGATAATGGACGAGAGTACGATTGCTTGATTTGAATTTTCAAATGTAGGGGTGATCTATACACACACGTAGGGGTACGTGATTGGAATTTAGATAAGAGAGAGGAATGAAAGATAAAATTTGTATCTTTAATAGAGTTGATAGAAATTCCTGAGTGGAGATGTAACCCTAGAAGGAAAACTTAAGAAATGCCGAAAGCTAAGTAAGTCTACATAACATATATAATCTTAAGTTAAATAATGAGGAAGTGTGAAGAATATGGGTGGATAATTTACAAGTAGAAGATAATAGAATTCCTTGTTAGAAGACCTAAATGAAGAACAAAAGTCAATGGGCCGAGTTGATAGGATTTTGTGGGTGTAATCCGCTGAAAACCCTCAGGAGACAACACTCCTCCAACTAGGGACACCTAGAGGTTTAACGGCTTGTTGCACGTGCTCAGTGCAATCGCGTTTCCCTGCGAAAGTGCGGTTAGGATTTTAGTGAATAAAATAATAAGTTTGCTCGAGGACGAGCAAAAGGTAAGTTTGGGGGTATTTGTTCAGACCATAATATTGCATTTATCATTCCCCTATTCTTATCCTTTTTATAAATAAACAGGTACTCTTGACGCACATTTGTTGCATATTACAGGTTACAGGTTTCTGGAGCAAATACAGTGAGAAAGACACAAAACAACAGAAAAAGGGACTTTTTACCAACAAGTAGACGGATCCTAGTCAAGCCTAGTCGAAGAACAGTGCAAGGTCCAAAAAGTCAAGTGAAACGGTTAAAAAGCCCAATACAAGTCTTCACTAAAAATCTGGAGAAGATCCAGAAGTCCAACAGAGAAAAGAAGAGTAAAAACAGAAGCCCAAAGAGCCAAGGAAAAAGCCCCAAAAATAACAAAGCCCAATTCCCTAGTTTGGCCGCGGATCCGCGGCCAAACCCTACCTGGCGCCGCGGATCCGCGGCCATACAAGGCCCGTGTCGGTGGAAAATCTCTGGGTTGTTGCGTCGGTGCAGATGTTAGGATTTAACGTGGGCAAATCTGTAATTTTGCATGTGCGAGAGTCTGTAGCCCTAGGTTTCCTATTTTCCTATAAATTGTAATCTTAGATCTAAAAATTGTATGCCTCTTTTCAATAAATAAAATTCAGAAATTCTGGAAGTGACATTCAGATCTGTTCTTTATCGCTTGGAGGGAGCCATCACCATTAGTAAGTGTTTTTCTTTTATTCTTTTAATGTTATTTCATCCCCTAATGAGCGAGTAGTCTCCTCGCTTGTTAGGGTTAGCCTTAGGGAAAGGGTTGAGAGATGAGATCTCTCACCCCTTTCAATGCCATATTAAACTAACCCATTAAGAACTCCATGCATGCGCGCACAACCGCTTCCTGCGGCATCCTACCCCTCGAGGTAACGGTGAACCGCAGTATAAAGGGCCGGTTGCGCGCGTTTTCCATGGGGGTTAGGGTAATTAACGGTAAAGGAAGGATACGAATCTAGAGGAAGAAAACATCTTCCCAAAAGAGTCGTATCCACTTTATCGATAATTACTATAACACCTAATGGATCTAAAATACGGCATTGAAAGCGGTGAGGAAACATCAATCTCCAAAACTTCCTCTAAGCCTAACCCTAGCAAGAATTTAAATTAGATTAATTAAGTTTTAGATCTAGATTTTTATAAAACCAAAACGACAAATAGAATCAACTCGTTAAGACACACTAAAGGAATTTACCCGTCTCTGTGGATCGACCCGCACTCACCGGCTAGCTGCGAAGCGACGCCGTTTCTGATTGCGGTAAAATACAAGTTTTGAATACCAATCAACTGCTTTGCTTAAGTTTGGGGGAGATGGTAGTATACATAGTTATCTTTTGCATTCCATATTTTAATTTTTTAATATATTTTTCTTTTTTCTTTTGCATATTTAATTTCTGCATTACATCTTTATATAAAAATCATAAAAATTTGAAAAATTTGAAAAATAAAAAAAAATTGAAAAAGAAATAACCCATAAAAATTGGAAAATTTCAAAAAGTACAAAAATTAATGTATTCAATTTTGGTTAATTGACTTGAGTTTGATAAATAGGTTAACTGGTTAGGAAAAACTAGATCTTAGACTTAGTAAATTAAAAACCCTAAAAATAACCTTCTTTAAAGTTTAACGGTAGAAAGTATATGTCTTTATAGTTTATTTAGAAATAGGCAAATTTTAAGTTCACTTCTTGGGCTAAGTTGAAACGAAGGAAAAGTATTGATATTTTTATTAGAGTATAAGTTTGAAAAATAATTCCTAATTTAAGTCTAAATTCTGAAACGTATACCCTACAAATTGCACAATCACGCACCTTGAAACTTGGAATAGTAGAGGAGACCTTGAAATGCTCTTGCCTAAAGTCCTTAGTACAATGAAAATAGAAGAAAAAAAGTGAATAAAGAAGAAAAAAAATGAACACTGGTTTTTGTGATTACTTAAGGCTATAAAAAATAGAAAAATATTTAGCGAGGGTGCTTCATCACCTAGTGCCTTAGACCAACTGGTTTAGGAGTCACTGCTAAAGTCTTGGGTGTTGCAAGACTAGGAAGTACGCTTTAAAGTGCTAACGCATCTTTTAATCGGTTGTTGGTACCTCAAGAAGTATTAACGGTCGCATGAATGATGTGTAAGCGAAATTCAATTAAAAATTCACCAATTAATAAGTGCTTTGGACAATTGACAAGAGTACGATTGCTTGATTTAAATTTCCAAGTGTAGGGGTGATTTTTACACATACGTGGGGATATGTGATTAGAGTTTAAATAAGAGAAATGAATGAAGAATAGAACTTGTATCTTTAGTAAAATTGATAAAAATTCCTTAGTGGAGATGGAACCCTAGAAAGAAAACTTAAGAAATGCCGAACGCTAAGTAAGTCTATAGAACATATATAATCTTAAGTTAAATGATGAGGAAGTGTGAAGAATATGGGTGGATAATTTATGAGTCGACGGTAATAGAATTCCTTGTTAGAAAACGTAATTGGAGAACTAAAGTCGAAAAGCCGAATTGATAGGATTTTGTGGGTAGTATCCGCTGAAAACCCTTAGGAGACAACACTCCTCCTACTAGGGACACCTAGAGGTTTAACGGCTTGTTGCACGAGCTCAGTGCAATCCCATTTCCCTGCGAAAGTGCGGTTAGGTCAGATTTTTGTCGAGAATAAAAAATAAGCTTGCTCGAGGATGAGCAAAAGATAAGTTTGGGGTTATTTGTTCATATCATAATATTGCATTTTATATTCCCCATTCTTATGCATTTTACAATAAAAACATGTGCTTTTGACGCATGTCTGCTATATAGTACAGCTTACAGGTTCTTGGAGCGAAAACAGTGAAAAAGACAAAAGACGACACAAAAGAAGGAATTTTGACCAATAAATAGAAGAATTCTAGTCAAGCCTAGACGAAGAACAGTTCACAATCAACAAGGCAACGCAAGGTCCAAAATGTCAAGGCAAACGGTTAAAAGATCACTACAAGTTTTCACTGAAAAATTTGGAGATGACCCAGAAGCTGTTAGTTATATGTATGCCCTAGAGGCCACTACTATACATAGGATGTATATTGTAGTGGATGCTTGGACATATATAGGGAGGACTTTCTTGCTCGACATGATAGTATGCTATCTGGTTGCTCTTTACCTTAACGTGTACACTGATTTTCTCTCTGTTACATGTTGGTAAAGCCCTTAGGATGTGTACTTGACTACCTGGACTATGATGCAGATCATACTGGTGGGGACATGGTAGTCCATAAGTACATCCTTCAAGGTCCCTAGTCGTGGGTATATCGAGACGGGGCAACGGTATACCAGAGTAGACTAGCGTATACCTTCTCGACCCATACAGATGGGCGGTGGATGATCCCATATCCATTGGTGTTTGACATTAGAGATGATATACGGGTGCTCAGTGGAGACTGGGTACACTAGACGGACTCGCCGAGAACTCCCAGATGGTATTATACCTCACGTCAGATGGCGGTTCTCTGGTGACACTGGTACAGGTTAGTCTGTAGACCCGAGATCGTCATAGAGTCTTGTGTGATTCCCACTGTGCTTTGATTTCTACCTTACCACGTCCAAGAGGGCGTGGAAAACGGTGGTTTTTAGGTACAGTCCCGAATCACATGGAGGCAATGAGCAATAGGAGGGGATTCGTCTCTCCCGGTATAGGGAGTTGATGTTGCCCTGTGTTCGATTGGCTATAACCGGAAATCCCTGGCCAGGGTTGCTGAGATTTACTGGTAAGTGTTACCAGTAGTTTCTCGAACTGTTATAGACCTCATATCGATACAAGTTATCGAGCTATTAGGGTCTGACGTTTACCACCCCTAGGCGAGATATGCGACATATCAGACGATCAGACCGGACTGTATAGTAAGTGTTACTGGTTGGATTCACAGGAGTGTGAGCGGGCTTGCTCGTTGATCTTTTGATCGCTCAATACCCGGTGGCCGTTACGTTTAGCAGACCGCTTGCGGCTTGTGGGTGTTTGATATGATCATCACCTGCTGCCGGCGTATTGACGAGCCTTTAGAGTCCTACACAGAAGTTTCCTGGCTCAAGCGAAACGAAATAGGAGCGCATATGAGATATGTGCGGGACCGAGAATAATGCGTGTATGTGATATCGTATTCTATTCTCGCGATGAATGTATCAATTGGTTGTATGCGATATAACCTAGTTATCGAATCGAGGATTGATTCGATAAGTCGATACATTGGATATTAGTCGGTCATATGCGATATGACCGGATCATTAAATCAAGTGTTGATTTAATGATTTAATGTATTATATTACATTAACTAGTATTGGTTCACTTTGACTTTCTTTTTCTCACTTGATGTGCACAAGTAGTATTTGTTATATATTTTTGTGCACTTGATTGTATCATGTTTGATGATACATGTAAACTTGGGTGAATGTATGCTTTAAACTATGTTTAGGTAAATAGTTAGGGTTTTGTTTAATTATTTATTTTATTTCATTTATTTTTGCAAGAAATAAAATGGTGGCTTTTTGCTTCTTCACTGGAAGCTTCATGATAGTTTTGAAAAAGTCTAGTCATTTTGTCTTTTACCTTAACCCTAACCATTTAACTAAACCCTAGTTTACTCTTTACACTAAACCATGGTTGCAAATATGATAAGAGTCACTTGGATTTTATTTTTCCAAAAATTCTTTTTCTTTTCTTCTTCTTCTTCCTCTTGATGAAGAGAAAAAAGCTCTCTTGAAAAATTTCCAAGTGATGATTCCAAGTGAGAAACCCAAATCCAAAGTGAACCCACTTCCTATTTCTTCATCCTCTACCACTTTCTATGTTGTATTGGGTGTTTTCTTCACAAGTTTCATGACCTGGTGAAGATGGAGCTTGAGTTAGAGTTGCCTCGACGTAGATCATCTTTGGCATCGAAGTCAACGACCTAGCCCGTTCATTTTCCCAACGAAACCATCGCTAGAGTCCGGGATCCCGGTGATCGCAGCGCAGGGACGTCATCATGGAGCTAAAGAAGTGGTGGACCAGATCTACAAAGGTTGTATTTCCATTCACTTAGTAGTTAAGTTGTTAACTAGTTGTTGTTTCGCCTTTAAACTCTAGTTAATGATCTATGTTAGGGTTTCTCGGCACCGGAAAAATTTGAAATTGGTATGATTGATGCCTTTTGAGACCTCTTGAGCGTGCCTAGGAACCCTACAGTGGTATCAGAGCCTAGATAGAGTCTTAGGCGATGTGTAGACGATGCTACAAGTCTGATCGAACCCGAAATCCCCGCTTTTCACCCCTCTGTGTACATTTTTCCAAACTGTGGATTTTTGTGAATTAAAAATTCTCAGAAAATAGAGCAGGAAATTATAAGAATACTGGATGAAAACGAAACCCTAATTCCACTGTAGCGCCGCGGAACCGCGGCATTAGGCTCTTTTTGCGGCGGTTCCGCGGCCGTATGTACTGATTAGGGATTTGTTTTTATACAGTAATGCCCGTATCTGTTTCCTCTGTTCTCTGGGAAGTTTTAATCTGCACTCAAGAGTTGAGTTTTATGGGTTGTATTGGGAATTCGGTGTTTCGATCGGGAAGTCTAATTCCGTCTATGTGTTTTTCCGGGTAATTTTAGAATATGTTAAAAAGTTCGACCGGATATAAATACCCAATTTTTTCCCTGCCGGGAAATTTCCAAGTGTTGGATTTTTCCGTGGTTTAAAGACGTTCTAAGTAGTGCAAGTAACGCGATGGACCCTCTAGAAGACAACAAACCTTAACTCGATTATGTGACCGTCTTGAACCGCCCTTTGAACCTTAGGGTTTGGGGCAGTACGACGTGCCACATGTGAGGCGTTGGTTTGACCCTTCTACGGCTGGACCGTCGGTATTGTGGTATGAAGTGAATGTTTTTAAACTTATTTCATGTGTTGAGCTGTTTCGGGAAAACTTGGGTGTTTGATTGTTCGATCGGAAAGTCTAACATTTTCTATTTATCTGGAATGTGATACAATATTTGGAATCTACATATAGTTATGAGATAACTGAATGAATATTATAAACATAGCAGTTTAGTCTCACTTGATCGGTTGCCACGGAATTTTGATGCGATCAAAAGTCCGTCGCAATCACGTAGCGTACGCGGATACTCGCCGGGTAAACTTAATAGACTGCTACACCCCATAGCCCCGACCAAGTGACTGTAGGAGAACCCAGTCACCGAAAGCATCCGTTCGGGTGCTTGCGGTAGTGGTGTTCCGCCTTAGTGCACTTCGACAGCGGTATCGGGGGTGCAGCCGTCTACAAAAGTTTGGGACGAGCATTCGTACCGGGTGTCGGGAATCTTATTGAATTGCTCGATTCGATATTGAAAAGAGTTTTCGATAATGAGACTAAAATGCGGGGTTTATAATTGTTAAGAATGCGATGTCTAAGGAATTCATTTATTAGGCATGCGATGTCTAAAGAGGTTGCGGATTCCAATTGTTGTAGTTTTACATTTTCTTTTCTGTGACCGTAAGTGAAGTATGTAGTGGTATTGCCGATTGTCGTTGCTATACGTCGACGACAATCGGTGTATGCATACTTACGTTGATGACATGTAATGTTATGTGTTGCTGGATATGTTATATTGGATCGTTGTGGTTGAATAGCCAGAGGTTTTTTATGTGAGATGAGTGTTTTTCATTTTCATTCATGTAAAAACTTGTATGTAATATTCTTTTATTGGGGCACTTCCAGGTTGCGGAAGATGTCACCGTTGATGTATATTATTTACTTTTCCGCACTAGGATAGACCCAAGGAGGGGAGCACAAGTAACCGGGTTCTAGGGTCCAATGGGAGACCATCTCGAGGAGTCGAGTCTGGGTCTCCTAACCCTAGAATTGGTAGGGTTGCTTGCTGCTCTCGTAGGGGTCTAGGGGTGTGGGATTGGCTATTCATCACGACCGTGGAATTCGTGTTTTATACAGGCTCAAAATAAAACACGGACGCCCTAGTATATCCAATATTTCATATGATATTTTCTGCTGTGTTATCTGTGATGTGATCATGTGATATTCTGTGATAGATACTGTATATAGTATATATGATATATTATATAGACGTTGCTTATGTTTTACACCCGCGCTAGCCCTGCCTCGCTCTGCCGTTAGTTACCTAACCTAACGGTGCAGACGGGACATCGAGGCGAATGCGGATGGCATAAGCGTACGTTATATTTATCTGTGATGTTTAGGTACTGTAATGATGTGACTTCATTAATATGATTAATGAAAATAAAAGAAACCTAAAGATGTTTTGGAATCGCATTTCTTAAAAACAGGTAGCTACAGTTCTTGCTTTGCATCGCGGTGTTCCTTGTATGAACATCCTGCACCTCATTCGACAAGGAAAGGGCCGAGATCCCTTCACCGGGAGTGACCCTTTAACAATAACTGGCAGATGCTACAAACTCGGTTTGTCTTTTGATTGTTTCTATAGTTTCTGCTTTGCACAGTGATATATATGATATATCCCGCACCTCATTCGACGAGGAAAGGGCCGACGATCCCTTCACTAGGAGTGACCCCTTTAGCAAAACTAGAAAAGCCTAAAAAACACTCCATTTTAAAAATCATTTGATTCTACAACGATATCAAGTTCATTACGCAATAGGTTTTCAGAAAAACCTGTCGTAACCCTCCGTCATTTCAGATAAGTCCTACTTAGTATTCTTGGTACGTTTGTTGGCCTACGTCAAGGCGTAGTGTGCGGTAGCTAACTAGTATTTATCTGTTTATGCATATGATGCAGATTGGATTAGGGTAGTCGTGCGACTTTGTTGGCCTGCATCAAGGGTCGTGCGGGTGGGTTTAATTCAATCAAGAAATGACGGGTTGAACTTGACTAGCGGACTATGGTTTGTTGGCCTGCGTCAAGATCATAAGACGCTAGGGGCAAAATATTATCGGGAATTTCAAGTGTTGAAATTTATAATGAGATTGCATACCTTCTATGAGATAGTTGGATCCCGATACCCGCTGCGAGTAAGAGTTACTCCTGGGAGAGTTTTACACATTACAATTAGTCGATCAAGTAGGTGTCTAGAAAGGTGTCAACGGGGTTACGCCTCTGGGAAAATGAGGTTTACATTAATTAGGTTCGTGCGAAAGCACGGGGGACCTCCCTCAAAGTACCGACACTGGCCTGGCTGAAAGAATGGCGAACCTATAGCGTGTAATTAATCCCAGCTAGTCTTTCCTTTTAGGGTTTGAAGGAAGATTTGATAAAAACAGTGGGAGCCATCCTGATTAGATAAAATAAAAACCAATCTGATCTTGCAAGAGCATACACTGAGTGTTTTCTTCTCTCTCTCTCCAGGTAGCGACCATATCACGCCTTAAGCAAAATAATAATACGGATTATTAACCGAACCCGCTTGTTATACTGAGCTGGGGAACGTTGGCCCCGCTCCAACTTATAATTGTTATAAGACGGAGCAGGAAATTAGGGATTACCAGAATTCCCGTGCCGCCCAAATAAAGAAAATTCATGTTGATGCATCTTCTTCGGGTGTGTTCATTACACAGAACTGTTTCTCAGTATCCTTTACATCCTGGGTATGTGATACCGGATCAGGATCCCGCATATGTAATTTGTTACATAGGGCTACAGAAATGTAAAGAACTGAGAACGAATGATAAGTTTCATGAGACAGAAAACGGTGCAAGTGTTGCAGCCAAGTCTGTTGGTCACTGTCATCCTGTATTACAAATACATTGATTCTGAACAAATGTTATTAGATACCTAACCTGACATACAAAATCATATCAGTCTCTTTATTAGTAAAGAAATGATAAAATTTTATATTGATGGATAATGTTTTGAACATTTCCTATATCAAAAGTTGATCGGTTCAGGCACGTTATCTAAAAACATTGATGTTCTAAATCAAACCACAGTTCTTAGTATACGGAACACACACAAGAGGAAGAGTTAAAAAATGAACGAATCCTTCTTGAGGCATTGTAGACTAGGTCATATCAATGCGACCCGACTAGCTGAAGTTACATTAAGATGCATATTTAAATCAGTTTGAATTTACATCTTGTGAAACTTGCCAGTCATGTCACAAAGATAAGGTGACCATAGCTCCGTTTACTGGAAACAGAGAAAGAGTTAGTAAACTCTTGGGATGATACATGTTGATGTTGGTAGGTCCCCTGTCTACACATGCCAAGACCGGTTCTTTGTACTTCATTACATTCTCTGATGATCTCTCGAGATTCAGACATATGTTCCTGTTGAAACACAAGTCTGAACCTTTTGAGATATTCACAGAATATAAGTTAGAAGTAGAGAACCAAATTACGGGTATAAGTATTATGTCCTTTGTTGAGATCAAGGAGGAGAATACTTGAGCACGGAATTCCTGGACTATTCTAAAGGAGAATGCGATTCTCTCTCAGCATTACTCCTCCGTATACACCATAGCACGATGGTGTATCGGGGCGGAGCAATTACACCTTATTCGATATGGTGTGCTCTATGATGAGTACTACTGAGTTTTCTATTTCCTCTTGGGAGTTACGCACTTGAGAAGTTGCATACCTATTGAATAGAGTTCCAATCAAATCAGTTGCCTACCGCTTCATATGTGATATGGAAAGGGAAGAGCCCATATCTTAAGTTGGTTAAGATTTGGGGTTGTCCGGGCTATGTCTAAAAGAAAAATCCGGACAAGCTCGAGGCAAGGTCTGTTATGTAGAACTGGAAAGGTTCCAGCTATACAAACTGCAGCTGATGATTTGACAGAACCAAATGATTCAATAGTCCCCGACGAACCTCAGCCTCTTTGCCGATCTGGTAGGGTTCCTTACCCACCTGAGAGATACTTCGGTTTCTCTATGACAGTGGGAGTGAGGATTGCATCATGAGATGATGACCTAACTAGTTTCGAGCTGGCCATCAAGAGTGGGACTCTGTAAGAATGGTTGGATGCTTAGCGATCTGAGATGGATTCCTTATACACCAACAAAGTATAGACTTTGGTTGCTTTATCTGAAGGGTTAAATCTCCATCAGGAGCAAGTATATCTTGAGAAGATTACTAGGTGTACATGGAAAAGTTGAGACTTTTAAAGCTAGACTTGTTAAAGGTTTGCATCATTGACCAGGTATGGATCATGATGAAACCTTTTCTAAGGATCTATGCATAAGTCCATCCAGATCCTACTTGCCACGGCTACATACCATGACTATATCTGGTGGTTGGATGTCATGACTGCTTTTCTAAATGATGTTTTAGAAGAGAGCGTCTATAAGTACACAGCCAGAGGGCTTCGTAGACAGTGGGAGCAGGGGAAACGTATGCAAGATGCTTTATAGGATAAAGCATGCATCGCGGAGTTGGAACATCTGTTTTGATGAGTTAGTCAAACAGTTTGACATCATCAAAATGGTAGATGAACCTTGTATATACAAAAAGGTAGTAGGGAATATGGTAGTGATCCTCGTAGAGTACGTGGATGACATACTCTTGATAGGGAAGGAGTTTCCTATGCTATGCTCGGTCAATCTCCGCTTATCACAAGGATTCTCCATATAGGATCAAAGTGATACCTCCTAAATCCTGAGTTTTCATCTATGAGATAGATGTAATTGGATGTTAGGATACTCACTAGATGTAATGAGATGGTATCCATCGATCCTGGGGAGAATCACTGGAAGGGTTCCAGGGTGATAAACACGACTGAATGTCAGTCACAGGCATTGTCTTTACCCTCAGTAGAGGGACGGTATGTTGGAAGAATTCCTAGCTAGATACCATTGGCATGGTTGATGCCTTATGAGACCTCTTGAGCGTGCCTAGGAACCCTACAGAAGCCAAATGGAGAAAATAACTAAATAAATAAAAAGCCCAAAGAACCAAGAAGCAACCCACAAAAATTGATAAGAAGATATTATCAATACCATTGCCGCGGTTCCGCGGCCAGAAGAAGCCCGTACTTCGAGAAATTTTTACCAAAGTCTGAGGCGGCGCTGAATAGTTAACCTAAGGGCAAATTTGTAATTGCAGACGTGCGAATCAACTGTAAACCTAGGGTTTCTATGTACTATATATAGAACCCAAACCATTGTATTTTCTCATGCCTCATTCATAAATAAAATTCTGTTTTCTTTGAAGATTGGAGTGCATCAATCGTAAGTAGGTTTATTTTTCTGCCATAATTCTAATTTTAATTTCTGCCCTAGGTAAATTCTTTTCTTGCCCTAGTTTAATATAGTTTAGAATTTTTATTAACTTGCCGTAGATCTATCTTTCATCTCTTTAATCAAAACTTTAAATAAGAAAAACATGTCTTTCGAAAATCCCTCGATGAGCGAGTAGTTTCCTCGCTTGTTGGGTTAGGAATAGGGAAGGGTTTGAGAGATGAAGATCTCTCATCTCTTTTCTTTGCCAATCTATTATGAACATTAGGATTCCATGCATACTCTTATCTTCCGCTCCCTACGACACTCTACCCTCGAGGTAACGGTGATCCGTAGTATAAAAGACCGGAGTTGTGAGTTTTCCATGTAGGTTAGGGTAAAGGTTAAGAAAGGAAGGACAAGGATCTAGAGGAAGAAACATCTTCCCAATCATCGTAATCCCCTTTATTAAAATTTACCATAACCCCTAATATGAAATCCAAATTAAGGCATTGAAAAGAGGTGTAGATCTTTGTTTACCAAACTTTCCCTAAACCTAATCCTAGCAAGTTTCTAATCCTAGTATAACACAACTTCGTTTTTAGGTTTAATTATAAGACCAAACACCATTTGGAATTAGCTCGTAAGAACTTTAAGGAGACTTACAACATCCCTGTGGACCGACCCGTATTCACCGGCTAGCTGCAAAGCGACGCCGTTCTTGATTGCGGTAATATATTTTTGATCGTAAAAACATCTTTAAATCAGCGGGTGCTACCTATTAGAGGGCCCTGACAAAGATCTTCGATGACCTAATCTATGAGATTGTCGAATGCTACATCGACGACCTTATGGTAAAAAGCAAATCTCATGAGGAGCATTGGGAACATCTAAAAATAGTGTTCCAACGTCTTCGGAAGTATAATATAAAGATAAACCCTCTGAAATGCGCGTTTGGAGTTTCTTTAGGAAAATTCCTGGGATTCATCATACGTCACCGGGGCATCGGAATCGATCCCTCAAAGATTAAAGCGATTATGGAAATGCCTACGCCAAGGACTCTCAAACAACTGCGGTCTCTCTAAGAAAAGCTCGCATATATTTGGCGGTTCATAGCTAATCTTTCCAGAAAATGCCGTCCCTACAGTTATTTGATGAAGAAGGGGACCTCGTTCGTCTGGGATCAAAAGTGCCAAAATGCACTAGACAAAATCAAGCAATACCTATAAAATCCGCCGGTATTGACTGCTCTGGTTAAGGGAAAACCCCTTATCCTATATACAACGGCCCTTGAGGGTTCTCTATACGCGCTATGGGTACAAGAGAACGATCATGGAAAGGAGAGAGCTTTGTACTATTTGAGTCGAGTTCTATTGGGGGCAGAAAACAACTACACTCCCATCAAAAAGCATTGCCTGGAACTGATCTTCGCGATAACGAAGCTCAGATATTATGCCTTGGCACACGAGGTCCATCTCATATCGAAGGTGGAGCCTTTCAAATATCTGATGTCGAGGGCCATACTAACAGGAAGTCTTGCCAAATGGGCCTTCCTCCTGATGGAGTTCTCGATAACATATCGACCCTTCAAAGCAGTGAAAGGACAGGCCATTGCCGACTTTCTCGCGGAGCATCCGATACCTGCCGACTCCCCCTTAAATTGCGAGTTGCCGGATGAACATCCATTCGACACAATCGAAGAAGAGAAGGAAGAAAATGATTCCCAATAGGAACTCTACTTCGATGGAGCATCTTCCATAAAGAGGTGAAAGCAAAACACCCCCATAATCAAAACCGGGATGGGCCGTATCTTCGTGACTCCGCAAGGAAGGACATTGAGTTATGCCCTTTCCTTAACGGAACCGAGGATTAATAACAAAGGTGAATATGAAGCTTTGGTTGCTGGTCTATAGATCGCTATCGACATGGGAATCAAAGACCTCCTCATATATGGAGACTCCCAGTTGATTGTTAGCTAAGTAAATAGTGACTATCAGACATGCAAGCCAGAACTGATAAAGTATGGTGAAAGAGTGCATCAACTGCTGACACAAATCACTTCATATATCTTGGAGATTATACCGCGTGCGGAAAACAGCAAGGCGGACGCGTTGGCCAAATTGGCTAAAGAATTCGCCGATGAAGACCTCGATGACATAAGGATTTGTGCAAAGTCGCGGGGTTCTCGCGCCAACAGATATATCTTTGGAAGACCCGATAGAGCCATCCGAAGGAAAAGAAACGACTGATCAAGTAGCCTTTCAAATAGAGGATGGAAAAATGGTCAAGGATTGGAAGGAAGTCTTCATAGACTACTTCAAGTCCTAACGAACGCCCAAAAATGCATCGTCGAGACATCAGCTCATGAAACAAGCTTTGTCCTTCGCCTTTGTCAATGATACTCTATATAAGAGATCGTTCGACTGTCTGCAGCTAAGATGCCTGGGACCATAAGAAGCGAAAAGAGTCATCCAAGAAACTCACGACGGACTCTGTGGCTCTCATCAAGCTGGACCAAAGATAAAGCTGAAGATAAAAAGAATGGGTTACTATTGGTCCACAATGATTTAGGACTGCCTCGAATATGCGAAGCAGTGTCACTCGTGCCAAATTCACGGGGCTTCATCCACCAACATCCAAATCCGCTACACCCAACAGTGGCTAGCTGGCCGTTCGAAATGTGGGGAACCGATATAATCGGCCCTATCGAACCGGCATCATCCAAAAGACATCGGTTCATATTGGCAACGACCAATTACTTCTCTAAATGGGAAGAAGCAGTACCCTTGAGGGAGGTGAAGATGGAAAATATCCTCCACTTCTTCAGAACCTATGTCATCTATCGGTTCGGCATTCCGCAATGGATAATCTCGGATAATGGGCCAGCTTATAGAAGTCATAAAATCAATCGCTTCGCATATCAACATAAAATATATTGAAGATACTCTTCCGTCTATAATCCTCGGGCCAATGGTCTAGCAAAAGCTTTCAAAAAGACTTTGATAAAGATTATAATGAAAACAGTGTCCAGAAACAAAAAAGACTGGCATGAAAGGTTGCATGAAGCTTTCTGGGCATACCGAAAAATGTTCAAGACGGCCATGAATATAACACCATACACATTGGTGTTCGGCACGGAAGCAGTGCTCCCATTGGAAATTAAGCTCCCCTCCCTACAAGTGGCGATTCAATACAAGCTGACAGATGAAGAAAATACTCATCTTAGGCTTGAAGAGCTCGACGCCCTTCATGAAAATCGCCTTATAGCACAGCAAAATCTGGAAGCTTATAAGGCAAGTATGGCACAGTCATACGAAAAATTGACCAGGCTAAGAACATTCCGCTAAGGCAAACTTGTTCTGTTCGTTAAAAGACCAATGATCCCCAATCATGCAAAACGGAGGAAATTCGAGTCGAACTATGAAGGCCCGTACATCATAGATAAAGTCTACCAAGGTGGAGCCTACCTGCTCATGGACATGCATGGCGAAAGACCCTTCCGGCCAATAAACGGCCGATTCCTCAAAAATACTACGCTTGACAAGTCACGAGTTAGGTCAATGATAGATGACGACGCCTGTGTCCCTCGCTATCTTCCTGAGTCAGAACTCTAAGAGTAGTACCTGTTTACCGCCAGAAAACAGAGACGAATTGAGATGGATCGTCTTGCCTGAATTTGGGGCAGATGCTATTTGGATTTATCCGTCCACCTCTCCAAAGATGCCAAGTTGATTTATGGCACTGTATATCGGAGGTTTGGATGGATGCGGCCGTTGTAGCAAATTTCGTCAGGTTCCCTCTTATTTTATGAGGGGTTTTTGATTGTGGGGATGCTCTTTCCTGCAGACACAAACCCCTGCAATTAATTATGTTACCGCGTTGCGATAACCACTTTCTCCTTCTCCAGCAGTTTACTTCGTGTCGTGTGTGTTTTTGTTTGTTTTGATTGCCCATGGATTGTATACGAAGACTAATTTATATCGTCGCCCGTAGGGCGTGGATTAGTCCAAATCCGTATATTTTTAGATTTGGGTTTGTTTTATTTAAGGACCATTAATCTAGTTTGAGATTAAGGCCGGCTTAAATGTATATGAGCATTTTAGGGCTCGATTTGTTTTTTTCTAGGGATACATTAATCCAATTTGAGACTAAGATCCACTTAACAACATTTTAGGATCTTTTTTATTTAATACCCAGTAACAGAGCATTTGGACTCAGTTGCAAGACTTTAGCGACTCAGCCAATTTGGGTTTTAGTCTGCTTAGTCTTCTCCCCTTTTTGTTTGAAAAGTGCTAAGTACTTATTTGGGCTATGTTTACTCAGTCCCTTTTTTATTCAAAAGTGTTGAGCACTTATTTGAGTTATGTTGCCCACATATAATCATGTGAAGCTTTCAGTCATAGACATTGCCCAATAAGTGTTGAACACTTTAATCATTTTGTCTTTATATGGAGTGCTAGGCACTTTATGGAGTCCACGTGCTTTTTACGTGCAGCGCTGGGCGCGGCCCAATGAGTATTGAACACTCAGCCGTTTTGGCTATTTGTGGAGTGCTAAGCACTTCCCCTTTTTCGTGGCGCCCACGTGAAGCGATGGGCGCTGCCTAATCAGTGCTAAGCACTTAGCCGTTTTGGATATTTATTGAGTGCTAAGTACTCTTCTTCTATTTTGTTTGTGGCGCCCACGTGAGGAACACGTGAGGCGCTGGGCGCCGCCCAATCAGTGCTAAGCACTTAGCCGTTTTGGCTATTTATTGAGTGCTCAGCACTCCTTTTCTTTTCTGTTTCTGGTGCCCACGTGAGGAGCACGTGAGGCACTGGGCGTTTTTGGGGGAGTCCACATGGGGTGCTAAATTCTTTTCTTTTTCAGAGATTGAGCCTCTGTTGATGGCATTTGCCTATTAATGATCATCAAGATCTTTGTTTTGAAGATCTATGATCAAGTTTTATTTTTAAGAACTAAGTTCTTTTATAAGTACTAAGTTTCTCCTATATATATGTGTATATATATATATGTATGTATATATATATATATATATATATATATATATATATTTGTTTTGAGGAATTCAATTCCTAGTTCTTTTCTTAATCTTTGATTCTCAAGAACAAGTTCTTCCTAGTGAGAATTAAATTCTCAACTTGTTTGAGTCTTGTCTTCTGGATCTTTGATCCAGAGAAAGAACTAAGTTCTTCCAGAAGGGTTAAACCCTCAAATGTGATAGAGATATTTTGATCTCTTTTCTTTACCTACGGTTTCGGAAAGGAAAGTCTTCTTCTTTGAGAATTGAATTATCAGTTCTCTGAAGAGCTCACTGTATTTTTTTGCAGGAGCTTGTAGGGGGATTTTTTATCACCGTCTGTCTCTCTCTGTCTCTCTGTGTGTCCCTTTTTTTTTGAGACTTGAAGTCTCGGATCCTTTATATAGTAGAGGCAAATTGTTAATTAGTTTTGAGGAAATCTTTCATTGAGAGATTCCAATTGATTTGGGGAATTTTACCTACCATTGGATCTTTGATCTAAGGGTTTCTGTTTTACAGAACATGTTTTCTTATTTTTAACAAGATTGGGGAAATATTTTCCCATATGCAGGATTTTATTCTGTGAAATGGTGATTTTTAATCACCACTGGATTTTTAATTCGAGGGCTCTCTGTTTTATGGAGAGCAATGTTTTTTTGTTTGAAATGATATAGGGAAATATTTCCCATTTCATTGGATTTTTTATCCAACAATTCTCTGTTCATTTAGGGGAATATTTTCTCTTGATAGAATTTTATTATATTATTTGATGATTTATCTCTTGATGATTTGATCCAATGGCTTTGTTAAAGATAGTATCCCTATTTTTAGGGAAATATCCTCCTGTAAAATTTAATTCTATTGATTTTGACTTGGGCGCCGGCGCTCACGTGTTGTGCACGTGGGTGCCATTTAAGAATTTAATTCTTATGATAGTTATTTATGTGCTTTGCACATCAACGTCCGCGTGATAAGCACGTGCGGCGCCATATAAGTATTTAATTCTTATACAGCAAGTGTTTATGTGCTTTGCACATTGGCGCCGACATGAGGAGCACGTGCGGCGCCATATAAGAATTTAATTCTTATTATAGGAATTTATGTACTTTGCATATTGGCGCCCACGTGAGGAGCACATGAGGCGTTCCCATAGGATTTAATCCTACAAAACCAGTGCCTGTTAGGTCCACGTTACCTCTCCCGGTACTTTCGGGGTTGCGGAATCGGTAAAACAAAATTTTTTCTAAGCATGGTAACATGGACCAAAAAGCCGGATCTTTGCTAAACAACACACTAGCATCCTAACTAGAGATTTATCTACTCGGTTAGGGGTTATACCTCAACTTGAACTCCTTCTCTTCTTGTTGTTTTTCTGCTTGCTTGCTCCGAGGCTTGATTCGGACTTTGGTCACCTTCACGGCCTCCTTGAGTCGATGACGATCCACCCGAGAGATGTACAACGAGCTCCACCTCGAGCTGAGGTAACTAGGGCAAAGAGATTGCTAATCTAGAAGCCCTAGGTTGTGTAGAAGTGATAAAGGGATGCTTTTGTCTTTGTGGGCTCTTTATCTCTCAACATATTAGATCAAAAGATAAATCAAGAGGAGGAAGAAGAAGGACCAACAACCATGGTTCATTTCTTTTTCTTCTCACTAGAAAAAGTAAGAGAGAGAATGAGAAAGAAATTGTGAGCTAAAGAAATTTACCATGGTTGCAATAATGCACTAAAACATCATTACCAATCCTATCAAGATAAAGTTTGATGGCACCATTGAAATGACCATTATCATAATCAAAATAGAAAAGGAAAAAGAAAAGAAGAGTGTAGATCTCTCTTGAAAGTCAATGGTCAACACGGTCAACCGGTCAACAAAGTCAAGAGAGGTCATGGTGGTCAAATGGTCAATGCAATTAGCCATCATAAAATTATCACTAAAAGGATTAGTAAATGATGTCCGCGGCTCATAATGGTTTTGACCAAACGAACTGCCAAAACCCTGATGAGTCTGAATCAACTGTCAAAACCCTAATGAGCCTGCCATATAACGGTTTTGGCCAAACCAACTGCCAAAACCCTAATGAGGCACCTCCTCCTTCATCGCTCCGGAAAACTGTACATACACACCTGCATCCGCATTCCGTAGAATGCGGGTGCACAGAAGATAAAACAAATCCATCCGTGCAATACTAGGATCCGGCTTAAACCAAAACCCACTAGTATTGCCTGCCCGAACACCACACGCACACAAGTGTACGTAAGTGATCGCAACCCTGCCGTAAAACCATACGCCCTCTACTCGTTTCGCTCAGTGCAGAGAAACTCTCTGTGTGGGACTCTAAAGACTCGACACTACGCTGGCAGTGGGTTTAACCACAGACCGCAAGCGGCACTAGCTGTACGTAACGGTCCCCAGGTAGATGTCGATAAGAAGGCCGATGAGGTAAACCCATCCGAACTCCTACTGAGCCTGTATGTGACAATCTTCGTACAGTCCGGTCTGTTCGTCTGATACATCGCATGGCGGGCCTAGGGGCGGTAAACGTCAGTCCCCTAATAGCGGTACAAGTCGTGTCGGAGTGAAGCCCAGAACACCCTGAGATAACACTGAAACCCACCAGTATATCTCGCTTGCCCTGGCCAGGGACTACTCGTGTAATGGCTCTCCTAGACAGCGCGATGTCAACCCCCAATACCGGGAGAGACGAATCCTGTCTAACCGTCTCTGCCTCCAAGTGCTTCGGGACTGCTCCCAACTACTACCTGTTTGCACGACTCAGTAGAGCCGTGGTAGGGTAGTAATCAAAGAACAGTGGGAACACACTCGAGGCAAAGTGACAGTGTCAAGTCAGCGGACTAAGCTGTACTCATGTCACCTGGGAACTGATAACTGACGATAGGTATAATACCAACCATCAGTTCCCGATGAGTCCTGTCCAGTGTACTCGTAACCTAACGAGCACCCGCATACTATCTCAAGTACGACATACAGACGGCTATGGGACAGACCGTCTCCCGTGCTGGGATGAGAAGCGCATACGCTAGTCTACTCCGGATTATCGATGCCCTGTCTCGATAATCCCACGACAAGGGACGTGTATAAGGATGTGCTTGTGGATTACCCAGCCCCCACGAGTGTGATCGCCATCACAACGCCGGTAATCAAGCATAGATCCTAAGGGCTCCACTAATGCGTATAGATGATATAATAAAGAAACACATGTATACATTAAAGCAGAGACAAACCAAGTAGCATACTACTATTTCGAGCAAGATTGTCTATACAACTGTGAATATCCCAAGCATCCATCAAGTAATATACATACTAGTATGATACAGTAATGGCCTCTAGGGCTTATACACTAACAATCTCCTACTTCCACTAAGGCCATGTACTGGCATATCGAAGACCTATTATCTCGATCAGCCGCTCGAACTGAGTCTGGGGCAAGGCCTTTGTGAATGGGTCCGTTGTGTTGTCCTTTGTGTCCACTCTCCGCACCTCGATCTCCTGGCGATCAATGATCTCCCTGATCAGGTGATACCGCCTTAAGATGTGCCTGGATTTCTGATGGGACCTTGGTTCCTTCGCTAAAGCTATAGCCCCATTGTTATCGCAATACAAAGGTATTGGGTCAACAATGGACGGAACCACCTGAAGTTCACTAATGAACTTCTTCATCCAGACAGCCTCTTTTGCGGCATAGCTTGCGGCATAGCTTGCAGCAATGTATTCAGCCTCCATCGTCGAGTCTGCGACGGTATCCTGTTTGGAACTCTTCCAACGTACCGCCCCTCCGTTGAGGGTAAACACAAAACCCGAGACAAATTTGCTATCATCTTTGTCACTCTGGAAGCTTGAATCGGTAAAGGACTCGACCCTGAGGTCTCCATTACCGTAAACCAGGAACATCTCCTTAGTCCTTCTCAGGTACTTGAGAATGTTCTTCACTGCTGTCCAGTGGTCCTTACCTGGGTCTGACTGATACCGGCTTACTGCGCTTAGCGCGTAACCTACATCTGGTCTTGTACATAGCATCATATACATTATAGATCCTACCGCCGAAGCGTAGGGTATAGTGCTCATGCGAACCCTCTCCCCGTCAGTCTTAGGAGACATCTTCTTGGAGAGGGTAATTCCGTGCAATGCGGGTATGTTACCGCACTTGGAATCCTCCATATTAAATCTCTTTAGTACGGTCTCTATGTACCTAGACTGCGAAGTCCCAGTAGTCTCTTGGATCTATCTCTATAGATCTTGATCCCCAGAATGTACGAGGCATCACCTAGGTCCTTCATGGATAACCGTTGTGACAAAAATAGCTTGACCGATTGTAGCATAGAAATGTCATTTCCTATCAAAAGAATGTCGTCTATGTACAAGACTAGGAATACGACAGTTCATCCTACAATCTTCTTATAGACACAAGGTTCATCTTCATTTTTAATGAAATCAAATTCCTTGATTGCCTCATCAAAACAGATGTTCCAGCTTCGCGATGCCTGCTTTAATCCATAAATGGATTTAAGCAACTTGCACACCTTCCCGCTGCTCCCACTGTCTACGAAACCTTCTGGTTGATCCATGTAAACGCACTCTTCCAAACAACCGTTTAGGAAAGCCGTTTTAACATCCATCTGCCAGATTTCATAGTCATGGAAGGCAGCAATGGCAAGTAAGATCCGAATGGATTTGAGCATAGCCACCGGAGAAAAAGTTTCGTCATAGTCCAAACCAGGTCTTTGACGAAAACCTTTTGCAACGAGTCTAGCCTTATAGGTTTCCACCTGCCCATCTACACCAAGTTTCCTTTTGTAGATCCATTTGCATCCAACGGGTTTTACCCCAGGTGGAGCAATATCCAAGGTACACACTTTATTGGCGTACATGGACTCCATTTCGGATTGCATTGCTTCCTGCCACTTATCAGAGTCCCTACTGATAATGGCCTGCCTGAAACTGGTAGGGTCATCTTCTTCCAAGATGCAATCCTCTCGCTATGAGAAAACCGTAGTATCTCTCAGGCGGATGAGAAATCCTACCAGATCTGCGGAGTGGCTGAGATTCGTCTGGGGTTGTTGAATCTAGTGGTTCCTCCAAATTTTCAGTTATATTTTGTGGTCGCTGATTTTCTTCCAGTTCTACCGAACTCCCACTAGTTTCTTTTGCAAGAAACTCCCTTTCTAAGAAGGTAGCGTGGCGAGATACAAACACCTTCTGTTCCTCAGTGTGGTAAAACAGATATCCTAGTGAGTCTTTAGGATATCCCATAAATTTACACAGAACTGACCGTGCCTTTAGCTTGTCCGGTTTCTGTGTTTTCACATAGGCCGGACAACCCCATATCTTAATAAATTTAAGACATGGTTTCTTACTACTCCATATTTCATACGGAGTTTTAGGCACAGATTTGGACGGAACTTGATTCAAAAGGTATGCCGCTGTCTGAAGCGCATGTCCCCAGAATGAAAGAGGTAACTCAGCACTACTCATCATGGAGCAAACCATATCCAATAGGGTACGATTCTCCGCTCCGAAACACCGTTGTGCTGTGGTGTATAAGGAGGAGTAAGCTGAGAGAGAATACCATTCTCTTTTAAGTAATCTAGGAATTCCGTGCTTAAGTACTCCCCTCCTCTATCAGACCGGAGGATCTTGATACTTTTGCCAGTCTGGTTCTCTACTTCCTTTCTGAATTCCTTGAATTTCTCAAAAGCTTCAGATTTGTGTTTCATAAGATACACATATCCGAATCTAGAGAGATCGTCAGTGAATGTGATGAAGTAGGAGAACCCACCCCTTGCATGTATAGAGATTGGACCGCATACATCACTGTGTATTAGTTCCAAGAGCTCTGTTGCTCTTTCTCCATGTCCGGTGAACGGAGATTTGGTCATCTTCCCTTTGAGACAAGACTGACAAGTTTCATAAGATGAAAACTCGAACGCATTCAAGAGTCCATCTTTATGCAACTTACTTAGTCTTTTCTCTCCGATATGACCAAGTCTACAATGCCACAAGTAGGATTCATTCGTATCTGAATTCTTCCTCTTGCGTATGTTTTGTATATTGAGAACTGTATTCTGATTTAGAACGTAGATACCATTACACAGTGTACCCTCTGCAACTAGTACCTTATGAAGGTATATGTTCATGATATTTCTATCAAGAACAAGTTATATCCATCTTTATCGAGTAAAGAAACTGATATGATGTTGCAAACCATGGAGGGTACATAGTAGCAATCGTTCAAAATCATAGTCTTGCCATTTGGCAATACTAGGTGATATTCACCGACGGCTGCCGCATTAACTTGTGCTCCGTTCGCTACTCTGAGTGACATATCACCCGGTGCAACTTTCCTACTTTTTCTCAGTCCCTGCAATAAATTACAGATATGAGATCCTGATCCGGTATCAAGTACCCAGGAGGTAGGGCTGACCGTAAAACATTTCTCAATTACAAGAACACCTGAAGTAGATGCAAAACCATGTTTCTTCTTCAACTGGGTATCCTGGGAATCCTTACAATCCCCTTTCCCTTGCTCATACTTATGACTGTTGTCACAAGTTAGAGCTGAACCAACGTTCCCCAGCCCCGAATAAGAATTCGGATCGGTCAAGCGATACATTTTATTATCTTGATTAGGGTGTGAAATGGTTGTTACCTGGAGAGAGAAAAGAAACACTCAACGTGCGCTCTTGCAAGATTAGATTGGTTTTATTAGTTTATCTAACCAGGATGTCTCCCACTGTTTCCTCAAATTCTTCCTAAAACCTTTTAAAAGAAGAACTAGTCAGGATTTAATTCACGACACAATACTTGCTTAACCTTTCAGCCAGGCTAGTGTCGGTACTTCGAGGGAGGTTTTCCAACGCTTTCGTGAAGTTCTTTAATTTAAGAACCTCTTTTCCCTGGGGGCATAGCCCCGCTAACACCTTTCTAGACACCTACTAGGTTTATAGCATTGATTGTTAAGTGAAATAATCTCCCGAGAGTAATCCAACTCATCAGTGGGATCGGGATCCAACTATCATTGTGTGATGACCTAGATAGAATACACTCTAACCACCACACTCCAGAAGGTATGCTAAATCTGCAAGTTTCAGTTTCTTTTAAAACTCCCGATGTGATTTTTGCCCCTAGGACCCAAGTGACCTTGACGAATAATCAACAAATCAAAAAGTCCTAGTCAAGTTCAGCCCGTCGTTATCCAGGATTGCATTAGACCCGCCCGTATGATCCTTGACGAATAATCAACAAAATCATGCGACCGTCCTAACCAATCGCATCTATCAGTGCAGCAGAGAATTATTACTTAGCTACCGTTCACTGTGTCTTGACGAATAATCAACAAACGCAGCATGAATACTAAGCATTAATTTTCTGAAACGACGGAGGGCTACGACTGGGTTTTTGGCGAAAAAACCCGTTAACGTAATGAACTTGATGCAGTTGAAGAAACATGTAGACCTTTTTGAAAATATAGTGGCAAAAACTTTTGCTAAAGAGGTCACTCCCTATGAAGGGATCTTGGCTCTTTCCTCGTCGAGTGAGGTGCTGGGCATTCATAAGATGAATACCTCGATGCAAAGCAAGAATGATCGACTATAGTGAAGTTATCACCCTGACACAAACTTTTTTCCAAGGGGTCACTCCCGATGAGGGGATCTCGGCCCTTGCCTCGTCGAATGAGGTGCTGGGCATTCATAACCGAATACCTCGATGCAAAACAAAAGTGAACGTCCTTGTAATAACAGCTTTTTTTTTTGAAAAATTGTTCCAACAACGTCTTTTAGGTTTATTCTCTTGCATTAGTTCTTTTAATGCGTCCCATCAATTAAATCCTACCATTGCAGAAAACAACCAAAATATGACGTACGCTTATGCCATTCGCATTCGCCACGGGGCCCCGTCATCACCCGTTAGGTTACTTAACTAACGACAGAGCGGGGGCTGGGCTAGCACGGCTGAAAAACATAAGCAATGCCTAAATAGTTATTATATATAGATATATATAGCAATGATAGCCAATCCAGATCACAGATGAACACTTTGGATATACTAGGAACCCGCGATTCGTTCGAGCCTGCAACGAAAAGCGGATTACACGGTCGCGATGAATAGCCAATACCCCACCCAAGACCTCTACGGGTGCGGTAAACTACCCACCAAGCATCCGAAGCGAAGCAACCTCCCTCAACACCGTGAGTAGGCCACTCGGCACTTCGAGATACCTGGTAGTTTGTGCACCCCCTCCATAGGTCTATCCTAGGAGCAAAAACAGTAAAAAGAATTATACAATGATGGCTACAACCCCGATCCGGTTGTGCGGTCATACAAATAATATTACATCAATTTACAAATTTATTACATGAATGAAAGAAAAAGAAACTCTCATCTCACATCCACCCCGGCTATTCATCCGCGACAATCCAACGAGTTCATATACACATACCATCAATAACACAGATCACAGATATGTATAACCCCCACTAATCGACATATAGTGATTAGTAGACGTTCAATACACATAAAACATTGCAGATATAACCATTAGCTAAAGTCTATAGAACATCGACCAAAAATACGGATTTTTAAGCCCCAAAAACAAATTTTGCTTTCTGGAAAATCTGGGCAGAAAAGTCATATTGTAAAAATCCTAAAATACCCATCTAAGAAAACTGCAGAAAAGAAAATCGCCAACCGAGTTAAATCGGCCGCGGTTCCGCGGCATAAGCAAGCTTATGCCGCGGAACCGCGGCGCTTTAATCGAGTTAGGTGATCATTTTTCTTCAGTATTCTATAAAAAGCCTGAGTCGATTTTTAGTGCATGATTTATTAATTTTGGAACAGATCTGAAAATCGGCAGAAACTTGAAATTTCCGGGGTGTTTTGCGGTTTTTCGTCCGGTCGAAATTCTAAATACTTTGCTAACATGCTAGGGTGTGTTTAGTTAGGCTCTGATACCACTGTTAGGTCCACGTTACCTCTCCCGGTACTTTCGGGGTTGTGGAATCGGTAAAACAAAAATTTTTCTAAGCATGGTAACATGGACCGAAAAGCCGGATCTTTGCTAAACAACACACTAGCATCCTAACTAGAGATTTATCTACTCGGTTAGGGGTTATACCTCAACTTGAACTCCTTCTCTTCTTGTTGTTCTTCTCCTTGCTTGCTCCGAGGCTTGATGCGGACTTTGGTCACCTTCACGGCCTCCTTGAGTCGATGACGATCCACCCGAGAGATGTACACCGAGCTCCACCTCGAGCCGAGGCAACTAGGGCAAAGAGATTGCTAATCTAGAAGCCCTAGGTTGTGTAGAAGTGATAAAGGGATGCTTTTGTCTTTGTGGGATCTTTATCTCTCAACACATGAGATCAAAAGATGAATCAAGAGGAGGAAGAAGAAGGAGCAACAACCATGGTTCATTTCTTTTTCTTCTCACTAGAAAAAGCAAGAGAGAGAATGAGAAAGAAATTGTGAGCTAAACAAATTAACCATGGTTGCAATAATGCACTAAAACATCATTTCCAATCCGATCAAGATAAAGTTTGATGGCACCATTGAAATGACCATTATCATAATCAAAATAGAAAAGGAAAAAGAAAAGAAGAGTGTAGATCGCTCTTGAAATTCAATGGTCAACACGGTCAACCGGTCAACAAAGTCAAGAGAGGTCATGGTGGTCAAATGGTCAATGCAATTAGCCATCATAAAATTATCACTAAAAGGATTAGTAAATGATGTCCACGGCTCATAATGGTTTTGACCAAACGAACTGCCAAAACCCTGATGAGTCCGAATCAACTGTCAAAACCCTAATGAGCCTGCCACATAACGGTTTTGGCCGAACCAACTGCCAAAACCCTAATGAGGCACCTCCTCCTTCATCGCTCCGGAAAACTGTGCATACACACCTGCATCCGCATTCCGTAGAATGCGGATGCACAGAAGACAAAACAAATCCATCCGTGCAATACTAGGATCCGGCTTAAACCAAAGCACACTAGTATTGCCTGCCCGAACACCACACGCACACAAGTGTACGTAAGTGATCGCAGCTTTGCCGTAAAACAATACGGCCTCTACACGTTTCGCTCAGTGCAGGGAAACTCTCTGTATGGGACTCTAAAGACTCGACACTACGCTGGCAGTAGGTTTAACCACAGACCGCAAGCGGCACTAGCTGTACGTAACGGTCCCCAGGTAGATGTCAATAAGAAGGCCAATGAGGTAAACCCATCCGAACTCCTACTGAGCCTGTATGTGACAATCTCCGTACAGTCCGGTCTGTTCGTCTGATACATCGCATGGCGGGCCTAGGGGGCGGTAAATGTCAGTCCCCTAATAGCGGTACAAGTCGTGTCGGAGTGAAGCCCAGAACACCCTGAGATAACACTGAAACCCACCAGTATATCTCGCTTGCCTTGGCCAGGGACTACTCGTGTAATGGTTCTCCTAGACACACAGCGCGATGTCAACCTCCAATATCGGGAGAGACGAATCCTGTCTAACTGTCACTGCCTCCAAGTGCTTCGGGACTGCTCCCAACTACTACCTGTTTGCACGACTCAGTAGAGCCGTGGTAGGGTAGTAATCAAAGAACAGTAAGAAAACACTCGAGGCGAAGTGACAGTGTCAAGTTAGCGGACTAAGCTGTACTCATGTCACCTGGGAAATGATAACTGACGATAGGTATAATACCAACCATCAGTTCCCGACGAGTCCTGTCCAGTGTACTCGTAACCTAACGAGCACCCGCATACTATCTCAAGTACGACATACTGACGGCTGTGGGACAGACCGTCTCCCGTGCTGGGATGAGAAGTGCATACGCTAGTCTACTCCGGATTATCGATGCCCTGTCTCGATAATCCAATGACTAGGGACATGTATAAGGATGTGCTTGTGGATTACCCAGCCCCCACGAGTGTGATCGCCATCACAACGCCGGTAATCAAGCATAGATCCTAAGGGCTCCACTAATGCGTATAGGTGATATAATAAAGAAACACATATACACATTAAAGCAGAGACAAACCAAGTAGCATATTACTATCTCGAGCAAGATTGTCTATACAACTGTGAATATCCCAAGCATCCATCAAGTAATATACATACTAGTATGATACAGTAATGGCCTCTAGGGCATATACACTAACAGTGCTTACGCTGGCACCCTCGTGAGGAACACGTGAGGCCCTGCCTCATTAAATTTGAACAGAGCTTTCCTCTTTTATTAGGTTAAATATTGGGGGAAAAAATGCCCCCACCGTTGCGCTCACGTGGCTTACACGTGAATGCAACGGTGTCACATTTCCCACCGTTCGATCTCCTGGTTAGTTGAACCGTCCTGTCATGTCTTATAAATAGGGCCTTTGGCTTTTGAGATGACTGCCATTTCATTATCTGCTTCTTCTTCCTTGAGAATTTAATTCTCTCCTCAGAGCTTAGATCTATGTTCACAGAACTCTCTCAGAGTTACAACTCTGTCAAGAAAATTGGTAAGAATTCTGACTATGATTTAACTCTTAAGAAACTCTTAGAAGAACCTCTTGTCGTTTTGGGTCTTTTTAACCCATTAACAGAGCTTTGCTCTTTTCTTGTAACGATCTCTTAGAGATCTTAAAGCTGTTAGTTAGGTAGGCCATGTGTCTTAGAGATTTTAGGGTTTTGCCTTGTCAATGATTTTGATCTTTAAGGGTTGTTTGGAATTTAATTCCTTTTCTCGTGGGGATTTCTAGGATTTTATCCCCTTAGCAGAGGAATTTAATTCGGGTTGTTCTACAGAGCTTGGCTCTGAGAAAATTTCTTTTTAAAAAATTCTTTTGGGAATTTTATTCCCTTTCTTATTTTCTTTTTAGGGTTCTTTTTTGCAGATTTGAAATCTGTTGTAGAACACATTTTTCGAGGGAGTTTAACTCCACAGTTCAATAAGATTTTTCATTAAACGAGAATCCTTTTGGATTCTTACAACGAGTGCCTTCCTCATCATTGATAGGGTATTGGAACCATTGTAATTTCTTTCTAAATTGTAATAATTTTGATATTTTGATTGCTAACCCCTTACTGGGTTTTCTTTTCAGATATTATGGCTTCTCGTCTTTACGATCTTGAAGAGATTATCTCTTATGAAGATATTCGCGTCCAAAGCCGCTGTCAAGGCCAGGAATTTACTGACGCCCAATGTGCTAAGGTGATGCGTCGCTTTGACGAATACAACGGTGGATTACTCCCCCGCTGTTCTGTTCTTTTGAAAATTATCGTTAGGTAGATTTGGGAAGCAATTCCTGAGCTTGATGAGGTTATGCCGCTCGAGGCGCTTGATGATGCTGAAGACAAGATGCATTCAGTATATCTGATGAGCCTGATCTCAAAGAAGTGGAGAGATGATCTTGCCGATATTTTGCATCACGTCTTCCAATAGAAGGCGATAATATCCGCGTACCAGAGGATGGACAACCTCAGCGGGGATCCCGACGCTCGCATTTGTGAGAAATGCATAAGAAAATGGCCAACGAAGCTAGAAGCACTTTACTCAGACTTGCTTCTAAGTTCCTGAATCCGTGTTCGTAATTCAGCGTTTTGCCGTTGTAAACATTTTGATGATTTCTTTTCTTTTTTTTTATCACCAATGTATAAAGTTCTTCGAAGTACGAATGACAAAATCCCCCTTTCTCTTTATGCCAAAGCTTAAATGTGCTTCACGTGAAGTGTCGTTATACATATATAAAAACTGTTGCCGGCGCCCACATGTTATGCGCGTGGGGCGCTGCTGAGGATTTAATCCTGTACTAGTGCCGGTGCTCACACGTTACGTACGTGAGGCGCCGCTACAGTTTTTAAACCTGCAAAGAATCGGCGCTAGCGCTCACATGTCATGCACGTGAGACGCTGCTGAGGGGATCGTTTCACCTTCTTGCTCTGATTCCCATGACTCAACCTTTTCTTTTCCCATGCCCTTTTTGTCAGGACATGGAAATAGCTCCAACATGCACAACATTTTCTGTGCCTAGACTTGAATGCTCCTCTCTATAAACTGAAGCTCTGTCCTCCTCTTCTTTCATAAGGAGAGAACTATTTTTTTATTAAAAAAATGTATCCATTTTCTAACAAACCAAGAGTTATGGCTTGCAATTGTCCGCATGCTCGCCGGCAACCGTGGGAGGTACCTATCGAGGGAATTGTCCCTCGTTTTGCTGCGCGTTTAGCTGATCCCGTTCTCACTGATGACCAGTGTGACATGGTGATGTACGAGCTTCTGGCTCGTAGGGGCTCTCCTCTTCCTATCGACTCCATTTGGTTTCGAACGATCTTCTCGTCTGTACTTGTTGACATCCCTCCTCATCTAGCGGAGATGACTCTGGCGATGCTCGATGTGGCGAAGGACAAGATCGATTGCTTCCATGAGGCTAATTTGATTACCCAGCTTCTGAGAGATTGTTCGGTTCGGCTGCTAAGCCAGAAACGGGCTCAGCGGACAATCATGTCTGCCTTTACTGATGAGCATGACGCTGACCGATGGGGAGCGACTTCTCGCGAAGATCGCCGCTTCGACATGGTAGAGAAGGCAGAGAGGGAATTAGAGAATCTTGTTGCAACATTTCAGAAAATATAAAAAATATTATTTTTTGGAATCTAATATTAAAATAATATTTTCATGAAAATTACCCGATTTGTGAAATTGGGGTTTTCGTAAAATTATATAAATATAAATCGATGGAAATTTCTGAGCTTTGATTTTGGCCAAATTCCTTTTTTGATTTTTGGCCAAATTCCTTCAATGTTTTTGGCCAATTTCCTTTGATGCAATTTCATAGCCATTTTCGAAAATTCATGGGTAGTGGACTTCTGGATGGGCATGAGTCATTTGCTTGCTTTGATGAGGCATGGGCTAATTTGTCAGGTGGCTTTTGCATTGAATGCTTTTTGTTGGGCTTAGGATTTTTAGTTGTGATATTATTGAGGGGGTGAGGTGGCAGATTTTTGGGGTGTGCTGGAGATATTTGGAGAGGGGTGTGCTGGCCATTCATTTTGGTGATGGAATTGTTTTCATATGTTCCATTAGTTTAACACAAACACACTTCATCAACACAATTCACAGAAGAGATTGGATTTGGCCAAGCCCATTTGAAGAAATTATTCTTCTTTGCAAAATCCATTGCTCACTTCAACACTTCATTTTGGCAAATTCATTAACCTTCACCCAAATCCTTGGATGCCTGAGACAAAATATTCACACACTATCCCTACTTCGTATAGGTATCTAGGCTAGCAAACTGGATGTCTGAGTTGCCTCGGTTTTGAGGCAGGAGCCCATATAAAGATTCCTCGACGTGTGTCCTCTTCGACGAGCGTGACCGGAGAGAGAACTTCGTTGAGCCAGCCGCAACATGCTAAGGACTGAGATTGAAAACTGAAGGACACGGATCGATCGGTATAAATTCTTAAACCACTTTATAGTTTACTAGTATAGGGTTATTGGTACGATTGGGGTTTTAGGCCTGGTGGTTTTCGTGGATAGCGACCATAGTTAAGGTTTTGGTTATGTTTTCCGGTATTGGGATTTCTTGGTTTTGTGACTGGATATTGTATTTGGTCGTTGGACGTTTGTACGTAAATGACGAGGGTTGTTTGGTTGTTTTGCATGCTTAGGTTATAGGTTCTAACCTATGAGCGCACCGCGTGCCGTATTGGATTTCGAAACTTGATTTTAATGGTATTGCGATACGTGTTGATATTGTAGGTACATTCACGTAGATTCCGAGACGACGAAGCGCATCGACTACGGCTAAACGAGGATTTTAGCAGGTGAGTAGATTTATATCTATGGGGGAAGTCGGGTGGATGGCGTATAGCACCCCCGCAAACATTGATATGGAATATCGTTTGGTTATTATATCCTGATAAATGATATGCGACGGACATGATTGTAGGATTTACAAACGATAATATGATAGAAGTTGACACTAATGAAAATATTGACATATGAGAATATGAAATGAGAAGTAAATCATGATATGTGCGAATTGAAAGAGAATAAGTGAGACGTTTATATAATGAAATGCGAGATATTAATGTGATGAATGAGTATACGACATGATATGATGACTTAGTGTGATATGTCGTTATATGGATTCGAGTCGATATGAGATTGTTGATACCTTCATCGGTCCCCTGATGCGAGATTAACATGGATGTGACCTGAGAGATATGTACATATATATGGAAAATGTTTTGCATATTGAGTGATATGCCGTACGAGACTTAGATCCGTACCCTCATTGTGGTATAGGTAGATAGAATCCCTAATTGTTTTATGCCGTCGTACGATAGATTACCGTACGCGATGAGTTTTACCTGTTGATTTATCCATACCCTTGTTTAGAGGATGCCGTACGATGGATTGTACCGTACGTGATGTTGTGAGGCTGGATACCGATTGATAGATTCACCGACTCGGATACATATTGTAGACACATATACCTTATCGCTTTTAGTTGATGATGTACATTATGCTACGTTCATGTTATTCGCATTGCATTCCATATACCTGTGCTAGTACACCTACACCATTATCGATGATGTGTATGCTACACTTACACAGATTACCGGCTCACACACTTCATTATCGATAATTGCTATGTCACTACACAGTAGTAATGCTACATCATGCCATGATATACTTGCTACAACTACATGTACCTTATGCACCCATATTTACATGTACACCCACATACCTTGTTACAGCTACATGTACATCATGCATACATATTGACATGTACACCCAAATATCTTGCTATAGCTGCATATACCCCTAAGTGGTATTGTATTGACATGTGATATTGAGACGTTGATTTTTGTGCTATTGCGCTTATGAAATACATCATACATACTTGCTTACATGTAGATACTTATATCTTTCTACAGTTACATGTACACCTCATATGATGCTGCACTTGATTTCGGAGGATTTAGGAACCACATGATATATTTTAAAAACTGGATTCATTTAAAAGAGCGGTTTTCCCTTAATATGCTCATATTGCTGTTTTATGTTGCATATATCGGTTTTCATGGATTTACGCATTTAGATATAGATTTCATGTGATTTACGGATTTGAGAACCGTGGGGGTGTTTCAAGAAACTATATATTGTTTGAAAACCCGGTTTCTCTTGATATGATATTTCAGCTTTCACCATGAGATTTCTCGGTTATGAAATTTATGATATATACCCGATGCGAGGAGTGGAGTAGGTAGTGTGCGGGTACATGGTGGAGCCCGGTATGGTTCCCATCGGCAAGAAGATCGCAGATGATAGCGATGAGCCTGGAAGGCTGGGCAAGTACCTACCGGTGATAGTATTTGGACTCGGTGGTTATCGTGGGGATACCGACCGGAGTGATGTACGGACATGACATCAGGGCCAGTCGTGGTGACGGCGCCTGAGTTATGAGGATTTACGTGTCGATGCTGGATACGGGTTTCATGATGTTTCGAGTGTCGGTATTAGACACTCAGGTTTCCATGATTTTTACGTATCGTCGATGAACATAAGTGGTTGATATCCTTATACATATATATACATACATACAGGTATATGTTTCATGATGTTTCGGGTGTCGATCTTTGACATTCAGGTTACATGAGACTTACAGGATATGAGGGCCGATCTGAGGATGCGGTGCCTGAGAATTTTGGGATTTGATGTGTCAGTGAGGGACACACGTTTCCTTATATCCTCATATTTACCTGCATATGTTTTCATGATATTTACATCCATGATGTTGTTGTGTCATTGGTTGGCACGTAGATGAAATCCACATGTATACTAGCATTGATTATATTGTTGGAGGATATCCACATACATACAGGCATTGATTATATGGTTGGATGAGATCCACTTGCTGATAGGCTTTGATTTATGTGTTGGTACATATGCATATACGGTCACCCTAGATATCATAGTATTACCTTTATGATATAGTTAACCGAGGAATCGTTGTTTATTTCGATTTCTACCTGATGAGGTTTTCTATTCACGAGTTGGCAAATCACCCCCGTTGTGCCACAGTTCTTGCAGTTTGACCATATGGATCAGTAGCGGTATCGCTGACACACAGCTTACAATCAGGTGTTTTGCTTTGGTAAGTAGTACATGTTGGATCGTGCCACTCTTGTATTATTATTCCTATTGTATCTAGTCAACTCCATCAATCAGAAACTAGTAATTGTATATGTTGAAGACTTAGAAGACTTGTAGTTGCGAGACTTGAGCGATGGGTTTTATGTTCGCTTTTGGGGTTGATGTCTTGCTTTACTTATTTCCTTGTGTGGATCTTCGCCGTTGGGCGTCGTATATATATTTATACTTGTGGTGGTTGTTTCCGCCGTTAGGCGTGATTTGCTCCCGTTTGAGGATATTTTATTTTTATTATGTGTTGTACCCATTTTCGGGTCTAGTTTTTACTAAGAAGGTGCTGCCTAAATTTTTCAAAAGACAAAACATGATTTATTATACCTTTATTTCAAAGCTTCACCTCTTTATTTCTTAAAAAGGTTTAGATTTCTGGGTTTCAGCTTACTTGAATTACATTACGCCTGTAGACGTCGCGTGATTTAAGTGCTGGTCACGAGCTAATATTTCGGGTCGTGACAAAGTTGGTATCAGAGCGCTAGGTTTAATCTTGGTTTGAGTCTAGGTTTGACTATGTGGAGTCTAGGGCGTTTATATTTGGGAACCTAGGCTTGACCTTACGGAACTTAGACTTGAACAGGGAGGGTGTTAGACCCGAACTTTCGTTACATAGGCTGACCCTGATTGATGGAGTAGGTAGCTTAAGTAGAGAGACATACCGTACGTATGTTTTGCGGCATATTTACGATACGATACTCCACTTAAGAAACCTTAGGATGTACATATTTTGAGATCTGTGATTCTCTTCGTACCCATGATTATACATCCATTTGAGATCCTTGATTATCTTCGTTTCTATGATCATACTCTCACTGATTTGATTCTTTCTTATGATCATGTATCCATTTTTGGGATCTGTTGATTCATTTCATCCCTTTGATTTTTTTCGTCGATAGAATCTGATTCCCTCCGAAAGACGGCGCAAGACTGGACGTCTCACCTGAAATTCGGGGCATATGCTAATTGGTGCTATCCGTCCACTTTTCCGAAGATGCCAAGTTGATTTATGGCACCTTGTATCGAAAGTTTAAATGGATGCGACCGATGTAACAGATTTCGTCAGATTCCCCCTCACTTGAGGGGTTTTTGATTGTGGGGACGCTCTTCCCTGTAGGCGCAAGCCCCTGCAGTTAATTACGCTATCGCATCGTGGTAACAATTTTCTCCTTCTCCAAATGGTCACTTCGTGTCGTGGGTGTTTGCTTTGTTTGTGGTTGCCCGTGGATTGTATATGGAGACTAAGTTATGTCGTCGTCTGTAGGGCGTGGACTAGTCCAAATCCGTATTTTTCTTAGATTTGGGTTTGGGGGTTGGGTTTAAGGATACGTTAGCCTCGTTTGAGACTAAGATCATCTTAATCATTTGTTAAGGATACGTTAGTCTAATTTTAGACTAAGATCAACATAACGTGATCGTTTAGATCCAACAAGAGAGCATTTGGGCTCTATTGTTTAGTTTAAGGACATTGCGGTCGATTACCAGTTTAAGGACATAGTGGTCCAATACCAGTTTAAGGACATAGTGGTCCAATGTTAGTTTAAAGACATCTTGGTCATAGTCCGTGAGTTTAAAGACCTCACAGTCAAGGTTAAGAACATCATAGTCCATGGGTTTAAGGACCCCACAGTCCAGGTTAAGGACATCATAGTCCATGGGCTTAAAGACCCCACAGTCCAGGTTAAGGACATCATAGTCCGTGAGTTTAAAGACCTTACATTCAAGGTTAAGAACATCATAGTCCGTGAGTTTAAAGACCTCATAGTCAAGGTTAAGGACATCATAGTCCATGGGCCTAAGGACCCCACAGTCCAGTTTAAAGATGTCATAGTCTATGAAATGTGTGGTTGTCGGGACCCGTCACCTCTCTGAAGACGTTGAAGGATTACAACGATAAATATCAGAGGAGTGAAGAGATGTACCCTCGAACTAAAGTGGATCAAGTGATCTGTAGTCTAATTTGGAACTAAGATCAATTAATTAGAATTATGAGCACATGGGCTCAGTTAAATCTGAATTGAGGACTTATGGCCAACTTGGGCTAAGTCCAATTGGATTTGAAGTGTTGGCCCTTTGTCGGACCATCAGACATTTGTCTGGGTTCAAGCCCATATTATTTAGCAATGCTAAATCAGAGTTTGAGGGCTCTGAGAACATTTTTATCTTTGATTGAGCAGTAAACATTATAGCTATGAATTTTACTCAATTTTGAGATTCAGTTGAAGGGGAGGCTTTGCCTCCGGAAAATTAGCCAATTTGGCTAAAAGTAGTGTTAAACACTAGAGAACAACAGTGTTAAACACTGGAGATAGAACTCTCAAATTAGTGTTAAACATTAAAAGACAATCAGTGTTAAACACTGGAAATATAATCCCCAAACTAGTGTTAAACATTAGAAAACAACAGTGTTAAACACTGGAAATAAGGTTTTCAAATTAGTGTTAAACACTAAAAGTAAAGTTCTCAAATTAGTGTTAAACACTAGAAGACAATCAGTGTTAAACACTGGGAATAAAGCTCTCGAATTAGTGTTAAACACCAAAGAAAAAGGGGGTCACGTGTGGATACGTGAGGGCGCCCAAAGGTGGGACCAGATCCCTTTACTTCGTTATGCAATTAAGTGTTAAACACTTTTTTATTTTTATTTTGAGCCTCACGTGTTGGCACGTGATGGACATCTGTGCGCTGATCACTAAAGCGTTTGCTAAGGGGTTACGTGGTAACAAATGAGAGCGCCTAAAGCTTAGATTTCCTTTGCTTTTTCTTTCTGTGTTTTGTAAGTCACATGGGAGCACGTGAGGCGTTGCCTCAAAACTTCCTGCTTCTCATTTCCGGGGATCTCTTCAGGGGTCACGTGGGGACACGTGACCTTAGTTCTTTTCATGCACAGAGATCTCTTTAGTCTCTTTATTTTATTCTAAGAATTAAATTCTTCGTAGGGTTAAACCCTAATTATAACTTTGGAGGAATTAAATTCCTATTGTGAGAGAATTAAATTCTTATGTAGGGTTAAACCCTAATTTCTTTTAAAGGAATTAAATTCCCAAAGAATTAAATTCTTGTATAGGGTGAAACCCTGATTCTGTCTTGGAGGAATTAAATTCCTGTTAATATGAGAGAATGAAATTCTCAATTAGGGTTAAACCCTAGTTTCATCCATCTTGAAGGAATTAAATTCCTATAATTTTTGGAGAATTAAATTCTCAGATAGGGTTCGAACCTAATTTCATATCTTAGAGGAATTAAATTCCTGTGAGTTTGAGAGAATTAAATTCTCATATAGGGTTAAACCCTAATTTTGTTTTAGGAGAATTAAATTCTCAAAATCCAATTCCCCCTCTAAGTTTAGGATCTGCATGGCAGGATCTTGACCCGATGAGAATTAAATTCTCAACTTATAGGGAGATGTGCTCTGTACAGATCTTCAATCAGAAGAAGAACTAAGTTCTTTTTTTGTAGAAGAGTTAAACTCTTAGATTGAGAATTAAATTCTCTTTATTGAGGTTTTGATCCCCTTTCTTTTCTTACCTAGGTTTTTTCTTTGTAGAGAATTAAATTCTCCTCTCTTTTCTCTATGAAATTTCAAGATTCCAAAACTTTCTTTTTCCAAAAAAGAATTCAATCCCTTCTTTTCTTTTCTTCGCTCCTATTTATAGGAGAAGGAAAAGAATCAATTTGTTTAGCAAATCTTTCATTGAAAGATTTTATTTGTTTTCATAATCAATATGAGCCTTTAGATTATTAAGTGAATTTTATTCACCGTTGGATTTTCAATCTAAAGATATTCTGTTTGTTATTTCTGATGAGATTTATGGAAATCTTTCCTTTTTTAAGAATTTTCCATAAATTGGTGATTTTTAATCACCCTTAGATCTTTAATCCGACGGTCCCCCATAGTCCTTTTCCATTTGGAAAGATTTAGAACCTTTTAGAATTTAATTCTATTAACTGTAAGGTTTTTGAAGCCGGTCACGTGCTGACACGTGACCCTTGGTTACGTGTGACCATGTGACCACTAATTGAATCCTTTCCTCAGCGTTTACATATGCTTCAGTTGTAACCGTCACGTGTCAACACGTGACCATTGGTCACGTGTGAGCACGTGACACCTCATTGAGGTAATTCCTTCAGCCATTTGTTATTTTATTTCTGTTTTAATTGTCACGTGTGAGCACGTAATACCTCACTGAGGTAATTCCCGACTTTTAAAATTAAATTCTATTAAACTGTGAGTCTTTCAAAGCCTGTCACGTGCTGGCACATGACCCTTGGTCACGTGTGAGCACGTGACCTCAAATTGGGTCATCTTTCAGCCATTGGTTTACCTTTCTGTTTGATAGGATTTTAACCATCACGTGTCATCACGTGACCATTGGTCACGTGTGAACACGTGATACCTTATTGAGCTAATTCCTGATTTTTAATCAGGAAACAAATGCCCCCACAGCGTTGCTCTCACGTGTCTGCACGTGAGTGCAACGCTGTCATTTTTGTGACCATTGGATTCGTCTGGGGAATTGGGGAGATGAAGCGTTTCCATCACATCCTATAAATGCCAATGTCCTTTCAGAAGCGCCTCCATTTTCCTCATCTTCTTCCTTGCAAACTTTTCTTTTGAGAATTTAATTCTCTTTCTCAGAGCTTAGTTCTCTGTCTTGCAAATTTTCCAGAGTTTAACTCTGTTGAAAGATTTCCTTTTCTTTAGGTAATGATCTTGAACGAACGAAGAACTTTCATAGAAATCACCATGGGATATAAAATTCAGATCAAGGGGTTTTTTCCCTTTAACAAGAACACACATTCTTTTATTTTAGGTTCTTTAAAATAAATCTCTCAATCCTTAAACGACAGATCTCGCTAAGGTTTCTCTGGCCTTCAGGGGGCTAATGGTGGCGGTTGTCTTTTTCCATGGAATTTAATTCCATCTCAAAAATGTTTCTGAGAATTTAATTCTCCTTTTCAAAAGGAATTTAATTCCTTTGAAGAACTTAGTTCTTCCCAGAGAACTTTATGGGTTTTCTTGCCCTGAGTCATCTTCTTCACAACCAAGAAGAAGTTTGCAATGTTGCTTTCTAGGAATTTAATTCCTTTGATTCTGTTTGATTTGCCACAGAGTCCAAGATGGATTTCTTTTTAGGGGAATGTGTAAGGTCATTTGAAATCCATTGTCTATTTAATGGGAATTTTCCTTTTGTCTCATTGTAATTGGTATGCCTCATCATTAGCCATCCGCCATCTTGATTTCGTGGGACCCTAATGGTCCCATAAAATGAGTTTGCTGTCGTTTTCTTCCACTGTCTTTTTATATGTATATATTTATAGTCATATATATATACACTGTTTTGCTTTTAACAGTTTCCCTTTATTTTATTTCAGGTACAATGACTTCCGTTCCGTACTTTTCTTCCACTCGCTCGGAGGTCGCTTTTCCTCAGTCACCATCTGATGATGAAGCGGTGGCGATGATCAAGGCTCATGACCCGAACTACACCAACTTGCTTTTGTGGGGGACCTGGTATGGCCATATTAGTCGGGGTCGCCGGAGTTTTCTTTGCGAAGTGCCGACGGAGCCTACCTTCCCGTTCCTGCCGATGGATCGACCAGGGACTGTCTTTGCTGTGGAGATGCCTAATTGGACTCCGATAGGACGGCTTGAGCCTTCGACGACTGGTATCCCAAACCATCCGATACCGGCCATAGATATTCTGGGACGCCGTATCTGCCAGGGCGAGGCCCAACCCTGGGGGAATATTTATAAGATAGGGCTTACCCCTCAACAACCCACGGGCTACCTTCTTTGGGCTCGCTACATCCTATCCGCTCACCGCGCGACTGCAGAAGGTTAGGCTTTATCAGGCGATCTATGCGTCCCTCTTCCACTACTCATCTCCTCATGTATGGTGGGTTAAGGCCTTCCTGAACCAGTGGAATCTCCCCACCAACACTTTCCTTCTAGGGGACCGTGAAGTTTCGATTTCCTTGGAAGAATTTCACGAGATCTCGGGGCTGCCGATCAGGGGGACACTTTATGAAGAATTGCTGCCTTCTAACGAGTACGTATTTGAGACTGAGCCCGCAACGCTTGACGGCTTGTCTACCGAGAACGCCGTCCGCCATAAGCGTTCGAGTTTGATCAAGGCGCTGAGCATCTATGACAAACGGTTCACGGAATCTGAGGAGCAGGGCGTTACTTTCAAGAGCTTCATCGCTTGCTTCCTTCGTGAGGATGTCCTGTCGAAGACGGCTCCTAAGTTTGCAAGCATCAACGACCCCTTTGGGTTTGGTTTGAATGGGCGGCTGACTAAGGAATCGGATTTACCGTAGTATTATATTCCTATCATGTTGTCGGTATTTTTTGAATCGATTGCAGCTCCCGACATGGACGAGGAGACAGTCTTTGTGGACTTTATCAGTGTCTGGTTCAGCTGGTTCGTCATCCCTATACATCGCCGCTTCATGAGAGTCTCGGTTATCTATCTGGCTCATCGTATCACTGAGGGAACACGACTGGCCATAGGTATCCCGGCGCTAGCGCATCTTTATCATGGATTGGGCGCCGCTGCTAACACCTCAACTCCCGACGTGGACGTAGTAAACTTTTCTCTCCATTACTTCACGTCTTGGATTGAAATGCATGTGTTGGGGGCCTTTGCTGCGCATCAGCAACCTAGTTTTTATGATGCTTACACTTTTCCGCGACTCATGCGGCTAGTGGATGCTTCTGCCCCTGATCCGACTCGGTTTGGGGCCATTCGCATGTTGATCGCTCCTTACGCTAGCGTGGGCGGACTGGTATTTATTGATCGGGTTCTATCTGCTCCTTCAGGCCCGATTCAACAACTCCACGACCAGTCGAAAGGTGAGCTGCCTCCTTTGAAGCCTCGGGAGGCCACGCACTTATATGCGATCAGACCAGGCTATCTCATATTCCGTCAGAACAGTGTGGCTCTGTTTATACAGTACAATCCGCATCGCTTCGCCCTGCAGCTTGGATACGATCAGGGTGTCCCCTTTGAGGCTTTTACGGTTGCACCGGTCCCTTCACCCGTAGCTGTTCGTGATGTCGCTCATCACTTCGTGAGGTTGGACAACTGTTCTTACTTTATGATCCCCGAAGCAGATCATACTCTCCGATGCGTGGGGGCCTTCACAGGCTGGTATCTTCATCGGGTCAACCCAGTTATTGCTGAGGAGAAGAGGTTGCTTCTTGGCTATGGCGCTCTTGCTCCGGCCCAGGCCGCGGGGATTCCGCAGCGGCCGCGCGCACCGGTCCACTTTCCCTTGAGGGACACCAGTGTTGCGCTCATTCCGGGAGAATCATAGGTGGACTTTACCGTTCACACCATAATATTGCATTATTATATTCCCCATTCTTATTCTTTTTATAAATAAACAGGTACTTTTGACGCATGTCTGCTATATGTTACAGGTTACAGGTTCTTGGACAGACAACAGTGCAAACAATGTAAAGACGATGAAAATATGGACTTTAACCAACAAACAGAGGACTCTTGATCAAGCCTACATCAAAGATAAAATTCACAATCAACAAGGCAACACAAGGTCCAAGATTACAAAGCGAACGGTTAAAAATCCATTGCAAATTGTTCACTGGAGATCTGGAACCAACCTAGAAGCCCAAATGGAAAAGGACATATGGAAACAGGAAGACAAAGTCACCAGAAGACAACCCAGGAAATTCCAGCATCCAAAGCCTCTTGTTGACCACGGAACCGTGGCCAAACAGGGCCTCGGGCCGCGGTTCCGCGGCCATATTAAGGAAATAGAAAATAATTTTTTTACCATAATGTGTTGGCGGCGTTGACTGGTCTTTATTGGGGCTATTTTCGTAATTGTAGACATGCGGATCAAAATGTAACCCTAGGGTTTCCTATTCTTTATAAATAGGAACTCTAATCATTGTAATTTCTTATGCCTCCTTTTAATAATAAATTCCAGAACTCTTTTGGAGAGCATCGGTGTTTTCTTTTCCATTCAGAAATTCAGATCTGATAAACCTGCATGGATGATTGGAGGGATGCATCTGTAAGTAGATTTAATTTCTCGCCCTAGTTTAGATTTCAATTCTTTGCCCTAGGTAGATTTAATTTCATGCCCTAGGAACTTGTTTAGGGTTTAGCTTTGGGGAAGGATTTTGAAAGATGAGATCTCTCATCCCTTTCTTACCCACCAAATATTTACAATAGGACTCCATGCATACACGCACACACCGCGCCCTACGGCATCATAACCCTGGAGGTAACGATGACACCGTAGTGTAAAGGCCCGGTTGCGCGCGTTTTCCATGGAGGTTAGGGTAAGGATCTCTAAAGGAAGGACAAGAACCTAGAGGAAGGAACACCTTCCCGAATGGATCGAATCCCCTTTATTGATAATTACCATAACTCCTCATAGATCTTCATTCGGGTATAGAAAGCGGTGAGATTTAATTGCATTTCCAAACCATCCCTAAATCTAGCCCAAGCAAGAGTAGATCTAGATAATTGCCCTAGGATAATTTAGGTTTTTAGATTTAATAAGAAATCCGAACACCCTTCGGAATTAACTCGTTAGCACGACTAGAAGATTCACAAAATCCCTGTGAACCGACCCGTACTCACCGGCTAGCTTCATGTGACGCCGTTCTTGATTGCGGTTATAGAAATAGTTTTTGACACACAAATCAAATGGCGCCATTGCCGGGGATGGCGTAGAACTTTCTTTTTGCAATTTCGGGTTAATCTAAAATTAAAAAAAAAATCAAAAAAACTGAAAAATAAAAAAAAATATAAAAATTTATCATTTTGTTATTTTGTGAAGGGTATTTTTTTTCGTGAATCTTTGCAGGATCAAATTTGGATCTGGAAATCTACAGAGATCAAAACAGGAAAAAACAGATCGGAACAACAGAAGATCATAACAACCGAGGAACAGAAGAAATTTGGAGGACAGAGTTTACAAGTCAACCGCGGTGATCTGGTTCCAAAAAAAAACCGGCCGAAGCCACCAAAACCGCGGCGGATCCGAGGTCGGAGGCTGCATCACGCGACGGTTCCGCGGTCATATCAGGGGATCATATCCCCAAACTTCCTCTGCGTTAAAAAAATAAAATAAAATCTGTAAGTCTTCTGATCTCCTCCTCTGCAAATCTCGATATATCTTCTGTAAAATCTCCTGCAGGATTCTTTGCGCTTAAAAAATCTTCCCCCTTCTCAATAACAAATCTTGTGCAGGATTTTTTGCGCCGCGCATAAAATAAATTTTTTTGATTGCAAGTGATTTACTGTTTTGCATATCTTTAATCGGACTTTAAGGGGCTTGAAACCAATCCAGATTGGGTGGGGATTTCATCACCCTTCCCAGGACCCCAGAAATCACATATGGCATTTGCATTGACCAATCTTAATTAAAAAATACTAGACTCAGTCCTAAGGACGTCGCGCTCAATAGGATAGAGGACTAGTTATAGGCATCAGCCGTTTATCCTAACCCGATTTTGCGGTGACTAGGCAAGTGTGTCAAGGCTAGTGGTTTTTAATTAGGCCCACTACTGTGGTTCCTTCCCACTTACCTGGCACTTACCTGGCCGCAATTGGCGGTGAAGAGGCGGTTTGAGGTCCTATTTTTAGCTCTTTGGAACAGTTAGGAGCTGTCTAGGTGACCCTAGATTTAGGCTTGATTGTGCATTTTTGGTTGATCGAAAGTGTGTCTTAGCCCTTTATCGAAAATCTTTTTTGCAAAAAGTTCCAAACAAATAAAAAAAAAGGGAAAAAGGAAAAATCTTTTATAAAAACTTGAAAAATTTTGCCGCTAAAAAATCCTTGCACCACCTACCTTCTTTCTTTTCTCTTTCTTCTATCATGGGCACCCTACATCATAAATCACTTGCCGAATTTTGGTATCCAGAACCTAACTTTGCCTCGTACGTCAATTTGTTCGGTCAATTTAAAGGCGATCCTTCCTTGCCTAAAATATCTTTGAAAGATCAAATAGAGGCGTCTAGGAGAAACTGTTTGACTTTTCAAACCACTTTGTGTCAACCAAGTCAACCTTTACCACCTCCATATGTTGATACCACTTTTTCCAGTCCTTCTGTCACTCCTAAGCCGATGTCCATTGCTGAGCATATTGCTCAATCTCGCAGTCGATCTTTCACCCCTCTCCACACATCTAGTTCTAGGGATTCACAAGACTATTCACCTTCTTATCCACATGTTGACCCTACCCCTGTCCTACCACCCACTTCCTACCAGTCCTACCCGACTTTCCCACCTTCACTAGACATTGATTCTACACAGCCTGTTGGGAGTTTTGCATATCCACACGATTTTTAATCTTTTACCGAAACCCCCTTACCAGCCAAGTCTAGTTTGGAAGAGTCGTTGGAGGCATATATAGCAGCAACAAACAAAATGACTAGGAATGTGGAAGCGTCTGTGGCCGCCCTTATGCAACCTACTGAATAGGTAGTTAATGTCTCGCTGGCTCAAAAATTTTCAATGTATAAGGAGGCGGTTGGACAGAGTGAGAATGAGAGAGGATTTCCAAATCAAACTTACCCATACACAATTGAATCCAATAACTCCAATTTTCAAACATGTGTCCAAAATGATGAGTTGAGCGAATTTGTAGTGTTTGATTTGCCAGATTATGAGGAACCCCTTTCGAGTGAAACCGCACCTAATTCGTTTGACCTTTACACCTCCACTCTAGAACCTACATTGATAAACATCCAAGCTTTTGAGGAGGTGTCTAAAGAAATTGATTTTCACTTGATTGAGGATATAGACGCCGGGAATATTTCGGATGATGAACCTGTTGATTTAATTGAAATTTTTTGTTCAAATCATTATCCTGAGTTATTAAATGTTTCTCCCGAATCTCATATGCGTCTTGATTTTGATGATAATGGCATGGATCAGTTGAATATTGAGGAGAATTATAAGGATAGTATTGAGGAGAGTTTTAAGGATCATATTGAGGTTGAGCCATTTTTGTTTGATATGTATGATTTTCCAATTCATCCTCTTGAACGTTTAACTAAATCACCCTCCCTCCTTTCCATCGTTCCGACCACGCTTGAGGACTGTGAACTTGAAATTTTTTCCTTTGAATCTAACACAGTTCTCACAGACGATAACACCTACGAGTGTTTCACTTTTTCGGACGAATTGATGACTTACCGCCCAAGTTTGAGTCCTTTACATTTTCAGATGGGTTAATTGAACCATCAGACTCGGTTGACTACAGTAGTTTTGAACCATTAATGGAATCTTTCAAGTTTGAAACAGTTTACTACGGTGAGAAAGAGACTATCCCTAATTCACTCCTTGTCGTCATTCCTATCGTTCCGACCGTACAAGAGACCGTTACGCTTTCATCTCCTTTACCAAGTTCGGCGTACCCATGTTTTCTTGCGAATCTTGAGGGATTTGACCCCATTTCTCGATGGGTTGATAGGTTAGCGCAATCACTTTTAACACATCGGTCATCACAAATTGCGCTAATTTATTCACTTAATTTACACCCTCAAGATCGTACTCCACTTCTTTCTTCTTTCCGCCATTCTTCTCCTCCGCCGAGACCATCTTCCATTCTTCTTTCCACACGGTCTCGTGTGCTTCTCATCTCTTTTCTTTCCATCCCATTCTTGCACCAACTATACCTGTACCATGATAAGATTTTTGAATGGTTGGTGTTAACCTTTGGCTTGTGTAAGGCCAAGCTTAAGTTTGGGGGGAACCTTGTTGTATATATGTATATATATTTTTGTTTTCTTTTTCTATAAAAAAAAACAAAAAAATTTCAAAACATTAAAAAATAAAATAAAAATCGTAAATAAATAAACAGGGGAGTGCCGATATTTTGACCCTCTTGGTTTAGTATGACAGTGAGGACACTGTCAAGTTCAAGTTTGGGGGTATGCTCGGTACGTCTTCTTCCTTCGCATTCATTTGTATATATTTTTGCATTTGCATACTTATTTGAAGAACCCATAAAAATTGAAAAATTTCAAAAATTATAAAAATAATTGTATTCAATTTTGGCCATATTTGATTTGAGTTTGACAGATAGCTTAACTGGTTAGGAACAACTAGATCTTAAACTTAGTGAATTAAAAACCCTAAAAATAACCTTCCTTAAAGTTTAACGGTAGAAAGTATATGCCTTGTAGTTTATTTAGAAATAGGCAAATTTTGGGTTCACTTCTTGGGCTAAGTCGAAACAAGGGAAGAGTATTGATATTCTTATTAGAGTATAAGTTTAAAAAATAGTTCCTAGCTTAAGTCTAAATTCTGAAAACGTATACCCTGAAATTTGCACAATCACGCACCTTGAAACTTGGAATAGTAGAAGAGACCTTGAAATGCTCTTGTCTAAAGTCCTTAGTACGAAAAAAATAAAAGAAAAAGTGTGAATAAAGAATAAAAAAAATGGACACTGGTTTTTGTGATTACTTAAGGCTGCAAAAATAGAAAAATATTTAGCGATGGTGCTTCATCACCTAGTGCCTTAGACCAACTGGTTTGAGAGTCACTGCTAAACCCTTGGGTGTTGCAAGACTAGGAATTACGCTTTAATGTGCAAGCACATCTTATAATCCGTTGTTGGTACCTCAAGAAGTATTGACGGTCGCATGAAGGATGTGTAAGCGAAATTCAATTAAAAGTTCACTAATTAATAAGTGCTTTGGACAATGGACGAGAGTACGATTGCTTGATTTGAATTTCCAAGTGTAGGGGTGATATTTACACACACATAGGGATATATGATTAGAGTCTAGATGAAAGAAAGGAATGAAGGATAGAACTTGTATCTTTAGTAGGGTTGATAGAAATTCCTAAGTAGAGATGGAACCCTAGAAGGAAAACTTAAGAGATGCCGAAAGCTAGGTAAGTCTATAGAACATATATAATCTTAAGTTAGATGATGAGGAAGTGTGAAGAATGTGGGTGGATAATTTACAAGTAGAAGATAATAGAAGTCCTTGTTAGAAGACCTAATTGTAGAACAACAATTAATGGGCCGAATTGATAGGATTTTGTGGGTAGTATCTGCTGAAAACCCTCAGGAGACAACACTCCTCCTACTAGGGACACCTAGAGGTTTAACGGCTTGTTGCACGTGCTCAGTGCAATCGCGTTTCCCTGCGAAAGTGTGGTTAGGAATTTAGTGAATAAAAATAAGTTTGCTCGAGGACGAGCAAAAGATAAGTTTGGGGGTATTTGTTCACACCATAATATTGCATTATTATATTCCCCATTCTTATTCTTTTTATAAATAAACAGGTACTTTTGACGCATGTCTGCTACATGTTACAGGTTACAGGTTCTTGGACAGACAACAGTGCAAACAATGTAAAGACGATGAAAATATAGACTTTAACCAACAAACAGAGGACTCTTGATCAAGCCTACATCAAAGATAAAATTCACAATCAACAAGGCAACGTAAGGTCCAAGATTACAAAGCGAACGGTTAAAAATCCATTACAAATTGTTCACTGGAGATCTGGAACCAACCTAGAAGCCCAAATGGAAAAGGACATATGGAAACAGGAAGACAAAGTCACCAGAAGACAACCCAGGAAATTCCAGCATCCAAAGCCTCTTGTTGACCGCGGAACCGCGGCCAAATAGGGCCTCGGGCTGCAGTTCCGCGGCCATATTAGGGAAATAGAAAATAATTTTTTTACCATAATGTGTTGGCGGCATTTACTGGTCTTTATTGGGCTATTTTCGTAATTGTAGACATGCGGATAAAAATGTAACCCTAGGGTTTCCTATTCTTTATAAATAGGAACTCTAATCATTGTAATTTCTTATGCCTCCTTTTAATAATAAATTCCAGAACTCTTTTGGAGAGCATCGGTGTTTTCTTTTCCATTCAGAAATTCAGATCTGACAAACCTGCATGGATGATTGAAGGGATGCATCTGTAAGTAGATTTAATTTCTCGCCCTAGTTTAGATTTCAATTCTTTGCCCTAGGTAGATTTAATTTCATGCCCTAGGAACTTGTTTAGGGTTTAGCTTTGGGGAAGGATTTTGAGAGATGAGATCTCTCATCCCTTTCTTACCCACCAAATATTTACAATAGGACTCTATGTATACACGCACACACCGCGCCTACGGCATCCTACCCCTCGAGGTAACGATGACACCGTAGTGTAAAGGCCCGGTTGCGTGCGTTTTCCATGGAGGTTAGGGTAAGGATCTCTAAAGGAAGGACAAGAACCTAGAGGAAGGAACACCTTTCCGAATGGATCTAATCCCCTTTATTGATAATTACCATAACTCCTCATAGATCTTCATTCGGGTATAGAAAGCGGTGAGATTTAATTGCATTTCCAAACCATCCCTAAACCTAGCCCTAGCAAGAGTAGATCTAGATAATTGCCCAAGGATAATTTAGGTTTTTAGATTTAATAAGAAATCCGAACACCCTTCGGAATTAACTCGTTAGCGCGACTAGGAGATTCACAAAATCCCTGTGGACCGACCGGTACTCACCGGCTAGCTTCATGCGACGCCGTTCTTGATTGCGGTTATAGAAATAGTTTTTGACACACAAATCACTTACCCCTATAGTTGGTATGCCATTGGGTACCCGGTCGCGGGCCAATCGGGCTCCGGTAGCAGCACCACTACCGGTGGCGTCGACAATGGCAGTGTCATCCTCGGCAACACAGCCAAATAAGGGTGCCGGTAACGAGGGTGTTGAAGGTGAGGTGGGTCGGCGTTGTGCCAAGGCTCCACGGGAAAAGAAGCGAGCATCATCTGGCATTAGTTCCGGGCCAAAGAGGAGGAAGAAGACAGTCGCCCGTCTGCTCGATCTTTTAGAAGGATCCGAACCTGTCATTCAAGACGAACCAATATCCATCATATCGCCGGATGATGGTCTTCTTTTCCCATCTTCATCTGCCGAGGAAGCCGTACAATTGGCTGAGGCTATAAGACGCTCGCAGCTTGAAGTTGACAAGGTAAAGATCCCGAAGAGGCCTTATCCTGCCGTCATCTTCTATGAAGATCCTTCGTGGATACGGCGGCGGTTCATCGGCCCTTTGGAGAAGTGGGGAGAAAGGGCCCTTAAGCAGGCTGCTTCGGAGGATGCCGCGGACGCGCTTTCCTTATGGATGGGCGGCCACGAGTCCACCCTTGAACCTCGGCGAGCACACCTCCTTGAGAAGGAGCATCGGCTTGAAGAAGCCATATTGAAGGCTTCCCTATGCATTGGTATGTTCCTATATTTCTTTGCAGTACTTCATATTGCCTGCACTTGTATATATGTAATCTTATTCTTCTATGAATGTTGCAGAGACTTCGGCGATGGGGGAGGTTCTTACGGGCTTGCTGGCGGTAAAGCCTGTCGACACCCCCAATGAAACATTGCTCGATGCGGAGGGGGTTGACGATGTCGCGCCTCTCACGATAGAGCCTCTTATGGCGGTTCTTGATCCCGGAGCTGTCACGTCCCGAAAGTACGGAACATGACCGGCACTTAAACTACGAAACGTCTCGAGGCGTACGTAATCTAAGTAAACCGAAAACCCAGAAATCCAAACCAAGAAAAGAAGTAGAGTGAAGGAAAACCAATTTAAAACAAGTAGTTTTAATAGCATAAGCCGAATTATGCGGTTTTTAAGAACATCAAAATTTACTGAAAATTTCGGCAGAGTCTCCTTTGTAAACACTGGCTCCCAAACGGGATACAACATGAATAGTATACGAAATCAATAAAAAGGCATCCCCAAGCGGGAGCTAGCTCTTCGTCAATCGACGGTCACAACCACACAAGCAATATAATATACAACGCCAACGGCGAGGATCAAAACTCAAAAGGAAACTCAAAACCACCAGAAATATAACGAGCGACTCTAAGGTCGAAAGAATAAACAACACTGGTCTCTATCTCAGTAAATACATGTTTGGTTGATGGAATTTACTAGATACAACGGAATAATATTATACAAGGTAATATGATGGGTACGATACAAGAAAAAACCCACTTACTAGCAAGTCACCCGAATGAAACTGAGCCCGCAAAGCCGTAATGAAACCTGTATGGCAAACCTGCAAGAAACTGGGGCACAACGGGGGTGAGTTGCCAACTCGTGAATAGAAAAATATCTACGCACAGAAATCGCATAAATAACGCAACCTAGGTCAATGATCATAATATGTCCTCAAATATATGAATAACACGTAGCCTATAACAAGGTTAGGGTAAATATCTAATCCGAGTGTAATCTCATGTGCCCGTGTCAGTGCCTCAGGTAGCAATATATCATATGAATGAGGTATGAATGCATGAAAACAGAATACATGTAAATGAAGAACTGTTTTCATAAATTAGTGAGATTTCCTTTGTATTTTTAAACTGAGGTATCATAAATGAAATCAGAATCAACAGTGTCTAGTATCGACACAAAACATAAATCTCAATGTCTCGAAATATCAATGTCTCAATTTCAATATCTAGGGCGCCGTCAGTCCAGACCGGCCCCTACCATCCATCTCAAGACCACGACGGTATCCTCCGGATATCCGACGTGTCGGGTAATATCACCGGTAGGTAGTGCTCCCCAGCTAGGCTCAACGTCAACACCACATTCCTCTTGCCCCGAGGTACCATACCGGGCCCACCATGTACCCGAAACGGTTCCTCCACTCCTCGAATCGGGTCTCGAAATCCATCAGCAAACTCATGGTGGACGACTCATACATCATAGGAAAACCGAACTTTTTATTTTAAAAGAGAGAAAAGGGTTTATTTATGTTTTTGCGGTTTTCCTCCAAATCCAGAAAATCTCATGGAAATCCGAATCCAAAACCTCAATAACACGTAAAATAGTGAATATATGCATGAGAATCCATGAATGCGGCATAACGATGAATAACAGTATGCATGAAGTGACAAGTAATAACTACAATATCTAAGCTGGCATATAAGGTAAGTACACTAATATTATGTCAAACTACTAGCTATCTAGCTAAGTTAAGCAATAATATTTTCTAAGGTGTACGTGACATGGCAATTACCGATGAAGATGTGTGTGAGCCGGCAATTAAGTGTACGTGGTACCTACGCATCATCGGTAATGGTGCTGGTGTCCTAACAGCATGATATCACTAATGGAGTATGAAACATAAAATAAGCATGCGATGCGAAGCGGACCACAAAAATGAGCGGGAGCTGAAAACTAGACGCAACTATAACAATCTGCATTAATCTAATATAAGTCCTACAAATGGTGCCTTTTGAAATAACACGAATCATGGGTTTTGAAAATAGGGGCTACGGTGTTTTTATGAAAAGATACGTCTTTTGAAATATCCGTAGGATCCCTTGGGCTGTCTTTAAGAATGCCCACGATTCGTTGGTTTTTGAAATAGGTAAGAAGTCTAATCTAATCTAACAACTACACTAAACTATACGGCTGAACTAACAAGCTGAACTACAGGTAAGGGAACCGCCTATCATCTGAGTCGATACATATACATACCTGTATATGTATAGTCGGTGATCCCGCCTCAGTAATATCATATCCGATACCATATCTATAATCAGGCATCCCAAGTCAAGAGTGCGGATCAATCATCAATATAGCTCGTACGTAAATCCGTCGTACGGCATCCCAATCTGGGTACGGGTCAATATCACATTCATCATACTATTCACCTGGTATCCTCTTTATCAAATATCATGATCGGGGTACTGATCTACGTCTAGTACCATACTGATACCGCCTACGTATGCATGGACGTGTGTGAAACACTACGTCAAGGACCCGCTGTCGTATCTCAAATACGAACCCTGCTATATCACCGATCTCACGGCCTCAAATCAAATCCCATCGAATCAGCTCAATCCCAAGTATCATTCTCAAATCCGTATGTGAACACATAGTCCCATACCCATGTGAACCCATAACTAAAAAGAATCCCATGAGCACATATCAATAGGAATGTATGCAAGTATGTATGTGTGTATGTGTAGTGCAACACTACCCTAGGGTTCGCTACACTAAGGTAATCCAACACACCAATATCCATCCTAAGAAACGTTATTAATCCCAAATAACATATAATAAATGTTGGTGTGTATACGCATCCGTATACACCACCACGGACTACGGGGGTGCTATACGCCATCCACCCGACTTCTCCCCGTAGATATAAATCTACTCACCTGGTCCTCGCTCGCCGGTGCCGACGTCGCCATGCGCTTGCTTGTCGTCTCGAAGTCCACATGGGGTACCTACATATCATAACGCACCGTATCACATTAAAACTAAATTCGACGTCGAAACGGCATACGAAAATCAAATCGGCACGCGTATCACGCATAGGTCCAAACCTATCGCCTACGTATGCAAGAATAGTCAAACCAACCCTCGATGTCGATGTACAAACGTCAAACCATCGAGAAAAATCCAATCACACTCATTTGCACATTCACGAACACTAATTTTAATATAAACTAGGTTAAAACTCACAAAAACCTCAATTTCACTTAAAAAGTCATTTTTCCGAAAATCTAGCAAGCACAAATCACCGATTTTGTACAAAACTCGATGTATAGACGAATCTAGAGGCCACAATATTCACTAAATATCTTAAATAAGTCAAAAAAATGATTCCCATAATTTAATCTCATTAAATTCCATAAACCCCAAAAACCTAGTTTACAAATTATCCAATTTTAACAATTTTCAAGCAAAAATTCTCGATTTAAGAATTAAGCTTAGATTTGCATAACCTAAGGTATTAAACCACTCATTATAATATAAATAATGCCATGAAACCATAATTTGAATTTTATCTCATAAGAATATAATTATTTTAAAAACCTAGTTTACAATTTATATAATTATCACAATTTAAATCAACAAATATGCAAACTAGCAACCTAAATTGGATTTAGCATAACCTAATATGTCAAATACATCACACAACCCTAATCTCACAACACAAAATCCCAATTTGAATTCAAACCCCACTCTTGAATTTCAAACCATGCACTTAGAACTAAAATAAAAACCTATTTAATCATATAATTAAACTAACCTAAAGCAATTAACAACAACTTAAGAAAAAGGTTAAAATTATACCTCATGATCAAGGGATCAAACATGAATCTAGCACCAAAATCTTGGCCTCCAAAATGAAAACTTTTCACTAAGAATCATGCTATAGTAGCCAAGAAATAATGGGTAAGGTTTGGATTTTGAATTAACTTTGATTTTGCAAGGATTTTGAGGCAAAATTGTGGATTTTTGAGGCAATTTTGTGGGGGATTTTGGGGTAGGGGCTGCTGCTGGAAAGGGGTCAGCCATGTTGTGGGGGAGTGAGGAGAGAGAGGGAGGTGAAGAAAGTGGGGAGAAAAGACAAGTCCACACCCCTTTTGACTTTTCTTTCATTTTCTTTTCTTTTCTTTTCTTTTCTATTCAAAAAGGAGGTGATTGGAGAGAGAGAGGGGGGGAGGGGCTGTCAAAGTGGGCCGGCCATAAGGGGAAGGGGTGATGGTGAAGTGTGTGGGTGTGGGGAAAAGATAAATGTATTACCCCAATTTCCATTTACACTAATTTTCACCGAAAAAAGCCTTTTTTTCTTCAATAATTTCTAAACCGTTTTGGCAAATGATTTCGTTCCAAAAACCACATGATAAAATTTTATTTAATGTTTTATGATGCACAAAATTTGTTTCAACTCATTCCAATTTTTAATTTTCCCTAATTAAATGTATTAGTGACGGCTTAAAATAATAATAAAATAATATTTTTTTCAGAAAATTTGAAATTTCACCAGCGGCTCAATAAACACCAAATAATAGCAATTACATAGCTAGAATATGTATATTTAATTTTTATAATAAGATATTTGTATTTTGACTTTTTACAGAAAACCCCCTTATTTTACCGATTTTTCGAAATTTCACCGAAACGATTTTCAAAACGTTACAATCTTCCCCCCTTAAAGAAATTCGGTCCCCGAATTTAAATTAAAACTCCCCCCAAATACTAAAACATCTAAGCAAAACCATCAAGTCGTCGGGGCTCCGAAATCATAAATACATAAAACAAATCGTAGCGCAGGGCATGCGCGTGAAAAATAAGCATATAACTCAAATCAAAACTCCATCCAGCATCCCGCAATCATCGGAGTCATGGTGAAGACACAATGTCCAAATCCAAAATGAAAATCAGTATGATATAACTCGAAACTATACATGTAAATATCGAATATATATATGTAAGTATCTGAAGGAAATGCATGCCAAATCTCTTTAAGTCGCTGTGCAACGCGTATAACACTGCACAGTGGCGGACGTCTATCATAAGAAAATAACTATATACATATATACCTTCGTTTGAAATGTACGTTCCGCCGTTTTGGAACAATTTAGAAGGGTCTCCTTGTTTTAAACATTTCGTGTCGTATCAGACACGCAGGTAAATACTGAGGCTATAGCTCGCCTTTTTTCTCCCTTTTTTTTTGGAAATCCCTTCAATAACTATCAATGCATGCAAAATATTTTCAGGTACTGTCCTCTGACTAGTCCTGCTCAGTACGAAAACACATAGCAATATCATAAAAACGTACTGCTCTATACGAAATCAATCCCCAAAATATGCACATGAATGCTACGTGCGTCTGGTGCGCATGGAAATCAAAATCCATGAATGTGCCATACATGCGCACAGAAACAACATCTAAGTGCATCGGGTGTGCACGAAACATCTGTCGTAGGCAACATGTGTGCCTGACAGCAAAATCAGGTGCATCTGACATGCACGAAAAATCTCGATTTAGTGCATCTGGTGTGCACCAAAATCGCATCTCAAGACATGCGCTCAACATGCGCGAAAATCCAAATCAGGTGCATCCATCGTGCACGAAATCATGAAATCCAATATCAAGCGCCGAACGTGCGCAAAATCAATCAGGTGCACAAGGTGCAAAAAACAAATATCGAGTATCACAATCGAAATCGAAGTCCAGTGCACACTGCAAGCATATAATAACTATACAGAGTGCAGGAACCAATTCGTGTGCGTGCATACGCACAAAATCAACTCAAATGTCTAAAACCATAAAATCACAAACATGTGAAACCCAAGCACGAAAACGATATCAAGTGCAACACTGTGCAAAGATCGTAAATCCTCAATCATCAAAATCAAATCATGTGAATAAATCACCCAAAACATCGAAATCAATAATGGCGGAATAGTATCGCTCAAGTGCATCCTCTAAGAATCTCGGGCCAACTGTCGCGGTCACTAATGGGACGTCTCGTCGATGATCATGAACTCTGGCCTGCTGGTGTGCGTAACCATGACCACTCCTGGGTCAAGGTCTTCACTGTGAATTACCAATCTTTCGATCCATCGGCTCATCGGCCCTGTCGGGTGTGCTAACGGAGATGATCCAGTTCTGGCACGTCTCTTGTCATCTCCCGGTCAATCATCACGACCACTCGTAAGACAGCATATCACTGGCGTCGGCCTCTGGCTCTTTGAATGTACATGACACCTCTGATCCTGGGTGCAAGTATCATTGCAGCAGTGTCCTGGAAGGAATCCTGCTCACGGTCTCTTCCATGTCTCGTCTCTGCCAACAGTCCGGAAGTCATTGTCCTTTCCTATATCTGCATCTTGCTCTGGAACGACTGCATACTCATCGCGACTCCTTCTGGAAGGTAAGTCCAAGTACCATGCCTCGGCATGCGCATCGCCTCTCTGATGTCGGCGGAGTGGAACGTCATCTCATCTAGATCTGGTGCGAACCTCTTACTCCACTTTTCTCTAATGTCGTCTGCTTTGGACTCGTCTCGTCGCGGCTGCATGGACTGAGCTCCAACGACTATCCTCGTATCTGGAGTCTCCCAAGAAATGCATCTCACCACCTAGCATCCAAATTAAGTCGAGCCATCCAATCGATTCGTCAAAACCTCATAATCCCCCAAGAGCTCAACATCTTGGGTACAGTTTAATAGTATCGAGTACATACCACAGCATCGGTGGTCCAGCCGTAGAAGGGCAAACCCAAGCCTCACTAATGGCGCCATAGAACTGCCGCAAACCCGAAGGTTCAAAGGCTTTCACACGGTCATTAAGTCGAGTTAGGGTTTCATTCTTCTAGAGGGACCATAGAATTGCCTGCATGTCTTTCCGACTACTTTAAACTTGGAATAATAGGTTTCCGACATTCGATCGTCTCTGTCGACCCTCACGTCTCTGCGTGAAGTCGTCTCTAGCTGGAATCAATCTATCTGATGACCTCGCATCGGGGTAAGCGAACGATCCACATGTCCTAGTCATTCATCCTAGATGACTAGCGACCTCCTATCATCTCTTAGTACAACTCGTCCTGCACGAATTCCAGCATCTGGGGCAATATCTCGTCGTTCGCAGCAATAACTGGCTCGCTCGTCTGCACGCTGAACAGTGCCTCGATCGTCATGAATAAGCAACACACCAACGGTCATCAAGATCTGGCTGGCCTCTATCATTGGCTCAATCCTCTAGTGTCGATCAGCACATCCGAGTAACCTCATAAAGGCGATCCGCCAAACGCTCGTGGCGCGGAAACACAATAAAAAGACACATCTCTGCAATCGTGTGTCGCCGGAATTTTGCCCTGGTCAGTCCTCGTTCGTGACGAGCTTGTGCTGACCGCAACTCTAGCTGTAGCTCTCCCTGCCCGTAACCGTAGCAGCAAAACCAAACTGGTACCGATGAGGCTAGATCAGGAAGGAATATAATACTGAACAAGGAAATGTACATCCTAAGGCTTCATAAGAGGAGTGGCGTGTCGTAAATATGCCGCGGAACATACCAACGGTACGTCACTCTACTTTAGTCACCTATTCCATCAACCAAGGGTCATCCTACGCTCCGAAGGTTAAAACCTAACGCTCTGATACCAACTTTGTCACGTCCCGAAAGGACGGAACATGACCGGCACTTAAACTACGAAACGTCTCGAGGCGTACGTAATCTAAGTAAACCGAAAACCCAGAAATCCAAACCAAGAAAAGAAGTAGAGTGAAGGAAAACCAATTTAAAACAAGTAGTTTTAATAGCATAAGCCGAATTATGCGGTTTTTAAGAACATCAAAATTTACTGAAAATTTCGGCAGAGTCTCCTTTGTAAATACTGGCTCCCAAACGGGATACAACATGAATAGTATACGAAATCAATAAAAAGGCATCCCCAAGCGGGAGCTAGCTCTTCGTCAATCGACGGTCACAACCACACAAGCAATATAATATACAACGCCAACGGCGAGGATCAAAACTCAAAAGGAAACTCAAAACCACCAGAAATATAACGAGTGACTCTAAGGTCGAAAGAATAAACAACACTGGTCTCTATCTCAGTAAATACATGTTTGGTTGATGGAATTTACTAGATACAACAGAATAATATTATACAAGGTAATATGATGGGTACGATACAAGAAAAAACCCACCTACTAGCAAGTCACCCGAATGAAACTGAGCCCGCAAAGCCGTAATGAAACCTGTACGGCAAACCTGCAAGAAACTGGGGCACAACGGGGGTGAGTTGCAACTCGTGAATAGAAAAATATCTACGCACAGAAATCGCATAAATAACGCAACCTAGGTCAATGATCATAATATGTCCTCAAATATATGAATAACACGTAGCCTATAACAAGGCTAGGGTAAATATCTAATCCGAGTGTAATCTCATGTGCCCGTGTCAGTGCCTCACGTAGCAATATATCATATGAATGAGGTATGAATGCATGAAAACAGAATACATGTAAATGAAGAACTGTTTTCATAAATTAGTGAGATTTCCTTTGTATTTTTAAACTGAGGTATCATAAATGAAATCAGTATCAACAGTGTCTAGCATCGACACAAAACATAAATCTCAATGTCTCGAAATATCAATGTCTCAATCTCAATATCTAGGGCGCCGTCAGTCCAGACCGGCCCCTACCATCCATCTCAAGACCACGACGGTATCCTCCGGATATCCGACGTGTCGGGTAATATCACCGGTAGGTAGTGCTCCCCAGCCAGGCTCAACGTCAACACCACATTCCTCTTGCCCCGGGGTACCATACCGGGCCCACCATGTACCCGAAACGGTTCCTCCACTCCTCAAATCGGGTCTCGAAATCCATCAGCAAACTCATGGTGGACGACTCATAAATCATAGGAAAACCGCACTTTTTATTTTAAAAGAGAGAAAAGGGTTTATTTATGTTTTTGCGGTTTTCCTCCAAATCCAGAAAATCTCATGGAAATCCGAATCCAAAACCTCAATAACACGTAAAATAGTGAATATATGCATGAGAATCCATGAATGCGGCATAACGATGAATAACAGTATGCATGAAGTGACAAGTAATAACTACAATATCTAGGCTGGCATATAAGGTAAGTACACTAATATTATGTCAAACTACTAGCTATCTAGCTAAGTTAAGCAATAATATTTTCTAAGGTGTACGTGACATGGCAATTACCGATGAAGATGTGTGTGAGCCGGCAATTAAGTGTACGTGGTACCTACGCATCATCGGTAATGGTGCTGGTGTCCTAACAGCATGATATCACTAATGGAGTATGAAACATAAAATAAGCATGCGATGCGAAGCGGACCACAAAAATGAGCGGGAGCTGAAAACTAGACGCAACTATAACAATCTGCATTAATCTAATATAAGTCCTACAAATGGTGCCTTTTGAAATAACACGAATCATGGGTTTTGAAAATAGGGGCTACGGTGTTTTTATGAAAAGATACGTCTTTTGAAATATCCGTAGGATCCCTTGGGTTGTCTTTAAGAATGCCCACGATTCGTTGGTTTTTGAAATAGGTAAGAAGTCTAGTCTAATCTAATCTAACAACTACACTAAACTATACGGCTGAACTAACAAGCTGAACTACAGGTAAGGGAACCGCCTATCATCTGAGTCGATACATATACATACCTGTATATGTATAGTCGGTGATCCCGCCTCAGTAATATCATATCCGATACCATATCTATAATCAGGCATCCCAAGTCAAGAGTGCGGATCAATCATCAATATAGCTCGTACGTAAATCCGTCGTACGGCATCCCAATCTGGGTACGGGTCAATATCACATTCATCATACTATTCACCTGGTATCCTCTTTATCAAATATCATGATCGGGGTACTGATCTACGTCTAGTACCATACTGATACCGCCTACGTATGCATGGACGTGTGTGAAACACTACGTCAAGGACCCGCTGTCGTATCTCAAATACGAACCCTGCTATATCACCGATCTCACGGCCTCAAATCAAATCTTATCGACTCAGCTCAATCCCAAGTATCATCCTCAAATCCGTATGTGAACACATAGTCCCATACCCATGTGAACCCATAACTAAAAAGAATCCCATGAGCACATATCAATAGGAATGCATGCAAGTATGTATGTGTGTATATGTAGTGCAACACTACCCTAGGGTTCGCAACACTAAGGTAATCCAACACACCAATATCCATCCTAAGAAACGTTATTAATCCCAAATAACATATAATAAATGTTGGTATGTATACGCATCCGTATACACCACCACGGACTGCGGGGGTGCTATACGCCATCCACCCGACTTCTCCCCGTAGATATAAATCTACTCACCTGGTCCTCGCTCGCCGGTGCCGACATCGCCATGCGCTTGCTTGTCGTCTCGAAGTCCACATGGGGTACCTACATATCATAACGCACCGTATCGCATTAAAACTAAATTCGACGTCGAAACGGCATACGAAAATCAAATCGGCACGCGTATCACGCATAGGTCCAAACCTATCGCCTACGTATGCAAGAATAGTCAAACCAACCCTCGATGTCGATGTACAAACGTCAAAACATCGAGAAAAATCCAATCACACTCATTTGCACATTCACGAACACTAATTTTAATATAAACTAGGTTAAAACTCACAAAAACCCCAATTTCACTTAAAAAGTCATTTTTCCGAAAATCTAGCAAGCACAAATCACCGATTTTGTACAAAACTCAATGTATAGACGAATCTAGAAGCCACAATATTCACTAAATATCTTAAATAAGTCAAAAAAATGATTCCCATAATTTAATCTCATTAAATTCCATAAACCCTAAAAACCTAGTTTACAAATTATCCAATTTTAACAATTTTCAAGCAAAAATTCTCGATTTAAGAATTAAGCTTAGATTTGCATAACCTAAGGTATTAAACCACTCATTATAATATTAATAATTCCATGAAACCATAATTTGAATTTTATCTCATAAGAATATAATTATTTTAAAAACCTAGTTTACAATTTATATAATTATCACAATTTAAATCAACAAATATGCAAACTAGCAACCTAAATTGGATTTAGCATAACCTAATATGTCAAATACATCACACAACCCTAATCTCACAACACAAAACCCCAATTTGAATTCAAACCCCACTCTTGAATTTCAAACCATGCACTTAGAACTAAAATAAAAACCTATTTAATCATATAATTAAACTAACCTAAAGCAATTAACAACAACTTAAGAAAAAGGTTAAAATTATACCTCATGATCAAGGGATCAAACATGAATCTAGCACCAAAATCTTGGCCTCCAAAATGAAAACTTTTCACTAAGAATCATGCTATAGTAGCCAAGAAATAATGGGTAAGGCTTGGATTTTGAATTAACTTTGATTTTGCAAGGATTTTGAGGCAAAATTGTGGATTTTTGAGGCAATTTTGTGGGGGATTTTGGGGTAGGGGCTGCTGCTGGAAAGGGGTCAGCCATGTTATGGGGGAGTGAGGAGAGAGAGGGAGGTGAAGAAAGTGGGGAGAAAAGACAAGTCCACACCCCTTTTGACTTTTCTTTCATTTTCTTTTCTTTTCTTTTCTTTTCTATTCAAAAAGGAGGTGATTGGAGAGAGAGAGAGGGGGAGGGGCTGTCAAAGTGGGCCGGCCACAAGGGGAAGGGGTGATGGTGAAGTGTGTGGGTGTGGGAAAAAGATAAATGTATTACCCCAATTTCCATTTACACTAAATTTCACCGAAAAAAGCCTTTTTTTCTTCAATAATTTCTAAACCGTTTTGGCAAATGATTTCGTTCCAAAAACCGTATGATAAAATTTTATTTAATGTTTTATGATGCACAAAATTTGTTTCAACTCATTCCAATTTGTAATTTTCCCTAATTAAATGTATTAGTGACGGCTTAAAATAATAATAAAATAATATTTTTTTCAGAAAATTTGAAATTTCACCAGCGGCTCAATAAACACCAAATAATAGCAATTACATAGCTAGAATATGTATATTTAATTTTTATAATAAGATATTTGTATTTTGACTTTTTACAGAAAACCCCCTTATTTTACCGATTTTTCGAAATTTCACCGAAACGATTTTCAAAACGTTACAGGAGCACTCGCTCCTTTAGGAGAGGCACCCTTGGTGGTCTTCATCCCAACGGCTCTTCCTGAGGGCGGCCTAAAGACTAGGATGTAAGTAGTCGGGGCCACCCTCCCTTCGTTGGAACCCGAGGTCACGGCGGAGGCTGTTGAAGCTGCTATCCCCATCTCAGAATGAGAGGAGCGTCGAAGGTAACCTTCTACATTTTAAGCTGGTAATCTTTCTGTTATCTGAACTTTTTTGTCTTTTCAGAATTGCGCGGACTGGCGGCCTCTATTGCCGATCAGTCTCCCCGGCAATCCTTTCAGCATCTGCTGGAGATGACGGCTCCGCAGGCAATATCTCCTTAATGCATCGTCCTCTCTTCTGGGCAAGGTTAGTGTCGTTCACCATATTTTCATAGTATAGTCGTTATTTTGCGGAATGACATTGATGCCCTTTACAGTTCTGGAGGCTTATGACGAGGTTGAGGTCCTCGAAGGGCCAGGGGAACCTTCAGCTCCTTCTTGCATGACTGTAGGTAAGTGAAGTCTTAATATGGTCCCACTTGTTCCTTTTCTTACAAGTTTCATTGACCTTTTATAAATCTGAACAGCCCTGCCCGCTCTCACAGCACTGGAGTCACGTATCGCCATGCTGCCAGGCCCTTATGCCTTGCGAGCCTCAGAACGCTTCGCCAAGTTAAGCCTCGTCTCCTTGTCATCTTTGATCGAGGAGTTTCGTACTGGCCGCGCAATCACAGCTGAAGCATTTGCTGCCGAAGCTAACAGTTCTCTTCCTTTTCTTGCCACCTACCATAGCGAAGCAGTGGTGCAAGTCTGGGTTGAGTTTTTTCGGCAGGTGGAGGCTTGCTTGCACGTACTTGAGTGTTCCGCCTTCCTTCGGAGGCCGTGGCTGTAAAGGCAGGCTTGCGGGGCTGATAGAGCGGTGTGCGGCGAACATGGTGTCATGCGAGAAGAGGCTCGACCACAAATTCTCAGAGAGGGAGCTTGCCTTTAAGGCGCTGCACGAGCTCCAGGCCAACCTTACAGCCAAAGGTAACAAAGCATATGGACTCTGGCGAGTACTTCAAGAGTCTATCAAAGAGGTGGTGGCCATCGATAAAACTGCCGTGCTCACTCGCAAAAGGGTTGAGGCCCACAAGGCTACCGAGAAAGAGCTTGAAGGCCGGCTTGCCTTGTATCAGGCCCAGCAGGCTCAGGCGGAGGCCCGTCTTCTGGCGATATTGAATCACGAAGCCATGACCCAGCGGAAGAAGGATGAGCTAGTGAAGTTGCTAAATCGCCCGCCGGCCTGAAGACTTGTATCTCTTTCTTTCTTTTTGTACATACTCCTGAATGAGAGTATATATTTTTTTGTTTTTTCATGAATTGTACTTTGTATCCATTTTGGTTTATGAATAAAAGACATATTTTTCTTCTCGATGGTGTGTCTCTTTTTATTGAATGTGTTCTGTGAACAGTTTATCTTGGTCTCTTTGCAGGGCAGCGATGGCTTAGGATTCAGGGTTAAGATCTGCCTCCTAAGACTTTTGAGCTTTATGAGCCGTGAGGGTTTCATAAAGAGTTTTTCTCCCTACAGGTCGAGAGGATCCCATAGGTGTAAGTTCTCCTTAAGAATCGTCAGGATTCTTAAGCGGGTTTTCCCTTGAGAGTCGTAAGGATCTCACAAGAGAGTTTTCTTTCCTACAGGTCGTGAGGACCCGCAAGTGCTGGGTGTGGTTGCCCTTATCCGTATTTCACGGGGTCTGGGGTTGTTTCGGATGTTTTCCAGGGTACCGTAGTTTAAAGACATCACGGTCGAGGTTAAGGACATCATAGTCCGTAGGTTTAAGGACTCCACCGTCCGTTTCTAGTTTTAAGACATTACGGTCAAGGTTAAGGACATCATAGTCCGTGGGTTTAAGGACTCCACAGTCCAGTGTTAGTTTTAAGACATCACGGTCAAGGTTAAGGACATCATAGTCCATAGATTTAAGGACTCCACAGCCCAATGTTAGTTTTAAGACATCACAGTCAAGGTTAAGGATATCATAGTCCATGAGTTTAAGGACCCCACAGTCCGTTATTAGTTTTAAGACATCACGGTCAAGGTTAAGGACATCATAGTCTGTGAGTTTAAAGAGCTCACAGTCAAGGTTAAGGATATCATAGTCCATGGGCTTAAGGACCCCACAGTCCAATGTTAGTTTTAAGACATCACGTTCAAGGTTAAGGCCATCATAGTCCGTGGATTTAAGAACTCCACAATCCACGAAATGCGTGGTTACTGGGACCCGTCACCTCTTTGAAGACGTTGAGAAATTACAATGACAAATATCAAAGGAATGAAGAGATGTACCCTTGAACCAAGGTAAAATCAGTCTAGAATCATCATGGTTGATCGTCAGTTTTAAAACATTACGGTCGAGGTTAAGGACGTCATAGTCCATGGATTTTAAGGACTCCACAGTCCAATGTTTACACTGGATGCTTCACACGGGTTCACTGCCGTGCTCTGCGAGGACCAGGCTCCGCTCTGGACGTTTTCTGCGGGGTCAAAGAATGACGTTATCCGCGTTCTACGTGACCAGGAATTTTGCTCTGGATGCTTCCCATGGGTTCACTGCCGTGTTTGGCGAGGACCGGGCTCTGCTCTGGATGCTTTACACGGGTTTACTGTCGTACTCTGCGAGGACCAGAATCTGCTCTGGACATTTTCCACAGGGTCAAAGAGTGACGTTATCCGCGTTCAACGTGACCAGGAATTTTTCTCTGGATGCTTCCTACGGGTTCACTGCCGTGTTTGGCGAAGACCAAGCTCCGCTCTGGATACTTCATACGGGTTCACTGCCGTGCTCTGTGAAGACCAGGATCCGCTCTGGATATTTTCCACGGGGTCAAAGAGTGACGTTATCCGCGTTCCACGTGACCAGGAATTTTGCTCTGGATGATTCCCACGGGTTCACTGCCGTGTTCGGCGAGGACCAGGCTCTGCTTTGGATGCTTTACACGGGTTCACTGTCGTGCTCTACGAGGACCAGGATCCGCTCTGGACGTTTTCCACGGGGTCAAAGAGTGACGTTATCCGCATTCCACGTGACCAGGAATTTTTGACTTCGTCTGTACTCACGAATTCGGAATTTGACTCTCTGTCGGCTGTATGCCGCCGAGTCACGGAGCTGGGAGTTGTCGCGGTTCCACTTTGCTTGATGTTGTGTCTGTGTAATGAGACAGGTGTCGAGATGATCTTTAGGCCATCTGTGGACCATCGAGATTTGGCTTCTTCTTCGGATGAAATCTAGGGGGGAGGAATGTGATTCCTTCTTTGTTCGCGGCCCTGGATTGTATACAGGGATCGAAACGATATCACCTGTAGTGCACAAATTTCATTTTTATTTTTATTTTATTTCTTTCTGCGATGCTCTATCATTTCAGCTTTTTATATCGCGAAGGTCGCGATTGCCCCATCATTTTGGCTATTTTTCACGGTGCCCAATTATTTTGGCTATTTATTTTATTTTTACTTGCTGCTTTTTATTGCGAGTTGCCCAATCATTTCGGCTATTTTGCATCCATACCCTTTTTTTTTACTTGCTGATTTTTATTTGCAAGTTGCCCCATCATTTTGGCTATTTCGTATGCATGTGTGGCTTACTGTCTTTTCGCTGCAAGCTTGGGATTAGACACCGATTTCGGCATCAGCACCACTACAACTGGAATATTGCCAGGAGCGAATCATCATTTTCCTTTGTTGATGTCGAACAAAGGTGGCTTAGTAAACAGGGTTAGGATTCTGTCGACTAAGGCTTTTGACTTTATGAGCCGTAAGGGTCTCATAAAGGTATTTCTCCCTGCGAGTCGTGAGGATCTCGAAGGTGTGTTTTCTCCTTAGGAATCGTGAGGACCCCTAATTGTGTGGCCTCTTGTAAGTCGTAGGGATCTTACAAGAGAGTTTCTCCTTATAAGTCGAGAGGACTCACAAGGGTTGTTCACCGTGCGAACATATCCCTAGTCACGGATGGGACTTTGTTAGGGAAATGTTTATTCGCGCCCGTGGATTGTATACAAGGGTCAGCATTGAGCCGCTTGTAGGGCAGTATCGGAGGTTGTGGGGGTTGCTTAAGAACAGGTTCAGGTCTCTGTAACTTAAGACTTTCAAATCTTATGAGCCATGAGGGTCTCATAAGAGAGTTCTCCTTACGAGTCATGAGGATCTCGCAAGTGTAATTTCTCCTTAGAGATCGTGGGGATCCCTAAGTGTGTTTCTCCCTTGTGAGTCTTAAGGATCTCATGCGGGTGGTTTCTCCTTACAAGATCGAGAGGTCCCTGTAAGTGTATTTTAACGAGGCTGCGCCCTTTCGGGTTTTCACAAACACTCGCCGGTAGCCCTGCTGTTTTTACTCACGGAGCCCTTTCGGGTTTTCATCCATGCCCATTTTGCTTATGGACATACCGTTTTCTTTTTTTTTTATTCTTTTGTTCTTTTTTTTGTATCAGCTTTGGGATGCTGCAATCCACCGTAGTTTCTTGACATTTCGGTCAACAGCTAGTTTTAGGACATAGTGGTACGTTGTTAGTTTAAGGACGTTTTGGACCGCTGTTAGTTTAAGGACGTTTTGGTCAGCTGTAAAGTAAGCCGGTTACTACTTATAGAGTTTGGGCTTAGGAAGATAGCGAGCGGACATAGTCGTCATCATCTATCATTGACCTAGGCTGTGACTCATTAAGCGTAGTATTTCTTTAGGAAACGACCGTTTATCGGTCTGAAAGGTCTTTCTCCATGCATGTCCATGAGTAGATAGGCTCCACCCTGGTAGACCTTGTCTATGATGTACGGGCCTTCATAGTTCGGCTCGAATTTTCCTCGCTTGGCACGATTGGGGATCATAGGTATTTTGACCACTAGCACGAGTTCGCCTTGGCGGAATGTCCTCGTCCTGGTCAATCTTTCATATGAGCGCATCATCTTTGCTTTATAAGCCTCCAGATTTTGTTGTGCTATGAGGCGGGTTTCATCAAGGGCATCAAGCTCCTCGAGCCGAAGGTGAGCGTTTTCTTCGTCTGTCAGCTCGTAATGGACTGCCACTCGTAGAGAAGGTAATTCTATCTCGAGGGGGAGTACTGCTTCTGTACCGAATACCAATGTGTACGGCGTTGTTTTCATGGCTTTCTTGAACGTTGTTCGATACGCCCAGAGAGCTTCTTGCAGCCTCTCATGCCAGTCCTTCTTATTTCGGGACACCGTATTCTTCACGATCTTCGTCAAGGTCTTGTTGAAAGCTTCAGCTAAACCGTTAGCTCGGGGATTATAAACTGAGGAATATCTCTAGTCTATGTTGTGCTGCTGTGCGAAGCGGCTGATTTTATGGATTCTGTAGGCTGGCCCGTTACCGGAGATGATCCGTCTCGGAGTTCCAAACCAATAGATGACGTGCGTCTTGAAGAAATGGAGGATATTCTCCGTCTTTACTTCCTTCAGCGGTACTGCTTCTGCCCATTTGGAGAAGTAATCAGTCGTCGCCAAAATAAATCGATGTCCTTTGGATGATGCTGGTTCGATGGGGCCAATTATGTCAGCTCCCCACATTTCGAACGGCCAGCTAGCCACTGTCGGGTGTAATGGATTTGGGTGCTGATGGATAAAATCTCCGTGGATCTGGCATGAGTGGCATTGCTTCGCATATTCGAGGTAGTCCTGGATCATCGTTGGCCAATAGTAGCCCATCCGTTTAATCTTCAATTTTATCTTCGGGCCTGCTTGGTGAGAACCGCAGAGGCCGTCTTGAGTTTCTTGGACGACCCTTTTTGCTTCTTCAGGTCCCAGGCATCTTAACCATAAAGAATCAAATGACCTCTTGTACAGAGTATCATTGACGAAAGCGAAAGATAGGACTCGCTTCATGAGCTGATGTTTTGAGGACGCATCTTCAGGCGTTCGACGGGATTTGAAGTAGTCTATAAAGACTTCTCTCCAATCCTCAATTGTTTTTTGGTCTTTTATTTGTAGGGTTGCTTGCTCAGTCGCTCTCTTTTCTTCGGAGGATTTCGGAGATATTTCCGCCGGTGTAAGAACCCGACGGCTTTGTACCACGATTCTTACGTCATCGAGGTTCTCGTTGGCTAGTTCCTTAGCGAGCTTAGCTAGTGCATCCGCTTTACTATTTTCTGCACGCAGTATGCTTTCTAAGATGCAGGAAGGTATTTGGGTCAATAGTTGCTGTACCCTCTCGCCGTACTTCACCAGTTCTGGTTTGCACGTTTGATAGTCGCCATTTACTTGACTAACGACCAGTTGGGAGTCTCCGTATATGAGGAGGTTTTCAATTCCCATGTCGATGGCGATCTCGAGGCCTGCTATCAAAGCTTCATACTCGGCTTCGTTGTTCGTCCTCGGCTCTGTTAAGGAGAAAGCAAAGTGCATTATCCCTCTTTGTAGGGTCACGAAGATAAGGCCTACCCCTGATTTGATTATAGGCATGTTTTGTTCGCGCTTCTTCATTGAGGATGCTCCATCGAAGTAAAGCTCCCATCGGGTATTACCACCGTCGATCGTGTTAAACGCATGTTCGTCTGGAAGTTCGCAATTCAAAGGGGAATCGGCCGGTATCGGATGCTCAGCGAGGAAGTCGGTGATGGCTTGGCCTTTCACTGCCTTAAGAGGCTGATAAGTTATTAAGAACTCCATCAAGAGCAAGGTCCATTTAGCAAGTCTCCCCGTCAATATGGTTTTTGACATCAAATATTTGAGAGGGTCCACCTTCGATATGAGACGGATCTCATGCGCCAACGCATAGTGCCTGAGCTTCGTTATTGCGAAAATTAGTGCCAGGCAGTGTTTTTCGATGGGAGAGTAATTGCTTTCTGCCCCCAGGAGAACTCGACTTAAGTAATAAAGAGCTCTTTCTTTCCCTTGGTCATTCTCCTATGCCCATAATGCGTCTAGGGAACCTTCAAGGGCTGTTGTATACAGAATGAGAGGCTTTCCCTTGACCAGAGCGGCCAGCACTGGCGGGTTCTGTAGATACTACTTGATTTCGTCCAGCGCACCTTGGCATTTGTGACCCAAGACGAACGGGGTTCCCTTCTTCATCAGGTGACTATAGGGGCGGCACTTTCCTGAAATATTGGCTATAAATCGCCGGCTGTACGCAAGCTTTCCTTGGAGAGACCGCAATTGCTTGAGAGTCCTTGGCGGGGGCATCTCCATAATTGCCTTGATCTTTGACGGATCTATCTCGATTCCTCGGTGTCGGACGATGAATCCTAGGAATTTGCCCGAGGAGACTCCAAATGCGCATTTGAGAGGTTTCATCTTCAAGTTGTATTGCCGAAGGCGTTGAAATACGATCTTCAGATGCTCGAGATATTCCTCGTATGATTTGCTTTTCATCACAAGGTCGTCGATATAGCATTCGACGATTTCATATATGAGGTCATCGAAGATCTTCGTCATGGCCCTCTGATAGGTGGCACCGGCGTTCTTTAGACCAAAGGGCATCACCTTGTAGCAAAATATACCCAAAGGGGTCCGGAAAGCGGTGTGCTTCTGGTCTTCGGGATGCATCTTTATCTGGTTATATCCTGATGATCCGTCCATGAAGGAGAAGACTTCGTGAGTGGACGTGTTGTCTATCATCATCTCAGTGACTGGTACTGGAAAGTCGTCTTTTGGACAAGCTTTGTTGAGACCCCGGAAGTCTACCCAGATACGCACTGTCCCATTTTTCTTCATGACCGGGACGATGTTGGCGATCCAGTCAGGGTACTGAACCTATTGGATGAAGCCAGATTCGATTAGCTTCTTAACCTCGGTGTTGATGCTCATCTCAAGCTCGAGCCGCATTCTTCTCGGTGCTTCTTTGATTGGCTTGACGTCCGGGGAAATTGCCAGTTTGTGGACAGCAATCTCTGGATCTAGTCCTGGCATCTTGGAATAGTTCCACGCAAAGCAATCTTTATACTGCATGAGCACGTCCTTCAGTGTAGCCACCTTCTCTTCAGACAATAGCTCACTGACAAATGTCTGCTGCGGGTCACTCGCCGTCCCTAAATCAATTTTCTTAAGGTTATCTGCAGTAGTATCTATTCCATCTTCCAGCTCTTTTGGCGCTGGTGGAAACTCTAAGATCACCTCGTCATCATCGTTTTCAAAGCACCAGGGGAGGTCACCCCTATCCTCAGGCTCTTCTTTTGATAGTGTTATCATATGACAAGTACGAGCCCACTTCCAAGACCGATGTTGATCCGGTTCTACTCTCGCTGTACGGGCGGCTTTTGGTTCATGCTTCTATGGTGGATTTATCCTCCAACTGCTAGATAGAGCGAAGTTGCCGAGCTGATATTGATCTTCGACCCAGTTCTTGAAGGTAAAGCAGTCTTCAATAGGATGTCCTATTGCCCTATGATAGGAGCAATAGTCCGGGTGAGAGACTTCGCCTGCTTGCTCGGGGTTTTTGGACTCCGGAAGTGTAATCATTTGATGTTTTATGGCGAGCTCAAGTATCTTTCGTGTTTTATTCTGAGGAAAAGAGTATGCCTGACTCATCTTCTTCAAAAGGGACGAATCCGGGTTGCTCGATTCCCGATCACGTGGCTTCTTGGTTCCGCTTTGTTGCTGACGAACACCTTTCCGCTCTTTGACTTGTTTCTGCCTTTGCGTCGGGCCTTTTTTGCAACAGGTTGACAGGGAGGGGCATTTTCATCTTTCACGGCCTGTTGGAGAAGGCGTTGCATCCTGGCTTTCTCATAGATGGCCATTTCGCGATTATGGTCGTTTCGAACCTTTTGACCTGCTTCCCTTATAAGCTTGTCCATTTATTCTTCGAACGACAGACTGGGCATTTTCACGTCGGGAACTTTTTCTGGTTCAGGGTTCTCATTTTCCCACAGAGCATCTCCTTCTTCATCAAAGTCATGTATGACGTAGCAGTCGCGGAGTAGCTCCCGTTTCTTTGGTCGAACATATCTGAGCCCGATCGTTTGCATTCTACCGTTGGGCAACTTTTGTTGAATTCCGGGAACGTTCCAGATCCTGTTATAGAACCGCGATTGTCGAGAAGTTTGCTTAAAGGGTACGCCTTGACGCCTCAAGAGTCTCTTTAGTCCGTCCGTGTAATATCTGGGAAAACGGATGGGCTGGAGCCTGTCAAGTGTAGAATCCGTGTTGTGCCAGACTTCTTTCTCCAGTTTAGTTTCCCCGGAGCGGTAGAATAGGATTGCCTTTTCGCCTTCTAGCCTGGGAGGGATATAGAATGTCTGCAGCTCTTCCACACTGTAGGTATCAAGCGCGTCCAGTTCTTTCTGATGTCTGGGTAGAACCATGGCAACTTGCAAACTTTGCTCTTCATCAGCGAATGTTTGTATTGGAGGCCGAGCAGAGAATATAGCATCAACCTCATCTTCTGAGTCGCTGCCAAAGATTAACATAGGAGCGGACGGTCTTGGCTTGTTGTACTGGGGTGGGCCCGAATAAACCATCTCTTTTTCTTCCTCAGTATCACTTTCGAAGGCAGGAATGGTATTGATAGCTTTGTTCTCCGGTTTGTGACATCTCTCCGTGTCTTCGAAATCTGGCAAGAAGTATTTTGCATCTTCATACTTGCGGACTTCGTTCACGGAGAATGGGTTCAACTCTCCCGTCACGGTATACTCGAGACTATTCTTGAAATATTTCATACACTGATGTTGTGTAGAAGGGATGATGTTGTACTCGTGTAACCAAGGCCGGCCGAGCAGAGCGTTACAGCATGTCTTGGCTTCAATGACATGAAATTTAATATCCGTGATAAGTAGCCTGAAGCGCAGCGTTAATATCATAGATCCGAGAGTCCGCGATGACTGGGAATCAAAACCAGAGATGATGATTTTATCACGAGCGAGATGCTGGACGCTCATGCAGATTTCCTTTAACACTCGTGCGTTGAGGAGATTGACGGAAGACCCATTGTCGACCAGGATTTTGCCTATCTTTATATCGTGGCAGTACCCTGAGATATAGAGGGGACGGTTGTGCTCGCACGTCTCAAGGAGGAGATCTTCATCGCCGAAGGTGATATCCGCTGTGTGTACTTCCTCCAGCTCGTCCTTCATCTTTTCTTCGGCAAGGAAGGCTTGGAATTGTTCTGGCTCTCGTAGCGCCTTGATCAGTGAATCTCTCGCTTCTTTGGATAGTAAAAGGGCGTCGAGAATACTGAGCTGCAAGGGCAATTTCCTCAAGTGCGCAGGACATTGTAGTCCACCTTGTTCTTCCTTGGCGGGTCCTTGGCGGTCAGCTCTTTTATGACTTGGTCATCCAGGGCGATGTCCTTGGGGACCTTTTCTTTTCCCTTATCTTTTCTACTCGTGTGTCCGCGATTCTTTTCTGGAAGAGTGCGATTGCGCAGCTGGATGTTTCCACAGGCCTTTGGTTCTTCCTCCTCTCCCAATGCGGGTTCTTTAAAGAGGGGGTCAAGAGCCATTTCTTCGTCAGAGTCGCTTCCAAAAGTGAGAATTTGCGATCCCCCGGTGTTGACCATGCGACAGTTACCGGCGTCTCTTTTATGCTCTTCGATCGCACTTCTTTGCTCCCGCTGAGCTTTGTATTTCATTCGCTTAAAGTTTACCGGTGAGCAACATACCCCTGCCACTATCTTTTAAAAGCATTGCACTCCTCGGTGGGGTGCGAAATCTTTTGATGATACAAGAAGTAGATAGGATGTGTTTCTGTTTCACCAGGAGTGTTTTCTTCAGAGGGTGGTAGCTTCATTCCCATTGATATGGCTTTAGAAAACCTTTTCCTCGTCCTGAATTTGTTTTTATCTGCAACAGATGTCTTTTGATTTGGCGGGAGTGTCTCGACTCTGTCGTCTAGTCGCCGGCGCTTGGCTCTTTCAAATATGGCCGTCTCGCGCTTCCGATCAGCTTTACTTTTCAAGAGAGCTTCGTTGAGGAATGCATCAATCATTTAATTTGACGGCCCCAGAAGTTCTGGTTCAGGGTCTGCCCCCAGCTTCTCAGCGCGAGGATTTTTTGCATCATCTGTAAACGAGTGAGAGATCACATGACAAATTGCTACGTAATCCTTAGATTCATCCGACGAGCTTTCTCCACCCTCTTCGTCTTTAAGGACGTGGCTGAGGAACTCTTGGAGCGTGATGGGAGTCCGTGCCTTTTGATTGTACTCTTCCAGCGCGCCGATCTGTTTCTGCAAGTCCGTGCACTTGTCACTAGGCTTCATGGGCTTTTTGGAGCTCTTATTCTTCTTCTTTGAAGATTTTAACGGCTGGGTGTGAGTGCTTTGGCCATCACCACCGATCTTTAGAGTTGGGCGCGGCTTCAGCATCCCTTCGATGATCTGGGGTTCTAGCGGGTTCTTCCACCTGATCGCCGTGCATGTCTGGAGATCATTCAGCATCCTTTTGGTTTTGGCTGAAAGCACGACCTCCCATAGAGCTTCTTTAACAAAAGAACAAGTTACCTCCGGTGTGTCCGTCTTCTTAGGAGTGTGCGGTTGTGGTGGGTTTACTTTCCACTTCTCAGACAATACAAACTTGCCTTGTAGGTACTGATCCTCGATCCATCCCATAAAAAAGAAGCAATCCTCGATCGGATATCTTACCGTTTGGTGGTAAGGGTAGTAATTGGGATTATTCACTTCGCTGGGGTTGCGGTGGTCACCTTGGATTTGGCAAGTTGATAAGCCTATTGCGCACTGCCAGCTCGAACAGCCTCTTCGTTTTATCCCGTAAGAATGAGTAAGGACGCTTCATTTTCTCATTGTAATAGCGTGGCCTCTCCTCCAATTGATCCGTTAGCTTTGGAGCACTGGGCTGCTGTTGAGTATTCGCGATGAAGGTTGCCTTTCCTTTACCCTTATCGTTCCGAGGTTCCGGCTTTAGGGAAGACGGTCTGTGACCCATCTGATCCATCTGGGCTAGCTTGTCGATTAAATCCTGGAACGTGGTCGGTTTAAAGAACATCATGAACTGTGAAATAGTTTCATGAGGGTCTAGGGTGCCCACGAACATGCCCACCGCTGGTGCTTCTTCAATGCGCTGTTCGCACTTAGACCACAAGTTCCGCCATCAGATTGTATATTGAACCCAAGTTTCGCCCGGCTTCACCCTTACATTAATCAGTGTCGTTATCGGGGTGCGTTCATTGGCGCTCGCAAATCGCTGAGTGAACAGAAACTCCATCTCTGTGAAAGTTTTGATAGAGTCGTTCAGAAGCTCGGAGTACCACTCAAACGCCGTCTCCGATAAGCTGCCGACGAATTGGCGAAGCAAGAGCTTATCATCGCCGCCGGTGTTGCCACAAAGAGCCCTGAACTGGGCAACATGTTGATGGGGATTGCCTGTCCCCTTGTGGACATGGAATTTCGGGATCGTGTAGCCCGACGGGTATTTTATCTGATCATACCAGCTCGGATATGGTCGCCCCGTTTTGACGATTTGGCCGGCTGCCTCAGTTACCTGGTGAACTCTTATTTGTTGAGCAATATAGTCATCCAGGGTGGCCTTGGAGATTGTCCACTCTTTGGCTGTTGAAAGAGCCTGAGGTGGATTCGACGTTTCTCCTCTGTCATCTTCAAGGATAATCGGAGGATCTTCGGTTGGGGGATCCGGCTGTATCATCATCCCGACCATGTCTTGGAACAGAAGAGCCATCTGCTTTATATTGGCCGCTTGTTCCACAACCTCCTTTTCCTTCCTTTCAAGCATTCTACGAAGGAATTCAGCGTCAGTCTCGTGTTCACGACGCTGCTCCGATGACGCCTCCGGGCTTTCTTTTGGTCCGGTGAGTGCGGCCATCGCAGTTAGCATCTCCTGGAGCTTCTGCTGCTGTTGTTCCTGGGCTCTTATGATGGATCGGGTAAGCGGTCGGTGGCCCATCGAAGCGCGGCTATCTTCCTTCCCAGATGCCATGTAAACGGTATAGACGACCATGCCCCCAGACTTAGGGAGTTTGGGTTCAGCACCTTTGACATTCTTTGCGGGCACGGGGATCTTCTCCGGCCTTCTCTTCTCATGAGCGGCCGAAGTTGAGGGGGCCGTTGCGGTGGGCACCCAGATAGTTTTTTGTGGCTTGGCAGGATGGCTTACTTCCTGTTGACCTTCAGCTTCTTGTGCTGGCGGGAGAAATTTGGATCGATCACCGAGTCTCGGGCCTGCCGCCAGACTTTGTAGATCTTGGAGGACAGCCGCTGCGGGGACTGTTCTATCTTTGCTTGCGTAACCTTCTCCAGTGGAAGAGGAGACCTTTTCAGTACAGCGGTAGGAGAATTCCTACTCACTTAATTCAACAGTTCAAAGCTGTTCCCAGTTGGGACAGCCGCATTAATTTCCGCCGTCAGGGCTGGTGGAGTTAGCCCGGAAGGGGAGTCACCTCCTGATTTCCTCACTCGGCGCCAGTGGCGATGTCGAGCATGTCGAGCTGTGGGAATTGGCTCGGTGACGAGGATGGCCTTGTCTTGCTCCGTGTTCAGGTGAGAGGTTGTTGCCGGTGTCAGCCTATTAAAGACCGATGACTTTTGAGTAGCAGGAGCGGGAGTGGGAGTTGGGATGGTCAGTCTTGTGAAGATCGACCCATTGGTAGGAGAAGCCGCCTTGACGACTTCAGGAGTAGGTTTGGCTACTCTCTTTTGAATAACCTTCTCTGGGATTGCAAGCTTCACTGTGGGCCCGCAGGGATTTCGGCCCAATCTAGAGAAGACTGAAGCGCTGGTGTTGGATGACGCATTGAGAGGGGCCGCATTAGCTGTAAGTCGATCGAAGACCGACTTCTTAGGAGCTTCTGGTACGGGCACTAGGGCAGTGAGGCTCATTGGCGGGAGCATGGTCCCGAAAAATAGTCCAGTAGTAGCCTGGGTGATTTGTTCCATCGGTATCATGAACAGTGATGCCGCCTAAAGTCCGTAGGCTACACCTCCAGGTGAGGCGGAGCGTCGGTTGCAGTTGCAGTTGGAGCAGTTCGAGCAGGTGAATGCCATTGCTGTTTGCTTTCTGTGCCAAGCAAGAGACCAAATCTTAGTAACTTGAAACCCAAGGGCAACCATTAGAAAACCGCGATTCGTTCGCGAACACGACACACGAAGTGTGGAGTGGAAAGAGGGAAAGGTCCCATCGGACGTGCCAGAATCTGATTCCCTTCGAAAGACGGCGCAAGACTGGACGTCTCACCTGAAATTCGGGGAAGATACTAACTGGTGCTATCCTGTTGGATATAGTGCCCTCAGAGTCAATTATTGGATCATAGGCATGTGATTGCAATGATTGAGGGAGGACCTATCCCAGTAGGACAGTCTTACTCAAGATGATAGTATGCTATCTGGTTTACCTTTATCATCATGTACTGCTTTAGGTGACCTTACAAGTCACTATTGCGCGTTGATAGAGCCCCTAGGATTCTTGCTTGACTGCCAGCAGTATGAGGGCGATCATATACGTGGGAGCTGGGGTCTATAAGCACATCCTTAAAAGGTCCCTAATCGTAGGAGTTTTTGAGACAGGACATCGATACTCCAGAGTAGACTAGTGTATACAGTCGAGACCCCAACGAGGGGCAGTGGCCGGTCTTACAAGCCACCGGTGTCAGTTGGTTCATCTAAGATGTATACAGGTGCTCGTTGGGTTATGAGTACACCGGACAGGACTCGCCGGGAACATGCTAGTTGGTCTTATACCAGACGTCAGATAGCAGTTCCCTGGTGACATGTGTACAGGTTAGTTCATCGACCTGAGATCGTCATTTGTCTCGTGTGAGTTCCCACTGTACTTTGATTACTACCCTACCACGCTCAAAGGAGACGTGCAAACAGGTTTTAGTTGGGTACAGTCCCGAGCCACATGGAGGCAGTGAGCGGATTTTCAGGGGTTCGTCTCTCCCGGTATTGGGGATGAGGTCGCGCTGTGTCTAGGAGAGCCCTTACACGAAGTCCTTGGCCAAGGCAGGAGATTTACTGGTAGGTATTCCAGTATTATCTCGGGGTGTTCTGGGATACACTCAGACACGACTTGTACCGCTTTTAGGGGTCTGACTTTTACCAACCCCTAGGCCTGCCATGCGATGCTCATAGACGGACGGACCAGATTGTATGGATATTGTCATTAACAGGCTCAGTAGGGTGTCAGGATGAGTTAGCTCACAAATGTCCCTTTTGGTCAATAGCTGGTAGCCCGTCACGCATGGCTAATACCTCTGACGTGCTAGTGGTTAAATACACAGCCAAAGTATTGACGAGTCTTTAGAGTCTCCCACAGACCGTTTCTCAAGTTTCGGGCAAAACGCTGTAGAGGCTGTATGGAGATATGGCAGTTTCGATCTTATCCGTGCAGTATTGCATGGATCATGATCGAACAGATAATACTTGCGGGCTTTGGTTTTAAGCCGGATCCTAGTTTTGTACAGTGTAGATTTTGTCTCATTGCATTTGTATTCGGTCGGAATACAAATGCGGGTATGTATATACAGTCGCGGGGTTTTCCTGTAATTTATTACGCGATCAGTTTTTCGAAATTGCCAGTTTGCATTCCGTTTCGGCCATTTTCCTTTGTATCTTTTCTTGGCTGAAATTTGGTGGAGGAGGGCTTATTTGCAATTGTGCAAATTGGCATTGTGGAGGGTGGTCTTTGCATATTTTTGCTTCATGATGGTTCCACCATCCATTGACTTGTTGCTTCATGATGGTTCATGATTGCTTGTCTTTTGACTTGATGATGATGATGGGTTATGATGTTTGAGTGAGGTTTGTTTTTGATAATCATCACATTTTCTCTCTCCTTGATGGTTGATAGCTCCCCCCTTTTGTTTTCCTCCTCACTCTCTCATTCCTCAAGCCAAGGCCGGCCAAGTTTTGTGGGGGCTGTCCAAAAATTTCAGGAGTGAAATTGGTCTCATTTTGGCTTGAAAAATTCATATAGCTCATCTCCAAAAGTATATCACATTTCCTCCACCAAAAGGCAACTTCATATAAACCCCAATGAGACATAGCACTACACTTATTCTACAGCAATTCTTGGGCACGTCGACTCGCCAACTTCATGCCTAAGTTGCCTCGGTCCAGAGGTGGGAGCCCGTAAAAGAACCCGGCGATGTGGTGCCCTTCCGGCAAGGAGGTGAAGACCAGAGATTCCGCGGGAAGATCGGGACGACGACGAGAAGACCGAAGAATATGGATCGCTCGGTATATCTCTCTACCCGTTCTGTAGTTAGCTAGAATTAGTTTAATGGCCCGATCCGGGTTTTTAGTGCGCGGTGGTGCCGGTTTAACAGTTAAAGAAAAGTATCGTTTCCGCATTTTGGCCTCGTTCAGACGGCCGAGGTGCCGCCGTGCACTTACACTGGTATCAGAGCCACGCCATTAACCTAGTCTATCTTGCTCTAATGTGTTTACAAGTTCGATCGAACGAATTTCCAAAAACCACATTTTCCATGCATCAGTTTCTGTCGAATTTTTCCAGTCATCAAAAAATTATTTGGTATATTAGAAAAATATGTGCAGGGTTTTTTGAGAATTCTGTGAAAATTTGGATGGCTGATATTACTGTAGCGCGGCGGATCAGCGGCCAAAACCATGTTTGGGCCACGGATCCGCCGCCGTTTTGTGCCCAAACTGTACTAAATTTTTACAGTGAGCTTCTGACATGAAAATAGGGTTTATGGTGTATTCTTTTTGGTCCCAGATGTTTTTGAGTGCTACAGTTGTTCTTAGGGCCCACTTCGGAAAATTTGATCGATCGAAAATTTTAAACATGTTAGTTCACAGTATTTACATTTATATCTGCGACCGTGAATATCATTTGATCGGTAAATCCTGTCTAACTGCTATAGCCCTTTTAGACGGATTTGCGAACGTGACATTCACGTTGATGTTCTGTATTGTGCTGTGATGTTGCGGATTATCGTGGTGGATAGCCTGGATGCAATGTTAGTACAGTTTTGGTATTATTATGAACATTTGATATTGCGGGGCGAGCGTCCGACATATGGACTGCCGTCACTGCCTTTTTGTATATTATTCTTTTGGGGCACGACCGGGCTGAGGTCGATGTACCCGTTGTATGTATATTTTACTTTCTGTACTAGGATTACCATAAGGTGGGGTGCACGGATAGCCGGGTTCTAGAGGGCAACGGGCCTGCATCTCATGGCATTGAGACGGAGGGGGCTTTACTCTAAAATTGGCGGGCTATTCGCCGCACTCGTAGGGGGTACAGGTTGACCCAAGGAGGGGTGCCCAAGTTACCGGATTCCGTGAAATGCTGGGTGGTCCATTCACGTTGCTGAAGGCGGCTTCCTCGCTTCAGGTTTTGGCGAGTAACTTGCCGCGCCCGTAGGGGTCTAGGTTTTCATTGCACAGGCTATCCACACGACTAGGGGAACGTCGGGTTTCAGTAGCGGATCTATGAAACCCGGGGATCCCAGATATCTGTATTATTCTGTGATGCTTATTACATTTATGTGATGTTGCATTTTATCACGCCTTGAGCGATATTATATATTGATATATATACTAGTAGATGTTGTATATGTTTTGCATCCGCACAAGTCCAGTCCCCGCCCTGTCGTTAGTTAAGTAACCTAACGGGTGATGACGAGACCTGTTCAGTTGATAAAACTCCACATTTGTATTACATTTTTCCTACCATTTTCATATTAAAAAAGGACTTTATTATAATATATCATACATATGGGGATTTATGTGTAAAAACACTATTTTCCATGTGTTAATATATTTTAATTAGCATTTGGTAGGAAAATGTATGCAAATAAATTCATTGACCAAATCCTAGTAGAACAAAGTCTACTAAATATTATTTGAGTTGTTATGCAGATTTTTTCCAAGTGTGCAGAATTTTTCAAAGACTAGAATTAAGCAAATCAAGTTGTTGAAGAAGACTTGTCTAATTAAGAACCAAAACTTGGAGACCAAGTCTGGAAGCAACCATAAGAAGATTTTCAAATTCTGAAGGTTCCAAGGATCGCCAAATGTCACATACATACAGCTCCAGAAAAATGATGAAGGGTCATGATCATCAGGCCACGGATCCGCGGCCTAAGCTCCTTGATGCCTCGGATCCGCGACAATATTAAGAGATTAGTTACTGAAATTTTATGGCATAAATCTCTGCTAAATTTTACCAAATATTGAATTAAATGATTCTGGCTTTGCACTATAAAAAGGCACCGAGAGCCTCTTAGAAAATTTATCAAGCCGAAGAGATCACGAAGCCCCAGATGCTCATGCATCCAGGCTGATCATCGACAGTTTGCCTACCTCCTTAGGAAAGATCGAGAAGCAACTAGTTTGTAATCATTTTCTACGGAATAAAAATGTAGATTGTTCAAGTTGATTAATAAAGGTAGTTATTTTATTTAATTCTTTTTGCATTTTACATTATGTTTTCCCTCTCTGTCTTTTCATCTTCTTCTCCCAACATGCGCGAGTAATTCTCCGCTTGTTAGGGTTCGTAGGATTAGGGTAGGCTAATGGATGATGAACATCTCTAAACCCTTTTTAAGTTCTATAAAGTTTATGAACTTTATCAAAAGAATCATTAACATCCTAATCGGGCGCGCTAGCAATTCTTTACTAGTTCCGACCGCGATTAGAGATTAGATTAATGATTGTTTTGGTAAAGGCTAGATATGAACGGAGTTCCGTGTCGAGATAAGGGTTAAGAGTGAGATTCATTTTCCCTCCAGAAACGCTAATCTACACGCATCACCGTCGTTCTAGTTTTAAATCTATTAATGGATAAAAAGGGTAACTTTTAATTAATCGTCCATAACTACTAAATCCTAACGAACCCTACAAGCCCTCTTATTATATTATCTACATCCCTAAAATAATCTAGATCTATATTTTACATTCTTGTTTAACGTAGATCTAGAAACCATTCAACAAAATTCTTATTTCTTTCTCTTTTTCAACACATCTAAAGTAAGAGTAAAAAGTTCAACGTTTCCCTGAGGACGACCCGTACTCATCTCGGTCTAGCTACGTGCGATACCGTTATTGATTGCGGTTAACAACTACAAAACACTTTTTCACAACAATCAAATGGCGCCGTTGCCGGGGATATGTGTGTAATTTTTTTATTCTTACTATTTGTGTTGAATTCTTAGACGATTCATATCATTATTAACACAAAACTGCAAATTGCATATTTAACGATTTGTGCGTGAATTTTTGCAAGGAGATCAGGAGTCACAGACTTGAGGAAACAGGAGATCTAGGGTTCCAAACTTCTCTGGTATCTTTCTCAAATCTTTCTTTCTCCTCTCAAATCTAATAAAATCTATTTTCTGCAGGATTCTTTGCAAAATAGCGCCGCTCAAAAAAATCTTTTTGCAAAAGTTTTGTGATTGGTTTTGTTTTGCATACTTAATACGGACTTTAAGGGGCAAAGACCAAATCAAGATTAGGTGGGGATTTCATCACCCTTCTTAAGCCCCACAAATCACAAGCTGAGCATATAGATCAACCCTTCATTAATTTAAAAAATATCTAGACCAGACTCTAAGGACCGTCGCGCTCAATAAGGACAGAGGAAGGTCGTGGGTAATCTATTGTTTATCCGCATTACTTTTGTAGTGCCTAGGCAAGTGTGACAAAGGCTAGTGGTTTTTAATTAGGCCGACTACCGTGGTTCCTTCCTACTTACCTGGCACTTATCTGGCTACAAGGGTAGTACGGAGGCGGTAGAGGATTGATCCTGCGGCTTGTCCTTTGGAAGTCTAGGAGCGATCTAGAGACTAGACCTAGGTGACCTTAGTTCTAGGGTTGCTTGTGCATCTTAGGGTGATTTGTCTTGAATCCCACTTTTTCAAAAACAAGCCAATTTTAAAACCACACACACGCTGCCACTTGCACTAAACCCGCTTAGTGCATGATCGGCTGGACACGTGATCCTAGTGCCCGTCTTGTTCGCGTTCCTGCTATCGACACCAAAGTCGGTACTTCTTCATCCTCTTTTCCCCTACCACCACACACCACGACCGAGATGGACGGCACTCCATCAGAATATAACACCACGCTGCCACCGCCCGTAGGTGCGCAGAATCCACCGTGCATCTCTCTCCAAGAGAGGTGCTATCCTATCCGTGGTCCCCTTCCTACTTGTCTATCTCTTCCACCACCTAACGGGGATAATTTCGAAATTAAACCCCACTACATCAATCTCCTGCCCAAATTTCACGGGCTTGAGTCGGAAGACGCATACGTTTTCATCACCAAATTTGAAAACGTATGCGCAATGATGGGTACTTCACAATTGACTTTAGATGCTATGCGCATACGTCTTCTCCCATTCACACTGTGCGACTTAGCAGAAAAATGGATTTATAATACTGCAGCACACTCTATCTGTAGGGTTCCTAGGCACACTATAGAGGTCTCACAAAGCATCAACCATGCCAATTTCAAATTTTATGGGTGCCGGGAAACCCTAATACGGATCGTCGACTAGAAATTTAGGCGAAATACGAAACTAGTTAACACTTTAACTAAAGGAGAGAGAATACAACCTTTGTAGATCCGGTTCTCCACTTCCTTACCTCCATGTAGGTGTCCTCTCGCTGTCCATCTCGAATCCCGAACTCAAACGTCGGCTTCAACGGAGAATAGGGCGGACTAGGTCGTCGGCTTCATGCCGAAGATGATCTACGTCGAGGTTGCACAAGTTCAAGCTCCAACTTCACCAAGTTGTGAAACTTGTGAAGAAAACACCTAAAACAACTTGGCAAGAGGTAGAGGGTGAAGAAATAGGAGGTGGGTTCACTTTAGAATTGGATTTCACTCACTTTTGCTCAAGTTGCCATTGATGGGCTTAAGCTTTTCTTGAAGAAGAAGATGATCAAGAAGAAGAAAGAATATGATAAGTGATTTAAAAATGAAAAAGAAAACAATACTTATCATATCCTAACCAAGGTTAAGTGTAGAGAATATACCATGGTTACTTGGATGAGTTAGGGTTAAGCATGAAGACAAGAGTGGTTGCATAAGTCAAAGCTTCATGAAGCTTCAATAAGAGACAAAGAAAGCCACCATTCTCATCTAAACCTTTTCTAAATAAATAAACAAACAAATAAATAAAAAGGAAAAACCCTAATCATCTCTTAACCATGGTTTAATTCTTCACACTTAACCAAATGAGCAAGTATCATCAAACATGATACAAAGATGTGCACAAAAGTATATCACATATACAACATGTACATCAAGTGAGAAAATCCATTTAAAGTGAACCAATACCAGTTAATGCAAAGTAATATATCAAATATACAATTATACATTAAATCATTAAATCAACACTTGATTTAACGATCCGGTCATATCGCATATAACAGACCAGTATCCAATGTATCGTTTTATCGAATCAATGATTCGATAACTAGGTCATATCGCATACAACCAATCGAAATATTCATCGCGGGAATGAAATGCGGTATCACATACACGCATTATTCTCGGTCCCGCACATATCTCATATGCGCTCCTATTTCATTTCGCTTGAGCCAGGAAACCTCTGTGTAGGACTCTAAAGACTCGTCAATACGCCGGTAGCAGATGATGATCATATCAAGCACCCACAAGCCGCAAGCGGTCTGCTAAACGTAACGGCCATCCGGGTATTGAGCGATCAGAAGATCGACGAGCTAGCCCGCTCACACTCCTGTGAATCCAACCAGTAACACTTACCGTACAGTCCGGTCTGTTCGTCTGATACGTCGCATATCAAGTCTAGGGGTGGTAAATGTCAGACCCCAATAACCGATAAGTCGTGCCGATGTGAGGCTCATAACGGGTCTAGAAACTACTGGTAACACTTACCAGCAAATCTCTGATCAGCCCTGGCCAGGGACTTCCCTGTTACGGCCAATCGAGCACAGCGCAACATCAACTCCCAATACCGGGAGAGACGAAACCCCTCCTATCGCTCATTGCCTCCATATGACTCGGGACTGTATCCAAAGACCACCGTTTTGCATGCCCTCATGGACGTGGTAAGGTGGAGATCAAAGCACAGTGGGAATCACACAAGACTCTATGACGATCTCGGGTCTACAGACTAACCTGTACAAGTGTCACCTGAGAACTGCCATCTGACGTGAGGTATAATACCATCTGGGAGTTCTCGGCGAGTCCGTCCAGTGTACCCAGTCTCCACTGAGCACCCGTATACCATCTCTGATGTCAAACACCAATGGATATGGGATCATCCATCGCCCATCTCATGGGTCGAGAAGCGTATACGCTAGTCTACTCTGGTATATCGATGCCCCGTCTCGATACACCCACGACTAGGGACCTTGAAGGATGTACTTATGGACTACCATGTCCCCACTAGTATGATCTGCATTACAGTCCAGGTAGTCAAGTACACATCCTAAGGGCTTTACCAACATGTAATCATAAGACAGTTTAAAGAGATAAGTTTACATGTTAAGATAAAGAGCAACCAGATAGCATACTATCATATCGAGCAAGAAAGTCATCTCTATATATGTCCAAGCATCCAATATAATATACATCATCTGTACAATACTGGCCTCTAGGGCATACATACAACTAACAATCTCCCACTTGCACTAGGGCCAGCTGCTGTAGTATCGCATACCGAGCATCCCGAAGAGTCTCTCAAACTGTATCTGGGGAATGGCCTTCGTGAGTGGATCCGCCGTGTTGTTCTTCGTGTCAACCCTCCTGACCTCGATCTCCCGGTGATCAACTATCTCCCGGATCAGGTGATACCGCCTCAGAATATGCCTGGATCGCTGATGGGACCTGGGTTCCTTGGCCAAAGCCACCGCTCCATTGTTATCGCAATATAAAGGTATTGGATGCTCAATGGATGGAACCACTCCAAGTTCAGTAATGAACTTCTTGATCCAGACAGCCTCTTTGGCAGCATCGTTGGCAGCGATGTATTCAGCCTCCATCGTCGAGTCTGCCACGGTTTCCTGCTTGGAACTCTTCCAGCTAACCGCCCTTCCGTAAAGGGTAAAGACAAATCCCGACTGCGACTTAGAGTCGTCCTTATCACTCTGGAAGCTCGAATCGATAAAGGACTCCACTTGGAGTTCTCCGTTACCATACACCAAGAGCATCTCTTTAGTCCTTCGTAAGTACTTGAGAATGCTCTTCACAGCTGTCCAGTGACTCTCTCCAGGATCAGCTTGATACCTGCTCACTACACTTAGTGAGTATGCTACATCGGGTCTGGTACATAGCATCGCATACATGATAGAGCCTACAGCCGAAGCATAGGGTATCCCTTGCATGCGAGCTCTCTCCAAATCAGTCTTGGGAGACATCTCTTTGGAGAGTGTGACTCCAGAGATCGTGGGTAAGTTCCCACGCTTGGATTCTTCCATACTAAACCTCTTTAGTATGGTGTCAATGTACCTGGATTGGGACAATCCCAAAATCCGTTTGGATCTATCTCTATAGATCCTGATCCCCAATATGCAGGAGGCATCACCAAGATCTTTCATTGAGAATCTTTGTGATAAGAAGAGCTTGACCGATTGCAGCATAGGAATGTCATTTTCTATCAAGAGTACGTCGTCCACGTATAATACGAGGAAGACAACCTTACTCCCTGCCACCTTCTTGTAAATACAAGGTTCATCTGGGTTTTTGACGAAATCAAACTCTTTGATAACGACGTCAAAGCAGATGTTCCAACTCCGCGATGCTTGCTTTAATCCATAAATGGATTTAAGCAGCTTGCACACTCTCCCGCTGCTCCCACTGTCTACGAAGCCCTCTGGCTGAGTCATGTACACGCACTCTTCTAAATCACCATTTAGAAAGGCGGTCTTAACATCCATTTGCCAGATTTCGTAATCATGATATGCAGCGATGGCAAGCATGATCCGGATGGATTTAAGAATAGCCACTGGAGAAAAGGTTTCGTCATAGTCCACACCTGGTCTTTGGCGAAAACCTTTTGCAACAAGTCTAGCTTTGAAAGTCTCCACTTTCCCATCTACACCAAGTTTCTTCTTGAAGATCCACTTGCTCCCAATGGGTTTTACCCCTTCAGGAGCAATTTCCAAAGTCCATACTTTGTTGGGGTACATGGATTCCATCTCGGACCGCATAGCATCCAGCCATTTCACTGAGTCCCTACTCGTGATGGCCTGCTCGAAGCTAGTTGGGTCATCATCCTCCATGATGCAATCCTCGCTCCCTCCATCCATGAGAAAACCGTAGTATCTCTCAGGTTGGCGAGGAACCCTACTAGATCGGCGGAGTGGCTGGGGTTCATCGGGAACTACGGAATCCTCTGGTTCCACCAGATCTTCTGTTGTAGCTTCTGCAGCTGGAACCTCTTCCAGTTCTACCTCATGACCACTAATCTCTTTTTCAAGAAATTCCTTTTCTAAAAAGGTGGCATGCCGAGAAACAAACACTCTTTGTTCCTCAGGGTGGTAGAAGATATACCCTTGAGAATTCTTGGGATATCCTACAAATTTGCATAGAACAGACCGTGCCTCGAGTTTGTCCGGATTTTGTCGTTTGACATAGTCTGGACAACCCCATATCTTAACATAGTTAAGACTTGGTCTCTTTCCTTTCCATATCTCATATGGAGTGGTAGGCACAGATTTGGTTGGGACCATATTCAATAGATGTATGGCTGTTTCAAGCACATACCCCCAGAAGGAAATAGGTAACTCAGCTGTGCTCATCATAGAGCGCACCATATCTAATAGAGTGCGGTTCCTCCGTTCTGATACACCGTTGTGCTGTGGTGTATATGGAGGAGTCAACTGAGAGAGAATCCCATTCTCTTTTAGGAAGTCCAGGAATTCATTGCTCAAGTATTCACCTCTTCGATCAGATCGAAGGATTTTAATACTTTTTCCGGTTTGGTTCTCGACTTCTTGTTTATATTCTCTAAATTTCTCAAAAGCTTCAGACTTGTGTCTTATCAAGTACACATGTCCGTATCTTGAGAGATCGTCAGTGAATGTAATGAAGTACGAAGAACCATCCCTGGCATGTGTAGACATGGGACCGCATACATCACTATGTATCAGTCCCAAGAGTTCGGTAACTCTTTCTCCGTGTCCCGTAAATGGAGTTTTGGTCATCTTGCCTTTGAGACATGACTGGCAAGTGTCATAAGATGAAAATTCGAAAGGTTTCAAATATCCATCCTTATGCAACTTAGCCAGTTGTGTCGCATTGATGTGACCCAGTCTACAATGCCACAAGAAGGATTCGTTCAGTTCTGAACTTTTTCTCTTGTGTGTGTTTGTTATACTCAGAACTGTTGATTGATTTAGAACATAAATGCCATTGCACAACGTGCCTGATCCAACCAACTTTTGGTTACGGAAAATATTCATAACATTATCCTGTAATACAAAATTATATCCCTCTTTACTCAACAAAGAAACCGATATAATGTTGCATATCAGGTTCGGCATGTAATAGCATTCGTTCAGAACCAATGTATTACCAGTTGGTAATATAAGGTGATATTCTCCGACAGTCTTAGCTGCAACAATTGCACCATTTCCAACTCTAATGTTTTTATCACCTTCTCCAAGTTCTCTACCTTTCCTAAGCCCATGTAACTGATTACATATATGGGATCCTGATCCGGTATCTAATACCCAGGACGTAGAGCAAATGGAGAAACAGTTCTCTGTAACGAACACACCCGAAGAAAATGCATCAACATGTACTTTCTTCATTCGGGTGGCATGGGAATCCTGGTATTCCCCTATATCCTGTTCATTCCTATAACTCTTATAAGAAAGAACGGAACCAACGTTCCCCAGCACAGTATAACATGCGGGTTCGGTCAATACATCCATATTATTATCTTCATTAGGGCATGAAATGGTCGCTACCTGGAGAGAGAGAGAAGAAAACACTTTAGCGTATGCTCGTGCAATATCAGATTGGTTATTATCTTATCTAATCAGGATGGCTCCCACTGCTTTTTATCAAATCTTCCTTCAAACCCTAAAAGGAAAGATTAGCCGGGATTAATTACACACTACAAGTTCGCCAATCTTTCAGCCAGGCCAGTGTCGGTACTTTGAGGGAGGTCCCCCGTGCTTTCGCACGAACCTAATTAATGTAAACCTCGTTTTCCCAGAGGCGTAACCCCGTTGACACCTTTCTAGACACCTACTTGATCGGCTAATTGTAATGTGTAAAACTCTCCCAGGAGTAACTCTTACTCGTAGTGGGTATCGGGATCCAACTATCTTATAGAAGGTATGCAATCTCATTGCAAATTTCAACACTTGAAATTCCCGATAATGCTTTTGCCCCTAGCGTGCTATGACCTTGACGAAAGCCAACAAACCACAGCCCGCTAGTCAAGTTCAACCCGTACATTTCTTGACTGAATTAAACCCACCCGCACGACCCTTGACGAAAGCCAACAAAGCCGTACGACTACCCTAATCCAGTCGCATCATATGCAGCAGATAAACAGCACATAGCTACCGCACACTACACCTTGACGAAAGCCAACAAATGTAGCACGAATACTATATGCAACTTATCTGAAATGACGGAGGGCTACGACAGGTTTTTCTGAAAACCTATTGCGTAATGAACTTGATATCGTTGTAGAATCAAATGAAGTTTTGAAATGGAGTGATTTTGAGGCTTTTCTAGTTTTGCTAAAGGGGTCACTCCCGGTGAAGGGATCGTCGGCCCTTTCCTCGTCGAATGAGGTGCGGGATATATCATATATATCACTGTGCAAAGCAAAAACTCTTAAAAGCAATCAAAAACAAACCGTGTTTGTAGCATCTGCCAGTTATTGCTAAAGGAGTCAATCCCGGTGAAGGGATCTCGGTCCTTTCCTCATCGAATAAGGTGCGGGATATATCATATATATCGCTGTGCAAAGCAAGAACTGTAGCTACCTGTTTTGTTTATGAAATTCGATTCTACAACATCTTAGGTTTCTTTTCTTTCAATAATCTCATTAATGAAGTCCCATCATTTAAGTACCTAAACATCACAGATAAATACGACGTACACTTATGCCATCCGCATTCGCCTCGATGTCCCCTCGTGCACCGTTAGGTTAGGTAACTAACGACAGAGCAGGGCAGGGCTAGTGCGGGTGCAAAACATAAGTAACGTCTATATAATATATCATATATACTATATAAAGTATCTATCACAGAACATCACATGATCACATCACAGATATCGCAGCAGAAGAAACATATTAAACATTGGATATACTAGGACGTCCGTGTTTTCAATACGAGCCAGTATAAAACACGGATTCCACGGTCGTGATGAATAGCCAATCCCACACCCCTAGACCCCTACGAGAGCGGCAAGCAACCCTACCAATTCTAGGGTTAGGAGACCCGGACTCGACTCCTCGAGTTGGTCTCCCACTGGACCCCAGAACCCGGTTACTTGTGCTCCCCTCCTTGGGTCTATCCTAATGCGGAAAAGTAAATAATATACAAAAGGTGACGACTTCCGCTACCTGGAAGTGCCCCAATTAAAAGAATATTACATACAAGTTTTTACATGAATGAAAATGAAAAACACTCATCTCACATAAAAAAAAACCCCCGGCTATTCAAACACGACAATCCAATGTAACATATCCAGCAACACATAACATCACATGTCATCAACGTAAGTAAATATGCGCATCCCAATTGTCGTTGACATATAGCAACGAAACCGGCGATATCACATATTACACTTACGGTCACAGAAAAGAAAGTGTAAAACTACAACAGTTGGAATCCGCAACCTCTTTAGACATCGCATGCCTAATCAAATGAAATACTTAGACATCACATGCCTAACAGTTATAAACCCCGCATTTTAGTCTCATTATCGAAAACTCTTTTCAATATCAAATGAGACTAAACCGCTAGATTTATAACATTCATTCAGTTATCTCATAACTGTTTGTGAATTCCAATTATTGTATCCCATTCCAGATAAACAGAAAATGTTAAACTTTCCGATCGAACATTCGAATACCCAAGTTTTCCCGATACAGCTCAACACATGAAATAAGTCTAAGAACATTCAGTTCGTGCCTCAGTACCAACGGTCCAGCCGTAGAAGGGTCAAGCGAACGCCTCACATGTGGCACGCCGTACTGCCCCAAACCCGAAGGTTCAAAGGGCAGTTCAAGACGGTCACATAATCGAGTTAAGGTTTGTTGTCTTCTAGAGGGTCCATCGCGTTACTTGCACTACTTAGAACGTCGTTAAACTACGGAAAAATCCAACACTTGGAAATTTCCCGACAGGGAAAAAGTTGGGTATTTATATCCGGTCGAACTTTTTAACAAATTCTAAAAATTATCCGGAAAGCCACAAAGACAAAATCTGATACTCCGATCGAAACACCGAATCCCCAAAACAACCCCAGAAAATTCAACTCTTGAATAAAATTTAAAAATACCCAGAGAACTCAGCACTGTTAAATAGGAATTACTGTGCAAAATGTTAGGGCTGACGTCATACTTTAGCCGCGGAACCGCCGCATAATCTAGGCTTATGCCGCGGTTCCGCCGCGCATGTGAGGGATCATGAAATAAATTTTGCGCCGTAATTCTTAGAATTCCCTGCTGAGTTTTCTGCATATTTTTAATTTGGAAAAAACCCATTTTTTAAAAAATGTACAGAGAGCCGTTTTCGGGTTAGGGTTTTGGTTCGATCGGACTTCAAACGTCGTCTAAACTTCGCCTAAGGCTCTAGCTAGGCTCTGATACTACTGTAGGGTTCCTAGACACACTATAGAGGTCTCACAAGGCATCAACCATGCCAATTTCAAATTTTATGGGTGCCGGGAAACCCTAATACGGATCGTCGACTAGAAATTTAGGCGAAATACGAAACTAGTTAACACTTTAACTAAAGGAGAGAGACTACAACCTTTGTAGATCCGGTTCTCCACTTCCTTAGCTCCACGTAGGTGTCCTCTCGCTGTCCATCTCGAATCCCGAACTCAAACGTCGGCTTCATCGGAGAATAGGGCGGACTAGGTCGTCGGCTTCGTGCCGAAGATGATCTACGTCGAGGTTGCACAAGTTCAAGCTCCAACTTCACCAAGTTGTGAAACTTGTGAAGAAAACACCCAAAACAACTTGGCAAGAGGTAGAGGGTGAAGAAATAGGAGGTGGGTTCACTTTAGAATTGGATTTCACTCACTTTTGCTCAAGTTGCCATTGATGGGCTTAAGCTTTTCTTGAAGAAGAAGATGATCAAGAAGAAGAAAGAATATGATAAGTGATTTAAAAATGAAAAAGAAAACAATACTTATCATATCCTAACCAAGGTTAAGTGTAGAGAATATACCATGGTTACTTGGATGAGTTAGGGTTAAGCATGAAGACAAGAATGGTTGCATAAGTCAAAGCTTCATGAAGCTTCAATAAGAGACAAAGAAAGCCACCATTCTCATCTAAACCTTTTCTAAATAAATAAACAAATAAATAAATAAAAAGGCAAAACCCTAATCATCTCTTAACCATGGTTTAATTCTTCACACTTAACCAAATGAGCAAGTATCATCAAACATGATACAAAGATGTGCACAAAAGTATATCACATATACAACATGTACATCAAGTGAGAAAATCCATTTAAAATGAACCAATACCAGTTAATGCAAAGTAATATATCAAATATACAATTATACATTAAATCATTAAATCAACACTTGATTTAACGATCCGGTCATATCGCATATAACCGACCAGTATCCAATGTATCGTTTTATCGAATCAATGATTCGATAACTAGGTCATATCGCATACAACCAATCGAAACATTCATCACGAGAATGAAATGCGGTATCACATACACGCATTATTCTCGGTCCCGCACATATCTCATATGCGCTCCTATTTCGTTTCGCTTGAGCCAGGAAACCTCTGTGTAGGACTCTAAAAACTCGTCAATACGCCGGTAGCAGATGATGATCATATCAAGCACCCACAAGCCGCAAGCGGTCTGCTAAACGTAACGGCCATCTGGGTATTGAGCGATCAGAAGATCGACGAGCTAGCCCGCTCACACTCCTGTGAATCCAACCAGTAACACTTACCGTACAGTCCGGTCTGTACGTTTGATACGTCGCATATCAAGTCTAGGGGTGGTAAACGTCAGACCCCAATAACCGATAAGTCGTGCCGATGTGAGGCTCATAACGGGTCGAGAAACTACTGGTAACACTTACCAGCAAATCTCTGATCATGTTGGAGATAGTGCCCTCAGAGTCAATTATTAGGTCACAGGTACGTGATTGTAATGATTGAGGGAGGACCTATCCCGGTAGGACAGTCTTACTCGAGATGATAGTATGCTATCTGGTTTACCTTTATCATCGTGTACTGCTTTAGGTGACCTGACACGTCGCTATTACACGTTGATAGAGCCCATAGGATTCTTGCTTGACCACCAGCAGTATGAGGGCGATCATATAAGTGGGAGCTGGGGGTCTACAAGCATATCCTTAAAAGGTCCCTAGTCGTGGGAGTTTCGAGACCGGGCATCGATACTCCATTAGTAGACTAGTGTATACAGTCGAGACCCCGACGAGGGGCGGTGGCCGGTCTCACAAGCCACTGGTGTCAGTTGGATCACCTAAGATGTATACAGGTGCTCATTGGGTTATGAGTACACCGGACAGGACTCGCCGGGAACATGCTAGTTGGTCATATACCAGACGTCAGATGGCAGTTCCCTGGTGACATGTGTGCAGGTTAGTTCATCGACCTGGGGATCGTCATTTGTCTCGTGTGAGTTCCCACTGTACTTTGATTACTACCCTACCACGGCTCAAAGGAGTCGTGCAAACAGGTTTTAGTTGGGTACAGTCCCGAGCCACATGGAGGCAGTGAGCATATCTTCAGGGGTTCGTCTCTCCCGGTATTGGGGGTGAGGTCGTGCTGTGTCTAGGAGAGCCATTACACAAAGTCCTTGGCCAAGGCAAGGAGATTTACTGGTAGGTATTCCAGTAGTATCTCAGGGTGTTCTGGGCTACACTCCGACACGACTTGTACCGCTTTTGGGGGTCTGACTTTTACCAACCCCCTAGGCCCGCCATGCGATACTCATAGACGAACGGACCGGACTGCACGGATATTGTCACTGACAGGCTCAGTAGGGTGTCAGGCTGAGTTCGCTCACGGACGTCCCTTTTAGTCAGTACCTGGTAGCCCGTTACGTATTGGCTTATACCTCTGACGTGCTAGTGGTTAAATCCACAACCAAGGTGTTGATGAGTCTTTAGAGTCCCCCACATTCAGTTACTCAGCTTTCGGGCGAAACGTTGTAGAGACCGTATGGAGATATGGCAAGGTCCGATCAGATACGTGCGGTATTGCACGGATCGGGATCGGACAGTTTGTACTATAGGCCGTATGGATATATGGCAGGGTTCGATCAGATACGTGCGGTATTGCACGGATCAGGATCGAACAGATAATGCTAGCCGGCTTTGGTATAAGCCGGATCCTAGTATAGTACAGTGTAGATTTTGTCTCATTGCATTTGTATTTCGGTCGAAATACAAATGCGGGTGTGTATGCACAGTATCGGGGTTTTCCTGTAATTTATTACGGGACCAGTTTTCTGGAGTTGCCAGTTTGCTTTCCGTTTCGGCCAATTTCCTTTGTTCCGTTCATTGGCCGAAGATTGGTGGAGGAGGGCTTATTTGCATTGTTGCAAATAAGTATTTGTGGAGGGGGTATTTGCTTATTGTTGTATCATGACATCTTTTCATTGACCTTGACTTCTTCTTGTCATGATGGCATGACTTTTGGCTCATCATGGTTGTTGATGATGAGGTTGGTGGTTGGTGTTGGAGTGTTGGACTTTCCTTGCTATCATTTCTTTTGCATGATAGCTTTCCTCTCTCTCTTTGGTATTAGTAGAGAATGGCTCCCTCTTTTGTCTCTCTCTTGACTCTCCATTCTCACCCTCCTCTCATGGCCGGCCACGATTGAGGTGGTGGGGGTTTTCTTTTGGTTGTGAGAAAAATGTCATTCTCATTCTTTTGCATGATACATTTTTCCTCACCTCTCTCAAAGTTCTTTTTCCTCCACAAAAAGGCAACTCCACAATCCCAAAAAGAGACACAAGCTCACTACATATTCTACAACGAACCTTGGGCACATCGAGTAGCCGGCTTCGTGCCCGAGTTGCCTCGGCATTGAGGTGGGAGCCCGTAAACGAAGAAGGCGATGTGGTGCACTTCCGGCGACGAGGAGGAGACGGGACTTTTCCGCAGGAGATCGGGACCATGACGAGAAGACCGGAGGACTTGGATCGTCGGTATATCTCTTCCCTTTCTTGTTAGTTAGCTAGACTAGTTTAATGGTTACGATCCGGAGTTTAGTGCGCGGTGGTGCCGGTTTGCAAAGTCCGCAAAATTTAAGTTATTCACCGCTTCCGCATTCCGGCGTCGGATTGACGGCCGGGGCGCCGCCGTGCACTTACATTGGTATCAGAGCCTCGCCATTAACTTAGTCTAGCTTTGTGTAATGTGTTTCCATCTCCGATTGATCAAAAAGTTCCGAAAACCCAATATCACTCACATCAGTTTTCTGTCAAAATTTTTCAGTCTCCAAAAAATTTTTCAGGTTGCATAAAATTGATGTACTAGAAATTCTAAGGCTACTGTTCAAATTCGAGGCATTGATCTCCTGACCAGAGCGCGGAAGCGCGGCCAAAACCCACTTTTGGCCGCTCTTCCGCCGCAGTATGGAGAAGTCAGTGGTTTGGGTTTTTACAGTGGGCTTCTGGGCTTAAATTAGGGGTTTTGGAATATTAAAATTGGGCCAATTATTTCTGTAAGTGCTACAGTTTTCTTTGGGGCCCACTTGTTAATTGTTTGATCAATCGGAAAATTTTAAACACATTTTTCACAGTATTTATATTATATCTGCGACCGTGAATGTCACTTGATCGGTAAATCCGGTCTAACTGGTATAGCCCGGTTAGACGGATTTGCGAACGTGACCTTCACGTTGATGTTCTATGTTTATGCTGTGATGTTGCGGATCGGTCGTGGGGGATAGCCTGGATGCAATGCTAGTACAGTGCTGTTGTATTATGTACATTTGATATTGCGGGGCGAGCGTCCGACATGTGGACTGCCGTCACTGCCTGTTTGTATTATTCTTTTGGGGCACGACCTGGTTGCGGTCGATGTACCCGGTGTATGTATATTTTACATTCTGTACTAGGATTACCCCGCGGTGGGGTGCACGGATGGCCGGGTTCTAGAGGGCAACAAGCCCGCATCTCATGGCATTGAGACGGAGGGGGCTTCACTCTGGGATTGGCGGGCTATTCGCCGCACTCGTAGGGGGTACAGGTTGACCCAGGAGGGGTGCCCAAGTTGCCGGATTCCGTGGAGTGCTGGGTGGTCCATTCACGGAGCTGAAGGGGGCTGCCTCGCTTCAGGTTTTGGCGGGTGATTTGCCGCGCCCGTAGGGGTCTAGGATTTCATTGCACAGGCTATCCACACGACCAGGGGAACGTCGGGTTTCAGCAGTGGCTCTGTGAAACCCGGGGATCCCAGATATCTGTATTGTTTCTGTGATGCTGTTCATTCTCTGTGATGTTGCATTTTATTCACGCCTTGAGCGAAATATAATATATTGGTATATATATTAGTAGATGTAGTATATGTTTTGCATCCGCGCTAGTCCAGTCCCCGCTCTTTCGTTAGTAAGCTAACCTAACGGGTAATGACGGGACCCAGTGGCGAATGCGGATGGCATATACGTACATCAGTATATTTTCGTTCTTTTTGGTGTGATCAATTGATGGGACTGCATTGATTCGGATCAATGCAAGTTAAAAACAAACCTAATCTGATGTTGTTGGAACACTTTTTCAAAAAGCTGTTATTGCAAGGACGTTTACTTTTGTTTTGCATCGTGGTATTCATTGGAATATCCTGCTCCTCAGTCGACGAGGCAAGGGCCGAGATCCCTTCACCGGGAGTGACCCCTTGGACAAAAGGTTTGCGTCAGGGCATTAACTTCACTATAGCCAATTACTTTTGCTTTGCATCGCGGTATTCAGTTGGAATATCCTGCACCCCATTCTACGGGGAAAGAGCCGAGATCCCTTCACCGGGAGTGACCTCTTTAGCAACGGTTTTCGTCACTATATTTTCAAAAAGCTATCCGTTCCTTCAACGATATCAAGTTCTTTACGTTAAAGGTTTTCGCCAGAAACCATTCGTAGCCCTCCGTCGTTTCATATGGGTGGTCAATAGTATTCAAGCTGTGTATGTTGGCCAAAGTCAAGGCACAGTGTTTGATAGCTATTGGGTATTCATATGCAGCATAGATAGATGCGTTGGTTTGGAACAGTCGTACTGCCATGTTGGCCAAAGTCAAGGGTATGTACGGGTGGATTCAAATTAACCTGGAGAATGACGGGTAGAACTTGACATGTGACTTATGATATGTTGGCCAAAGTCAAGGTCATAAGAGCATGGGGCAGAAATCACATCGGGAGTTTCAAAAGTACTGAAACTTGCCAGATATGCGCATACCTTCTGGAGTGTGATACCGTGAGCGGATTCCGTCACGTTGTCATGCGATGAGAGTTGGATCCCGATTCCCACTGATGAGTTGGTTTACTCCTCGGGTGACCCCGACTAATTCTTCTTTCAGGTTTGGAGGAGAATTTGAGGTACAGTGGGAGGTTTCCAGATTAGATAAATTGGTAACCATTCTGATCTAGGATAGAGTGCACGCTGAGTGTTTCTTTTCTCTCTCTCTCTGGCAGCGACCATTGACCCGACCCCAAGACTATAACTCAGTGACCAAGTTGACCGAACTTTCTTAACACAGGCTTTTGGATTGTCAGAGTTGCAGACCTCATTGCCACTCCTACTTTTACCCTTTTCTCCAGGACACCCCGTATTACTGCGAACGTCCACTTCCATTGGACAAAACCATCGTATGGTTAGATACGAACTCGAAGGGATTCGAGGATGGTTTCCGGTTCTGGAGAAAACGGATAGGATTATTCAGTTGTCTTTTCTTTTCACCCTCTCTCAGGTTGCGAGTACTCCTTAGTTTAGGAGTAGTACACCTATTATGCAAATTGGATAGTCTTCTTCCAAACCATAGGCTGGTGCCGACCGGTAGGGAATGAAGAAAACCAGTTGGCCTAAACGGTGTACAGAAGGTATTAAGTTCAGACAAAGCAAGGGATTAGTAAGAGGGCAAAGTAAAATGCAACAGATATTCACGAACAAACCAAATATTTCATTACCACTCCCACATCACCTTTGTATTTCTCCAGGACACTCCGTATCACTACGAAGATCCACAGTTTATTTGGATACTCCATCGTATGGTTATATACGAACTCGAATGGAACTGGTTCCAGTTCGGGGATGGATTCTGGTTCAGGAGAAATAGGAATAAGGTTTATTCGGTTGTCTTTTATCTTCACCCTCTCTCATTGTGAGTGTTCCTAGGATTGGGACAGTACACCCATTATGCTTATTGGATAGTCTTCTTCCAAACCATAGGCTGGTGCCGAACGGTAGGGAAGGAAGAAAACCATTTGGCCTAAAAGGGTGTGCAGAAGGTAAAGACTAAAGACATATGAAGGGATTTGGAGAGGTGGCAAAGAACTATACGGTTACAGTCGTGAATCTGGAAGAGGCATTACTAGGAATACCAGGATACCCCATCGGAACATTTTAATGTTTCAGTCTCACTGTGTACTGTTAAAAGAAAACTGATTTCCCGATTAGATACTTACTCCAGGGTATGTATTTACCAGGTATGATTCTCACATCTGTATGGTTTTACAGATGATGAGTGGGAGTAGGTTATTGGGAATTGGGTGATCATCCTCTTTATATCGGGATTCGTTGTAATCGGTGATATTTGAGGAAATCACCTGGGCTGTTTGCCGGTCGGCAAATATTTGGTTTTGAATATCCGCAGTTATGCACCAATTTCAAATTGATATATCTGTACGTCTATTTTCATAGAGTGAGATATACCTTTCTGAAATTATGTCTACGACATTTACCTATATCAGTGGATGGTTAGGTAAGGAGCATTAAACAGCGGTGTAATTCTTCTTAACCATAAGTACAGTTTTCAACCTACGACACACAGTGAATGAGTTATCAGACTCAAGGGACTTATACAGAGTATTGTATGTTGTCCAGTGTCCATTAGGACAGAGGGGTTGGTCCTCATACTATATTCTGTTTACTTTTAACTTCTCTAGTTCTTAGACATGTGTTTCGTAGAAACACATGGTCTAAGTTTTGAGGAGTTACAGGTATTTGAATGGAGTAGAGAACCAGGTGTAGCAAGTATCGGGATTCTTCAAAGTGATCGAAGATGTAGATACTTATATATGGTATTCAGTTGATAGTAATGATAAAGAGATCTTGCTTCTCTTTCAGGTTACTCATAATTGGAAGTATTCCTAAGTTGAGTAATGCTAATCGGCCTCCTTCCATTTAGTTGACATGCGCTGGGGACAGCTGCATGATTTGAATCTAGTTCAATTAAATCAGTGCCTCTGTTTCTATATTGGATATAGAGCAGTTCATATCTTAACGATGTTAAGGTACGGGGAGTTGTCCGGTTTATGATTAAAACCAGACACTGGACAACTCAAGGCACGTTTCTGTAATGACTGTTTGTGGGTTGACCCAGGCTATGACGAGGGTTGATTTTCTACCATCTGGATGAACAATAGCGATATTGTTCTAGACTCGCCACAGTTTTATTAAAGATGGATTTTTTCAGAAAACAGTAGTGGGAGTATGGTAGAACTGGAAGTGATTCCAGAACCACAAACGATTACTGAAGATTTGATAAGGAACCTAAAGATTCAATCTGGATTGACATTCCATTGGCCACTCCGCAGATAAGGTGGGTAACTTCAGGCACCCGAGAGGCACTACGGTAGCCTCAAGGACGGTGACAGGGAAGTTCTTGTTTACCCACAATTGCCATTGCTGTTGTTCCAGGTTACGAGACCCGGCGGGAGGATGAGTATAGCGTCGTTCTAAACCAGTTTTAGAAGTGTACGTCTATATGACTCTGCCAGAGGGTTGTCGTAGTCAGTGGGAGCAGCGGAAGCATTGGTGGACAGGTTGCTTATGTCTATTTATAGACTAGAGCAGATGTAGCGGAGATAGATCATCTATTTCTGACGTGACAGTCATGGGTTTGACTTCATCAGAATAGGGGATGGATCTGTTGAGAAGGTAGTAGGGTGTGATGTCCTGGTATCTGGATGACATACACAGAATAGGAAAAGAAACTCCTATACTACAATCGGTTATACTTTGGTCGTCACACAGTGGTTTCTCCACAAAGCAAATGGATTTTATATCTGACATACTGGTTACTGGATCTATGGTTTTAGATCTAGATTTGGGTGGTTTCCCAATCAGGGTACTTGACAGCATTCTAAGAGTATTTAGGATGGACGACTCCTGGCACGGTAGTGTACCTGCAGGTAATGGAGTCACCCTCTCCAAAGGTGTCTTACAGACTAAAGGGGAGAGGGACGTGCATGATTGGCAGATCACTTGCTCAGGCAATTGAGTCAATCGTGAGATGTCAAGTACCACACTAGATGTTGTTCTTGCACTAGATGCAATAAGTTGATATTAATTCAATCCTGGAGAAACAGTCGGAAGCAGTTTTAGAACATAAGTGGATGTTCTAGGGATATGATAACGACAGCCTCATTCAGGAGACAGTTATCATTCCAGGCTTCCAAGGTGACATGGACGACAAGGAGGTTGTCAGAGTTATAGTTTTCCTTCTGATGAGGGGCAGTATTTTGGACAGGTGGTCCAAGGCAATACTGAGGGAGGCATGGCGCGCAGGATACTGATTAAGTTCAGTTGACGATACAGTCTAAGAAGTTTGGATTTGGAGTTCATTTATGAGCTAGGTCCCATCAGACATCCAGACATATTCTGAGACAGGTATTGCTCTTTTCGGGAGATGGCTTTCTCCGCGAACTTGAGATATAGAGAGACATAGAAAGAAACAACTAAGCGGATCCACTCACTGAGGCTATTCCTCGAACGCAATAGTTTCGCAAACGAGCTTTGTGAGACTGACTAGTAGAGGAGTTGGGTGTTCGGTATCACACGGGCTGTGAGTATGCGACATCGCAATAATTAGCCTTGAGTGCAAGTGGGAGATTGTTGGAGATAGTGCCCTCAGAGTCAATTATTAGGTCACAGGTACGTGATTGTAATGATTGAGGGAGGACCTATCCCGGTAGGACAGTCTTACTCGAGATGATAGTATGCTATCTGGTTTACCTTTATCATCGTGTACTGCTTTAGGTGACCTGACACGTCGCTATTACACGTTGATAGAGCCCCTAGGATTCTTGCTTGACCACCAGCAGTATGAGGGCGATCATATAAGTGGGAGCTGGGGGTCTACAAGCATATCCTTAAAAGGTCCCTAGTCGTGGGAGTTTCGAGACCGGGCATCGATACTCCATTAGTAGACTAGTGTATACAGTCGAGACCCCGACGAGGGGCGGTGGCCGGTCTCATAAGCCACTGGTGTCAGTTGGATCACCTAAGATGTATACAGGTGCTCATTGGGTTATGAGTACACCGGACAGGACTCGCCGGGAACATGCTAGTTGGTCATATACCAGACGTCAGATGGCAGTTCCCTGGTGACATGTGTGCAGGTTAGTTCATCGACCTGGGGATCGTCATTTGTCTCGTGTGAGTTCCTACTGTACTTTGATTACTACCCTACCACGGCTCAAAGGAGTCGTGCAAACAGGTTTTAGTTGGGTACAGTCCCGAGCCACATGGAGGCAGTGAGCGTATCTTCAGGGGTTCGTCTCTTCCGGTATTGGGGGTGAGGTCGTGCTGTGTCTAGGAGAGCCATTACACAAAGTCCTTGGCCAAGGCAAGGAGATTTACTGGTAGGTATTCCAGTAGTATCTCAGGGTGTTCTGGGCTACACTCCGACACGACTTGTACCGCTTTTGGGGGTCTGACTTTTACCAACCCCCTAGGCCCGCCATGCGATACTCATAGACGAACGGACCGGACTGCACGGATATTGTCACTGACAGGCTCAGTAGGGTGTCAGGCTGAGTTCGCTCACGGACGTCCCTTTTAGTCAGTACCTGGTAGCCCGTTACGTATTGGCTTATACCTCTGACGTGCTAGTGGTTAAATCCACAACCAAGGTGTTGATGAGTCTTTAGAGTCCCCCACATTCAGTTACTCAGCTTTCGGGCGAAACGTTGTAGAGACCGTATGGAGATATGGCAAGGTCCGATCAGATACGTGCGGTATTGCACGGATCGGGATCGGACAGTTTGTACTATAGGCCGTATGGATATATGGCAGGGTTCGATCAGATACGTGCGGTATTGCACGGATCAGGATCGAACAGATAATGCTAGCCGGCTTTGGTATAAGCCGGATCCTAGTATAGTACAGTGTAGATTTTGTCTCATTGCATTTGTATTTCGGTCGAAATACAAATGCGGGTGTGTATGCACAGTATCGGGGTTTTCCTATAATTTATTACGGGACCAGTTTTCTGGAGTTGCCAGTTTGCTTTCCGTTTCGGCCAATTTCCTTTGTTCCGTTCATTGGCCGAAGATTGGTGGAGGAGGGCTTATTTGCATTGTTGCAAATAAGTATTTGTGGAGGGGGTATTTGCTTATTGTTGTATCATGACATCTTTTCATTGACCTTGACTTCTTCTTGTCATGATGGCATGACTTTTGGCTCATCATGGTTGTTGATGATGAGGTTGGTGGTTGGTGTTGGAGTGTTAGACTTTCCTTGCTATCATTTCTTTTGCATGATAGCTTTCCTCTCTCTCTTTGGTATTAGTAGAGAATGGCTCCCTCTTTTGTCTCTCTCTTGACTCTCCATTCTCACCCTCCTCTCATGGCCGGCCACGATTGAGGTGGTGGGGGTTTTCTTTTGGTTGTGAGAAAAATGTCATTCTCATTCTTTTGCATGATACATTTTTCCTCACCTCTCTCAAAGTTCTTTTTCCTCCACAAAAAGGCAACTCCACAATCCCAAAAAGAGACACAAGCTCACTACATATTCTACAACGAACCTTGGGCACGTCGAGTAGCCGGCTTCGTGCCCGAGTTGCCTCGGCATTGAGGTGGGAGCCCGTAAACGAAGAAGGCGATGTGGTGCACTTCCGGCGACGAGGAGGAGACGGGACTTTTCCGCAGGAGATCGGGACCATGACGAGAAGACCGGAGGACTTGGATCGTCGGTATATCTCTTCCCTTTCTTGTTAGTTAGCTAGACTAGTTTAATGGTTACGATCCGGAGTTTAGTGCGCGGTGGTGCCGGTTTGCAAAGTCCGCAAAATTTAAGTTATTCACCGCTTCCGCATTCCGGCGTCGGATTGACGGCCGGGGCGCCGCCGTGCACTTACAGATCAGCCCTGGCCAGGGACTTCCCTGTTACGGCCAATCGAGCACAGCGCAACATCAACTCCCAATACCGGGAGAGACGAAACCCCTCCTATCGCTCATTGCCTCCATGTGACTCGGGACTGTACCCAAAGACCACCGTTTTGCACGCCCTCATGGACGTGGTAAGGTGGAGATCAAAGCACAGTGGGAATCACACAAGACTCTATGACGATCTCGGGTCTACAGACTAACCTGTACAAGTGTCACCTGAGAACAGCCATCTGACGTGAGGTATAATACCATCTGGGAGTTCTCGGCGAGTCCGTCCAGTGTACCCAGTTTCTACTGAGCACCCGTATACCATCTCTGATGTCAAACACCAATGGATATGGGATCATCCATCGCCCATCTCATGGGTCGAGAAGCGTATACGCTAGTCTACTCTGGTATATCGATGCCCCGTCTCGATACACCCACGACTAGGGACCTTGAAGGATGTACTTATGGACTACTATGTCCCCACTAGTATGATCTGCATCATAGTCCAGGTAGTCAAGTACACATCCTAAGGGCTTTACCAACATGTAATCATAAGACAGTTTAAAGAGGCAAGTGTACATGTTAAGATAAAGAGCAACCAGATAGCATACTATCATATCGAGCAAGAAAGTCATCTCTATATATGTCCAAGCATCCAATATAATATACATCATCTGTACAATACTGGCCTCTAGGGCATACATACAACTAACACTATCACTAATTGGGATGAATTCATCATAGCATTTCTTAAGAAGTTTTACCCAAACCATAAGACTGCCCATATTAGGAACGAGATCAACCAGTTCACCCAGCTTCCTAATGAACCATTTTGGAAGTTCTTTGAACGTTTCAAAGATCTGCTTGTCTAATGCCCCCATCACGGAATACAAAGATGGGATTTATGTCGGATTATATATGAGGGCATTAATCCAGCGACAAAGCAGATGCTTGAAAGAATGTGTCAATGCAATTTCATGTCTAAAGATGACGGTGAAGCATGGGAATATCTGGAAGACCTTGCTGAACACACGTTGCAGTGGGAAAGTGTAAGACCACCTTCAACTAAGGGAGGTATTCACCAGCTCGATGTTTCTATCGCAGTAAAAGCCGAAATGGCAGCGATACAGAAGAAACTCGACGCTATTGAAAACAAGTTCTCATCATTCTCCCTAAATCAGGTCACGCTTCCTAAGACCGTCTGTGGTTGCTATTCGGATCCTTCACACTTAACGGAAGAATATCCTACGAATGCATCGTTTCAAGCTAATGCCGCTTTTCAGCAGCGATCTAGAAACGACCCTTATTCTTCCACGTACAATCAAGGATGGAGGAATCATCCTAACTTTGCTTGGAACCAAAACCAATAAAGCAATTATCAAAGACCTCCTCCACAGCAACCACAACCACAGAATCAGCCCCCCTTTCAGTCACAAAATTTCCAAAATCCGGCCAACATTTCTACACCACAAATGGCCGGTACTGACAACTCTTCACTTGCACAAACTTTGGATATGTTCATGAAATAATCCATGCAATTTTCGGCTGAGATGAAGTCTTCTATTGATACCATAACGAAAAACTCCGCCTCCCATGGTGAGAGTATTAAATCATTAGAAAATCAAATCGCACAGTTAAACACCGCAATGAGTGCGAGAGAGAAAGGGAAACTCTCATCTCAACCCCTACCGAATCCTGGCCATTCACAAAATCGTAATGTGAATGCCATTACTACGTTGAAATCGGGAAGGGTACTGAATAACCAAGTAGGTGAGTAATTTGATGTTAGTGACACATTTGATACCCCAGCTTCTTCTTCTTCTTCCCCTAATTCTTCTAGTCTCCCACCTTCATCCGAGCCTATTCTCCGTTTTCCCCAAGGCTCGAACATTTCGCCAAATCTATCTAAGTCGATTCCCACTCCAATTTTGGGATCGAATCCGTCCCCACAGTCTTCTCCACAAGCGTTGGACCCAAAACTTATTGATCGAGCTCCATTTCCAAACAGATCAAGGGCCAACAGACCTAACCCGCAAATGGAGAAGATTGTGGAAATGTTTAAGCAAGTTAGCGTGAATATTCCTCTCCTAGATGCTATTCAACAAGTCCCATCTTATGCAAGAATCCTTAAAGACTTGTGCACTAGGAAGAGGAAAACTCAAGTGCCTAAGAAGGTTTTCATGACGAGTAATGTTAGCACAGCTTTTACCCAACAAATACCAAAGAAACGTAAGGACCCCGGCTGTCCTACAATCTCTAATTCTATTGGGGGTAAAAATATTAATCGTGCTTTACTCGATCTAGACGCTAGCGTCAACTGTTAGTGTATATGCCCTAGAGGCCATTACTGTATCATACTAGTTTGTATATTACTTAATGGAAGCTTGGGATATTCACCTTGTATATACAATCATGCTCAAAATAGTAGTATGCTACTTGGTTTGTTTCTACTTCAATGTGTACATGTGTTTATTTTAGTATATCGCCTATACACATTAGTAGAGCCCTTAGGATCTTTGCTTGATTACCAGCGATGTGATGGCAGTCACACTAGTGGGGCTGGGTAATCTATAAGCACATCCTTATGCAGGTCCCTAGTCGCAGGACTATCGAGACAGGGCATCGATACTCCGGAGTAGACTAGCGCATGCGCTTCTCATCCCAGTGTGGGAGACGGTCTGTCCCACAGCCGTCAGTACGTCGTACTTGAGATAGTATGCGGGTTCTCATTGGGTTACGAGTACACTGGACAGGACTCGTCGGGAACTGACTAGTTGGCATTATGCCTATCGTCATTTATCAGTTCCTAGGTGACATGAGTACAGCTTAGTCCGCTGACTTGACACTGTCACTTCGCCTCGAGTGTGTTCCCACTGTACTTTGATCACTACCCTACCACGGCTCAAAGGAGTCGTGCAAACAGGTAGTGGTTGGGTGCAGTCCCGAAGCACTTGGAGGCAGTGACGGTTAGACAGGATTCATCTCTCCCGGTATTGGGGGTTGACATCGCGCTGTGTCTAGGAGAGCCATTACACGAGTAGTCCCTGGCCAGGGCAAACGAGATATACTGGTAGGCTTCCAGTGTTATCTCAGGGTGTTTTGGGCTTCACTCCGACACGACTTGTACCGCTATTGGGGGACTGACGTTTACCGCCCCCTAGGCCCGCCATGCGATGTATCAGACGAACAGACCGGACTGTATGGAGAATGTCACATTCAGGCTCAGTAGGAGTTCAGATGGGTTTCGCCTCGTCGGTCTTCTTGTCGGCACTACCTGGGGACCGTTACGCACAGCTAGTGCCGCTTACGGTCTGTGGTTAAACCCACTGCCAGCGTAGTGTCGAGTCTTTAGAGTCCCACACAGAAAGCTTTTTGCCTTTAGGCAAAAGAGTAGAGGTCGCATGGTTTTGCGACAGGGTTCGGTCACATCCGTGCACTTGTGCACGTACAGTGTTCGGACAGTTTACACTAGCGGGCTTTGGTTTAAGCCAGATCCTAGTGTACCTTTTGGGATTGGATTTATCCAGTTTGCATTCGTGTTCCTCGGAACGCGGATGCGGGTGTGTATGCACAGTTGACGGGGAGACAGAGGCAGAGGATTCTCATTAGGGTTGTTGACAGTTGACCGTTGACCATTGACTTTTTGCTCAACCCTAATGAGAATATTATATGTGATTAGCAATTATATTAATTAAGTATTATGGTGACATGGTTGATGAGGGATTGACTTTGTTGACTTGTTGACTTTTGTTGACTTGTTGACTTTGTTGACCGGTTGACTAGGCTTGACTAGTTGACCATCATGATAACCATAGCTATCATTTCATGGCAAAGACTTTTGCTTGCTTGCTCCCTTGTGCAAAATGAGTGCATGAAATGATAAGGCTATGATTGCTTCAACCATCACATAACACTTGATTGGTATGATGAGTTATCATTGTTATGGATTATGAGAGGGTGAAAGACAAAAGAGAGGCTCATTCTCACTTGACCATTCTCTCTTTTCTCTTTGAGCTCTCTTGCTCTTGCTCTCACCCTCTTCCTATTGCTCCCTCTCTTTACTCTATGGTTCATTTGTCTCATGAGTTGAGAATCAAGAACCATAGATAAAATCCCATACAAACTCTTCTCTACTCACTCTAGTTCACAAGGTTTAGCAAACCGAGTGAACTAGTTTCTTCAAAGTACGAAGAAGTTGCCAAAGGTTGGAGCTTTCAGGTGGATCTATCTTCGGCGTAAGGAGACGACGGGAAGAAGCCGATCCGGACCACCATCGGAGTTTGAAGACGAAGGAGTTCGAGAAAAAGAAAGGTATAACCCCCTAACCGAGTAGTTAGCAACTCGTAGTTAGGTTGTTAGTTAGATGTTTAACAAAGATCCGGGTTTTAAGTCCATGTTACCACCTCTATAAAAATCGTTTTTTATCAAATTCCGCATGCCCGAAAGTACCGGGAGAGGTAGCATGGACTTACAGTGGTATCAGAGCCTAGTTAAACTTTATCTAACATGTTAGCAAAGTAGCTAGAAGATCGATCAAAGAAAAAGTCGCAAAACGAACCCCGTTTTTTAAACTTTCTGTCGATTTTAAAAGTGCTGAAAAAAATTTTTGGGATACATCAAAAATCGACTCTGGGTTTTCTGAAGAAGCTGCAAAAATTTGACTCCCTCACTCGATCAAAGCGCCGCGGTTCCGCGGCCGAGTTGACTCGGTCATGGGGTTTCTTCTTTGCAGTTTGCTCATAGGGGTATTTTGGGATTTTTGGGATATGTGTTTTCTGCCCAGATTTTCCAGAACGAAAATTTTATTTTTGGGGTCCTGAAAATCCGTATTTTTGATCGAACTTCTAAAAGACTTTAGCTGACGGGTTTTTCTGTAATGTGATATTTGTATTGAACGTCTACTAATCGCTATATGTAGATTAGTGGGGGTTATACAAATCTGTGATCTGTAATGTTGCTGGAATGTGGATATGAATATGTTGGATTGTTGCGGGTGAATAGCCGGGAGGTTGTGAGACGAGAATTTTTCTTTTCTTTCAATTCATGTAAATTTGTAAATTGATGTAATATTATTTGTATGACCGCACAACCGGGTCGGGGTTGTAGCCGTCATTGTATAATTTCTTATTACTGTTTTTGCTCCTAGGATAGACCCATGGAGGGGGTGCACAAACTACCGGGTATCTCGAAGTACCGAGTGGCCTACTCACGGCGTTGAGGGAGGTTGCTCCACTTCGGGTACTTGGCGGGTAGTTTGCCGCACCCGTAGGGGTCTTTGGGGGGTATTGGCTACTCACCGCGACCGTGTAATCTGCTTTTCGTTACAGGCTCGTACGAATTGCGGATTCCTAGTATATCCAATGTATTCATCTGTGATCTGAAATGACTATCATTGCAATATATCTATATATGATATTATTTAGGCGTTGCTTATGTTTTATAGACGCGCTAGCCCAGCCCCCGCTCTGTCGTTAGTTAAGTAACCTAACGGGTAATGACGGGGCCCAGTGGCGAATGCGAATGGCATAAGCGTACGTCATATTTTGGTTGTTTTCTGCAATGGTAGGATTAAATGATGGGACGCATTAAAAGAACTAATGCAAGAATATCACGCATTAAAAGAACTAATGCAAGATAATAAACCAAGTTAAAGTCGTTGGAACACTTTCGAAAAACCACTCGGTTCTTTTCAAAACTAACTTTTAAATGCGGAGTTTGAGCCACTCCTTTTAAAAGCTATCTCGTTCCACCGACTATATCAAGTTCACTACGTTCAAGATTTAGCCAAAACCATTCGTAGCCCTCCGTCGTTTCGTATGAATATTCAATAGTATTCAAGCTGTGTTTGTTGACCTTCGTCAAGGCATAGTGATTGGTAGCTGTTGGGTATTCATATGTAGCATAGATAGATGCGTTGGTTTGGGACACTCGCATTACCTTGTTGACCTTCGTCAAGGGTATATACGGGTGGGTTCAAATTAACCTGGATAATGACGGGCAGAACTTGACATGTGACTTATGATTTGTTGACCTTCGTCAAGGTCATAAGAGCATGGGGCAAAAATCCACATCGGGAGTTTCATAAGTACTGAAACTTGCTAGATTTGCATACCATTTGGAGTGTGATGATTCTGGTAGGATTCCTTCAGTTTCATCACGCGATGATATTTGGATCCCGATCCTACTGTGAGTATATGCTACTCCTCGGGAAATTTCTCACTAATCGATCAATGCTATATACCTAGTAGGTGCCTAGAAAGGTGTTAGCGGGGCTATGCCCCCAGGAAAAAGAGGTTCTTAAATTAAGGAACTTCGCGAAAGCATTGGAAAACCTCCCTCGAAGTACCGACACTGGCCTGGCTGAACGGTTAAGCAAGAATTGAGCGGTGGGATTGATCCCGACTAATTCTTCCTTTATGGTTTGAGGAGGGATTCGAGAAACAGTGGGAGCCATCCTGTTTAGACAAACTAAAAACCATTCTAAACTTGCAAGAGCATCGTGCTGAGTGTTTCTTCTCTCTCTCCTAATTGCAGCGACCAATCGACATGACTGGACTTAAGTTACTCCTAGATAAAAATATACTGACAGGGCCAAACTACAAAGATTGGCTCAGGAATGTCAAGATGGCAATCACTTACGACAAGCTGGGGTATCTTCTTACCACCAAAGCTCCCCCTGTCCCTGGTCCCACTTCCAGCGTCGCGGATAAGGAAATCCGTAAGACTTGGGAGATTGATAGCGCGAAGGCCAAGTGCCTCGTACTTGCCTCTATGGACAATGAACATCAGAGGAGGCACGAGAATATGGACTTGGAATCCATATTTTTTCATACAAAAGAACTGTATGGAGAGCAGTCTCGTATCGCAAGATACGAAGCGTCGAAAAAGTTATTTTCGGCAAGAATGGCCGTCGGATCATCAGTAGCCGAGCACGTGCTTAAGATGATCGGCTACATTGAGGAGCTCGCGGACCTAGGGACCACATTGGAGAGTGAGCTCTATACGGACTTAGTTCTCCAGTCCCTTCCTTCCACTTACACCCAGTTTATACTGAATTTCAACCTACAAGAAAAAGAGGTTGAACTTTCAGAGCTCCTCAACATGCTGAGGAGCGCAGAGGGCACCCTACAGAAAGGTAGGGAAACATCCACTTTGTTTGTAGGAGGATCATCTTCTTCTAGTCCAAGGCGAAAGCCAAGGGAAAGAAGAAGAAAGCCCCCGCCAAACCAAGGGGCGGTGTTAGTAAAGTGGATACGAAGGGAAAAGCTAAAGCAACAAAAGCGGGGAAGCTTGTGGATAAGGAAGAATGCTTCTATTGTCATAAGAAAGGACACTGGAAGAATGATTGCAGGGCCTGGAAGGCCAGAACACAGGAATTGAAGCAGGTTGCAGCTTCAGCTTCAGGTGTGTATGTTATTGAAAACTGTCTTTCAATAAACTCTACTTCCTGGGTATTGGATACCGGATCAGGATCTCATATCTGTAATTCTTTGCAGGCGTTGAGAAACCGTAGGGTTTTGAAGGCAGGTGACATGACCTTCAGAGTTGCGAACGGAGCTAGCATGGATGCTAAAAGCCGTGGGGGACTATCACCTGGGAATGTCAGATGGACATGTTTTGGTTTTGCGTAATTGCTTTTTTGTACCCAACGCAACTTATAATATCATTTCTGTATCTTTAGTTTCTAAAGAAGGTTATGAATTTGCGTTTGTAAGTAATGTTGTAAACATTCACCTTAATCAAGTTTTGATTGGGTCAGGTACATTGAGTAATGGTATATACGTATTAAACCAACAACAGATTTTCAACGTCCAGAATACACACAAAAGAAAGTCTCCGGAAATCAATCAGACTTTTTTATAGCATTGTAGACTAGGTCACATCAATGAGAGAAGGTTGACTAAGTTACATACAGAAGGATATTTGGATCCGTTCGAATATCAATCGTATGCCACTTGTCAATCCTGTCTCAAAGGAAAGATGATAAAGACTCCGTTCACTGGACACGGAGTAAGAGCGAGCGAGCTCTTGGGACTCGTACACAGCGACGTGTGCGGTCTAATGTCTACACATGCGCGAAGCGGTTATTCTTACTTCATCACTTTTACGGATGACTTTTCAAGGTACGGTTATGTCTTCTTAATGAAACATAAGTCCGAAGCCTTTGGAAAGTTCCAAGAATATAAGAGTGAAGTAGAAAAACAGACCGGCAAAAGTATCAAGATTCTAAGATCGGATCGAGGTGGAGAATACTTAAGTGCCGAATTCCTGAATTACTTAAAAGAGAATGGAATTCTCTCTCAGCTTACTCCTCCATACACTCCGCAACATAACGGTGTATCGGAGAGACGGAACCGGACCCTATTGGATATGGTACGGTCTATGATGAGTAACGCTGAGTTACCGCGATCATTCTGGGGATATGCACTAGAAGCAGCTGCGTATCTATTGAACAAGGCTCCCACCAAGACTGTGCCTACCACCCCATATCAGATGTGGACTGGAAAGAAACCCTGTCTTAAGTATCTAAAGGTATGGGGATGTCCAGCTTTTGTAAAAAAGCAGCATGCGGACAAGCTCGAGGCACGTTCAGTACAGTGTAAGTTTGTGGGATACCCAAGGAATTCCAGGGGGTATCTTTTCTATTCTGCTGAGGAACAAAAGGTTTTTGTTTCTCAGCATGCCCGCTTCTTGGAAACTGAGTTTTGGAAACCTAGATAAGTGGGAGCACAATAGAACTGGAAGAGATTCTAGAACCACAGACTATTACTAAAAGCTTAGTGGAACCAGAGGGTTCAAAAGAACAGGACATTCCTACGCCGCTCCGCAGGAGTAGTAGGCAGTCTCATCCGTCCGAGAGATACTACGGTTTTCTCATAGACGGGGATAGAGAGGACTGCATCATAGATTATGATGAGCCTACTAGCTTCCAGCAGGCCGTTCAGAGCGTTGACTCAGTGAAATGGCTGGATGCGATGCGGACCGAAATGGAGTCCATGTACACCAACAAAGTATGGACGTTGGACATTGCTCCAGACGGGGTAAAACCCGTAGGATGCAAGTGGATCTTTAAAAGGAAGATTGGTGTAGATGGACAGGTTGAGACCTATAAAGCTAGACTTATAGCAAAGGGTTTCCGTCAAAGACCTGGCTTGGACTATGACGAAACCTTTTCTCCAGTGGCTATGCTGAAATCCATTCGGATCCTTCTTACCATTGCTGCCTTCCACGATTATGAGACTTGGCAGATGGACGTAAAGACAGCTTTTCTAAATGGAAATTTAGAGAAGTGTGTCTATATGGACCAGCCAGAAGGTTTCATTCAGAGTGGGAGCAGCGGAAGGGTGTGCAAGTTGCTTAAGTCCATTTATGGACTAAAGCAGGCATCGCGGAGTTGGAACATCTGTTTTGATGAGACGGTCAAGGAATTTGGCTTTATCAAAAATCCAGATGAACCATGCATCTACAGTAGATTTGTAGCGAGAACTGTAGTATTCCTCGTTTTATACGTGGATGACATTCTCTTAATAGGAAATGACATTCCTATGCTACAATCTGTCAAGGGGTTCTTGTCGCACGGGTTCTCCATGAAAGACCTGGGTGATGCCTCATACATCCTGGGGATCCGGATCCATCGTGATAGATCCCAGAGGATATTAGGACTTTCACAGTCCAGGTACATCGACACCGTACTGAAGAGATTCAGTATGGAAGATTCTAAGCGCGGTAACCTACCGGCTTGTCACGGGATCACCCTCTCTAAAGAGATGTCTCCCAAGACTGATTTGGAGAGGGATCGCATGTCTATTATACCCTACGCTTCTGCGGTAGGCTCTATAATGTATGCGATGTTGTGTACCAGACCGGATGTAGCTTATGCACTAAGTGTGGTAAGCCGGTATCAGTCAAACCCTGGGGAGAAACACTGGATAGCAGTAAAGAACATTCTCAAGTACCTGAGAAGGACTAAGGAGATGTTCTTGGTGTATGGCGGAAAAGACCTCCAGATCGAGGCCTTTGCTGACTCCAGCTTCCAGAGCGACAAGGATGATTCCAAGTCCATGTCGGGTTTTGTCTTTACCCTCAATGGAGGGGCGGTGTGTTGGAAGAGTTCCAAACAGGAAACCGTTGCAGACTCGACGATGGAAGCGGAATACATCGCTGCATCTGATGCCGCAAAAGAAGCTGTCTGGATGAGGAAGTTCTTGAAAGAACTTCAGGTGGTTCCATCCATTGTTGATCCAATACCTCTGTATTGCGACAACAACGGGGCTATAGCTTTAGCAAAGGAACCCAGGTCCCATTAGAGATCCAGACACACCTTGAGGCGGTATCACCTGATCAGGAAGATCGTGGATCGCAAGGAGATCGAGGTTCGGAGAGTCGCTTCAGAAGATAACACTGCAGATCCATTCACCAAGGCCCTGCCCCAGACTCAGTTCGAGCGGCTGATCGAGATGATAGGTCTTCGATACGCCAGTACATGGCCTTAGTGCAAGTGGGAGATTGTTAGTGTATATGCCCTAGAGGCCATTACTGTATCATACTAGTTTGTATATTACTTAATGGAAGCTTGGGATATTCACCTTGTATATACAATCTTGCTCAAAATAGTAGTATGCTACTTGGTTTGTTTCTACTTCAATGTGTACATGTGTTTATTTTAGTATATCGCCTATACACATTAGTAGAGCCCTTAGGATCTTTGCTTGATTACCAGCGATGTGATGGCAGTCACACTAGTGGGGCTGGGTAATCTATAAGCACATCCTTATGCAGGTCCCTAGTCGCAGGACTATCGAGACAGGGCATCGATACTCTGGAGTAGACTAGCGCATGCGCTTCTCATCCCAGTGTGGGAGACGGTCTGTCCCACAGCCGTCAGTACGTCGTACTTGAGATAGTATGCGGGTGCTCGTTGGGTTACGAGTACACTGGACAGGACTCGTCGGGAACTGACTAGTTGGTATTATGCCTATCGTCAGTTATCAGTTCCCAGGTGACATGAGTACAGCTTAGTCCGCTGACTTGACACTGTCACTATCGCCTCGAGTGTGTTCCCACTGTACTTTGATCACTACCCTACCACGGCTCAAAGGAGTCGTGCAAACAGGTAGTGGTTGGGTGCAGTCCCGAAGCACTTGGAGGCAGTGACGGTTAGACAGGATTCGTCTCTCCCGGTATTGGGGGTTGACATCGCGCTGTGTCTAGGAGAGCCATTACACGAGTAGTCCCTGGCCAGGGCAAACGAGATATACTGGTAGGCTTCCAGTGTTATCTCAGGGTGTTTTGGGCTTCACTCCGACACGACTTGTACCACTATTGGGGGACTGACGTTTACCGCCCTCTAGGCCCGCCATGCGATGTATCAGACGAACAGACCGGACTGTACGGAGAATGTCACATTCAGGCTCAGTAGGAGTTCAGATGGGTTTCGCCTCGTCGGTCTTCTTGTTGGCACTACCTGGGGACCGTTACGCACAGCTAGTGCCGCTTGCGGTCTGTGGTTAAACCCACTGCCAGCGTAGTGTCGAGTCTTTAGAGTCCCACACAGAAAGCTTTTCGCCTTTAGGCAAAAGAGTAGAGGTCGCATGGTTTTGCGACAGGTCGCATGGTTTTGCGACAGGGTTCGGTCACATCCGTGCACTTGTGCACGTACAGTGTCCGGACAGTTTACACTAGCGGGCTTTGGTTTAAGCCAGAGCCTAGTGTACCTTTTGGGATTGGATTTATCCAGTTTGCATTCGTGTTCCTCGGAACGCGGATGCGGGTGTGTATGCACAGTTGACGGGGAGACAGAGGCAGAGGATTCTCATTAGGGTTGTTGACAGTTGACCGTTGACCATTGACTTTTTGCTCAACCCTAATGAGAATATTATATGTGATTAGCAATTATATTAATTAAGTATTATGGTGACATGGTTGATGAGGGATTGACTTTGTTGACTTGTTGACTTTGTTGACATGTTGACTTTGTTGACCGGTTGACTAGGCTTGACTAGTTGACCATCATGATAACCATAGCTATCATTTCATGGCAAAGACTTTTGCTTGCTTGCTCCTTTGTGCAAAATGAGTGCATGAAATGATAAGGCTATGGTTGCTTCAACCATCACATAACACTTGATTGGTATGATGAGTTACAATTGTTATGGATTATGAGAGGGTGAAAGACAAAAGAGAGGCTCATTCTCACTTGACCATTCTCTCTCTTCTCTTTGAGCTCTCTTGCTCTCGCTCTCACCCTCTTCCTATTGCTCCCTCTCTTTACTCTATGGTTCATTTGTCTCATGAGTTGAGAATCAAGAACCATAGATAAAATCCCATACAAACTCTTCTCTACTCACTCTAGTTCACAAGGTTTAGCAAACCGAGTGAACTAGTTTCTTCAAAGTACGAAGAAGGAGCCAAAGGTTGGAGCTTTCAGGTGGATCTATCTTCGGCGTACGGAGACGACGGAAGAAGCCGATCCGGACCACCATCGGAGTTTGAAGACGAAAGAGTTCTGGAAAAAGAAAGGTATAACCCCCTAACCAAGTAGTTAGCAACTCGTAGTTAGGTTGTTAGTTAGATGTTTAACAAAGATCCGGGTTTTAAGTCCATGTTACCACCTCTATAAAAATCGTTTTTTATCAAATTCCACATGCCCGAAAGTACCGGAGTGGTAGCATGGACTTACATCAACTTGCTTCCTTATTCAGTATACGAGCAGTTAGGAATTGGAAAGTTAAAACCCGCCCATTCTACTCTCCAAATGGAAGACCGATCTATCACCAAACCTCGGGGCGAACTAGAGGATGTGTTAATTAAAGTCGGGGAATTCATATTTCCCGTGGACTTTATTGTTTTAGATACACAATCTGTGGCAAACCCACGCAATCAAATCCCGGTGATACTTGGTCGACCCTTCCTAGCAACTTCTAACGCTGTAATTAATTGTCATAACGGTTCTATGAACTTATCCTTCGGGAAAATGACAATTGAGCTTAATATTTACAAGCTAGGAAGTCAGCCATCAGAACCTTCTGCTCAGTTGCTGGATGTTTGTTCCATCCATGAGATAGCTTCCGAAAGCTGCATGGATGAGGAGCTTTGCTTTGATGTTCTCGACAACACTAATGAGACATCATTTGATCTTGCACCACTTTATAGTGAGGATATGTTCAATGAGTCCGACCTTGAGATTGAACCCATTGACTCGTTGCAAAAGTCAGCAGCACTTTCCGAGTCAATATCTTATGCAAGTTTTGAACCTCTTCGGGAGTCCGAATATCATTCGCTTACCCCACCTTCTATTGTCTCTCCGCCAATTCTTGATCTCAAACCGCTACCTTCTCATCTTAAATATGCATATTTAGGAGAGAATGAGACTTTGCCAGTGATTATTTCCGCTTCTCTAGCCTTAGAGCAAGAGAATGCACTTTTGGCAGTGTTGAGATCGAATCGGGAAGCATTTTGTTGGACAATGGCCGACATTAAAGGGATTAGTCCCTTAATTGTTGAACATTATATACATCTGATGGATGAAGCCAAACCAACCCGAGACCCACAAAGACGGTTAAATCCCGTTATGAAGGAGGCAGTAAAGAAAGAAATCATCAAGTGCCTTGATAGTGGAATAATTTACCCCATATCTGATAGGCAATGGGTAAGTCCAATTCATGTGGTCTCTAAAAAGTCTGGCATCACGGTCATCACTAATGAGGCTAATGAGTTAATCCAAACACGCACCCAAACTGGGTGGCGCGTATGTATTGATTACAGGAAACTCAATGCGGCAACGAGGAAAGATCACTCCCCTCTACCTTTCATTGACCAGATGTTCGAACGATTAGCGTGACATGAATACTACTGTTTCTTGTACGGATACTCTGGCTATAACCAGGTCCCCATCGCCGAAAAGGATCAAGATAAAACCACTTTTACTTGTCCTTTCGGAACTTTTGCTTATAGACGCATGCCCTTTGGGCTATGCAACGCTCCCGCTACTTTTCAGCGGTGCATGATGGGGATATTTTCAGATATGGTGGAAAATTTTCTAGAAATTTTTATGGACGATTTCTCCATTTTTGGGGACTCCTTTGAGGACTGCCTTCGTAATCATGACGCTGTTCTTACCCGCTATAAGGATAAGAACTTGACTTTGAATTAGGAAAAATGCCATTTTATGGTCCAAGAAGGTATTGTACTTGGATATATAATTTCACATAAAGGCATTGAGGTTGACAGAGCTAAAATAGATGTCATCCAAAACCTCCATCGTCCTAATTGCGTCAAAGATATACGATCCTTCCTTGGTCATGCAGGATTTTATAGAAGATTTATTAAGGACTTTAGCAAAATTGCTAGACCCTTAACCCTTCTATTGGCCAAGGACACTACTTTTCACTTCGATTCGGATTGTGAGGCTGCTTTTGAATCGCTTAAAAAATCACTCACTACAGCCCCCGTTTTATCATCTCCGGATTGGAACCACCCGTTCGAGCTTATGTGTGATGCATCAGATTTTGCTATTGGTGCGGTCTTAGGATAGCACATTGATAAGATGCCACATGTAATTTACTATGCAAGTAGGACCTTGAATGATGCACAAATAAATTATACAACTACCGAGAAAGAACTCTTGGCAGTTGTATTTGAATTAGAGAAATTCAGGCCCTACTTGATTGGCTTGCCTATTGTGGTTTACACAGATCACTCCGCCCTGTAAGTCCATGCTACCTCTCCCGGTACTTACGGGCTTGCGGAATTCGATGAAAAACGATTTTCTAGAGGCGGCAACATGGACTCAAAACGGATCTTTGTTAAACTATCTACCTAACAACCTAACTAGGAGTTGTTAACTACTCGGTTAGGGGGTTATACCTTTCTTTCTTGAACTCGTTCATCTTCAACTCTCGATGCTGTACGGATCGGCTTCACCCCGTCGTCTCCTCGTGCCGAAGATCGATCCACCCGAAAGCTTCTACCTTTGGCTTCTTCTTCGAACTTTGAAGAAACTAGTTCACTCGGTTTGCTAAACCTTGTGAACTAGAGTGAGTAGATGAGAGTGTGTTGGGATTTTTCTTTATGGTTCTTGCTTCTCAACATATGAGACAAGTGAACCATAGACTAGAGAGAGCAAGAGGAAGAGGGAGAGGACAAGAGAATGAGAGAGCTCAAGCAAGAGAGAGAAAGACAATGAAAGAATGAGCCTCTCTTTTGTCATTCACCCTCTCATAATCCAAAAGCATCATGAGCCATAATGTTAATCAAGTATTATGTGATGGTTCATATCATGTCAAAGGCAATACCATTTTCATGCACTCATTTTGCAAACCACAACAAGCAAGCAAAAGTCTTTGCATGAAAATGACAACCATTATGATAATGATGGTCAACTAGTCCAACCTAGTCAACCGGTCAACAAAGTCAACAAGTCAACAAAGTCAACCCCTCAACAACCATGTCACTATAATACTTAATTAATATTATTGCTAATTATGTTTCATATTCTCATTAGGGTTTAGCAAAAAGTCAATAGTCAACAGTCAACAGTCAACAACCCTAATGAGAATCCTCTGCCTCTGTCTCTCCGTCAACTGTGCATCCACACCCGTATCCGCGTTCCGAGGAACATGAATACATACGAGATAAAACCAATTCCAAAACGTACACTAGGATCTGGCTTAAACCAAAGCCCGCTAGTGTTAACTGTCCGGACACTAAACGTGCAGAAGTGCACGGATGTGACCGAACCCTGTCGCAAAACCATGCGACCTGTCGCAAAACCGTGCGACCTCTACTCTTTTGCCTAAAGGCGAATAGCTTTCTGTGTGGGACTCTAATGACTCGATACTACGCTGGCATTGGGTTTAACCACAGACCGCAAGCGGCATTAGCTGTGCGTAACGGTCTCCAGGTAGATGCCGATAAGAAGACTGACGAGGTGAAGCCCATCTGAACTCCTACTGAGCCTGAATGTGACAGTCTCCGTACAGTCCGGTCTATTCATCTGATACATCGTATGGCGGGCCTAGGGGGCGGTAAACGTCAGTCCCCCAATAGCGGTGCAAGTCGTGCCGGAGTGTAGCCCAGAACACCCTGAGATAACACTGGAAACCTACCAGTATATCTCGCTTGCCCTGGCCAGGGACTACTCGTGTAATGGTTCTCCTGGACACAGCGCGATGTCAACCCCCAATACCGGGAGAGATGAATCCTGTCTAACCATCAATGCCTCCAAGTGCTTCGGGACTGCACCCAACTACTACCTGTTTGCACGACTCCTTTGAGCCGTGGTAGGATAGTAATCAAAGTGCAGTGGGAACACACTCGAGCGAAGTGACAGTGTCAAGTCAGCGGACTAAGCTGTACTCATGTCACCTGGGATGATAACTGACGATAGGTATAATACCAACCAATCAGTTTCTGACGAGTCCTGTCCAGTGTACTCGTAACCTAACGAGCACCCGCATACTATCTTAAGTACGACGTACTGACGGCTGTGGGACAGACCGTCTCCCTACTGGGATGAGAAGCGCATACGCTAGTCTACTCCGGAGTATCGATGCCTTGTCTCGATAGTCCTACGACTAGGGACCTGTATAAGGATGTGCTTATGGATTACCCAGCCCCCACGAGTATGACTGCCATCACAACGCTGGTAATCAAGCAAAGATCCTAAGGGCTCCACTAATGCGTATAGGTGATATAATAAAATAAACACATGTACACATTAAAGTAGAAACAAACCAAGTAGCATACTACCATTTTGAGCAAGATTGTCAATACAAGGTGAATATCCCAAGCTTCCATTAAGTAATATACATACTAGTATGATACAGTAATGGCCTATAGGGCATATACACTAACAATCTCCCACTTGCACTAAGGCCATGTACTGGCGTATCGAAGACCTATCATCTCGATCAGCCGCTCGAACTGAGTCTGGGGTAGGGCCTTCGTGAGTGGATCTGCAGTGTTATCTTCTGAATTTACTCTCTTTACCTCGATTTCCCAGCGATCAATGATCTCCCTGATCAGGTGGAACCGCCTCAAAATGTGCCTGGACTTCTGATGGGACCTGGGTTCCTTCGCTAAAGCTATAGCGCCGTTGTTGTCGCAATACAACGGTATTGGATCAACAATGATAGGAACCACCTGAAGCTCCGTGAGGAACTTCTTCATCCAGACAGCTTCCTTTGCGGCATCGCAAGCAGCTATGTACTCCGCTTCCATAGTTGAGTCAGCAACGGTCTCCTGCTTGGAACTCTTCCAGCAAACCGCCCCTCCATTGAGGGTAAAGACATAACCCGACATGGAATTAGAGTCATCCTTGTCACTCTGGAAGTTGGAGTCAGCAAAGGCCTCGATCTGGAGGTCTTTTCCGCCATACACCAAGAACATCTCCTTAGTCCTTTTCAGGTACTTGAGAATGTTCTTTACCGCTATCCAGTGTTTCTCCCCTGGGTCCGACTGATACCTGCTTACAACGCTCAATGCGTATGCTACATCTGGTCTGTTACATAACATCGCATACATTATAGAGCCTACCACAGAAGCGTAGGGTATAATAAACAAGCGGTCCCTTTCCAAATCAGTCTTGGGAGACATCTCTTTGGAGAGGGTGATCCCGTGACAAGCCGGTAAATTACCGCGCTTGGAATCTTCCATACTGAATCTTTTCAGTATGGTGTCAATGTACCTAGACTGTGAAAGTCCCAACATCCTTTTAGATCTATCACGAAAGATCTGGATCCCCAGAATGTAGTTGGCATCGCCCAGGTCCTTCATGGAGAACCATTGCGACAAGAATCCTTTGACTGACTGTAGCATAGGAATACCATTTCCTATTAGGAGAATGTCATCCACGTACAAGATGAGGAATACTACAGTTCTCCCTACAATCTTACTGTAGATGCATGGTTCATCTGGATTTTTGATAAAGTCGAATTCCTTGACAGTATCATCGAAGCAGATGTTCCAACTCCGCGATGCCTGCTTCAGTCCATAGATGGACTTGAGCAACTTGCACACCTTACCGCTGCTCCCACTCTGAATGAATCCTTCTGGCTGATCCATATAGACGCACTCTTCTAAATTTCCATTTAGAAAAGCCGTCTTCACGTCCATCTGCCAGATTTCATAATCATGGAAGGCAGCAATGGCAAGAAGAATCCGAATGGATTTGAGCATAGTTACCGGAGAAAAGGTCTCGTCATAGTCCAAACCAGGTCTTTGACGAAAACCCTTTGCAACGAGCCTAGCTTTATAGGTTTCAACCTGCCCATCTACACCAATCTTCTTTCTGAAGATCCATTTGTAGCCTACGGATTTTACCCCTTCTGGTGCAAAGTCCAAAGTCCAAACTTTGTTGGTGTACATGGACTCCATTTCAGTCCGCATTGCATCCGGCCATTTTACCGAGTCACCACTCTGAATGGCTTGGTGCAATCCTATCTATCCCCGTCTATGAAAAAAACCGTAGTATCTCTCAGGCGGATGAGACTGCCTACTACTCCCGCGGAGTGGCGCAGGAATGTCCGGTTCTCCTGAAACTACTGGCTTTTCCAAGATTTCAGTAATAGCTTGAGGTTCTGGAATTTCTTCCAGTTCTATTGCGCTCCCACTTATCTGGTTTTCCAAAAACTCAGTTTCCAAGAAGCGGGCATGTTGAGAAACAAAAACCTTTTGTTCCTCAGCGGAATAGAAAAGATGCCCCCTGGAGTTCTTTGGGTATCCCACAAACTTACACTGTACTGAACGTGCCTCGAGCTTGTCCGCATGCTGCTTTTTTACAAAAGCTGGACATCCCCATGTCTTAAGATACTTAAGACAGGGTTTCTTCCCACTCCACATCTGATATGGGGTGGTAGGCACAGTCTTGGTTGGAGCTTTGTTCAAGAGATATGCAGCTGTTTCTAGTGCATAACCCCAAAAAGATCACGGTAACTCAGCCTTACTTATCATGGAACGAACCATATCCAATAGGGTTCGATTCCGCCTTTCCGATACACTGTTGTGTTGTGGTGTGTACGGAGGAGTACGCTGAGAGAGAATTCCATTCTCTTTTAAGTAGTCCAGAAACTCGGCACTCAAGTATTCACCACCTCGATCAGATCTCAGTGTCTTTATACTTTTGCCTGCTTGTTTTCAACTTCATTCTTGTATTCCCGAAATTTCTCAAAGGCCTCGGATTTGTGCTTCATTAAGAAGACATGTCTATACCGAGAGAAATCATCTGTGAAAGTAATGAAGTATGAATAACTGCTTCGTGCATGTGTAGACATTGGACCACACACGTCACTGTGTATGAGTCCTAAGAGCTCGCTCGCTCTTACTCCGTGTCCAGTGAACGGAGTCTTTGTCATCCTTTCCATGAGACAAGATTCACAAGTGGCATAAGACTGGTACTCGGACGGATCCAAGTATCCTTCTTTATGTAACTTTGTTAACCGTGTCTCATTAATGTGACCCAGTTTACAATGCCATAAGAAAGCCTGATTTAATTCCTGAGACTTTCTTTTAAGTGTGTTCTAGACACTGAATATCTGAGCTTGATTCAATACGTATATACCGTTATTTAATGTACCTGACCCAATCAGAACTTGATTTAGGTGGATGTTTACTACATCGCTTACAAAAGTAAAATCATATCCTTCCTTAGAAAGTAAGGATACAGATATGATATTACAAGTCGCACCTGGTACATACAAACAGTCACGCAGAATCAATATCTGCCCGGTTGTCAGTCTAAGGTGATATTCCCCTACGGATTCATCATCCATGCTCATTCCGTTAGCAACCCTGAGAGTCATATCACCTTTCCTGATAACCTAACGGTTTCTCAAAGCCTGTAACGAATTACAGATATGAGATCCTGATCCGGTATCCAATACCCAGGAAGTAGGGTTAACTGACATACAGTTCTCTATTACAAACACACCCGAAGCCGAAGCCACAACATGCTTCGAATTCGGGCTACTGGTTATGCTAGCCCTGCAATCTTTCTGCCAATGTTCATTCCCACAACAATAGGGACGTCCCTCTTCTACTATATCCAGTCCTGAAACTTTTGCCCTTCTCTTTCCTTCTACTTCCCTGGTTTCCTTCAGGGTAGAAGGTAGAGACTGTAGAATCAAGTCAGCTCTTGACCCGTTCTTCAACGTGGTCTTCAGGTCCATGAGCTCAAAATAGCTGGTCTCTGCAAGGACGTTGTCCCTTGCAGATGACCCGATAGCCAACCTCGCTTGAAGCAATTCGTTCGAGGTCTCATATCTTGTGATACGAGATTGCTCTCCATATAAATCTTTGTTATGGAGGAAGATAGAAACTAAGTCCATCTTCTCGTGCTGCCTCTGGTCTGCACCATCAACTGAGGCTAACACGAAGCACTTGGCTTTCGCACATTCCTTTTCCGATGTCCTACGGATATTAATATCCATGACATGGGAAACTGGACCTGAGACGGCAGGGGTTGGATTAGTTAGGAGGTGTCCCAGCTTGTCATGGGCAATGGACATCTGGACAGACCTTTGCCAGTCATGACAGTCAGATTCAGTCATTTTATTATCTAGATGTAACCTAGGTATGGTCACAGAGTCGCTGCAATTAAGAGAGAGAGAAGAAAACACTCAGCATGATGCTCTTGCAAGTTTAGATTGGTTTTTAATTTATCTAAACAGGATGGCTCCCACTGTCTCTCGAATCCCTCCTCAAACCGTAAAGGAAGAATTAGTCGAGATCAATCTCACCGTACAATACTTGCTTAACCGTTCAGCCAGGCCAGTGTCGGTACTTCGAGGGAGGTTTTCCAACGCTTTCGCGAAGTTCCTTAATTTAAGAACCTCTTTTCCCTGGGGGCGTAGCCCCGCTAACACCTTTCTAGACACCTACTTGGTTTATAGCATTGATCATTAAGTGAGAAAGTTTCCGTGGAGTAGCATATACTCACAGTAGGATCGGGATCCAAATATCATCGCGTGACAAAACTGAAGGAATCCTACCAGAATCATCACACTCCAAATGGTATGCATCGCTAGCAAGTTTCAGTACTTATGAAACTCCCGATGTGTATTTTTGCCCCATACTCTTATGACTTTGACGAAGGTCAACAAATCATAAGTCACATGTCAAGTTCTACCCGTCATTGTCTAGGTTAATTTGAACCCACCCATATATACCCTTGACGAAGGTCAACAAGGTAATACGACTGTCCCAAACCAACACATCTATCTATGCTACATATGAACACCCAACAGCTACCAATCACTATGCCTTGACGAAGGTCAAAAAACATAGCTTGAATACTATTGAATATTCATATGAAACGACGGAGGGCTACGAATGGTTTTGGCGAAACCGTGAATGTAGTGAACTTGATATAATCGATGGAACCATGATAGCTTTTAAAAGGAGTGGCTTAAGCTCCGCGTTTAAAAGTTGCTTTTTGAAAAGAAACCGAGTGGTTTTGAAAATGTTCCAACGACTTTTACTTTGGTTTATTTTTCTTGCATTAGTTCTTTTAACGCGTCCCATCATTTAATCCTACCATTGCAGAAAACAACCAAAATATGACGTACGCTTATGCCATTCGCATTCGCCATGGGGCCCCGTCATTACCCGTTAGGTTACTTAACTAACGACAGAGCGGGGGCTGGGCTAGCACGGCTATAAAAGATAAGCAACGCCTAAATAATATCATATATAGATATATTGCAATGATAGCCATTTCAGATCACAGATGAACACATTGGATATACTAGGAATCTGCAATTCGTACGAGCCTCTAACGAAAAGCAGATTACACGGTCGCGGTGAATAGCCAATACCCTACCTAAGACCCCTACGGGTGCGGCAAACTACCCGCCAAGTACCCGAAGCGGAGCAACCTCCCTCAACACCGTGAGTAGGCCACTCGGCACTTCGAGATACCCGGTAGTTTGTGCACCCCCTCCATGAGTCTATCTTAGGAGCAAAAACAGTAAAAATAAATTATACAATGACGGGTACAACCCCGACCCGGTTGTGCGGCCATACAAATAATATTACATCAATTTACAAATTTACATGAATTGAAAGAAAAGAAAAAACTCTCGTCTCACAACCCCCCGGCTATTCACCCGCGACAATCCAACGAATTCATATACACATACCAGCAACATTACAGATCACAGATTTGTATAACCCCCACTAATCAACATATAGCGATTAGCAGACGTTCAATACAAATATCTCATCACAGATAAATACCCGTCAGCTTAAGTCTCTAGAAACTCGATCAAAATTCGGTTTTTAAAGCCCCAAAAACAAATTTTTCTTTCTGGAAAATCTGGGCTGAAAAAACATATACCAAAAATCCCAAAACACCCCCGTGAACAAACTGCAACCAAAATTCCCCACGGCCGAGTCAACTCGGCCGCGGAACCGCGGCAGGAGCACGCTCCCGCCGCGTTTCCGCGGCGCTTTGATCGGATCAGTGGACGAAATTTTTGCAGTTTGTTCTAAAAACCCTGAGCCGAATTTTAAAGCATGATTTATCATTTTTGGAACAGAAGAAAAATTCGACAGAAAGTTGATTTTACGGGTGTTTTTCGCGACTTTTTCTCCGATCGAATTTCTAGTTACTATGCTAACATGTTAGGTAGTGTTTAACTAGGCTCTGATACCACTGTAAGTCCATGCTACCTCTCCCGGTATTTACGGGCTTGCGGAATTTGATGAAAAACGATTTTCTAGAGGCGGCAACATGGTCTCAAAACAGATCTTTGTTAAACTATCTACCTAACAACCTAATTAGGAGTTGTTAACTACTCGGTTAAGGGGTTATACCTTTCTTTCTTGAACTCCTTCATCTTCAACTCTCGATGCTGTACGGATCGGCTTCACCCCGTCGTCTTCTCGCGCCGAAGATCGATCCACCCGAAAGCTTCTACCTTTGGCTTCTTCTTCGAACTTTGAAGAAACTAGTTCACTCGGTTTGCTAAACCTTGTGAACTAGAGTGAGTAGAGGAGAGTGTGTTGGGATTTCTCTATGGTTCTTGCTTCTCAACACATGAGATAAGTGAACCATCGACTAGAGAGAACAAGAGGAAGAGGGAGAGCTCAAGAGAATGAGAGAGCTCAAACAAGAGAGAGAAAGCCAATGAAAGAATGAGCCTCTCTTTTGTCATTCACCCTCTCATAATCCAAAAGCATCATGAGCCATAATGTTAATCAAGTATTATGTGATGGTTCATATCATGTCAAAGGCAATATCATTTTCATGCACTCATTTTGTAAACCACAACAAGCAAGCAAAAGTCTTTGTATGAAAATGACAACCATTGCGATGATGACGGTCAACTAGTCCAACCTAGTCAACCGGTCAACAAAGTCAACAAGTCAACAAAGTCAACCCCTCAACAACCATGTCACTATAATACTTATTTAATATTATTGCTAATTATGTTTCATATTCTCATTTGGGTTTAGCAAAAGGTCAATAGTCAACAGTCAACAGTCAACAACCCTAATGAGAATCCTCTGCCTCTGTCTCTCCGTCAACTGTGCATATACACCCATATCCGCGTTCCGAGGAACATGAATACATACGAGATTAAACCAATCCCAAAACGTACACTTGGATCTGGCTTAAACCAAAGCTCGCTAGTGTTAACTGTCCGGACGCTAAACGTGCAGAAGGGCACGGATGTGACCGAACCCTGTCGCAAAACCATGCGACCTGTCGCAAAACCATGCGACCTCTACTCTTTTACCTAAAGGCGAATAGCTTTCTGTGTGGGACTCTAAAGACTCGACACTACGCTGGCAGTGGGTTTAACCACAGACCGCAAGCGGCACTAGCTGTGCGTAACGGTCCCCAGGTAGATGCCGACAAGAAGACTGACGAGGTGAAACCCATCTGAACTCCTACTGAGCCTGAATGTGACAGTCTCCGTACAGTCCGGTCTGTTCGTCTGATACATCGCATGGCGGGCCTAGGGGGCGGTAAACGTCAGTCCCCCAATAGCGGTACAAGTCGTGTCGGAGTGTAGCCCAGAACACCCTGAGATAACATTGGAAACCTACCAGTATATCTCGCTTGCCTTGGCCAGGGACTACTCGGGTAATGGCTCTCCTGGATACAGTGCGATGTCAACCCCTAATACCGGGAGAGACGAATCCTGTCTAATCGTCACTGCCTCCAAGTGCTTCGGGACTGTACCCAACTACTACCTATTTGCACGACTCCTTTGAGCCGTGGTAGGGTAGTAATCAAAGTGCAGTGGGAACACACTCGAGGCGAAGTGACAGTGTCAAGTCACCGGACTAAGCTGTACTCATGTCACCTGGGAACTGATAACTGACGATAGGTATAATACCAACCAATCAGTTCCCGACGAGTCCTGTCCAGTGTATTCGTAACCTAACGAGCACCCACATACTATCTCAAGTACGACGTACTGACGGCTGTGGGACAGACCATCTCCCCTGCTGGGATGAGAAGCACATACGCTAGTCTACTCCGGAGTATCGATGCCATGTCTCGATAGTCCTACGACTAGGGACCTGTATAAGGATGTGCTTATGGATTACCCAGCCCCACGAGTGTGACTGCCATCACAACGCTGGTAATCAAGCAAAGATCCTAAGGGCTCCACTAATGCGTATAGGTGATATAATAAAATAAACACATGTACACATTAAAGTAGAAACAAACCAAGTTGCATACTACCATTTTGAGCAAGATTGTCAATACAAGGTGAATATCCCAAGCTTCCATTAAGTAATATACATACTAGTATGATACAGTAATGGCCTCTAGGGCATATACACTAACACGCCGTACGACATCTTTTATGCAAGAAGGATGCGAAGGCCAGGCTAATACTTTGGATCCTATTGTTACAAGAATTTGATCTTGTCATCCGAGACAAGAGTGGATGTGAAAACGTTGTAGCCGACCATCTTTCACGCATCACTTCTTCGCTAACTGTGACCGTGCCGATAAATGACTCATTTCCTGACGAACAGCTCTTGAATGTATCCTACGAACCTTGGTTCGTGGATATCGTGAACTATCTTGCAACGGAACTTATACCTAGCGATTGGTCGAAACAAGACAAATTTCGATTTCTATCCCAAGTAAAATATTTTTACTGGGATGAACCATATCTATTCAAGTATTGTTCCGATCAAATCATTCGCAGGTGTGTCCCTAACGATGAATTCAAGAGCGTGTTATCATTTTCTCATGATCAGGCATGCGGCGGTCACTTTGGACATCGAAAAATGGCAGAGAAAGTTTTGCAATGTGGCTTTTATTGGCCAACATTATTTAAAGATGCATATGAACATTGCAAAACTTGTTCGTGATGTCAGCATTTGGGTCGGATTTCACGAAGGAATGAGATGCTGCTCCAACCTATATTGGTTGTGGAAATATTTGATGTTTGGGGTATTGATTTTATGGGCCCTTTTCCCAACTCCTTTGGGAATCTATATATCTTGTTAGCGGTTGATTATGTTTCGATGTGGGTGGAAGCTATACCGTGTCGCACTAATGACAACAAAGTTGTCATTAAGTTCCTTAAAGAAAATATCTTTTCGCGATTCGGACACACTCGCGCTATAATTAGCGACAACGGGACACATTTCTGCAATAGGTCTTTCGAGGCCTTGATGCGGAAATATTCAATCTCTCACAAGCTTTCTACGCCCTATCATCCCCAAACAAGCGGGCAGGCTGAGATCTCAAATAGGCAGATCAAACAGATATTGGAGAAGACGGTTTCGAAAAACCGTAAAGATTGGTCAACCAAATTGACGGATGCTCTTTGGACATTCCGCACCGCTTATAAGACCGATCTTGGTATGTCTCCATACCGCCTTGTGTTTGGGAAGGCATGCCACCTCCCTGTCGAGATTGAACATAAGGCAATGTGGGCTATTAAAGAGCTTAATTTTGATCTTGATCATGCAGGCAGCTATCGGAAGCTGCAATTGAATGAGCTAAGCGAACTCCGCGATGAAGCTTACGATAATGCGGTGATAGTAAAGAATAGGACTAAAGTGTTCCACGATAAAAATCTTTTTAGAAAAACCTTCACATCGGGGCAACAAGTCCTTCTTTACGATTCCCGTCTCCATCTTCATCCGGATAAGCTTAAATCTCGTTGGAAAGGGCCTTTTGTGGTGCGATATGTACACCCGCACGGGGCAGTTAAGGTCGAAAATTTGAAAAACGGTTCAATTTTTAAAGTAAATGGGTATAGATTAAAACCGTATTTTTCTGCTGACCCCGCGGAGGAGCTCCTATTTTTACAGGAGCCGCTTTATCAAAACTAAATTTCCTCTGCCTCACCTCCATGTTTTTGTAACATTTTCTCATTTTAAGAATGGAAGTGAGTAAAAATGGATTTGATTGAATATCTGTGCGTGTCAAAGAATAAGTTTGGGGGAATTTTTCATTTAACTATTATTATACCCCTTGTATCTCTCCCTCAGTATACAGGTCCATGTTCTCAAAAGGCTACATCAGTAAGGACACTGCTGAAAACAGGTTTGGGGGGGAGGTTTGTATTCACTGAATTATCTTTGAAACTGGGCATAAAATTTTTTTTATAACAAAAGAGTAGAAAATGAAAAATTACATCCAAAAGATAGGAATAATTTAAGAAAACCAAGAAAATTAGAAGTTTTCTTAAACAAACTAGTAATAAGTAGTTATGAGCTATTGTCCCAAGGGTTAGTAAAATGAAGGAAGTCACTATTCTGAGGATAAAAATAAGTCTGAAAAACAATTTCTATTCTGGAAGCCAAACATTTGAATGTTGATACCCTACTATATGCACTTACACACGTCTTGAAACTTAGGATAGTAGAGGAGACCTTGAAATGCTCTTGTCTAAAAGCAAAAGTATGAAGGAAATGAAAAAAAGAAAAATGAAGAAAACATAAAAATGGTGAAAAGAAAAATGAACACTGGTTTTGTTATCGCCAAGGCAGCAATAAAAAAATATATATATAACGAGGGTGCCTCTTCACCTAGTGCCCTAAGGCCAACTGGTCTGGGAGTCACTGCTAAGCCTTAGGTGGTGCAAGACGAGAAAAATATTATCATCTAATCAGCAAGCACATAAGTAATCGGTCGGTTAGTACCCCAAGAAGTATTAACAGTCGCATGAAAATGTGTGAGCAAATCTAAATATTCATTAGTACTAAGGTAGATGGACAAGAGTATGATAGCTTGATTTGAATTCTCCGAGTGTAGGGATATTCTTTACACATACGTGGGGTTATATGATAAATGTTTGGATGAAAGGTAGGAATGAAGAATAAAGACAATGTTTTATTGATGGATGATGTGATTTCTAACATTTTTTCATGACTATTAAGATAGGTCTCATGACAACTGAAAAGCTAGTATAGTTGGAAACTCTTATTTTCAAAGTCTTTCTTTTATGGTTCTTATCTTTATATGTAAATTTCACCATCTTTCTTTTGTTATAGGATTTTGTGGGTGTAATCTGCTGAAAACCCTCAGGAGACAACACTCCTCCTACTAGGGACACCTAGAGGTTTAACGGCTTATTGCACGTGCTCAGTGCAATCGTGTCTGCCTACGAAAGTGTGCTTAGTTTTCTCCTTTCTTTTTCTCCTCTTGAATAAACTAGTTTGCTCGGGACGATCAAAGATAAGTTTGGAGGTATTTGTTCAGTTGATAAAACTGCACATTTGTATTACATTTTTCCTATCATTTTCATATTAAAAAAGGACTTTATTATAATATATCATACATATGGGGGTTTATGTGTAAAAACACTATTTTCCATGTGTTAATATATTTTAATTAGCATTTGGTACGAAAATGTATGCAAATAAATTCATTGACCAAATCCTAGTAGAACAAAGTCTACTAAATATTATTTGAGTTGTTATGCAGATTTTTTCCAAGTGTGCAGAATGTTTTAAAGATTAGAATCAAGCAAATCAAGTTGTTGAAGAAGACTTGCCTAATTAAGAATCAAAACTTGGAGACCAAGTCTGGCAGCAACCATGAGAAGATTTTCAAATTCTGAAGGTTCCAAGGATCGCCAAATGTCACATACAGACAGCTCTAGAAAAATGATGAAGGGTCCTGATCATCAGGCCGTGGATCCGCGGCCTAAGCTCCTTGATGCCGTGGATCCGCGGCAATATTGAGAGATTAGTTGCTAAAATTTTGTGGCATGAATCTCTGCTAAATTTTACCAAATATTAAAGCAAATGATTCTGGCTTTGCACTATAAAAAGGCTGTTAGTTATGTATATGCCCTAGAGGCCATTGTTGTACATATGATGTATATTATGATGAATACTTAGATATATACAGAGAGGACTTTCTTGCTAGTCATGATAGTATGCTATTTGGTTTCACTTTATCTTAACATGTTGACTTATATTGGTTTACTGTCTTTCTCTCACATGTTGATAAAGCCATTAGGATCTGTACTCGACTACTGGGACTATGATGAGATCATACTAGTGGGGCCACGGTAGTCGATGAGTACATCTTATAACTGTTCCTAGTCGAGGGTATATCGAGACAGGGCATCGATACACCAGAGTAGACTAGCGTATACGCATCTTGACCCATATGATGGGCGATGGATGATCCCATATCCATCGGTGTTTGACATCAGAGATGGTATACGGGTGCTCAGTGGAGACTGGGTACACTGGACGGACTCGCCGAGAACTCCCAGATGGTGTTATACCACACGTCAGATGGCAGTTCTCCGGTGACACTGGTACAGGGTAGTCTGTAGACCCGAGATCGTCATAGTGTCTTGTGTGATTCCCACTGTACTTTGATTTCCACCTTATCACGTCCAAGAGGGCGTGCAAAACGGTGGCTTTTGGGTACAGTCGCGAATCACATGGAGGCAATGAGCGATAGGAGGGGATTCGTCTCTCCCGGTATAGGGAGTTGATGTTGTGCTGTGTTCGATTGGCTATAACTGGAAGTCCCTGGCCAGGGCTGATATAGAGATTTACTGGTAAGTGTTACTAGTAGTTTCTCGACCCGTTATGAGCCACATATCGACACGACTTATCGATTACTGGGGTCTGATATATACCACCCCTAGACTTGATATGCGACATATCAAACGAACAGACCGGACTGTACGGGAGTGTTACTGATTGGATTCACAGGAGAACGCACAGGATAGCTTGTTGATCTTCTGATTGCTCAATACCTGGGTGGCTGTTACGTTTAGCTGACCGCTTGCAGCTTGTGGGTGTTTGATATGATCATCACCTGCTACCGGCGTATTGACGATTCTTTAGAGTCCTACACAGAGGTTTCTTGGCTCAGGCGAAACGGAGTAGAGGCACATATGTAATATGTGCAAGACCGAGGATAATGCGATATGAGATACCGTATTATATTCTCGCGATATTTAGATATGAACCGAGACATCGGATCAAGTGTTGATTCGATGAATCGGTATAGGATATATTAGTCGGTTATATTCGATATAGCCGGATCGTCGGATCAAGTGTTGATTAGATGATTTAATGAATAATAATATATATGATATATTATTACACTATCTAATATTGGCTCGCTTTATTATTTCATTTTCTCACTGGATGATACATTGATATATACGCGATATATGTTAATTGTATTATTTTCTTTTGTTGCAAATATATAATATATATGTGATATATATTATTGTGACATGATATGATTTATTATTAAACATGTTTAAGGATGATTAACTGAGGTTAGGGTTTGATTAGGGTTAGTTGCTTCTTGCACTTTCTAGAAGCTTTCTCTTTTGTCATGGTTATGATATTTGTTGATGACACATTTGTTAACCCAACCAAACCCTAACTCTAGTTTATTCTCTACACATTATTAACCACTCATCCTTGACCATGGTTAATATATCAATCATATAGCTTTATTTTCTATTCATCACAAAAAGGATTATTATCATTATTTTTTTTATTATCATCTTCTTCTCTCTTGAAAAAGCTCACTAGAAATTCTTTATGTGATGAATAAATATGAGAAAATGATTTAAAAAGAAAGCATAAATACTACTCTCTCATCCTCATCTCATCTAGCCCATGAGATTAGTGTGTTCATCTCTTTAGAGTGAGATAGCTTGAGTCATTGCAACTTCGACGTAGATCATCGAAGATTTGGAATACAACAAGCTAGCATGGATCGTTCGAGTCGTGGAGCCTCTCATGAGTCTGGGAGATCGTGGATCGCGGCAAAGGGACTTCTACTCGGAGCTTGTGAAGCGAAGGAGCAGACTACAAAGGTTGTAATCCCTCACACTTAGTTAAAAAGATATCATCTTGCATACTAAACCCTAATAATCTAGCAAAGATCCTGTCTTTGGGTTGTTCGGCACATGTAAAATTTTATTCGTGCATGTTTGATGCGTTATGAACCTTCACAAGTGTGCCTAGGAACCCTACAGTGGTATCAGAGCCTAGCTAGAGTATTAGGCGATATGTTTACGAAGTTAAAACTCCGATCGAACCCGAACCGACGAATTTAACCCCCTCTCTGGAAATTTTTCAAAAACTGGGATTTTTCTGAATTAAAAATACCTGAAAAATACAGAAGGAAAATATAAGAATTACGGTGGAAAAATGATGCAATGATCCGTACAACGCGCCGCAGATCCGCAGCCAAACCCATGCTTGGGCCGCGGAACCGCGGCAGTTTGAAGTGATCATGGCCCCATGTTTGCACAGTAATTCATGGTTCTGTGTTCTATATTTTATGGGTATTTTTAATCTGTTTCAAGTGTTAAATATTCTGGGGTTTGTTTTGTAATAGTAGATTCGATCGGAATATTTAAATTCGTATTTCATTCCGGATATTTAGAAACTGTTAAACTAGTTGAACGGATATCATTAACCCACTTTATCCCGGCACGGCAAACTTTCAAGCGTTGAATTTTTATTGGGTTTAAATCTTTCGGAAAAATTGTACAAGTTAAGCAGTGGACCCTCTAGAAGACAACAAACCTTAACTCGATTATGTGACCGTCTTGAACTGCCTTTTGAACCTTCGGGTTTGGGGCAGTACGGCGTGCCACATGTGAGGCGTTGGCTTGACCCTTCTACGGCTGGATCACTGGTACTATGACATATTCTGGGATTATTTGAACTCCGCTCAAGAGTTGAGCACTTTGGGAAATTTTGGGTGTTTGATTATCTGTTCGAAAAGTTTAATACTGTCTATTTATCTGGAATGTGATACAATATGTGGAATTCATAGAGTTAGGCATGAAATGCGGAGTATGTGATATTTCGGATTTATGATGTCTAAAGTGATTGTGGATTCCAAATATTGTAGTTTTACACTTTCTTTTCTGTGACCGTAAGTGTAGTATGTAGTTGTATTGCCGGTTGCCGTTGCTATACATCGGCGACGATCGGTGTATGCATACTTACTTACGTTGATGATATGAGATATTATGTGTTGCTGAGATATGATGTGCAGGATTGTCGCGATTGAATAGCCGGGGGTTTTATGTGAGATGAGAGTTTTATATTTTCATTCATGTAAATTCAAATGTAATGTAATATTCTTTTATTTGGGGCGCTTCCGGGTTGAGGTTGCTGTCACCAGTGTTGTATATTATTTACTTTTCCGCATTAGAAAGGACCCAAGGAGGGGAGCACAGGTGACCGGGTTCTGCAGTTCAATGGGAGGCCATCTCAAGGAGTCGAGACCGGTTCTCCTAAACTACAGAATTGGTAGGGTCGCTTGCCGCTCTCGTAGGGGTCCGGGGTGTGGGCTTGGCTATTCATCGCGACTATGGAATCCGTATTTTCTATTATTGGCTAAGTACTAAATACGGACGTCCTAGTATATCCCACATTATATCTATGTTTCTGCTGCGATATCTGTGATGTGATCATTTGATATGTTCTGATGGATACAGTATATAGTATATATGATATATTATATAGACGTTACTTATGTTTTACACCCGCGCTAGCACTGCCCTGCTCTGTCGTTAGTTACCTAACCTAACGGTGCACGAGGGGACATCGAGGTGAATGCGGATGGTATAAGTGTACGCCGTATTTATCTGTGATGCTTAGGAAGCATAAGCTGATGGGATTTTATTAATGAGATTAATAAAAAGAAAAGAAACCTAAAGATGTTGTAGAATCAAAACTTTACAAAAAGGGTAGCTACAGTTTTGCTTTGCACAGTGATATATGTGATATGTCCTGCACCTTATTCGATGGGGAAAGAGCCGAGATCCCTTCACCGGGAGTGACCTCTTTAGCGAAACTGGCAAATGCTACAAAACTCGGTTTGTTTTTTGAATGCTTTTAGTGTTTTGCTTTGCACAGCGGTATATATAATATATCCTGCACCTTATTCGATGAGGAAAGAGCCGAGATCCCTTCACCGGGAGTGACCCCTTTAGCGAAACTAAGAAAAGCCTCAAAAACACTCCTTTTCAAAACTACTTGATTCTACAACGATACAAGTTCATTACGCTCAGGGTTTTCTGAAAAACCTGCGTAGCCCTCCGTCATTTCAGATAGAAACTAGTTAGTATTCGTGCTGCGTTTGTTGACCTTAGCCAAGGCGTGGTGTACGGTAGCTAATTAGCATTTATCTGCTAAAACATGAGATGTGATTGAGTTAGGGCAGTCGTACGACTTTGTTGACCTTAGCCAAGGGTCGTACGGGTGGGTTTAATTCAATCGGGAAATGACGGGTTGAACTTGACTAGCACTTATGATTTGTTGACCTTAGCCAAGGTCATAAGTTGCTAGGGGCAAAATATTATCGGGAATTTCAAGTGTTGAAATTTGCAATGAGATTGCATACTTTCTATGAGATAGTTGGATCCTGATACCCACTACGAGTAAGTGTTACTCCTGGGAGAGTTTTACACATTACAATTAGCCGATCAAGTAGGTGTCTAGAAAAGTGTTAACGGGGTTACGCCTCTGGGAAAATGAGGTTTACTTTAATTAGGTCCGTGCGAAAGCACGGGGAAACTCCCTCAAGTACCGACACTGATCTGGCTGAAAGATTGACGAAATTGTAGCGTGTAATTAATCCCGGCTAATCATACCTTTTAGGGTTTGAAGGTAGATTTGATAAAAACAGTGGGACATATCCTGATTAGATAAGATAATAACCAATCTAATCTTGCAAGAACATACGCTAAAGTGTATTCTTCTCTCTCTCTCCAGGTAGCGACCATGTCAGGCCATAATCAAGATAATAATATGGATGTATTGACTGAACCTAATTATTGTACTGTGCAAGGGAACGTTGTACCCGTTCTTTCTTATAAGAGTTATAAGACTGAACAGAAAACAGGAGAATATCTGGATTCTTACTCTGCCCAAAAGAACATGCATGTTGATGCATCTTCTACAGGTGTGTTAGTTATTGAGAACTGTTTCTCAGTTCACCCTACGTCCTGGGTATTGGATACCGGATCAGGATCCCATATATGTAAATTGTTACATGGGCTACGAAAAGGTAGAGAACTGGGAAAATATGATCATTCCGTTCAAGTAGGGAACGGTGCAAGTATTGTAGCCAAAGCAGTTGGCGAATATAACCTTGTATTACCAAGTCGTAATACACTGATTCTAAATGAGTGCTATTATATACCGAACATGATGTGCAACATTATATCTGTTTCTTTATTAAGTAAAGAGGGATATAATTTTGTAGTAAAGGATAATGTTATGAACATATTCCTAGATCAAAAGTTGATTGCATCAGGCTCGTTACATAATGGCATATTCATTCTAAATCAGAATACAGTCCTCAATATACAAAACACACACAAGAGGAAAAGTTCAGAAATGAACGAATCCTTCTTGTGGCATTGTAGATTTGGTCATATCAATGCGACACGACTGGCTAAGTTGCATAAGATGGTTATTTGAATCCGTTCGAATTATCATCTTATGATACTTGCCATTCATGTCTCAAAGGAAAAATGACCAAAGCTCCGTTTAGTAGACACGGAGAAAGAGTTACAGAACTCTTAGGACTAATACATAGTGATGTATGCGGTCCCATGTCTACGCATGCCAGGAACGGTTCTTCCTACTTCATTACATTCACTGACGATCTCTCTAGATTCGAACATGCGTTCCTAATGAAACACAAGTCTGAAGCTTTTGAGAAATTCAGAGAATATAAGCACGAAGTAGAGAACCAAACGGGCAAAAGTATTAAGATCCTTCGATCTGATCGAGGAGGCGAATACTTAAGCGGTGAGTTCGTAGATTATCTAAAAGAGAATGGGATTCTCTCTCAGCTTACTCCTCCTTATACACCACAGCACAACGGTGTATCGGAACGGAGGAATCGCACCCTATTAGATATGGTGCGCTCTATGATGAGTACTGCTGAGTTACCTATTTCCTTTTGGGGTTATGCACTGGAGACAGCCGCATATTTATTGAATAGAGTTCCAACTAAATCAGTGCCTACCACTCCATATGAGATATGAAATGGGAAGAGACCATCTCTTAAACGAGTTAAGATATGGGGTTGTCCAGCCTATGTTAAAAGACAAAATCCAGACAAACTCGAAGCACGATCAGTTTTTTGTAAGTTTGTGGGATATCCAAGCAATTCGTATGGATATCTATTCTACAACAGTGAACAACAAAAGGTATTTGTTGCTCAACGTGCCACCTTTTTAGAAAAGGAATTTCTTGAAAAAGAGATTAGTGGCTCTGAGGTAGAACTGGAAGAAGTTCCAGCAACACAAACTGTAACTGAAGATTTAGTAGAACCAGAGGATTCAGTAGTACCCGACGAGCCCCAGCCTCTCCGCCGATCTAGTAGGGTTTCTCGTCCACCTGAGAGATACTACGGTTTTCTCGTTGATGGTGGAAGCGAGGATTGCATCATAGAAGATGATGACCCGACTAGTTTCGAGCAGGCCATCACGAGTGGTGACTCTGTGAAATGGCTGGATGCAATGCGATCTGAGATGGAATCCATATACACCAATAAAGTATGGATTTTGGAAAATGCTCCTGAAGGGGTAAAACCCATTGGGAGCAAGTGGATTTTTAAAAGGAAATTTGGTGTAGATGGAAAAGTTGAGACTTTCAAAGCTAGACTTGTAGCAAAGGGATTTCGTCAACGACCAGGTGTGAATTATGACGAAACCTTTTCTCCAGTGGCTATGCTTAAGTCCATCCGGATCTTACTTGCCATTGCTGCATACCATGACTACGAAATCTGGCAAATGGATGTTAAGACCGCCTTTCTAAACGGTGATTTAGAAGAGAGCGTGTACATGACTCAGCCAGAGGGCTTCGTAGATAGTGGGAGCAGCAGAAAGGTGTGCAAGCTGCTTAAATCCATTTATGGGTTAAAGCAAGCATCACGGAGTTGGAACATCTGTTTTGATGTTGTAGTCAAAGAGTTTGACTTCATCAAAAACATAGATGAACCTTGTATCTATAAGAAGGTAGCAGAGAGTAAGGTAGTCTTCCTCGTATTGTACGTGGATGACATACTCTTGATAGCAAATGATATTCCTATGCTGCAATCAGTCAAGCTCTTCTTATCACAGAGATTCTCAATGAAAGATCTAGGTGATGCCTCTTGTATATTGGGGATTAGGATCTATAGAGATAGATCCAAACGGATACTGGGATTGTCCCAATCCAGGTACATTGACACCATACAAAAGAGGTTTAGTATGGAAGAATCCAAGCGTGGGAACCAACCCACGATCTCTGGACTCACTCTCTCCAAAGAGATGTCTCCCAAGACTGATTTGGAGAGAGCTCGCATGCAAGGGATACCCTATGCTTCGGCAGTAGGCTCTATCATGTATGCGATGCTATGTACCAGACCCGATGTAGCATACTCACTAAGTGTAGTGAGTCGGTATCAAGCAGATCCTGGAGAGAGTCACTGGACAGCTGTGAAGATCATTCTCAAGTACTTGCGAAGGACTAGAGACATGTTCTTGGTGTATGGTAATGGCGAACTCCGGGTGGAGTCCTTTACCGATTCCAGCTTCCAAAGTGATAAGGACGACTCGAAGTCGCATTCGGGTTTCGTCTTTACCCTCAATGGAGGGGCGGTGTGTTGGAAGAGTTCCAAACAGGATACCGTTGCAGACTCGACGATGGAGGCTGAATACATCGCTGCCAACGATGCTGCCAAAGAGGCTGTCTGGATGAAGAAGTTCATTAGTGAACTTGGTGTGGTTCCATCCATTGAGCATCCAATACCTCTGTATTGCGATAACAATGGAGCTGTGGCTTTGGCCAAGGAACCCAGATCCCATCAGAAGTCCAGACATATTCTGAGGCGGTATCACCTGATCAGGGAGATAGTTGATCGCCGGGAGATCGAGGTCAGGAGAGTAGATACGAAGGACAACACTGCGGATCCACTCACGAAGGCTATTCCCCAGATACAGTTTGAGAGATTATTCGGGATGCTAGGTATGATATACTACAGCAGCTGGCCTTAGTGCAAGTGGGAGATTGTTAGTTATGTATATGCCCTAGAGGCCATTGTTTTACATATGATGTATATTATGGTGAATGCTTAGATATATACAGAGAGGACTTTCTTGCTCGTCATGATAGTATGCTATTTGGTTTCACTTTATCTTAACATGTTGACTTATATTGGTTTACTGTCTTTCTCTCACATGTTGATAAAACCCTTAGGATCTGTACTCGACTACTGGGACTATGATGAGATCATACTAGTGGGGCCACGGTAGTCGATGAGTACATCATATAACTGTTCCTAGTCGAGGGTATATCGAGACAGGGCATCGATACACCAGAGTAGACTAGCGTATACGCATCTTGACCCATATGATGGGCGATGGATGATCCCATATCCATCGGTGTTTGACATCAGAGATGGTATACGGGTGGTCAGTGGAGACTGGGTACACTGGACGGACTCGCCGAGAACTCCCAGATGGTGTTATACCACACGTCAGATGGCAGTTCTCCGGTGACACTGGTACAGGGTAGTCTGTAGACCCGAGATCGTCATAGTGTCTTGTGTAATTCCCACTATGCTTTGATTTCCACCTTACCACGTCCAAGAGGGCGTGCAAAACGGTGGCTTTTGGGTACAGTCCCGAATCATATGGAGGCAAGGAGCGATAGGAGGGGATTCGTCTCTCCCGGTATAGGGAGTTGATGTTGTGCTGTGTTCGATTGGCTATAACTGGAAGTCCCTGGCCAGGGCTGATATAGAGATTTACTGGTAAGTGTTACTAGTAGTTTCTCGACCCGTTATGAGCCACACATCGACACGACTTATCGGTTACTGGGGTCTGACGTATACCACCCCTAGACTTGATATGCGACATATCAAACGAACAGACCGGACTGTACGGGAGTGTTACTGATTGGATTCACAGGAGAACGCACAGGCTAGCTTGTTGATCTTCTGATCGCTCAATACCTGGGTGGCTGTTACGTTTAGCTGACCGCTTGCAGCTTGTGGGTGTTTGATATGATCATCACCTGCTACCGGCGTATTGACGATTCTTTAGAGTCCTACACAGAGGTTTCTTGGCTCAGGCGAAATGGAGTAGAGGCACATATGTGATATGTTCAAGACCGAGGATAATACGATATGAGATACCGTATTATATTCTCGCGATATTTAGATATGAACCGGGACATCGGATCAAGTGTTGATTCGATGAATCGGTACATGATATATTAGTCGGTTATATTCGATATAACTGGATCGTCGGATCAAGTGTTGATTCGATAATTTAATGAATAATAATATATATGATATATTATTACATTATCTAATATTGGCTCGCTTTATTATTTCATTTTCTCACTGGATGATACATTGATATATATGCGATATATGTTAATTGTATTATTTTCTTTTGTTGCAAATATATAATATATATGTGATATATATTATTGTGACATGATATGATTTATTATTAAACATGTTTAAGGATGATTAATTGAGGTTAGGGTTTGATTAGGGTTAGTTGCTTCTTGCACTTTCTAGAAGCTTTCTCTTTTGTCATGGTTATGATATTTGTTGATGACACATTTATTAACCCAACCAAACCCTAACTCTAGTTTATTCTCTACACATTATTAACCACTCATCCTTGACTTTGGTTAATATATCAATCATATAGCTTTATTTTCTATTCATCACAAAAAGGATTATTATCATTATTTTTTTGATTATCATCTTCTTCTCTCTTGAAAAAGCTCACTAGAAATTCTTTATGTGATGAATAAATATAAGAAAATGATTTAAAAAGAAAGCATAAATACTACTCTCTCATCCTCATCTCATCTAGCCCATGAGATTAGTGTGTTCATCTCTTTAGAGTGAGATAGCTTGAGTCTTTGCAACTTCGACGTAGATCATCGGAGATTTGGAATACAACAAGCTAGCATGGATCGTTCGAGTCGTGGAGCCTCTCATGAGTCCGGGAGATCGTGGATCGCGGCAAAGGGACTTCTACTCGGAGCTTGTGAAGCGAAGGAGCGGACTACAAAGGGTGTAATCCCTCACACTTAGTTCAAAAGATATCATCTTGCATGCTAAACCCTAATAATCTAGTAAAGATCCTGTCTTTGGGTTGTTCGGCACATGTAAAATTTTATTCGTGCATGTTTGATGCGTTATGAACCTTCACAAGTGTGCCTAGGAACCCTACAAAGGCATCGAGAGCCTCTTGGAAAATTTATCAAGCCGAAGAGATCACGAAGCCCCAGACGCTCACACATCCAGGCTAATCATCGACTGTTCGCCTACCTCCTTAGGAAAGATCGAGAAGAAACTAGTTTGTAATCATTTTCTACGGAATAAAAGTGTAGATTGTTCAAGTTGATTAATAAAGGTAGTTATTTTATTTAATTCTTTTTGCATTTTACATTATGTTTTCCCTCTCTGTCTTTTCATCTTCTTCTCCCAACATGCGCGAGTAATTCTCCGCTTGTTAGGGTTCGTAGGATTAGGGTAGGCTAATGGATGATGAAAATTCCTAAACCCTTTTTAAGTCCTATAAAGTTTATGAATTTTATCAAAAGAATCATTAACATCCTAATCGGGCGCGCTAGCAATTCTTTGCTAGTTCCGACCGCGATTAGAGATTAAATTAATAATTGTTTTGGTAAAGGCTAGATATGAACGGAGTTCCGTGTCGAGATAAGGGTTAAGAGTGGGATTCCTTTTCCCTCCAGAAACTCTAATCTACACGCATCACCGTCGTTCTACTTTTAAATCTATTAATGGATAAAAAGGGTAACTTTTAATTAATCGTCCATAACTACTAAATCCTAACGAACCCTACAACCCCTCTTATTATACTATCTACATCCCTAAAATAATCTAAATCTATATTTTACATTCTTGTTTAACGTAGATCTAGAAACCATTCAACAAAATTCTTATTTCTTTCTCTTTTTCAACACATCTAAAGTAAGAGTAAAAAGTTCAACGTTTCCCTGAGGACGACCCGTACTCATCTCGGTCTAGCTACGTGCGATACCGTTATTGATTGCGGTTAACAACTACAAAACACTTTTTCACATCAATCAGGACCCCGTGGCGAATGCGGATGGCATATACGTACATCATTATTTTCGTTCTTTATTGGTGTGATCAATTGATGGGGCTGCATTGATTCGGATCAATGCAACCTAAACAAACCTAATCTGATATTGTTGGAACACTTTTCAAAAAACTGTTATTGCAAAGACGTTCTCTTTTGTTTTGCACAGTGGTATTCAGTTTTGAATATCCAGCACCTCGGTCGACGAGGCAAGGGCCGAGATCCCTTCACCGGAAGTGACCCCTTGGACAGAAGTTTGCGTCAGGGCAATAACTTCACTATAACCGATTACTTTTTCTTTGTATCGTGGTATTCAGTTGGAATATCCTGGACCTCATTCTACGGGAAAAGTGCCGAGATCCCTTCACCGGGTGTGTCCTCTTTAGCAAAGGTTTTCGTCACTATATTTTTATAAAGCTATCCGGTTCCTTCAACGATATCAAGTTCATTACGTTAAAGGTTTTCGCCAGAAACAATTCGTAGCCCTCCGCCATTTCATATGGATAGTCAATAGTATTCAAGCTGTGTTTGTTGGCCAAAGTCAAGGCACAGTGTTTGGTAGCTATTGGGTATTCATATGCAGTATAGATAGATGCGTTGGTTTGGGACAGTCGTACTGCCTTGTTGGCCAAAGTCAAGGGTAGGTACGGGTGGGTTCAAATTAACCTGGAGAATGACGGGTAGAACTTGACATGTGACTTATGATTTGTTAGCCAAAGTGAAGGTCAAAAGAGCATAGGGTAAAAATCACATCGGGAGTTTCTAAAGAAACTGAAACTTGCCAGATATGTGCATACCTTCTGGAGTGTGATAACGTGAGCGGATTTCGTCACATTATCATGCGATGATAGTTGAATCCCAATTCCCACTGATGAGTTAGCTTACTCCTCGGGTGTTCCTGACTAATTCTTCTTTCAGGTTTGGAGGAGAATTTGACGGTACAGTGGGAAGTTTCCAGACTACATAAATTGGTAACCATTCTAATCTATGTTAAAGTGCACGCTGAGTGTTTCTTTTCTCTCTCTCTCTTTGGCAGCGACTATGACCCGACCCTAAGACTATGACTCAGTGACCAAAATTAACCAAACCTTCTTAAACACTGGCTTTTGGATTGTCAGAGTTGCAGACCTCATTGCCACTCCTACTTTTACCCTTTTCTCCAGGACACCGCGTATTACTACGAACGTCCACTTCCATTGGATAAAACCATCGTATGGTTATATACGAACTCGAAGGAATTTGTTTCAGATTCGAGGATGGTTTCCGGTTCTGGAGAAAACGAATAGGACTATTTAGTTGTCTTTTCCTTTTTCCTTCTCTCAGGTTGCGAGTACTCCTTGGTTTAGGAAATAGTACACCTATTATGCTAATTGGATAGTCTTCTTCCAAACCATAGGCAGGTGCCGACCGGTAGGGAATGATGAAAACCAATTAGCATAACGATGGTTTACAGAAGGTATTAAGTTAAGACAAATAAAGGGATTAGAAGGAGGGCAACGTAAATTGCGACTGCTATTCATGACCAAACCAAGTATTTCATTACCACTCCCACTTCACCTTTGTATTTCTCCAGAATACTTCGTATCACTACGAAGATCCACACTTATTTGGATACTCCATCGTATGGTTATATACGAACTCGAAAGGAACTTGTTCCAGTTTTGGGATGGATTCTGGTTCAGGAGAAATAGGAATAAGGTTTATTCAGTTGTCTTTTATCTTCACCTTCTCTCGCATTGCGAGTGCTCCTAGGATTAGGACAGTACACCCATTATGCTTATTGGATAGTCTTCTTCCAAACCATAGGCCGGTGCCGAACGGTAGGGAAGGAAGAAAACCATTTAGCCTAAGAGGGTGTACAGAAGGTAATGACTAAAGACATATGAAGGGATTTTGAGAGATGGCAAAGAAATATACGGTTACAGTTGTGAATTTGATAATGGAAGAGGCATTACTAGGAATACCCGGATACCCCTACGAAACATTCAATGTTTCAGTTTCACTGTGTACTGTTAAAAGAAAACTGATTTCCCAATTAGACACTTGCTCCAGGGTATGTATTTACCAAGTATGAATCTCACATCTGTATGGTATTACAGATGATGAGTGGGAGAAAATTATTGGGAATTGGGTGATCATCCTCATTATATCGGAATTCGTTGTAATTGGTGATATTTGAGGAAGTCACTTGGGCTGTTTGCCGGACGGCAAATATTTGGTTTTGAATATCCGCTGTTATGCACCAATTTCAAATTGATATATCTGTACGTCTATTTTCATAGAGTGAGATATACCTTTTTGAAATTATGTCTATGACATTTACCTATATCAGTAGATGGTTAGGTAAGGAGCATTAAACAGCGGTGTAATTCTCCATAACCATAAGTACAGTTTTCAACCTACGACACACAGGGAATGAGTTAATAGACTCAGGGGACTTATACAGAGTATTGTATCTTGTCCAGTGTCCATGAGTACAGAGGGGTTGGTACTCGTACTTTATTCTGTTTACTTGTGACTTCTCTAGTACTTAGACATGTGTTTCGTAGAAATACAAGGTCTGAGTTTTGAGAAGTTATAGGTATATGAATAAAGTAGAGAACCAAGTCTTACAAGTATCGGGATTCTTCAAGATGATCGAAGATGTAGATACTTGTGTATGGTATTCAGTTAATAGTAATGATTAAGAGAACATGCTTCTCTTTCAGGTTACTCATAATTGGAAGTATTCCTAAGTTGAGTAATGCTGATCGGCCTCTCTCCATTTAGTTGACATGCACCGGAGACAGCTGCATGATTTGAATCTGGTTCAATTAAATCAGTGCATCTGTTTCTATATTGGATATAGAACAATACGTATCTTAACGATGTTAAGGTACAGGGAGTTCTCCAGCTTATGCTTAAAACCAGACTCCGGATAACTCAAGGTACATTTCTGTAATGGATGTTTGTGGGTTGACCCAGGCTATGACGAGGGTTGACTTTCTACCATCTGGAAGATCAATAGTGATATTGTTCTAGACTCACCACAGTTTTAAGTAAAATGGATTTTTTCAGAAAACAGCAGTGGGGGTATGGTAGAACTGAAAGTGATTCTAGAACCGCAAACGATTACGGAAAATTTGATAAGAACCTAAAAATTCAATCTGATTTGACATTCCATTGGCCACTTCGCAGATATGGTGGGTAACCTCAGGCACCCGAGAGGTACTCCAGTAGCCTCAAGGACGGTGACAGGGAGGTCTTGTTTACCCAGACTTTCCATTGCTGTTGTTCCAGACTGTGAGACCCGGCAGGACGATGAATATAGCGTCGTTCTAAACAGGCTTTAGAAGTGCACGTCTATATGACTCTTCCAGAGGGTTGTTATAGTCAGTGGGAGCAGCGGAAGCATAGTGGACAAGTGGCTGATGTCTATTTATAGACCAAAGCAGATATAGCAAAGATAGATCATCTATTTCTGACGTGACAGTCATAGGTTTGACTTCATCAGAATAGGGGATGGATCTGCTAAGAAGGTAGTAGGGTGTGATGTCCTGGTATTTGGATGACATACACAGAGTAGGAAGTGAAGTTCCTATACTACGATCGGTTATACTTTGGTTGTCACACAGTAGTTTCTTCACATGGGACTTGGATATTATATCAAGACATTCTGGTTACTGGATCTATGGTTTTAGATCTAGATTTGGGTAGTTTCCCAATCTGGGTATTTAGACAGCATTCTAAAGGTGTTTTAGAATGGACGACTCCTGGCACGGTAGTATACCTGCAGGTGATGGAGTCACCCTCTCCAAAGGAGTCTTACAGACTAAAGGGGAGAGGGATGTGCATGATTGGCAGATCACTTTTTTAGGCAATTGAGTCGATCATGAGATGTCAAGTACCACACCAAATGTTGTTTTTGCAGTAGATGCAATAAGTTGATATTGATCCAATCCTGGAGAAATATTCGGAAGCAGTTTTAGAGCATAAGTGGATGTTTTAGGGATATGATAACAACAACCTCATTCGGGAGACGGTTATCATTCCAGGCTTCCAAGGTGACCTGGATGACAGAGTGACTGTTAGAGTTATAGTTTTCCCTCTGACGAGGGGCAGTATTTTGGACAGGTGGTCCAAGCGGATACTGAGGGAGGCATGGCGCAGGATACTGATTAAGTTCAGTTGACGATACAGTCTAAGAAGTTTGGATTTGGAGTTCATTTATGAACTAGGTCTCATCAGATATCCAGACATATTCTAAGACAGGTATTGCTCATTTTGGGAGATAGCTTTCTCCGCGAACTTGAGATAAAGAGAGACATAGAAAGAAACATCCGAGCGGATCCACTCACCGAGGCTATTCCTCAAACACATTAGTTTCGCAAACGGGTTTTGTGAGACTGATTAGTAGAGGAGTTGGGTGTTCGGTATCACACGGGCTGTGAGTATGCGATATCGCAATAATTAGCCTTGAGTGCAACTAGGAGATTGTTGGAGATATTGCCCTCAGAATCAATTATTGGATCACAGGCACGTGATTGCAATGATTGAGGGAGGACCTATCTCAATAGGACAGTCTTACTCAAGATGATAGTATGCAATCTGGTTTACCTTTATAATCGTGTACTGCTTTAGGTGACCTTACAAGTCACTATTGCGCGTTGATAGGGCCCCTAGGATTCTTGCTTGACTGCCAGCAGTATGAGAGCGATCATATACGTGGGAGCTGGGGTCTATAAGCACATCCTTAAAAGTTCCCTAGTCATGGGAGTTTTCGAGACAGGGCATCGATACTCCCGAGTAGACTAGTGTATACAGTCGAGACCCCGACGAGGGGCGGTGGCCGGTCTCACAAGCCACTGGTGTCAGTTGGTTCTCCTAAGATGTATAAAGGTGCTCATTGGGTTATGAGTACACCGGACAGGACTCGCCGGGAACATGCTAGTTGGTCTTATACCAGACGTCAGATAGCAGTTCCCTGGTGACATATGTACAGGTTAGTTCATCGACCTGAGATCGTCATTTGTCTCGTGTGAGTTCCCACTGTACTTTGATTACTACCCTACCATGCTCAAAGGAGACGTGCAAACAGGTTTTAGTTGGGTACAGTCCCGAGCCATATGGAGGCAGTAAGCGGATCTTCAGGGGTTCGTCTCTCCCGGTATTGGGGTGAGGTCACGCTGTGTCTAGGAGAGCCCTTACATGAAATCCTTGGCCAAGGCAGGAGATTTACTGGTAGGTATTCCAGTATTATCTCAGGGTGTTCTGGGCTACACTCCGACACGACTTGTACCGCTTTTGGGGGTCTGACTTTTACCAACCCCTAAGCCCGCCATGCGATGCTCATAGACGAACGGACCGGACTGTACGGATATTGTCACTGACAGGCTCAGTAGGGTGTCAGGATGAGTTCGCTCACAGACGTCCGTTTTGGTCAATAGCTGGTAGCCCGTCACGTATGGCTAATACCTCTGACGTGCTAGTGGTTAAATCCACAGCCAAAGTATTGACGAGTCTTTAGAGTCCCCCACAGACCGTTCCTCAAGTTTCGGGCGAAATGTTGTAGAAGCCGTATGGAGATATAGCAGTGTTCGATCTTATCCATGCAGTATTGCACGGATCATGATCGGACAGATAATACTAGCGGGCTTTGGTTTTAAGCCGGATCCTAGTATTGTACAGTGTAGATTTTGTCTCATTCATTTGTATTCGTTCGGAATACAAATGCGGGTATGTATATACAGTCACGGGGTTTTCCTGTAATTTATTACGGGATCAGTTTTCCGAAGTTGCCAGTTTGCATTCCGTTTCGGCCATTTTCCTTTGTATCTTTTCTTGGCTGAAATTTGGTGGAGGAGGGCTTATTTGCAATTGTGCAAATTGGCATTGTGGAGGGTGGTCTTTGCATATTTTTGCTTCATGATGGTTCCACCATCCATTGACTTGTTGCTTCATGATGGTTCATGATTGCTTGTCTTTTGACTTGATGATGATGATGGGTTATGATGTTTGAGTAAGGTTTGTTTTTGATAATCATCACCTTTTCTCTCTCCTTGATGGTTGATAGCTCCCCACCTTTTGTTTTCCTCCTCACTCTCTCATTCCTCAAGCCAAGGCCGGCCAAGTTTTGTGGGGGCTGTCCAAAAATTTCAAGAGTGAAATTGGTCTCATTTTGGCTTGAAAAATTCATATAGCTCATCTCCAAAAGTATATCCCATTTCCTTCACCAAAAAGCAACTTCATATAAACCCCAATGAGACATAGCACTACACTTATTCTACAGCAATTCTTGGGCACGTCGACTCGCCAACTTCGTGCTCGAGTTGCCTCGGTCCAGAGGTGGGAGCCCGTAAAAGAACCCGGCGATGTGGTGCCCTTCCGGTGAGGAGGTGAAGACCGGAGATTCCGCGGGGAGATCGGGACGACGACGAGAAGACCGAAGGACACGGATCGCTCGGTATATCTCTCTACCCGTTCTGTAGTTAGCTAGAATTACTTTAATGGCCCGATCCGGGTTTTTAGTGCGCGGTGTTGCCGGTTTAACAGTTAAAGAAAAGTATCGTTTCCGCATTTTGGCCTCGTTCAGACGGCCGGGACGGCGCCGTGCACTTACACATCCGTCCATCTCTCCGAAGATGCCAAGTTCATTTATGGCACCATGTATCGAAGGTTTAAACGGATGCGGCAGATGAAACAGACTTCGTCAGATTCCCCCTCACTTGAGGGGTTTTTGATTGTGGGGATGCTCTTCCCTGCAGGCACAAGCCCCTGTAGTTAATTACGCTACCGCATCGCGGAAACAACTTTCTCCTTCTCCAGATGGTCACTTCGTGTCGTGGGCGTTTGCTTTGTTTGTGGTTGCCCGTGGTTTGTATATGGAGACTAAGTTATGTCGTCGCCCGTAGGGCGTGGAGTAGTCCAAATCCGTATCTTTCTTAGATTTGGGTTTGGGGTTGGGTTTAAGGATACGTTAGCCTCGTTTGAGACTAAGATCAGCTTAAACGTTTGTTAAGGATACGTTAGTCTAATTTTAGACTAAGATCTACTTAACGGGATCGTTTAGATCCAACAAGAGAGCATTTGGGCTCTATTGTTTAGTTTAGGGACATTTCGGTCGATTACCAGTTTAAGGACATAGTGGTCCAATACCAGTTAAAGGACATAGTGGTCCATTACCAGTTTAAGGACATAGTGGTCCAATGTTAGTTTAAAGACATCTCGGTCAAGGTTAAGGACATCATAGTCTGTGAGTTTAAAGACCTCACTGTCCAGGTTAAGGACATCATAGCCCACGGGTTTAAGGACCCCACAGTCCAGGTTAAGGACCCCACAGTCCAGGTTAAGGACATCATAGTCCATGAGTTTAAAGACCTCACAGTCAAGATTAAGGACATCATAGTCCGTGAGTTTAAAGACATCACAGTCAAGGTTAAGGATGTCATAGTCCATGGGCTTAAGGACCCCACAGTCCAGTTTAAAGACATCATAGTCTATGAAATGTGTGGTTGTCGGGACCCGTCACCTCTCTGAAGACGTTGAAGGATTACAACGACAAATATCAGAGGAGTGAAGAGATGTACCCTCGAACCAAAATGGATTAAGTGATCTGTAGTCCAATTTGGAACTAAGATCAATTAATTAGAATTATGAGCACATGGGCTCAGTTAAATCTGAATTAAGGACTTATGACCAACTTGGGCTAAGTCCAATTGGATTTGAAGTGTTGGCCCTTTGTTGGACCATTAGACAATAGTCTGGATGTGAATCCCCTTCGTTGAGACACATGTCCTTCATCATTCTTTTGGTTTTAGCTGAAAGAACGACTTCCTATGGAGCCTCTTCCACGAGTGAGCATGATGCCCCAGGAGCATCCACTTTTTTGGGAGTGTGCTTCTGTGCTGGATTACCCTCCAGTTCTTAGATAGCACGAACTTCTCCTAGTGATACTTTTCCTCGACCCAGTTCTTGAAGATGTAGCAATCTTCAATTGGGTGGCTCACCGTTCTGTGATAGGAGCAGTAGTTAGGGTTGTTGACGTCGCCGGGTTGTGGGGGACGCCCCGGGTCTGGCAATATGATAAGTTTGTTACGCACTGCCAATTCAAATAGTCTCCTCATCTTATCACGGGGAAACGAATAAGCGTGTCCCAGTCTTCCCTCTAAGGACGGGTGTGGACACGCGTTGTTTTGGAGAGCAGCCAGTTTTGGGCCACTCGGTTGTTATTGCGTGTTAGCAACGAAGACTGATTTCCCTTTACCCTTGCTATTTCGAGGGTCTTTATTTGAGAAGGAAGGCTCGTGGTGCATCTGGTCCATTTGGGCCAGTTTATCGATCAAAGCCTGGAAGGTGGTTGGTTTGAAGAATGTCATGAACTGGGACACAGTCGTTTGAGGACCAAGAGTCCTGATGAAGATGCCCACAGTGGGAGATTCTTCAATGCATTGTTCGCACTTTGACCATAGGTTCCGCCACTGAATCGCGTATTTGACCCAAGTTTCTCCTGGCCTCACCCTGGCATTGATTAATGTAGTGATCGGGGTGCGCTCGGTTGCGCTGGCGAACCGCTGTGTGAACAGCAGTTCCATCTCTTTGAATGTTTTCACGGAGTCATTTGGGAGCTCCGAGTACCATTCAAAGGCCGTTTCCGACCGACTGCCAACGAACTGGCGAAGCAACAGTTTGTCGTCGCCTCCAGTGTTACCACACAGAGCTCTGAACTGCGCGACGTGCTGGTGGGGTTGCATGTCCCTTTGTACACATGGAACTTAGGATCGTATATCCCGGCAGGTATTTGATTTGGTTATACCTATCTGGATACGGCCGCCCAGTTCTGACGATTTGGCCAGCCGCTTCATTAGCTTGATGAGCTCTTATATACTGAGCTATATAATCATCAAGAGAAGCCTTGGAGATCGTTTCCTCCTTGGTTGTTGATAAAGCCGAGAGAGGATTTGATGTTTCCCCTCTGTCATCCTTGACGATTATCGGTGGATCTTCAGCCGGGTGTTCTGGCTGGATCATCATTCCAACCATGTCCTGAAACAAGAGCGCCATCTGATTTATGTTAGCGACTTGCTCAGCGGCTTCTTCGTCTTTTCTTTCAAGCATCCTTCGCAGGAACTCTGTATCGGTTTCCTGCTCTTGACGTTGTTCGGCCCCTGTATCCTGACTTTCTTTTTGCCCAGTAAATGCTGCCATTTTGGTCAGCATTTCTTAGAGCTTCTGTTGTTGCTCCTGAGCCTTCATCAGCGACCGAGTTTGCGGTCGGTGACTCACGGAGGCACGGCTTTCTTCTTTCCCCGAAACCATGTAGACCGTATGTATAGTTATGCCCCCAGACCTGGGGCATTTAGGTCCATCGCCTTTGGAATTTGCTGCCGGCGGTAGGATTTTCTCCGGCCTTATCCTTTTGTGGGAGGTCGAAGTTGAAAGAGCTGTTATGACAGGCACCTGTGTAGAAGAAGTCCCTCGCTGTATGACGGAAGGATGGTCTTTTTCTTGCCGAGCCTTCAATTTCTCCGGCCGACGAGGGTAGTCTTTGTCGATCACATAGTCTTGGACTTTTCTCCAGACCCTGTGAATTTGCGAGAAGAGCCATTGATGGGGTTTCTTCGTCTTTGCTTGCACTGTGGCTTCTGCAGGAAGAGGTGATTTCTTTAGCACCGCCGTTGGAGAGTTCTTGCATACCCACCTTAGCAACTTAAAGCTGTTCCTGGTTGGAACAACAGTGTCATCCTCTACCATTAGAACTGGTGGGGTAAGTCCAGAGGAGGAGTTGCCCCCAGCTTTCCTCACTCGGCGCCAGTGACGACGTCGAGCGTTCCTTGAAGCAGGGACTGCCTCAGTTTTGGAAGCAGCTTCATCGTGCCCCCGTCTTCGGTGAGGGGCTGCTGTTGGTGTCAGCCTGTTGAAGACCGACGTCCTGATTAGAGTTTGGGGATGGCCGACTAATCTTTCGAAGACCGATCTTCTGACGGGGGAAGCGCTTTTGATGGCTTAACATACAGGAGTTGGGAGGGCTATTTGTTTTGGGGCAGCCTCTTCAAATATCACGAGCCTCTTTGCGGGCCCGTTTGAGCTTCGGCTCAGCCTGTTGAAGACTGAGACACCAGATTTGGACGGCCTGTTGAGAGGGGCCGTTGTGGTCACCAGTCGATCGAAGACCGACCACTTGGGAGCTTCTTCTTGCGGTGCTGAGGCACCGAAACTCACTGGTGGGAGTATAGTCCCAAAGAATAATCCAGTAGTAGCTTGTGTTACTTTCCCCACCGGCATTGAAAAGATAGAGTCCGCGTTGAGCCCGTTGGTCACTCTTCCAGCTGGGGTGGAGCGAGAGTTGCTGTCGCAAGAGGTGTAGCTGGAAGCCATCAAATTTTTTTTTCTGCAGAGGAGAAAGACACCAAATTTTAGTACCTATAATCTAAGGGCAACCATAGTGAACCGCGATTTCGTTCATGAAATACGACACACGAAGTGTGGAGTGGAAAGAGGAAAAGGTCCCACCGGGCGTGCCAGAATCTGTCCATCATCAAAAACAGAGATGAACTGGGATGGATCGTCTTGCCTGAATTTGGGTGCAGATGTTATTTGGATTTATCCATCCACCTCTCCGAAGATACCAAGTTGATTTATGGTACCAAATATCGGAGGTTTGGACAGATGCGGCCGTTGTAGCAGAGTTCATCAGATTCCCCCTCATTTATGAGGGGTTTTTTTATTATGGGGATGCTCTTCCCTGCAAGCGTAAGCCCCTGCAGTTAATTATGTTACCGCATTGCGATAAACACTTTCTCGTGTTCTAGTAGTTTACTTCGTGTCGTTTGTACTTTTGTTTATTTTGGTTGCCTGTGGATTGTATACGGAGACTATTTTATGTCGTCGCCCGTAGGGCACGGATTAGTCCAAATCCGTATATTTTAGATTTGGGCTAGATTCAAGGATTTTCTTGACGGGGTTTTGAACTTTGGATTAAAATATTTTGTTTTATTTAAAGATCATTAATCTAGTTTGAGATTAATATCAACTTAAATATATGAGCATTTGGGCCCAATTTATTTTAAACTAAGAATACATTAGTCCTGTTTGAGACTAAGATCAACTTAGCAATATTTTAAGGATTATCAAATTTATTAAGATCCAGAGTATTTAAGCTCAGTTGTAAGAGACTTAGCCAATTTGGGCTTACTCGGTCACTTTTTTTTTATTCAAAAGTGCTAAGCACTTATTCGGGCTCTGTTTTTCAGTCCCTTTTTTTATGCAAAAGTGATGAGCACTTATTTGACGCTCTAACACTCATATGGGTATCATGTGGAGCATTCAATTATGGGCTATACCCAATCAGTGCTGAGCACTCAGCCGTTTTGGCTGTTAATGGAGTGCTAAGCACTTTTCCTTTTTTTTGTGGCGCCCACGTGAGGAGCCGTGAGGCGCTGCCCAATCAGTGCTGAGCACTCAGCCGTTTTGGCTGTTTACTGAGTGCTAAGCACTTTTTCTTTTTCTTTTTTATGGCACCCAGGTGAGGAGCACGTGAGGCGCTGCCCAATCAGTGCTGAGCACTTAGCCGTTTTGGTTGTTTATTGAGTACTAATCACTTTTTCTTTCGTTTTTTTTGTGGCGTCCACGTAAGTAGCACGTGAGGCTCTAGGCGCTGCCCAATCAGGGCTGAGCACTTAGCCATTTTGGCTATTTATGGAGTGCTAAGCACTCTTATTATTTTATGACGCCCATGTGAGGAGCACGTGAGGCGCTGTGCTTCGGCATTGGGCACCCACGTGATTTTCACCTGAGGCGCCGGGCGCTGTTGGGGGCACCCACGTGGGAAGCACGTGAGGCGCTAAGTTCTTTTCTTTTTTAGAGATTGAGACACTGTTAATAGCATTTTGACCATTAATGATCACCAAGATCTTTGTTTTGAAGATCTGAGATCAAGTTTTATTTTAAGAATTAAGTTCTTTTATAAGAACTAAGTTTCTTTTAGGGTTAAACCCTATTTTCCGAGGAATTAAATTCCTATAAGATAGGTTCTTTTTCCTAGTTCTTTTCTGAATCTTTGATTCTCAAGAAAAAATATTCCCGATGAGAATTAAATTCTCAACTTGTGGGAGGCTTGTCTTGTGGATCTTTGATCCAAAAATAATAACTAAGTTCTTTGTGAAGGGTTAAACCCTTAAATTGGTAGAAGAGATATTTTTATCTCTGTGTTTTCTTTACGTAGGGTTTTTTTCTTGAAGAGGGAAGTCTTCTCCTTTGAGAATTAAATTCTCTATTGTTTTGAAAGCTTTCTGTCTTTTTTCAAAAGCTTATGGGTGGGTTTCTCCTCATTAGACTTGAAGTCTTGGGTCCTTCATATACTAAAGGCAAGTTTGTTGATTAGTTTTAAGAAAATCTCTTATTGGGAGATTCCAATTGATTTAATTGGCCTCAAAATTGGTTTAGGGAATTTTACCCACCGTTAGATCATTGATCTAAGTGTTTCTATTTTATAGAATATGCTTTTACTTTTATTTTTAGCAAGATTGGGGAAATATTTTCGCATATACAGAATTTTATTCTGTAAAATGGTGATTTTTAATCACCATTGGATTTTTAATCTAAGGGCTCTTTGTTTTACAGAGAGCAATCTTTTTTTAAAAAAGATTGAGGGAATATATTCCCAAAAAATAGAATTTTATTTTATTATTAGATTTTTGATCCAATAGAAAGATTTGATAGATATTTTCTCCTAGTAGAATTTAATTCTACCACTTGATGATTTATCATCACCATTGAATTTTTTATCCAATGGCTCTGTTTAACAGAGAATATCCCAAGTTTTAGGGAAATAATTTTCATGCAGAATTTAATTCTACTTGTTTTTAATTTGAGCGTCGGCTCTTACGTGTTGTGCACGTGCGCACCACTTAAGAATTTAATTCTGTGCTTTGCACATTGGCACTGGCGCTCACGTGTTGTGCACGCACGCGCCACTTAAGAATTAAATTCTTATTTATGATAGGCGCTTCTATACTTTGCACATTGGCGCCGGCGCTCACGTGTTGTGCACGTGGGCGCCACTTAAGAATTAAATTCTTATTTATGATAGGCGCTTCTGTACTTTGCATATTGATGCCCACATGAGGGGTACGTGAGATGCTGCCTCAACAAAATTTAACAGAGCTTTGCTCTTTCTATATTGTTTAAATTTTTGGAGGAACGGGTCCTAACACACATGGAGAGAAGGAATGAAGTTATCATAAAAAATTGTTGAAATTTGTTGAGAAATGTTGAAAATGAGGCAACGGTTCACCATGCGTGTGATGACCCAACACATGGTGAAGTATTGCTTTGAAAATTAGTTTTCAAAACGATAGAATCTATGAGTCGTTTGGATTGATTGTTGTAATTCTTCATGCCTGTTGTCACACAACGCATGGTGAACTACAACTTTTTTAATTCGTTTTAAAATCGATAAAAACCATTTTACTGTTCAGATTTATTGTTGTAGTTCACCATGCGTGTGATCCCTAATTCATAGTGAACTTCAGCTTTGAAAAATTGTTTTGATCGAATTTCAAAAGTTAAATTGTTTTAAAAACGGTAAAATATCGTTCCAACTCACCATGCGTTAGATAGGGACATACATGGTGAACTATACAGAGAATTTTGCTATAAATCGTTTTAAATCTGAGTTAAGGTTTTAAAATTGCAGCAGCTCTCCACCACACACACAGTGAACTATTGCTTTGATTTTTCATAAAAATACCCTAAAATCTTTGAAAAAAATCCTGAAAATATGTAAAATAGGTTTTTCACACATTTTCCCAAAAATTGGGTTTTTGGCACTCAAAACAATTTAAAAACCAGAAATCACACAATTTTCTATACTACTATATAGTATGAAAAATAACCTGATTTGGTAGAGTTTGGCGTATAAATATCGCCCTCATAGATTTCTCCCCAAAGGGGAGAGAGGACTCTGACAAATATTAGGGCTATATTGTGGTGGCTCTTTCTTGCTTGTACAATTCAAGTCTTAGGGTATTGCTGTTGGCTATAGTACCCTCAAGTCAATTATTGTAATCGCATGCACATGATTATGATGATTGAGGGAAAACCATTACAGTTAAAACAGTCTTACTCAAAATGATAGTATGTTATCTGGTTTAGCTTTATCATCAGTGTTCCCTTATATAAAAAAAAAAGGGGACGAGAGAAAGTTCCCCGCTAAAAGAGCCATATGTGTTTAACACGTGAGTGCCTATATGCAATGCATATAGGCACTGCAATTAAAACAATTGCTAGGCTAGAACAGCCCCACGTATTTAACACATGAGTGCCAAAATGCAACACATATAGGCACTGCAATTAAAACAATTGCTAGGCTAAAACACCCCACGTGTTTAACATGTGAGTGCCTATATGCAATGCATATAGGCACTGGAATTAAAACAACTATTAGGCTTAATGAGCCTCACGTGTTTAATATGTGGGCGCCTATATGCTTGCATATAGGCGCTGCAATCAAACAGCTTATAAACTGAATATGCCTCACGCGTTAAACACGTGATGGCACTTCCCTACGTAGGATTTAATTATACTCAATGAAGAACCGTTGGATCAAAGATCCAATGGTGATTAAATATAGAATTAAATTTTATTTGAACTTTCTAAATGAGGAAGGATATTTTCTGTTAAAACAGAAAGTTAGTGAATCAAAGATGGAAATTATTTCCCATATCTTTCTAAACAAGAAAGATGGCTCTTTATAAAATAGAGGGCCCTTTGATTGAGAATCCAACGGTGATTAAAAATCACTATTTCTCAGAATAAAATTCTGCATAGTGGAAATATTTTCCTAATCTTGTTAAAAACAAGAAAATACTTTCTATAAAACAGAAGTTCTTAGATCAAAGATCCAACGGTGAGTAAAATCCCCAAAATCAATTAGGATCTCCAAATGAGAGATTTCTTCAACTAATCAACAGACTTACCTCTACTATATAAAAGACCCAAGACTTCAAGTCTAAAGAGAGGAACACCCCCATAAACTTTTGAAAAGAACAGAAAATTTAATTCTGAAAAAAAAAGAAAGACTTGTTTGGTTGAAAACCCTTGGTAAGGAGAAAACAAAACTCAGAAATCATATTGTTTCTCTGTCTCTCTAAGGGTTTAACCCTACATATAAGAAGTTATTCTTCCTTCTGGTGGAAGATCTGCAGAAGCAGATCTCCCCACAAGTTGAGAATTTAATTCTCATCGGGAAGATTCAGTCACGCGGATTCAAACCCTATGGGGAGAACTGAGTTCAATGATTTTAACTCTTACATAAAAAACATATGGGAATTTAATTCCTCCAAGAACAAAGGAGAACTTGATCCCTCGGAACCACAAAAGAATAACCTGGTGATTCATTAGTGTTTAACAATATAAAAAGACCTCTTATGTTCCTCACATGAGTGTTTCTAATGAGCATAAGAGACTGGTTAGACTACCTCACATGTTTCCCACGCGGGTGTTTAAAAGAGGAGCAGGGAACACCCCTTAAGACAATCACGTATTTTGCACGCTAGCTTCGATCAAGTGCTTAGCACTTCTGTAAAAGGAAAAGAAAATAAAGTAGAAGGGCATTGCCCCCTTTGAGGTGTCTCACATGTTTTACACGTGAGCGCTATAGGATTAAGTGGTTAGCACTTATATAGAAGGAGAGGCAATAAAGCCAAGAGGCAGAATCCAATTTTCGAACGCCTCACGTGTTTCGCATGTGAGCGCCACAAGAACCAAGTGCTCAACACTTATATAAAAAAAGAGGGAAATAAAGGGGCAACGCCCATAATTGGGCGCTTGACGTGTTTTACACGTGAGCGCCTTACGTGTTTCATATGTGAGTGCCACAGGAACCAAGTGCTCAACACTTATATAAAAAAAAGAAAAGAGGAGAAATAAATGGGCAGCGCCTATAATTGAGTATCTCGTGTGTGCCACGTAAGCGCCACAAAAATCTAGTGTATAACATTATTCAAGTGCCCACATGAAATGCACATGAGCATTGTATGCCTCAGTATATTAGCACTGTTGGGTAATTATGAAGACCCAGACCTAGCCCAACTTGACTATGTTCTTCCAAAGTCAAGACCACTCTGTGCTCATCATTTATCCAAATTGACCTTAGTCCCCAACATGATTAATGGTCTGTTAACTGATGACATCCAAAATGAGGCTCATCCCACACCTCCTAAGTTAATCTTAGTCTCCAAAATGACTACTGATTCTAAGATGATCCACCATGATCTTCTCCCTCAAATACGGGATCTGGGTTTAAGGGTACATCTCTTCACACCTCTAATATATGTCGTTGTAATTCCTCAACGTCTTCAGAGAGGTGGCGGGTCCCGACAACTGACTTCTTTCCAGTGCACTTCCCAAATTAACGTACACATCCCAAATCAAGCCATATCCTAGACTGGATGCATCCCAAATCATCGTTGCTTATCCCGTCACGTAACAAATACACGTGTTCGCAAAATGAACAACGGACCGTAACGTCCTTAAACTATCAACGGACCGAGATGCCCTTAAACTAAAATCTCACCTCCAAAATGGTGATCAACGGACCGAGATATCCCTAAACTAACAAAGGACCGAGATGTACTTAAACTAACAACGGACCGAGATGTCCTTAAACCAACAACGGACCGTAACGTCCTTAAACTAAAACCTCACCTCCAAAATGGTGATCTACGGACCGTGAAGTCCTTAAACTATCAACGGACCGTAACGTCCTTAAACTAAAATCCCACCTCCAAAATGGTGATTTATGGACCGTAACGTCCTTAAACTATCAACGGACCGAGATGTCCTTAAACTAAAATCTCACCTCTAAAATGGTGATATACGGACCGAGATGTCCCTAAACTAACAACGGACCGAGATGTCTTTAAACTAACAACGGACCGTAACGTCCTTAAAATAAAACCTCACCTCCAAAATGGTGATCTACGGACCGTAACGTCCTTAAACTATCAACGGACCGAGATGTCCTTAAACCAACAACGGACCGTAATGTCCTTAAACTAAAACCTCACCGCCAAAATGGTGATCTACGGACCGTAACGACCTTAAACTATCAACGGACCATAACGTTTTTAAACTAAAACCTCACCTCCAAAATGGTGATCTACAGACCGTAACGCCCTTCAACTATCAACGGACTGCAACGTCCTTAAACTAAAATCTCACCTCCAAAATGGTAATCTACGGACCGTAACGTCCTTAAACTATCAAGGGACCGTAACATCCTTAAACTATAACCCCATCTCCAAAATGGTGATTTACAGACCGAAATGTTCTCAAACTACAACTTTGCCTCCAAAATGGCAATAAGGGACCGTAACGTCCTAATACTAAAACAACAGAGCCCGAGTGCTCTCTTATTGGATCTGAAATAAAAATGATCCTAACACCCTGTTAAGTAGATCTTAGTCTCAAATTGGACTAACGTATCCTTAACAGAGAACCAACCGAGCTCCAACTGCTCGTATATATTTAAGTCGATCTTGATCTCGAAACATACTAACGATTCTTAAATCAACCCAAATCCAAATCTAAGAAAATATACGGATTTGGACTAATCCACGCCCTACGGGCGACGACATAAATTAATCTCCGTATACAATCCACGGGCAACTAAAATAAAACAAACACACACGACACGAGGTGAACTTTTGGAGCAGGAGAAAGTGTTTATCGTGATGTGGTAATGTAATTAATTGCAGGGCTTGTGCCTGTAGGGAAGAGCGCCCTCACAATAAAAAAAACCTCGTAAACGAGGGGGAATCTGACGAAGTCTGCTACAACGGCCGCATCCATCCAATTCTCCGATACACGGTGTTATAAATCAACTTGGCATCTTCGGAGAAGTGGACGGATAAATCCAAATAGCGTCTGCCCCCAAATTCAGGCGAGACGACCTGCACGGTCCGTCTCTCGTCTTCGGTGGTGAACAGATTCTGGCACGCCCGGTGGGACCTTTTCCTCTTTCCACTCCATACTTCGTGTGTCATGTTCGCAAACAAATCGCGGTTTACTATAGTTGCTCTTGGATTCAAGGTACTAAGATTTGGTTTCTTGCTCCTGTACAGGAAGAAGAAGTGAGCATCAATGGCTTCCAGCTGCATAAACTGTAACTACAACTCCCGATCTACCCCTGCTGGAGGAGTGACATATGGGCCCGATGCGGCCTCCATCTTTTTAATGCTGGTGAGGCAGATGACTCAAGCTACCATTGGATTGTTTTTCGGGACTATGCTCCCGCTAGGAAGCTTTGGCGCCTCAGTGCCATCACAGGAAGCTCCAAAGAAGTCGGTCTTCGATCGACTTGCAACCACCCTTGCCCCTCTCAACGGGTCGTCCAAGTCTGCCACCTCAGTCTTTGACAGACTGAGCCGAAGCTCATGTGGGCCCGCAAAGAGGCTCACAATGTCTGAAGGGGCTATTCCAAAACGAACGGTCCTGCCCACTCCTACTACGGGCGAAGTCATCAAAAGTGCTTCCCCTACCAGAAAGTCAGCCTTCAAAAGACTGGCCATCTCCTCTCAACGAATGTCGGTTTTTGACAGGATGACACCAACAGTAGCCCCTAACCAAAGCAGGGGGCACGAAGGAACCGCCCCCACAACTGAGGTGGTCCCATCGGCAAGACATGCTCGACGTCGCTACCGAAGCCGGGTGAGAAGTGCTGGGGGAAACTCCCCCTCTGGACTTACTCCACGAGCTCCAATAGTGGAAGTTGACGTTGCCGTTCCAACCGGGAATAGCTTTGAACTGCTTGGCAGGGTGCGTAGGAACTCCCTAACTGCGGTGTTGAAGAAATTTCCCCCACCGGCTGAAAGTATGAAGCCGACGAAGCCAGAGCAGCCCCCTCAGCGGCTGTCCTCCCAAATTCACAGGGTTTGGCGGAATGTCCAGGATTTTATGATCGACAAGAACTACTCTCGTCAACCGAAGAAGATGAAGGTTCGACAAGAGGAAAATCATCCCTCCACCATGCAGCGAGAGACTTCTCTCACGCAGGTGCCGATCATAATGGCTCCTTCAATTTCGACTTCTCACAAAAAGAGAAGGCCGGAGAACCTCCCACATCCGGCGGCAAATCCCAAAGGTGAGGGATCCAAACGCCCTAAGTCTGGGGGCATGATCGTACACATAGTTTATATGGCTTCCGGAAAAGAGGAAAGTCGTGCTTCCATGAGTCATCAGCCGCAAACTCGGTCGTTAATGAAAGCTCAGGAGCAGCAACAAAAGCTCCAGAAGATGCTAACGAAAATGGCACCACTCACCGGGCAGAAAGAAAGTCCGGAAGCAGCGTCTGAACAACGCCAGGAGCAGGAGACCGATATGGAGTTCTTGCGAAGGGTGCTGGAGAGAAAGGATAATGAGGCCACGGAACAAGCGGCTAATATAAAACAGATGGCACTCCTGTTCCAAGAAATGGTAGGAATGATGATCTAGCCAGAGCCACCAGCCGAGGATCCACCGATAATCATCGAGGATGACAGAGGAGAAACATCAAACCCTCCTCCGACTTTATCAGCTGCTAGGGAGGAAACGATCTCCAAGGCTTCCCTTGATGATTACATAGCTCAGCAAATACGAGTTCATCAGGCAAGCGAAGTGGCTGGCTAAGTCGTCAGAACCGGGCGATCGTACCCAGGCTGGTAAGATCAAATAAAATACCTGCCGGGATATATGATCCCCAAATTCCACGTGTATAAGGGGACATGCAACTCGCATCAGCACGTCGCTCAGTTCAGAGCTTTATGCGGCAATACTAGAGGCGACGATAAACTGCTGCTCTGCCAATTTGTTGGCAGCATGTCAGAAACGGCATTCGAATGGTATTCGTAGCTTCCAAATGACTCCGTTAAAACATTCACAGAAATGGAGCTGCTATTCACAAAGCGGTTCACAAGCACAAGTGAACACACCCCGATCACGGCATTGATCAACGCCAGGGTGAAAGCAGGAGAGACCTGGGTTCAATATGCAATTCGATGGCGGAACCTATGGTCAAAATGTGAACAACGCACAGAAGAAGCTCCTGCCGTAGGCATGTTCATAGGGACCCTCGATCCTCAGGCGACTGTGTCCTAATTCATGACGTTCTTTACGCCGACCGCCTTCAAGACTTTGATCGACAAGTTGGCCCAAATGGACCAGATGTGCCATGGCCCCCCTCTTCAAAAACGGACCCTCGGAATGTAAAAGGCAAAAGGGAAAGCGGCCTTCCTTGCTAACACTCAACAACAACCGAGTGACCCGAAGCTAGTTACTCACCAAAACAACACGCGCCCGCGCCAATCCCTAGAAGAGAAGCTAGGACATGCTTACTCTTTTCCCCGCGATAAAACAAGGAGATTGTTCGAACTGGCCGTGCGCAACAAACTCATCACACTACCGGATCCGAGACGTCCGCTGCAGCCCGGTGACGTCAATAATCCTAACTACTGCTCCTATCATAGAGTAGTGAGCCACCCAATTGAGGATTGCTATGTCTTCAAGAAATGGGTCGAGAATCAGTATCAGTAAGGGAAGTTCACGCTTTCTGAGAATTGGAAGGTGAACCTGCCACAGAGGCACACTCCTAAAAAGGTTGACACGCCGGGGGCATCTTTCTCATTTGTGGAAGAAGCTCCGTGGGAAGTTGTCCATTCAGCTAAAACCAAAAGAATGCTGAAGGATTTTCAAGCATGTCCGGCGATCAGGTGGAAAAACCCGCTGGAGACCGAGATCATTGAGGGGATGCTAAAGCCACACCCAACACCGAAAACTACTAATGATGGACAAAGCACCCAGTTCAAACCTTCAAAGTCATCGAAGGGAAAGAAGAAGACCAAGAAGACCGTGCAGCCTGACGACAAGCGCACGGACTTGCAAAAATACATCGACGCGCTGGAGGAATACAACCAGAAAGCACGGACCCCAGTCACTCTCGAAGAGTTTCTCAACCATATCCTTGAAACTGAAGATAGTGATGATGATGAGAAATATGACTCGTTGGGAGGAACCCAAGACTATGTAGCAAGCTGCCACATGGTTTCTCATTCATCGTTAAATGGCAAAGAAGCTCCCTCAACGACTGAAAACAACGCAGAGGAACTGGGGGCAGATTCGACGGAACTGCCAGAAGAAGATCCGATCGACAGACTGCTAAACGAAGCCCTTCTAAAGAGCAAAGCTGACCGAGAACGTGAAATGGACATATACGAAAAGGCTAAGTGTCAACGTCAAAATAAAGAAGCCGCGGCAAGGAGGAGTCACAAAGCACTCCAACCAAGACAAAGCACACCTGCTACAAACAAGGGCAGGATCAAAGTAGAGAAGCAGTTCACCAAAGCCTTATCAATGGGAATGAAGTTGCTTCCTCTCATGGAAAACACTCCCGGGATTACATGCCTCAATGGAGAGGTTACACATCCAAACTACTGTCAATATCATTGGAGGATCACTCACCCCACCAAAGAGTGCAATGCCTTCAAGAGATGGGGGCAAGGATACGTCGCTCACCGACAACACTTCAAGCCGATGAAGCGTGAAACTCGTCGACAACAAAGAAGCGCGACAAATGAGCATGAAAGAACGGCTGGCAACTGTCATATGGTTGATACCTGTTCGACAAAAGAAAAATCTCAAGTTCTTACATTCAGGAGCGATTCTGAGGAAGAAATAATCCTCGGCCCTCTCTTCAAAGAATCCACTTCCGGAAAAGAAGAAGAGGAGAAGAACTGCGAGAACATTCAGCTGCGTAACTGTACGCTGCCTGAAAAGAACCTCGGGCCGACAAACAAAGGTTCAAACAAAAGAGACAAAGGGAAAGAAAAGGTCCCTGAGAAAATTGCCCTCGATGATAGAGTTGTGAAAGAGCTCACAGACAAGGACCCGCCTAAGAAAAATAAGGTGGACCATAATGTCCTGGCACATTTGAGAAACTTACCCTTATAACTGAGTATACTGGATGCTCTCCTCTTGTCTGAAGAAGCAAGAGATTCTCTGATCAAGGCATTACAGGAGCCCGATCAGTTCCAAGCTTTCCTTGCATAAGAAAAGATGAAGGACGAGCTAGTAGAGATTCATACAGCTGACATCACATTCGGCGATGAAGATGTTCTCTTCGGAACGTGCGTGCACAATCGTCCTCTATATGTCACCGGGTACTGCCACGACATTAAGATAGGGAAGATCCTGGTTGACAACGGGTCCTCCATCAATCTTCTCAACGTGAAGGTGCTGAAGGAGATTTGCATGGACGTTCAACACCTGGCCCGGGACAAAATTACCATCTCCGGGTTCGACTCACTGTCATCAAAGACGCTTGGGTCAGTGATATTGACATTACGCTTTGGGCTGCTCGTCACTGACATAAAATTCCATGTCATTGACGCCAAGACTTGCTACAACGCTTTGCTCGGTCGGCCTTGGTTACACGAGTACAACGTCATCCCTTCTACACAACATCAGTGTATGAAGTATTTCAAAGATGGCCTCGAGTACACCATCATGGGGGACTAAATCCATTCTACGTAAATGAAGTCCGAAAATGTGAAGACGCAAAGTACTTCCTACCGGACATCAAAGACATGGAAAGATGTCATAAGCCGAAGAATAAACAAAGAGTTGTCACTACTATCCCGATCTTTGGGAGCATACCGAGGAGGATGAAAAGATAGTCTGCTGGGGCAACCCCAAGGCAACAGAACCGGACTATCTACCCCTATGTTGGTCTTCGGCAATGACTTTGAGAACGAGATCAACGCAATGTTCTTCGTCCGTCCGTCAGCACAAACCTTCACTGGAGCTGATTAGAGTTTACAAGTCACCATGGTCCTGCTACGACATTACAAAGAACTTGATGCGCTTGATAAATACAGCGTGCAAGAGCTGCAGACTTTCTACGTGCCTCTGTCACGACCCAAATTTATGCACGTGACCGGCACTTAAACCTCGTGACGTCAACAGGCGTAACACAATTTAAGTAAGCCGAAAATCAGAAATATAAACCATCAAAAGAAATAAGTGACAAAAACATTGCTAAAACATTTAGAAATATCAAGTAAAAATCTTAAAGCTTAAGTTTATTTTCTTAAAAATTTCGGCAGCACTTCCTTTGTAAAAACTAGCCCCGAAACGGGTACAAACACAGGATATAAATAAAGCATCCCCAAACGGGAGCAAATCACGCTCAAAGACGGAAACAACCACCACAAGCATATATATACGATGTCGTAGCGAAGAAATAGACAATAGAATGAAAACGACATAAAAGAGATTAAGCAACATAAGAAAGGCCGGCTCACACGAGTACGGCACCCAGAGTCACAAAATATACAATATCGATCCTCACAAACTCATCTATAAGGCAATACATGTAAATGGTAGATGGAGAATACTAGATACAATGAGATATACAATGGATATAATCGGATAACCGCAAACCCACCTTCAGCAAAAAGTCCTCACAACCAACCGTAGCGGTATCCACTGAAATAGATACAATAAGGAGCCCTGCCGCGACTAGTCTGAGAGTCAAGCCTGCAAAACACTATGGCACAATGGGGGTGAGTTGCCAACTCGTGAATAGTATGTAACATCATATAGATAATCACAGGTATGCACGAACAGCGATAATCTAACACATGCAACCTGATAGCATAAGTATGGCAATATGGATATGCAACAATCATGATCAAGGTACACCATCAGGATACTACAACTACATGAAACAATGCATATCAAAAAACTACTGAGTATGGGATAAAACATATCATCATCAATGAGTCATCATCGTGGAAAAAAACCCGGTGTCCATCAACGACACCCTAAATCCCAACACCTCAGGCGCCGTCACTCTGATCGGCCCTCATATCCGTAAATATCATGGAACCTAAGTTCCCAACATCAACAATCGAAACATCATTAAAACCCGTATCCAATATCGACACGTAAATCTACATAACTCGGGATCGGTCAATCCGGATCGGCCCATGGGTTCCGTCAGTCCGGATCGGCCTATATCCATCTCACGACTCCGGTCGGTATCCTCCGGATAAACGCCAGGTCCAAACTATCACCGGTAGGTAGTAGTCCCTTTGCCAGGCTCATCTTCTACTGCACAACATACATTTCTTGTCCCGGGATACCATACCGGCTCCACCATGAACCCGCAAACGGATCATCCATCTCCTCGAATCGGGTTTCTAAAACCAATCTCATAACCGAGAAAACTCATGGTGGACGCATCGAAATATCATATCAAGAGAAACCAGGTTTTCAAAACAATGCATACTTTCTTGAAATATCACCACGGTTCTCAAATCCATAAATCACATGAAATCCGTATCTCAATGCGTAAATCCATGAAATATAATGTATGCAACACAGAACAGTAATATGAGCATATCAAAGGAAAACCCCTCTTTGAAATGAATCACGTTTCTAATAATATCATGCGGTTCCCACATTCTCCAAAATCAAATGCAACATCATATAAAGAGTATATGTAGTTATAGCAAAGTATGTGTGTATACATGTAGGTGTGTATGCATGATACATTTCATATGCACAATAGAACAAGAATCAACTACCTCAATGTCAATAACTAATGCAGTACCACATATGTATATATGTTGTGCGTGTCATGGCAATTACCGACGGTGTGTGTGTAGCATACAATTTAGTGCTCGTGCAACATAAACCGTCAGTAATGATGCAGTGTCCAAAGAGTACTAAGTCAAGGCACAACAAATAATGGTATGCAATGATGCTCATGTACAATCAACTCATATGCATATAACATGTGGCTATAACATCATATCTAACCCTCGACGCTTAACGCCATACGGGCGATTCTTCCGTAGATGTTAAATCTACTCACCGATGATCTTGAACTAGGTAAATCGAACCACCTGCTTTCCTTTCCTTGTAGTGTCCGAAGTTCCCGCAATCGATCCTAATATCACACAAAACATAACAAGTGCAACTAAGAAACCGTCCAATAATACATACAAACTACGTTTAGATCGACACACCAACTCCTACAAATTCTCAAGTGTTCTCTTAGTGGCTAACGTGTGTAGCGACATCCTGAGTCAAACCTAAGTGCAGCATGCTACACAAAGAACGCGAACCGTGTCGGATATCGTAACGCGTATTGCCGAAACACTAGAAACTAGCAAAGTGTTCCCAAATTTTGCCTACAGTCAATATATAAAGATCAAGCAGTACCAAAAACCCAAGTTAACATACAGGGAGCTACCTTCAAAACCCCAACTCCCCAAGCCCACAAAAATCCGGCGAGCTCAGAAAATCATCAAACGTCGCCGGCCAAAAAAGGTTGGGTTAGGTCCGGGTTTCAGGTAAACACTTAGGGTCTCTAACACTACACTAATACATTGCTAGATTTTACAGTAACAAATCGTGGTGATAGCTGATCACAGACACTCTAAAATAAAACTAAAAATATGATATGTGCACAAAACTATATATTTAGAGTTCTACACAGCGACTATTAAGCTACACAACATTATAAGGACCTAATTTACAGTTAGGGATCACTACCTTTCCACACTTGCTCCAAAACCCTAGCTTTCCATGCTCCAGGTCATCTTTAGTGGGTTAACTAGACTTTGTGAGGGTTTAGATGAAGTTTTGTGGTGATTTGGTTTAGTTTAGTGATGAAATGGTTAGGTTTTCAGTTTGGGGAAGAGGATGAAAAGGAGAATAAGAAATGAGAATGTATGAGTGTTGAGGGAAAATGAGAGCGTGAGAGTGGGAAGGAAAATGGGGGTGTGAGGTTAGAAGATGAGCCATGCCCCATCTCTCTCCTCATTAATTGCCCCCATGCTTGCCCCATGCCTCATCATTCTCCATTGTCAACTCTCTCTCTCCCTCCCTCTCTCAAGTCAACCCAATTCAAACCCTTACTAAAAATTACTAAGTGCAAGGTTAACATGGCATGAAATTGATATAGGGTGCCATGGCTACTTAAACATGGTTAACGCCTCCATAATCCCCAAGTTAACATGCATATGTGTATGCAAGCCAAAATAAATAATAATAAAATATTAATTAATTTTTATAAAATATGTGAAAACTATTTTGGTTAACTTTTTACCAAAAATCCGCATTATCGCTTAATTAACACTAATCCCATTCTAAGTTGTTACAATCTTCCCACATTAAAGAAATTCGGTCCCCGAATTTAAAAATCTTACTATTCGTACCTTCAAAGAGATGAGAGAATTTCTTCCGCATCTCGCTCTCGGCCTCCCAAGTGACCTCTTCACTATTCGTGCCACGCCAAAGAATCTTCACCGATGGCAAAACCTTTGACCGAAATTTCTTCACCTGCCGATCCAATATAACTACCGGATGCTCGGTGAACAAAAGATCGCGCTCTAGATGAACGGTCTGGTGCTGAATCATGTAAGAAGGGTCATGAAGGTACTTGCGAAGTATCGATACATGGAATACGGGGTGAACATCCGAAAAACTGGGCGGAAGTGCCAAACGATAGGCAACAGTACCAACTTGCTCAAGGATTTCAAAAGAACCTACAAATATTGGACTAAGCTTCCCATTCTTCAAAAATCTCATCACCTCCTTCATCGGAGAAATCCGTAGGAATACATGGTCCCCCACTGCGAACTCGAGCCTGCGACGAAGACGGTCGGCATAAGACTTCTGTCTGCACTGGGCTGCTCTCATCCTATCCTGAATCAACTGGATCTTCTCCGTAGTCTCTTGAACTAGCTGGGGTCTCAAAATCCTGCTCTCGCTAAGTTCGGTCCAACAGACTGGCGATCGACACTTTCTACCATACAAAGCCTCAAAAGAAGCCATCTGAATCGTATCCTGATAACTGTTATTGTAGGAGAACTCTATCAACGGCAAGTGACGATCCCAACTGCCACCAAAATCAAGCACGCACACACGAAGCATATCCTCCAGAGTCTGTATAGTCCGCTCTGACTGACCATCGGTCTGCAGATGGAAAGCGGTGCTAAAACTCAATCGGGTACCCAAAGCTTCCTGAAGCTTCTGCCAAAGACGGCTAGTGAACTGGGTGCCCCTATCGGATATGATGTATGTGGGAATGCCGTGCAAATGCACAATCTCAACAATGTGCAAATGAGCATACTGAGCATAACCGAATGTGGTCTTCACTGGAAAGAAGTGTGCCGCTTTCGTCAACCGGTCAACAATCACCCAAATGGATTCATACCCTTAACTGGACCTGGGTAGATCCACAACGAAATCCATGGAGATCTGTTCCCATTTCCATTCCGGAACGGGTAAAGACTGCAACTCTCCTGCCAGTTTTTGATGCTCAGCCTTGACTTGCTGACAAGTCAGGCACCTCGAAACGAAATCCGAAACACCACTCTTCATCCCTGCCTACCAGTAGATATCTCTCAAGTCACGATATATCTTGGTGGAACCTGGGTAAACACCATAAGTTGACTGATATGCCTGCTCTAGGATCTCGCGTCTCAACCCATCGGTATCAGGTACACACAAATGCGTCCCAAAACATAGCACACCCTGGTCATCAATCAAGAACTCCGAATCTCTACCCTGCCGAACATGATCAAGAATCTCGGACAAACGGGCATCGTCGGGCTGTGCCTCATGAATACGATCAAGTAGAAATGGACGGGTGCGGACATGAGAAAGCTGTCCCCCAGTGGAAGTGAACTCAAACAGTACTCTACAGTCGCACAAGCTCTGCCAAACTGCAGAAGATTGTCTCTGAACTGCGCTCAAGTAGGACAAGCTACCTCCGGGTCTACAACTCAAAGCATCAGCTACTACATTCGCCTTGCCCGGGTGATAAAGGATTTCACAATCATAATCCTTCTCGAGCTCCATCCAACGGCACTGTCTCAAATTCAGATCCCGCTGCTGGAAGATGTACTTTAAGCTCTGGTGGTCTGTGAAAATCTGACACGACTCCCGTACAAGTAGTGTCTCCAAATTATAAGCGCAAAGTCCACCGCGGCAATCTCAAGATCATGAGTGGGATAATTATACTCATGCTTCTTCAACTACCGAGAAGCATAAGCGATAACTCTATCATGCTGCATCAATACACAACCGAGCCCCACTTGAGAAGCATCACAGTAAACGACAAAGCCGCCCGATCCAGAAGGAAAAGATAAAACCGGTGCAATCGTCAACCGAGTCTTCAACTGCTGAAAACTCAGCTCGTATGCCTCAATCCAAAGAAAAGGAACCCCTTCCTAGTTTTTCCGGTTAGCGGTGCAGCGATACTTGAGAAGTCCTGCACGAAATGACGGTAGAAACCGGCTAAGCCTAAAAAGCTGCGGACCTCCGTCACTGATACAGGTCTGGGCCAAAGTTTTACGGCCTTGATCTTCCTCGGGTCTACACGAATACTGTCTCCCATAACTACATGACCCAGGAAGTCAACACTATCAAGCCAGAAGGCACACTTCGAGAATTTAGCAAACAGCTGGTGCTCTCTCAATATCTGCAAAGAAATTCTCAAGTGCTGCTCATGCTCCTCTTGACTCTTGGAATAAACCAGAATGTCATCAATAAACACAATAATAAACTGGTCGAGGAATGGCCTGAAAATCCAGTTCATCAAATCCATGAATGCTGCTGGGGCATTGGTAATCCGAACGACATCACCAAAAATTCGTAATGCCCGTAGCGCATACGAAAAGCAGTCTTCGGAATGTCATCATTACGAACCCGCAACTGAAGATAACCCGATCTCAAATCAATCTTGGAAAAATGTCCCGCACCCTGGAGCTGATCAAACAAATTGTCAATGCGAGGTAAAGGATACATATTCTGCACTGTAACTCGGTTCAATTGACGATAATCAATGCACAACCTCAAACTGCCGTCCTTCTTCTTAACGAACGGAACAGGAGCTCCCCAAGGAGAAACATTCAGCCGCACAAGTCCCCTATCAAGCAATTCTTGCAGCTGATCCTTAAGCTTCCCCAGGGCCATCCGGTAAGGCGGTATAGAAATAGGCCCCGTGACGGGGATCAAATCAATGCAAAACTCAATCTCACACTCCGGCGGCAATCCAGGTAACTCATTGGAAAAAAATTCGGGAAACTCTTTCACAATAGGAACCCGGTCCAACGAATCTACTATGGCTCTAGTATCTCGTATGAAAGCCAAGAATCCCCAACATCCCCTCCTCAAAAGCCGACTGGCGCAAAGGGCAGAAATCAAATTGTGAGGGGTGGCACCACGGTCCCCCTGCATAACAAGAACTGACTCGCCCAGAAAACAAAACCTGACTGTCTTCTCGCGGCAGTCCACAGACACGTAGAAAGTAGCTAACCAGTCCATACCCAGGAGAACGTCGAAGTCCAACATCTCAAGAAGGATCAAGTCGACAGACGAATCTCTATCTCCAATACGAACGACACACGACCGAAACACATGTCGCTCAATAAAAGACTCGCCAACAGGAGTAGTCACGACAAGCGGTTGATCTAGCAAACACGACTCTCAGCCCAACCTTGGCATGAAGTGTGTAGAAACATACGAGTGCGTAGATCCCGGATAAAAAAAACGTGTGCATCGAAGGAACATATCGAAGAAGTACCTGAAACCACTGCATTGGATGCATGCGCGTCCTGATGAGTCAAAGCAAATACTCGAGCCTGCCCTCTACCGACGACTGGCTGTCCTCCGCCTTTGCCACCCCATCCTCTCTGAACAAAACCTCCGCGACCACGACCTCTCTGAGTATAAGTCTGACGCGGAGCAACAACAGGGGCAACACTCTCTGAGGTAGAGAAGGTGGTAAAGTAACATGTGATATGGCTACCTCGTCCTCACGTGCCTCGGTACAATCTCTGATATGATGATATAAACTCCCGCACCGGAAATATCCAGACGATGACTGCTGATCCTCCTGGGGATAAGAGCTAAATAACTGACCTCGTCCCAAGCCTCTGCTACTCCCACGACCAGAACGAAATCTGTCGCGGCATCTATACATCTGTCTCCAGGCTGATACACCAGTATGAACCCTCTTCGGTTCCAAAATGACCGATGTCTCAGAAAGAAGCTTCTCAACCAGTAGGGCTGTGTCCACTGCGGCTGCATATGTGTCAAAATGCTGGAAGCTGATAGCGAGGAACAACTGGGTAAGCAGGCCCCACACAAATCTCTTGATCCGCATCTCCTCATTGTCCACCAAATATGGAGCATACACAGGTAGCTGGGTAAACTGAACATCGTACTCTGCCACCGTCATACCTGGAGTCTGGCGTAACGACTCAAAACTGCGAGCTCGAGCATCCCTGACGCTCTGCGGAAGAAAACAGGCAAGAAAAACCATCACGAACTCAGCCCAGGTCATAGGAGAAAGACCTGCGGCTCTGCCCCCTCTAAAGACTCGCACCAGGTCTGGCAAGACCCTCCAGATGAAAAATCGCGAACACTACCCATCTCCGTCGGAGCATCTCAGCGAATGACAGATCCTGGCCATCCGATCGATAAACGACTGGGGATCCTCAGCTGCATCGGTGCCAGTGAAAACCTGAGGTTTCAGTCTCACGAACTCAGATAATGATATGGTGATAACCTCCGTAGCTGCAGGTACGACTTCCTAAACAGTAGGCACCATCACGGTCCCCGCAAAAGGTGGGACAACCTCCTGTCTCTGCGCTCGACTGGCCTCAACCAACGACCCCATCATCCGATGCAAATCCTACATACCGGACTCTAGCCTAGTAATACGATCTAGCGAAGGCGGATCAACCTGCTCCTGTGGAATAGGCGTACTGCCCTGGTTAGTCCTCGTCTCTGACGAGCCTACCCTGACCTCGGCTCTCGCGGCCGCTCTCTGCGCCCTCGTAGTCTTCGGCGACATAATGGCTGGAAATGACAACAGGATTCGATAAGAACATAGAAATCGAATCATAAGGATACAAGGAATCAAGGAAGGAATTACAAGCAATATGTCATGAGGTCACTTAGGAGGAGTACCGTGTCGTAATTATACCGTGGAACATACACACGCTACGTCACCCTGCTTAAGCTACCTACTCCATCATACCAAGGTCATCCTACACTCCGAAAGGTAAAACTTAGCGCTTTGATACTAACTTTTTCACGACCCAAATTTAGGCACGTGACCGGCACTTAAACCTCGTTATGTCAACAGGCGTAACACAATTTAAGTAAGCCGAAAACCTAGAAATCTAAACCATCAAAGAAAATAAGTGATAAAAACATTGTTAAAAACATTTAGAAATCTCAAGTAAAAATCTTTAATCTTAAGTTTATTTTCTTAAAAATTTCGGCAGCACCTCCTTTGTAAAAACTAGCCCCGAAACGGGTACAAACACAGGATATAAATAAAGCATCCCCAAACAGGAGCAAATCACCCCAAAGACGGAAACAACCACCACAAGCATATATATATACATATATATATATATATATATATACATATATGTATATATATATACATATATATATATACGACGCCGTAGCGAAGAAATAGACAATAGAATGAAAACGACATAAAAGAGATAAAGCAACATAAGAAAGGCCGGCTCACACAAGCACGACACCCAAAGTCACAAAATATACAATGTCGATCCTCACAAACTCGTCTCTAAGTCAACACATGGAAATCGTAGATGGAGAGTATTAAATACACTGAGATATACAATGGATATAATCGGATAACCGCAAACCCACCTACAGCAAAAAGGCCCCACAGCCAACCGTAGCGGTATCCGCTGAAATAGATACAATAAAGTGCCCTGCCACGACTACTCTGAGGGTCAAGCCTGCAAAACCTTGTGGCACAATGGGGATGAGTTGCCAACTCGTCAATAGTAAATAACATCATACGGATAATCGCAGGTATGCACGAACAGCGATAATCTAACACATGCAACCTGATAGCATAAGTATGGCAATATGGATATGCAACAATCATGATCAAGGTACATTATCAGGGTACTACAAATACATGAAACAATGCATATCAAATAACCACCAAGTGTGGGATAAAACATATCATCATCAATGAATCATCATCGTGGAAAAAAACTCGGTGTCCATCAACGACACCCCACATCCCAACACCTCAGGCGTCGTCACTCTGATCGGCCCTCATATCCGTAAATCTCATGGGACCTGAGTGCCCAACATCGACACTCGAAACATATAAAAACCCATGTCCAACATCGACACATAAATCCACATAACTCGGGCTCCGTCAGTCCGGATCGGCCCACGGGCTCAGTCAGTCCGGATCGGCCCATATCCATCTCACGACTCCGGTCGGTATCCTGCGGATAACCGCCGGGTCCAAACTATCACCGGTAGGTAGTAGTCACTCTGCCAGGCTCATCGTCTACTGCACAACATACCTTTCTTACCCCGGGGTACCATACCGGGTCCACCAAGAACCCGCAAACAGGTCATCCATCTCCTCAAATCGGGTTTCTAAAACCAATCTCAGAACCGAGAAAACTCATGGTGGACGCATCGAAATATCATATCAAGAGAAACCGGGTTTTCAAAACAATGCATACTTTCTTGAAATATCACCACGGTTCTCAAATCCATAAATCACATGAAATCTGTATCTCAATGCGTAAATCAATGAAATATGATGTATGCAACACAGAACAGTAATATGAGCATATCAAGGGAAAACCCCTCTTTGAAATGAATCACGTTTCTAATAATATCATGCGGTTCCCACATTCTCCAAAATCAAATGCAACATCATATAAAGAGTATATGTAGCTATAGCAAGGTATGTGTGTATACATGTAGGTATGTATGTATGATACATTTCATATGCGCAATAGAACAAGAATCAACTACCTCAATGTCAATAACTAATGCAGTACCACATATGTATATATGTTGTGAGTGTCATGGCAATTACCGACGGTGTGTGTGTAGCATACAATTTAGTGCTCGTGCAACATGAACTGTCAGTAATGGTGCAGTATCCAATGGGTACTAAATCAAGGCTCAACAAGTAATGGTATGCAATGATGCCCATGCACAATCAACTCATATGTATATAACATGTGGCTATAATATCATATCTAGCCCTCGACGCTTAATGCCATACGAGCGATTCCTCCATAGATGTTAAATATACTCACCGATGATCTCGAGCTAGGTAAATCCAACCACCTTCTTTCCTTTCCTTTTAGTGTCCGAAGTCCCCGCAATCGATCCTAATATCAAACAAAACATAACAAGTGCAACTTAGAAACCGTCCAATAATACATACAAACTACGTTTAGATCGACGCACCGACTCCTACAAACTCTCAAGTGTTCGCTTAGTGGCTAACGTGTGTAGCGACATCCTAAGTCAAACCTAAGTGCAGCATGCTACACAAAGAACGCGAACCATGTCGGATATCGTAACACGCGTTGTCGAAACACTAGAAACTAGCAAAGTGTTCCCAGATTTTGCCTACAGTCAATATATAAAGATCAAGCAGTACCAAACACCCAAGATAACATATAGACAACTACCCTCAAAACCCCAACTCCCCAAGCCCCCAAAAATCCGGCGAGCTTGGAAAATCATTAAATGTCGCCGGCCAAAAAAGGTTGGGTTGGGTCCGAGTTTCAGGTAAACACTTAGGGTCTCTAACACTGCACTAATACATTGCTAGATTTTACAGTAACAAATCGTGGTGATAGCCAATCACAGACACTCTAAAATAACACTAAAAATACGATATGTGCACAAAACTATATCTTTAGAGTTCTACACAGCGACTATTAGGCAACACAACATTATAAGGACCTAATTTATAGTTAGGGATCACTACCTTTCCACACTTGCTCCAAAACCCTAGCTTTCCATGCTCCAAGTCATCTTTAGTAGGTTAACTAGGCTTTGTGAGGGTTTAGATGAAGTTTTGTAGGGATTTGGTTTGGTTTAGTGATGAAATGGTTAGGGTTTCAGTTTGGGGAAGAGGATGAGAAGGAGAATAAGAAATGAAAGTGTATGAGTGTTGAGGGAAAATGAGAGTATGGGAGTGGTGAAGGAAAATGAGGGTGTGAGGTTAGAAGATGAGCCATGCCCCTTCTCTCTCCTTATTAATTGCCCCCATGCTTGCCCCATGCCTCATCATTCTCCATTGTCAACTCTCTCTCTCTCCCCCTTTCTCTCAAGTCAACCCAATTCAAACCCTTACTAAAAATTACTAAGTGCAAGGTTAACATGGCATGAAATTAATTTAGGGTGTCATGGCTACTTAAACATGGTTAACACCTCCATAATCCCTAAGTTATCATGCATATGTGTGTGCAAGCCAAAACAAATAATAATAAAATATTAATTAATTTTTATAAAATATGTGAAAACTATTTTGGTTAACTTTTTACTAAAAACCTGCATTATCGCTTAATTAACACTAATCGCATTCTAAGGTGTTACAGCCTCCCAGGCGAAGAGGTGAAAAGGCGATACTCTTTTATCAATTTACAGAGACCAAATTGGAGAAAGAAGTCTGGTATGGTGCCATGCTTGCGCTTGACAGGCTTCAACTGACATGTCTGCCCAGATATTTTGCAGAGGGATTGAAAAGGCTATTAAGATACCAAGACGTACCTTTCAAACAAACTGCTCGACAAGCCCAGTTCTACAATAAGATCCGGGACGTCCCCTGGACTCAGCAAAGAATGCCCAATGGGAAGATGGAAACAACCGGGCTCGGATATGTCCGATCCAAGAAACGGGAGCGATTCCATGGCTGCTGCGCCATAAATAGTTCCTGTGTGGAGAAGAACGCTTTTCCAGATAGCTGTGGTGTCGGAATGGAGAAAAATCCCACCGAAAGAGAGTTAAGTCCGTCGTTCGAAGAACAAGTTGACAAGCTAATGAGAGAAGCCGGTCAAAAGGTTTGGAACAACCAAAACCACGAAATGGCCATTTACGAAAAATCCAGGACGCAGCGTCTTACTCAGCAGTCTGTGGGAAGAAAAGACTACGATACCCTTCACCCTCAACCCGCTGTGCGCTCTCGTGGCAAGGAAAAAGCCCGACGTAGAGGTGACAACAAGGTAAAGAATGAGAATGACGTTCGAAAATAGTGAAACAGATCCAAAAAGCTACACGATCGAGAAAAGGTCAACTGGAATCTATCGTTGATGAAGAAGATGGGTCGGGAATATTCTTCCCCCGAGACAAGACAAAGAAAATATTCGACCTTGTCATTAAGCATCAAATGATGACGCCTCGGTACCCCGAACAGATAAATGAGGTCCATCACCCGGATTATTGCTCCTACCACCGAGCAATAGGTCACCCCCTTGAAGACTCTTCACCTTCAAAGACTGGGTCGAAGACCAGTATTAGCAAGGTAGGTTTGCTCTATCCGACAGCTAGAGGGTAACCCCACCACTTAAGCATGAGCCAAAAGAAACCTATATTGCGAGAGTAGTGCCAGATCAACATCGATCTTGAAAACAAGCTCATACCTACCATATGATAACACTCTCAAAGGAGGGAGAGCATGAGATTATGGATAACTTTTTTAGGTGCTTTGTAAATGAGTACGAGGAGGAGGTGATCTCAGAATTTCCACCGGCACCAAAAGAGTTGGAAGATGGGATACACATCACGGCGGACAATCTAAGGAAAATTGACTTGGGGACGGAAAACGATCCAAGGCCAACGTTCATCAGTGAGCTGCTATCTGAAAAACAGGTGGTCACTTTAAAAAATATACTCGTGCGATATAAAGACTGCTTCGCATGGAACTATTCTGAGATGCCAGGTCTAGATCCAGAAGTGGCAGTACATAAACTGGCCATATCGCCGGACATCAAGCCAGTCAAGCAAGCGCCAAGAAGAATGCGGCTCGAACTAGAGATGGGTATCAACGCCGAAGTCAAGAAACTAATTGACTCCGGTTTCATCCAAGAAGTTCAATACCCAGACTGGATCGCTAACATTGTTCCAGCGATGAAGAAAAATGGGACGGTGTGCATCTACGTGGACTTTCGAGACCTCAACAAAGCCTGCCCGATGGATGACTTCCCGGTACCTGTTACCGAACTGATGATCGATAATACGTCTACCCACGAGGTTTTCTCCTTCATGGATGGATCTTCAGGCTACAATCAAATAAAAATGCATCTCGAAGACCAAAAGCATACTGCCTTTCGGACTCCGTTAGGTATATTTTTCTATAAGGTGATTCCCTTCGGTCTGAAGAATGCGGGAGCTACCTACCAGAGGGCCATGACGAAGATCTTCGACGACCTCATACATGAGATTGTCGAATGCTATACTGACGAACTTGTGGTTAAAAGAAAATTGTACGAGGAGCACTGGGCACATCTGAACATAGTGTTCCAGCGTTTTCGGAAATACAATCTAAAGATGAATCCTCTCAAGTGCACGTTTGGAGTCTCTTCAGGCAAATTCCTATGATTCATCATACGACACCGAGGTATCGAAATTGACCCTTCGATGATTAAGGCGATTATGGAAATGCCCACACCAAGAACTCTCAAACAACTGCGGTCTCTATAAGGAAAGCCCGCGTATATCCGGCGGTTCATAGCCAATCTCTCCGGAAAATACCGTCCTTACAGTTACCTGATGAAGAAAGAGACCCCGTTCGTTTGAGATCATAATGCCAAAGTGCCTGAACGAAATCAATAAATACCTACAGAACCCGCCGGTACTGACCACTCCGGTTAAGAGAAAACCCTCATCATGTACACAATGGCCCTGGAAGGTTCTCTAGGCGCGCTGTAGACACAGGAGAATGATCAGGGAAGGAGAGAGCTCTATATTATTTGAGTCGAGTTCTCCTGAGGAAAGAAAACAACTGCTCCCCCATCGAAAAGCATTGTCTGGTACTGATTTTAGCGATAACAAAGCTCAGACACTATGCCTTGGCACATGAGGTCCATTTCATATCAAACGTAGATGCTCTCAAATATCTAATGTCAAAGGCCATATTAACAGGAAGGCTCGCCAAATGGGCCCTCCTATTGATGGAGTTCTCGATAATGTATCGTCCTCTCAAAGCAATGAAAGGCCAGGCTATCACTGACTTTCTTGCCGAGCATCCGATACCAGCCGACTCCCTATTAAATTATGAGTTGCTGGATGAAACGCATTCAACGCAATCGACGAAGGGGAAGAAAGAAATGACTTCAGATGTGAGCTTTACTTCGATGGAGCGTCTTCCTTAAAGAGGCAAAAACAGAACACCCCCATAATCAATGCCGGGGTGGGCCTCATCTTCGTGACTCTGCAAGGGGGGATAATGCGTTTCATCCTTTCCTTAACGGAGCCAAGAACAAACATCGAAGCTGAATATGAAGCTTTGATAGCGGGTCTTGAGATCGCTGTCGATATGGGAATCGAAAACCTCCTCATAAATGGACTCCCAGCTGGTCGTTAGCCAAGTAAATGGCGACTATCAGACGTGTAAACCATAGTTTATAAAATACGGCGAAATAGTGCAGCAACTGCTGAGACAAATCCACTCCTACATCCTGGAAAGCATACAGCATGCAAAAAATAGTACGGCAGATGCATTAGCCAAGCATGCTAAGGATCTGGCTGACGAAAACCTCGATGACATAAGGATCGTTGTGCAAAGCCGCCGGATTCTCGCGCCAGCAGAAATATCTTCAAAGGATTCAATTGAGCCATATGAAGGAAAAGAAACGACCAAACAAGCGGTCTTCCAAATAGAAGATGGAGAAAAGGTCAAGGATTGGAAAGAAGTCTTTATAGACTACTTCAAATTCCATCGAACACCCGAAGATGCGTCATCAAAACATCAGCCCATGAAATGAGCTCTGTCTTTCTCCTTTGTCAATGATACTCTATATAAGAGATCATTCGACTATCTGTGGCTGAGATGCCTAGGACCAGAAGAATCAAAAAGAGTCGTTCAAGAAACTCACAATGGACTTTGCGGTTCTCATCAAGCCGGGCCAAAAATGAAACTGAAGATCAAAAGAATGAGTTACTACTGGCCCACAATGATTCAGGACTGCCTCGAATATGTGAAGCAGTGTCACTTGTGCCAAATTCACGGGGACTTCATCCACCAACATCAAAATCCGCTCCACCCAACGGTAGCCAGCTGGCCGTTTGAAATATGGGGGACTGACATAATTGGCTCCATCGAGCCAGCGTCTATACTTGCAATGACCGAATACTTCTCTAAGTGGGCAGAAGCAGTACCACTGAGGGAAGTGAAGACGGAGAACATCCTCTATTTCTTCAAAACACATGTCATCTACCGGTTCGGCACTCCGCGACGGATAATCTCGGACAATGGACCAGCTTATAGGAGTCATAAAATTAGTCGTTTCGCATAACAGTAAAAAATAGACTGGAGATACTCTTCAGTCTATAATCCTCGTGCTAACGGTCTAGCTGAAGCCTTCAACATGACATTGATCAAGATTATAAAGAAAACGGTATCCAGAAACAAAAAGGACTGGAACGAGAGACTGCACGAAGTTCTCTAGGCGTACCGAATGACGTTCAAAATGGCTACGAATACAACTCCATACGCATTGGTATTCGGCACGGAAGAGGTACTTCCCTTGGATATAGAGCTACCCTTTCTGTGAGTGGCAGTTCGATACGAACTGACGGATGAAGAAAATTCCCATCTTCAGATTGAGGAGCTCAATGCCCTCGATGAAACTCGTCTCATGGCGCAGCAAAACCTAGAAGATTACAAAACAAGGATAACGGGTTCATACGAAAGACTAACCAGGCCAAGAATATTCCGCCAAGGTGAACTTGTGCTAGTTGTAAAAAGACCTATGATCCCCAATCGTACAAAACGGGGGAAATTCGAACCGAACTATGAAGGTCCGTACATCATAGACAAGGTCTACCAAAGTGGGGCCTATTTTCTCATGGATATGCATGGCGAAAGACCTTTCCGACCAATAAATGGCCGATTCCGCAAAAAATACCATGCTTGACGAGTCGCGACTTAGGTCAATGATAGATGACGATGCTCGTGGCCGCTCGCTACCTTCCTAAGTCAAAACTCTAAGTGGAATTCAGAAAAGCTTCTTCTGAAACATGGCGAAAATGGACCGCTACGTCCTTAAACTGGCAGTGGACCGAGATGTCCTTAAACTAACAATGGACCGAGATGTTCTTAAATTAACAATGGATTGAAACGTTCTTAAACTAACATTGGACCACTACGTCCTTAAACTGGCAGTGGACCGAAACGTCGTTAAACTAACAATGGACCACTACGTCCTTAAACTGGCAGTGGACCGTAATGTCCTTAAACTAAAGCTTCGCCTCAAGATGGTGGGCAATGGCCCGAAATGTCTCTAAACTAGTACTCCGCCTCAAACATGGCGCATCGCCCCAAATAGGGCGATATCTTCTCTTGGGATCTATGGTGTAATCAAAGCTCCAACGGCAAAGACTACAACCCAAGTCAAAAAAATGGTACGTCCACAAGCAAAATGGGTACGGATGAAAACCCGAAAGGGCGCTGTGAGTAAAAACAGTAGGGCTACCGGCGAGTTTATGAAAACCCGAAAGGACACAATCTCATTGTTAAAAAAACCGGTACGTCCAAGAGCGAAATGGGCACGGATGAAAACCCGAAAGGGCGCCGTAAGTAAAAACAGCAGGGCTACCAACAAGCTTGTGAGAACCCGAAAGGGCGCAATCTCGTAAAATTTTCACTTGCGAGATCCTCTCGACTCGTAAGGAGAACTCCCCACATGAGGCCCTCACAGCTCATAGGATTGAAAGCTATAAGCTACAGGGACCTGGCCCTGTTCTTAAGCCATTGTATTCCTCAAATTGCCCTACACGCGGTCCAATATTGGCCCTTGTATACAATCCACAGGCACAAAAAAATGTTTCCCCCATAAAAGTTCCACCAATGGCGAGGAATATCCTTATATGGTGAACGACACTTATAAGTCCTCTCAACTTGTAAGGAGAAGACACTCTTGTAAGAACCTTACGACTTGCAAGGAAAATATCACTTAGGAGTCCTCACGACTTCTAGGGAGAACCTACACCTACAGGATCCCTTCGACTCGTAGGGAGAAAACCCTTTATGAGACCCTTACGGCTCATACAGTCAAAAAGCCTTAGTCGACAGGACCCTAACTCTGTTTGCTAAGCCATCTTTGTTCAAATTTACAAAGGCAAATGATGATTCGCTCCTGGCAATATTCCAGTCGCAGCGATACTGATACCTGAACGGGTATCAAATTCCAAGTACACTCAAGGCAAATGATGAGTTGCTCTTGGCAACATTCCAGTCGCAGCGATGCTGATTCCTAGAATGCATATGAAATAGTCGAATTGATGGGGCAACTCGCAATAGAAATCAGTGAGCAAAATATATGCATATAAAAACAGCCGAAATGTTTAGGCAACTCACAAAAAAAAGCAGGGAGTAAAAAGAAAAAATAGCCGAAATGATTGGGCACCGCGATAAAAAGCCGAAATGATTGGGCAATCGCGACTTTCGCGATATAAAAGGCTAAAATGATAGAGCATCCTGTAGGTGAGCCTACACCGACCCCTGTATACAATCCACGGGCGCAAATGAAATAAGGGAACCATATTTTCCCATCAGGCTTCGTTAAAGGGAGAGCCAGATCTCGACAGTGACAACCACAGTCGAGAAGTTAATACGGCGTTTCTTCTCACTCCAGCAGAATGCAGACGCGACATCAAAAAACGACCCCAGAGTCAAAGCAAAACGGAGCCATGGTAAAATCCCTAGTTCCAAGTCTCGACGGTGCACAAACAACCTAGAGATCACCTCGGCATTCGTCTCGTTGCAGCAGACGCGGTGTCAAAAGCGGCGTTTCTTCTCACTCCAGCAGAATGCAAACGCAATGTCAACAAACGATCCCAGGGTCGAAACAAAATGGAGCCATGGCAAAGTCCCTAGTTCTAAGTCTCGACGGTTCACAGACAACCTAGAGAACACCTCGGCATTCGTTTCGTTGCAGCAGACGCAGTGTCAAAAGCGGTGTTTCTTCTCACTCCAGCAGGATGCATACACGACGTCAACAAACGATCCCAGGGTTTAAACAAAATGGAGCCATGGCAAAGTCCCTAGTTCCAAGTCTCGATGGTTCACAAACAACCTAGAGATCATCTCAGCATTCGTCTCATTGCAGCAAACGCAGTGTTAAAAGAGGCGTTTCTTCTCACTCCAGTAGGATGCATACGCGACGTCAACAAATGATCCCAGGGTCGAAACAAAATGGAGCTATGGAAAAGTCCCTAGTTCCAAGTCTCGACGGTTTACAAACAACCTAGAGATCACCTCGGTATTTATCTCGTTGCAGCAGATGCCGTGTCAACAACGGCGTTTCTTCTTACTCCAGCAGGATGCAGACGCGACGTCAACAATGACCCCAGAGTCAAAACAAAACGGAGCCATGGAAAAGTCCCTAGTTACAAGTCTCGACGGTGCACAAGCAACCTAGAGATCACCTCAGCATTTGTCTCATTACAGCAGACGCAATGTCAACGAAGCGGTGTTTCTTCTCACTCTAGCAGGATGCAGACGCGATGTCAACAAATGACCCCATGGTCAAAACAAAAATGGAGCCATGGCAAAGTCCCTGGTTCTAAAAAATTATTTAAACGAATTGATATGCTACTAACAATGTTTCTAAGTTTTAATCTTGAAGTACAATTTGCAACAGTATATCCAACGTCAAGTAAGATTTACTACAATGAAGTACACACTCAAACCGGCAATATGGCATAACAACTCGATACAATCGACAATATGAAGCAAGCAAATCTAAGATCCATTCACATCAAATGTAACAAGTCAAGAAAAATGAAGCTAATTGAATGATCAAGACTAAGATCGAAAATATGAGTGATATACGTGTAATTATTAATGATCTCATAAGATTAGAAACTCCATTCCAACACATTCCTAATGTCCATGATGTCATCATCTCCTTTAGAGATGTCAAACTTATCCGTTGGATTTAATATGTGCCAAAGTTCAATTCAAACATTTCATCCATGAAAGAACACCGACGTCAGTCACTGACGTCCATGTAAGAAAAATTTGAACCACTGACGTCAGTAGAAAAAATCTCTAAATTTCATCTTTTTGTTTAAGTTCTCAGTAACGGCTACCCCTGATGTCACCGGAATAAATTTTTGTATAGCTGACGTCAACCCATGATGTCAGTAAGGGTAGTTTGAATCATAAATTTAAATTTCAAATTTTGAAACGAATGGACACTTATGCAAAATTTGTTTCTAACTTCCTCTAAATGGCCATTAACTATTTTATGGCAGTTTTTGGCAGTTACAATAACTTCCTATTCGATTCTCTATAAATACCATTGAGATCTCACAAATAAAAACAACTAATTCATTGCAAATCTTTCTGAAAATCTTCATGTTCTTCGCGCTTTAACTTTTTCAAATTTTTCATTTCCTCAAGAGCCTTAAACTTGTCCAAATCTCCCAAAACAATCATTGTGCCAAACCGGTAATAATGTTTGAGATCAATAGGATTGTTAGTGAGCGAAATAATTTGTAATAAAAGCAATTTGTAACCCAAGAGAAGGGGTGCTTCTCCTTTCACTTGAATTGTAGATTCGGAATGGAAAAAGAGATCTTTCTAGATAGACATGGATTAGAGAGTAAAGTGCGGGTTTCATAGAGAATCATGGTCTAAAGAGGAAGAAGACTTATTTCCTTAGGAATCACAAGTTTGAGTGATTGATCCTTATGAAGAGGGTGTTAGTTATATGTATGCCCTAGAGGCCATTACTGTACATAGGATGTATATTGTAGTGGATACTGCGACATATATAGGGAGGACTTTCTTGCTCGACATGATAGTATGCTATCTGGTTACTCTTTACCTTAACGTGTATATTGATTGTCTCTCTGTTACATGTTGGTAAAGCCTTTAGGATGTGTACTTAACTACCTGGACTATGATGCGGATCATACTAGTGGGGACATGGTAGTCCATAAGTACATCTTTCAAGGTCCCTAGTCGTGGGCGTATCGAGACGGGGCATCGATATACCAGAGTAGACTAGCGTATACCTTCTCGGCCCATACAGATGGGCGATGGATGATCCCATATCCATTGGTGTTTGACATCAGAGATGATATACAAGTGCTCAGTGGAGACTGGGTACACTGGAAGGACTCGCCGAGAACTCCCAGATGGTATTATACCACACGTCAGATGGAAGTTCTCTGGTGACACTGGTACAGGTTAGTCTGTAGATCCGAGATCGTCATAGAGTCTTGTGTGATTCCCACTGTGCTTTGATTTCCACCTTACCACGTCCAAGAAGGCATGCAAAACGGTGGTTTTTGGGTACAGTCCTGAATCACATGGAGGCAATGAGTGATAGGAGGGGATTCGTCTCTCCCGGTATAGGGAGTTGATGTTGCGCTGTGTTCGATTGTCTATAACCGGAAATCCCTGGCCAGGGTTGCTGAGATTTACTGGTAAGTGTTACCAGTAGCTTCTCGAACTGTTATAGACCTCATATCAACACGACTTATTGAGCTATTGGGGTCTGACGTTTATCACTCCTAGGCGAGATATGCGACATATCAGACGATCAGACCGGACTGTATGGTAAGTGTTACTAGTTGGATTCACAGGAGTGTGAGCGGGCTTGCTCGTAGATTTTCTAATCGCTCAATACCCAGGTGGCCGTTACGTTTAGCAGACCGCTTGCGGCTTGTGGGTGCTTGATATGATCATCACCTGCTGCCGGCGTATTGATGAGTCTTTAGAATCCTACACAGAGGTTTCCTGGTTCAAGCGAAACGAAATAGGAGCGCATATGAGATATGTGCGGGACCGAGAATAATACCAGTATGTGATACTGTATTTGATTCTCGCTATTTGTAACATTGATCGGTTATATGCGATATAGCCGGGTTATCGGATCAAGTGTTGATTCGATAAGTTGTTACTATAGATACTAGTCGGTTATATGTGATATGACCGGATCATTAAATCAAGTGTTGATTTAATGATTTAATGCATAATTATATATTTGATATATTGCTTTGAATTAACTAGTACTGGTTCACTTAAGATGGATTTTCTCACTCGCATGTGCACATTGTATATATGATATAGTTTTTTTGCACTTGTTTGTATCATGTTTGATGATACATGCAAACTTGGATTTGTGTAAAGACTTAAACCATGTTTAGTGAATGGTTAGGATTTCATTTCACTTATTTATTTATCTATTCTTTTTGGGTTAAAAGGTGAAATAAAAACAAAATGGTTGCTTTCAAACATGAAGCGCGTTGAAGCTTCATGAAGCTTTGACCAAGTGACCATTTTGTCTTCATTTCCTTTAACCTAACCATTCACCAAAACCATAGTTAATTCTCTACACTCAACCATGGTTGGATTATGATAACCATCACTTGAATTTTCATTTTGATAAGAATTCTTTTTCCTTCTTCTTCTTCTTCATCTTCTTTATGAAGAAAAAGAAAACCCTTTCTTGAAAATTCTTAAGTGATGAATCCAAGTGAGAAAACCAAATCCAAAGTGAACCCGCTTCCTATTTCTTCATCCTCTACCACTTGCCAAGTAGTATAGGGTGTTTTCTTCACAAGTTTCATGGCTTGGTGAAGTTGGAGCTTGATCTTGTGTTGCCTCGACGTAGTTGCCTCGACGTAGATCATCTTCGGCATCGAAGTCGGCGACCTAGCCCGATCTTTTCTTCGATGAAACCACCGCGAGAGTCCAAGATCCGATGGATACAGCGGAGGGACTTCATCACGAAGCTATGGAGGTGGAGGACTGGATCTACAAAGGTTGTAGCCCCTTCCCTTTTAGTTAAAGTTGTTAACTAGTTGCTTGTTTCGCCTAAAATTCTAGTCAACGATCGCATTAGGGTTTCTCGGCACCGGAAATTTTAGAAATTGGCATGGTTGATGCATTGTAAGACCACTTGAGCGTGCCTAGGAACCCTACAGTAGTATCATAGCCTAGCTAGAGCCTTAGGCGATGCGTAGATGAAGTTTGAAACCCGAACGTACCCAAAACCCTAAAAATGACCCATCTCTGTACATTTTTACAAAACTGGGTTTTTTCCAGATTAAAAATTCTTAAAAAATTCAGCAGGAAATTCTAAGAATTACGGTGTAAAAATGACCAAGAGATGCGCCTAAAGCGAGGCGGAACCGCGGCAGAAGCATGGCTTCTGCGGCGGTTCCGCGGCCAAATTATGAGATCACCTTTCAATTTTTGCACAGTAATTTGTTTCTTCAGGTGCTAAGTTTTCTGGGAATTTTTAATTTGCACTCAAGAGTTGAGTTTTCTGGGGTGTTTTGGAGCTTCGAGGATTCGATCGGATTACCAGACTTTGTCTATGTGGCTTTCCGGGTAATTTTAGAATATGTTAAAAAGTTCGACCGGATATAAATACCCATCTTTGCCCCTGTCGGTAAACTTCCAAGTGTTGGATCTCTCCGTGGTTTAATAACGTTGGTGCTAGTAACACGATGGTCCCTCTAGAAGACAACAAACCTTAACTCGATTATATGACCGTTTTGAACTGCCCTTTGAACTTTAGGGTTTGGGGCAATACGGCGTGCCACATGTGAGGCGTTGGCTTGACCCTTCTACGGCTGGACCGTTGGTACTGAGGTATGAAGTGAATGTTTTTAAACTTATTTCATCTGTTGAGCCGTTTCGGGAAAACTTGGGTGTTCGATTGTTCGATCGGAAAGTTTAACATTTTCTATTTATCCGGAATGTGATACAACATTTGGAATTCATAAGTAGTTATGAGATAACTGAATGAATGTTGTAAATCTAGCGGTTTAGTCTCACTTGATCGGTTGCCACGGAATTTTGATGTGATCAAAAGTCCGTCGCAATCACGTAGCGTACGCGAATACTCGCCGGGTAAACTTAATAGACAGCCTCGCCCCATAGCCCCGACTAAGTGACTGTAGGAGAACCCCGTCGCCGAAAGCATCCATTCGGGTGCTCGCGGCAGCGGTGTTCCGCCTTGGTGCACTTCGTCGACGACGTTGGGGGTGCAGCTGCCTACTAAAGTTTGCGACGAGCATTCGATCAGGATGTCGGGAATCTTGTTGAATTGCCCGACTTAATATTGAAAAGAGTTTTCGGTAATGAGACTAAAATGCGGGGTTTATAATTTTAGGCATGCGATGTCTAAGGAATTCATTTCATTAGGCATGTGATGTCTAAGGAGGTTGCAGATTCCAACTGTTGTAGTTTTACACTTTCTTTTCTGTGACCGTAAGTGTAGTATGTAGTGGTATTGCCGATTGTCGTTACTATACGTCGACGACAATCGGTGTATGCATACTTACTTGCGTTGATGACATGTGATGTTATGTGTTGCTGGATATGTTATATTGGATCGTCGTGTTTGAATAGCCGGGGGGTTTTATGTGAGATGAGTGTTTTTTTCATTTTCATTCATGTAAAAACTTGTATGTAATATTCTTTTATTGGGGCACTTCCAGGTTGCGGAAGTTGTCACATTTTCTATATTATTTACTTTTCCGCACTAGGATAGACCCAAGGAGGGGAACACAAGTAACCGGGTTCTAGGGTCCAGTGGGAGACCATCTCGAGGAGTCGAGTCTGGGTCTCCTAACCCTAGAATTGGTAGGGTTGCTTGCCGCTCTCGTAGGGGTCTAGGGGTGTGAGATTGGCTATTCATCACGACCGTGGAATCCGTGTTTTATACTGGCTCATATTGAAAACACGGACGTCCTAGTATATCCAATATTTCATATGATATTTTCTGCGGCGATATCTGTGATGTGATCATGTGATATGTTCAGATAGATATTATATATAGTATATATGATATATTATATAGACGTTGCTTATGTTTTACACCCGTGCTAGCCCTGCCTCGCTCTGGCGTTGTTACCTAACCTAACGGTGCAGACGGGACATCGAGGCGAATGCGGATGGCATAAGCGTACGTTATATTTATCTGTGATGTTTAGGTGGACTTAAATGATGGGACTTCATTAATGTGATTAATGAAAGAAAAGAAACCTAAGATGTTGTGGAATCGAATTTCAAAAATAAAACAGGTAGCTACAGTTCTTGCTTTGCACAGCGGTATATATGATATATCCTGCACCTTATTCGATGAGGAAAGGACCAAGATCCCTTCACCGGGAGTGACTCCTTTAGCAATAACTGGCAGATGCTGCAACTCTCGGTTTGTCTTTTGATTGCTTCTATAGTTTCCTCTTTGCACAGTGATATATATGATATATCCCACACCTCATTCGACGAGGAAAGGGCCGACGATCCCTTCACCGGGAGTGACCCCTTTAGCAAAACTAGAAAGGCCTCAAAAGCACTCCATTTTAAAATCATATGATTCTACAACGATATCAAGTTCATTACGCAATAGGTTTTCAGAAAAACCTGTCGTAGCCCTTCGTCATTTCAGATAAGTAGTAGTTAGTATCCGTGCTGCGTTTGTTGGCCTTTGTCAAGGCGTAGTGTGCGGTAGCTGACTGGTGCTTATCTACTTATGCATATGATGCAGATTGGGTTAGGGTAGTCGTGCGACCTTGTTGGCCTTTGTCAAGGGTCGTGCGGGTGGGTTTAATTCAATCAAGAAATGACGGGTTGAACTTGACTAGCAGCCTATGGTTTGTTGGCCTTTGTCAAGGTCATAAGAGGCTAGGGGCAAAATATTGGGAATTTCATGTGTTGAAATTTGCAATGAGATTGCATACCTTCGATGAGATAGTTGGATCCCGATACCCGCTGCGAGTAAGAGTTACTCCTGGGAGAGTTTTACACATTACAATTAGCCGATCAAGTAGGTGTCTAGAAAGGTGTTAACGAGGTTACGCCTCTGGGAAAACGAGGTTTACATTAATTAGGTTCGTGCGAAAGCACGGGGGACCTCCCTCAAAGTACCGACACTGGCCTGGCTGAAAGATTGGCGAACTTGTAGTGTGTAATTAATCCCGGCTAGTCTTTCCTTTTAGGGTTTGAAGGAAGATTTGATAAAAAGCAGTGGGAGCCATCCTGATTAGATAAAATTATAACCAATCTGATCTTGCAAGAGCATACGCTGAGTGTTTTCTTCTCTCTCTCTCCAGGTAGCGACCATATCACACCTTAATCAAGATAATAATACGGATTATTGACCGAACCCGCTTGTTATACTGAGCTGGGGAACGTTGGTCCCGCTCCAACTTATAATTGTTATAAGACAGAGCAGGAAATTGGGGAATACCAGAATTCCCGTGCCGCCCAAACGAAGAGAGTGCATGCTGATGCATCATCTTCGGGTGTGTTCATTAAATAAAACTGTTTCTCAGTATCCTTTACGTCCTGGGTATATGATACCGGATCAGGATCCCGCAAATGTAATCCGTTACATGGGCTACAGAAAGGTAGAGAACTGAGAACGGGTGATAAGTTTCATAAGACAGAAAATGGGGCAAGTGTTGCAGCCAAGTCTGTTGGTCACTGTCACCCTGTATTGCCTGTATATTGATTCTGAACAAATGCTATTAGATACCGTACCTGATATACAAAATCATATCAATCTATTTATTTAGTAAAGAAATGATATAATTTTGTATTGTTGGATAATGTTTTGAACATTTCCTATTTCAAAAGTTGATCGGTTTAGGCACGTTATCTAAAAGCATTAACGTTCTAAATCAAACTACAGTTCCTAGTATATAGAACACACACAAGAGGAAGAGTTCAGAAATGAACGGATCCTTCTTGAGGCATTGTAGACTAGGTCATATCAATGCGACTCGACTGGCTGAAGTTACATTTAGATGCAGATTTAAAAGAGTTTGAATTTACATCTTGTGAAACTTGCCAGTCATGTCACAAAGTTTAGATGACCATAGCTCTGTTTATTAGAAACAGAGAAAGAGTTAGTAAACTCTTGGGACTGATACATGATGATGTATGTAAGGTCCCCTGTCTGCACATGCCAGGACCGGTTCTTTTTACTTCATTACATTCTCTGATGATCTCTCAAGATTCAGACATATGTTCCTGTTGAAGCACAAGTCCGAACCTTTTGAAATATTCACAGAATATGATTTAGAAGTAGAGAACCAAAATATGGATATAAGTATTATGTCCTTTGATGTGATCGAGGAGGAGAATACTTTAGCACGGAAATCATGGACTATTCTAAAGGAGAATGAGATTCTCTCTCAGCATTACTCCTCCGTATACACCATAGCACGATGGTATATCGGGGCGGAGCAATAGCACCCTATGTGATATGGTGTGCTCTATGATGAGTACTACTGAGTTTCCTATTTCCTTTTGGGAGTTATGCGCTTGAGAAGCTGCATACCTATTGAATAGGGTTCAAATCAAAACAATTGCCTACCGCTTCATATGTGATATGGAAAGGGATGAGCCCATATCTTAAGTTTGTTAAGATTTGGGGTTGTCCAGCCTATGTCTAAAAGCATAATCCGGACAAGCTCGAGGCAAGGTCTGTACAACTGGAAAAGTTCCAGCTGTACAAACTAAAGCATATGATTTGACAGAACCAAAGGATTCAATAGTCCCCGACGAACCTCAGCCTCTCCGCCGATCTGGTAGGGTTCCTCATCCGCCTGAGAGATACTTTGGTTTCTCGATGACAGTGGAAGCGAGGATTGCATCATGAGATGGTGACCCAACTAGTTTCGAGCTGGCCATCAGGAGTGGGACTCTGTAAGAATGGCTGGATGCTTAGCGATCTGAGATGGAATCCTTATACACCAACAAAGTATGGACTTTGGTTGCTTTATCTGAAGGGTTAAATCCCCATCAGGAGCAAGTATATCTTGAGAAGATTACTTGGTGTACATGGAAAAGTTGAGACTTTCAAAGCTAGACTTATTAAAGCCTTGCATCATTGACCAGGTATGGTTTATGATGAAACCTTTTCTAAGGAGCCATGCTTAAGTCCATCCAGATCCTACTTGCCACGGCTACATACCATGACTACGATATCTGGTGGTTGGGTGTCATGACAGCTTTTCTGAAATGATGTTTTAGAAGAGAGTGTCTATAAGTGCGCAGCCAGAGGGCTTCCTAAACAGTGGGAGCAGCGGAAACGTGTGCAAGATGTTTTATGTGATGAAGCAGGTATCGTAGAGTTGGAACATCTGTTTTGATGAGTTAGTCAAAGAGTTTGACTTCATCAAAATGGTAGATGAACCTTGTATATACAAAAAGGTAGTATGGAGTATGGTAATGATCCTCGTAGAGTATGTGGATGACATACTCTTGATAGGGAAGGAGTATCCTATGCTACGCTCGGTCAATCTCCGCTTATCACAAGGATTCTCCATATAGGATCAAAGTGATACCTCCTAAATCCTGAGTTTTCATCTATGAGATAGATGTAATTGGATGTTAGGATACTCACTAGATGTAGTGAGATGGTATCAATCGATCCTGAGGAGAATCACTGGAAGGGTTCCACGGTGATAAAGACGACTGAATGTCAGTCACAGGCATTGTCTTTACCCTCAGTGGAGGGACGGTATGTTGGAAGAGTTCCAAGCTAGATACCATGGCATACTAGACGATTAAAGGCTGGATATATCGCTACTTAAGATGCTACCAAAGAGGCTGTCTGGGTGTATATTAGTTCATGAGATGAACTTAGTTCCTCCCATTGTGTGACAATGGAGTTGTGGCTTATGCCAAGGAACATCTTTCCCATCAGTGATCCAGACATATTCTAAGGCAGTACCATCTGATCATGGAGATGGTTGATCTCCAAGGAGATTGAGGTTAGGAGAGTAGACTCAGAGGATAAACACGGCGGATCCACTCGCAAAGGCCTTTTCCCAGAGAGAGACATTTATGGGATGGTTGAGTATGAGATACTGCAACCACTGCTACAGATGGCCCTAGTGAAAGTGGGAGATTGTTAGTTATATGTATGCCCTAGAGGCCATTACTGTACATAGGATGTATATTGTAGTGGATGCTGGGACATATATAGGGAGGACTTTCTTGCTCGACATGATAGTATGCTATCTGGTTACTCTTTACCTTAACGTGTATACTGATTGTCTCTCTGTTACATGTTGGTAAAGCCCTTAGGATGTGTACTTAACTACCTGGACTATGATGCGGATCATACTAGTAGAGACATAGTAGTCCATAAGTACATCCTTCAAGGTCCCTAGTCGTGGGTGTATCGAGACGGGGCATCGATATACCAGAGTAGACTAGCGTATACCTTCTCGACCCATACAGATGGGCGATGGATGATCTAATATCCATTGGTGTTTGACATCAGAGATGATATACGGGTGCTCAGTGGAGACTGGGTACACTGGACGGACTCGCCGAGAACTCTCAGATGGTATTATACTTCACGTCAGATTGCAGTTCTCTGGTGACACTGGTACATGTTAGTCTATAGACCCGAGATCGTCATCGAGTCTTGTGTGATTCCCACTATGCTTTGATTTCCACCTTACCATGTCCAAGAGGGCGTGCAAAACGGTGGTTTTTGGGTACAGTCCCGAATCACATGGAAGCAATGAGCGATAGGAGGGGATTCGTCTCTCCCGGTATAGGGAGTTGATGTTGCGCTGTGTTCGATTAGTTATAACCGGAAATTCCTGGCCAGGGTTGCTGGGATTTACTGATAAGTGTTACCAGTAGTTTCTTGAACTGTTATAGACCTTATATCGACACGACTTATCGAGCTATTGGGGTCTGACATTTACCACCCCTAGGCGAGATATGCGACATATCAGACGATCAGACCGGACTGTACGGTAAGTGTTACTGGTTGGATTCACAGGAGTGTGAGCGGGCTTGCTCGTCGATCTTCTAATCGCTCAATACCCGAGTGTCCGTTACGTTTAGCAGACCGCTTGCGGCTTGTGGGTGCTTGATATGATCATCACCTGCTGCCGGCGTATTGACGAGTCTTTAGAGTCCTACACAGAGGTTTCCTGGTTCAAGCGAAACGAAATAGGAGCGCATATGAGATATGTGCGGGACCGAGAATAATACCAGTATGTGATACTGTATTTGACTCTCGCTATTTGTAACATTGATCGGTTATATGCGATATAGCCGGGTTATCGGATCAAGTGTTGATTCGATAAGTTGTTACTATAGATACTAGTCGGTTATATGTGATATGACCGGATCATTAAATCAAGTTTTGATTTAATGATTTAATGCATAATTATATATTTGATATATTGCTTTGCATTAACTAGTACTGGTTCACTTAAGATGGATTTTCTCACTCGCATGTGCACATTGTATATATGATATAGTTTTGTGCACTTGTTTGTATCATGTCTGATGATACATGCAAACTTGGATTTGTGTAAAGAATTAAACCATGTTTAGTGAATGGTTAGGGTTTCATTTCACATATTTATTTATCTATTCTTTTTGGGTTAAAAGGTGAAATAAAAACAAAATGGTTGCTTTCAAACATGAAGCTTGTTGAAGCTTCATGAAGCTTTGACCAAGTGACCATTTTGTCTTCATTTCCTTTAACCTAACCATTCATCTACACTCAACTATGGTTGGATTATGATAACCATCACTTGAATTTTCATTTTGATAAGAATTTTTTTTCCTTCTTCTTCTTCATCTTCTTTATGAAGAAAAAGAAAACCCTTTCTTGAAAATTCTTCAGTGATGAATCCAAGTGAGAAAACCAAATCCAATGTGAACCCACTTCCTATTTCTTCATCCTCTACCACTTGCCAAGTAGTATAGGATGTTTTCTTCACAAGTTTCATGGCTTGGTGAAGTTGGAGCTTGATCTTGTGTTGCCTCGACGTAGATCTTCTTCGGCATCGAAGTCGGCGACCTAGCCCGATCTTTTCTTCGATGAAACCACCGCGAGAGTCCAAGATCCGATGGGTACAGCGGAGGGACTTCATCACGGAGCTATGGAGGTGGAGGACCGGATCTACAAAGGTTGTAGCCCATTCCCTTTTAGTTAAAGTTGTTAACTAGTTGCTTGTTTCGCCTAAAATTCTAGTCAACGATCGCATTAGGTTTTCTCGGCACCGGAAATTTTAGAAATTGGCATGGTTGATGCCTTGTAAGACCTCTTGAGCGTGCCTAAGAACCCTACAGAGGGATATCTTGTTTCTTCATATCCTTGTGAAAAGGGATTTGTGTACTTCACACATATAGTGGAAAATCCTGAGTAGGAGACTCAGGCGGGAACTAGCTATAGGAGGTGGTGAATCCTAGTCAACTAATCCTTGTGTTTGTGATTGATTTTTTCTTTTTATTTTATTTTTTTGAAATTTTTGTGATTATCATTCTTAAGTTTCTTTGTTTAAAAATATGTTTTCAATATATTCCACAGAAACTTAATAATTCTTTTTAAAGTATGTTAGTAATTTCTTAAAATTTGCCATATAAATTATAAGCACCTTATTCACCCCTCTAAGGTATTTTCAATCATGAATCGCTAATACATGAGATAAAGCTCATAAGATCTTTACTTGACTAAGAGGATTAATGATAGGTATCATACTAGTGGAGCCTAGGTAGTCCAAAAGTACATCCTTAAATGTCCTTAGTCGTAAGAGTATCGAGACTGGGCATCAATATTCCAGTTTAGACTAGTGTATACATTTCCTGACCTGGTTGGAGGGCGATAGCTGATCCTATAGATATTGGTGTTTGACACCGAGGATTGTATATAGATGCTTATTGGAGCATGAGTAATACTAAGCAGACTCACCGAGAACTCCTAGATGGTATTATACCAATTGTCATATAGTCGTTCTCTAGTGACGATAGTATAGGGCTATCCCTCGACTTCAGATCGCAATAGTGTATTGTGTATGTTCCCATTGTACTTTGATTACTACCCTACCATGGCTTTACTGACTCGTGCAAACAGGTTTTAGTTGGGTATAGTCCTGAAGCACATGGTGGCAGTGAGCGGTCGAAGGGATTCGTCTCTCCCAGTATAGAGAGTCGATATCGCGCAGTGTAGGACATGACTATAACCATAAGCATGTAGCCACAGCAAGTGAGATAAACTGATAAGTGTTATCAGTTGTATCTCTATTGGTTATGAGTTCGATGTCAGCACGAATTATTGGATTATTGGGGGTCTGATAGATTCCACCCCCCAGACCCGATATGCGATAATCTTTGACGAAGAGACTGGAATGTTGCTGGGAACTTAGTCATACAAGCAAACTAATTTTAGAATATGGCAACATGGATTTCAAAAATTTCTAGTTTGCTAAATTTCCAAAACCGTGAATCAAACTAAAGAGCTTGAACTTATAAACAAAAAGACTAGTGAGCCATGCTAATCTACTATGTTAGCAATACTCACATTCTCAAGCTTTCTTCAAGTGCTCCGGATCGCGCTTGCAAGCCGGTCTTCCTTCGCCGAAGATGATCTACCCGAGAGAACTGATCCAAGCTCAAGTTTCGCCTAGCGAAGTAACCGACGCTTCAAGCTCATTAGGAATGGAGAGTGGGGATATAGGAATTTTCCACTATCCTTTTCTCTCAATTCTAAAGCTCAAGTGAGCAACTAAAGAAGAAGGAGGAGGTGAAGAAGTGGCCATGAGCAACTCAAGAAAGAATGAGAGAATAAATGAAGAATAGAATAGCATGTTGAAAAGAATTGGAATGGCTTCACATTATTTTGCAACCATACAAAAATAAAAAATCTCATAACAATTTTCAATAAACAAATGAAGCCCAATTCCTTTCTACATACCTCCAACCATGCTCATGCCACCTCACCCTCCACCTCATTCGAAAATGATTTTCTAAAAGAAAAATCATATAATGAGGTGTTCATCTTCTAGAAATTATTCCGTATAAATATGGAATACAACTCGGCATACGTATCGAAATACATATACGAGTATTCATATAAAAATACGAATAGCCAAGAGAGAAAATGAATAGTGAACAATAATACTAGAATACATATATTAAAAATATATATAAGTTATTAATTCAAAACTTAATTTAATAATCCGGCTTAATCTTATGCCGCTAGTATTATCAACCGTCCAATCAAAGTCTATGTAGCATGTACACATATTTAATCGGACACATGTATGTACCAATATACGTCATCTATATTATAGCTCCTGAACAGGGAAAAACCTCTGTGTGGGACTCTAAAGACTCGTCAATACGCTGGCAGTGGGTTTAACCACAAGCACGTCAGCGGCACTAGATGTACGTAACGACTATCCATGTATTGAGCGAAAGGAAAGCTGACGACCAAACTCATCCGTACCCCTACTGATCCTTTCTATGACAATTTATGTACAGTCCGGTCTGTTTGTCTAAGAGTATCGCATATTGGGTCTAGGGGGTGGATAAAGTTAGACCGCTAATAACGTGATATTTCGTGTTGGTGTGAAGCCTATCACCCACTGAAAAATTACTGATCCAAATCAGAAATTCTCATCCACCTTGGCCAAGAATATTGGTGATGGCTACCCATGCACATTGCGACATCTACCCCAAATACCGGGAGAGACGGATCCCCGATGATCCGCTCGCTGCCTCCATGTGGCTCGGGACTGTACCCAACTAAAACCTAATTACACGACTCCTTTGAGCTATGGTAGGCCAGTAATCAAAACACAGTGGGAACTTACACGAGATAAATGACGATCTCAGGTCGAAAAACTAAATTGTACTTATGTCACCTGAGAACTGCTATCTTACAATAGGTATAATACCATCTAGCATGTTCCCGGCGAGTCCGTCCAGTATACTCACTTCTAGTAAGCACTTGTATACTATCTTGGGTGACCAACAAAAACCAATGTCTTGTGAGACCGGCCACCGCCCCTTGTCGGGGTCTCAAAAAATATACACTATTCTACTCCAGAGTATCGATGCCCAATCTTGATACTCTCTCGACTAGGGACATTTAAGGATGTGCTTATAGACGACCTAGCTCCTACGTATATGATCGCCATCATAATACTGGTAGTCAAGAAAGAATCATATGGGCTCTATCAACATGTAACAGTGATCTGTAATAACACATAATGCATGTACATGTTGATAAAGTCAAAGCAGATAGCATATTAACATCTCGAATTAGACTGTTCTACCCGTATAGGTCCTCCCTCAATTATCACAATCGCCTGCCTGCGATTACAATAATTGAGTTGAGGGTACTATAGCCAACTATATCCCACTTTCATTTAAGCCTAATCATTGCGGTGTCGTATACTCACAGCCCGTGTGATACTGAACACCCAACTTCTCTACTAATCAGTTTCACAAAGTATGTTTGCGAAACTTTCGCGTTTGAGAAATAGCCTCAATGAGTGGATCCGCTCCAATGTTTCTATCTTTATCTCTCTATATCTCAATTTCGTGGGGAAATACTATCTCCTGAAATGAGCGATACATGTCTTAGAATTTGTCTGGATATCTGATGGTACCAAGTTCATAAATGAACTCCAAATCCAATAAACTTCTTAGATTGTATCTTCCACTGAATTTAATCAGTATCATGCGACATGCCTTCCTCAGTATCCGCTTGGACCCCCATGTCCAACATACTGCCCTCAGAGGAGGGTAAACTTTAACTCTGACAGTCACTCTGTCATCCAGGTCATCTTGGAAGCCTGAAATGATAACCCCCTCTTTAAAGAGGCTACCATTATCATATACCAAGAACATCCTCTTATGTTCATAACTGCTTTCCAATGTTTCCCCAGGATTGGATTAATATATGCTTATTTTAGCTAGTACAAAAGCAATATCTGGTGTGGTACTTGACAAAATATGATTGACTCAATTGCCTAAGCAAGTGATATGTCATTCAGGAAAATCCCTCTTCTCATCAGTCTAGAATACATCTTTTTAGAGAGGGTGACTCCATCACTTGCGGGTACACCACTACGCTAGGAGTCGTCCATTCTAAAACACTTTAGAATAGTGTCAAAGTACCCGAATTGGAACACTTTTCAAATCTAGATCTAAAACAATAGATCCAGTCATCAGAATCCCTGATACTTTGTCCAGATCTTTTATAGAGAAACACTTTGTGACAACCACAGTATAACCGATCGTAGTATAGGAATATTACTTCATACAAGGAGTAGGTCATTCAAATGCCAGGACATTACTCCCTACTATCTTCTTACCAGGTCCATCTGTTATTCTAATGAAGTCAAACTTTATAACTGTCACATAAAAAATAGATGATCTATCTCCGCTATATTTGCTTTAATCTATAAATAGACATAATCTATTGGCTTACTATGCTTCCGCTGCTCCCACTGACTACAACAACCCTCTGGCAGAGGCATAAACACATGCACTTCTAAAGCTAATTTAGAACTATGTTATAGTCATTCACCTGCCAGATGTCATAGTCTAAGACAGCAGTAGTGGCAAGCTTGGGTTATCAAAACCTTCCTGTCACCATCTTCGAGGAGACCGAAGTACCTCTCGGGTGGCTGAGATTACCCACCATATCTACGGAGTGGCTAATAGATTGTCGAATCCGATTGAATCCTTAGGTTCTACTAAATTTTCAGTAATCGTTTGTAGTTCTAGAATACTTCCAGTTCTACCATACTCCCACTAATGTTTTCTGAAAAGAATTCATTTTACTAAAACATGTGGCGAGTCAAGAACAATATAACTATTGATCCTCCAAATGGTAGAATGTTAACCTTCGTCAAAACTCGTGATAACCCACATACTGCCATTACAGAAACGTTCCTTGAGTTTATCTGGATTCCGGTTTTAAGCATAAACCGGACAACTCCTTATACCTTAATATTATTAAGATATGAATCCATTATATATCCAATATAGAAACAAAGGCACTAATTTAGTTGGAACCAAATTCAAAAAATATGCAGTTGTTTCCTGTGCATATCAACTAATTGGAAGAAGGCCATGCAGCATTACTCATCAAGGAGCGCACCCTCGGATGAGTAACCTGAGAGAGAAGCAAGTTCTTAAATATATTACTTACGACGGAATATCTAGCAAAAGTATATACACCTTCGATCTCCTCAAAGAATCCAGATACTTCCAACGCATGGTTTTCTACTTTATTCTTATACCTATAATTTCTTAAAATTTGGACCTTGTATTTCAATGAGTAAACGGAATATAGGACGAGTACCAACCCCTTTTTCCTAATGGACATCAGACAACATACAATACTTTATATAAGTCTTCTGAGTTTAATAACTCAAACCCTGTGCGTCATAGGTTGAAAATTGTGTTAAGAGTAAGAAGAATTACACCGTTATTGAATGCACCTTACCTAATCATCAGCTATTAAAGGTAAATGTTATAAACACAATTTCAAAAAGTCATATTCCACTTTATAAAATAAACGTACAGATATATCAGTTTGAAATTGGTGCATAACAACGGATATTAAAAACCAAAAATTTGTAGTTATGCAAAACCTAGGTGATTTCCTCAAATATCACCAATTACAAAGAATTCTGATATTGAGGATCTAATAACCCAATTCCTAATATTCTACTCCCACTCAGCATCTGTAACGCCATACATATGTAAGAATCAAGTCTGGTAAATACATACTCTGGAGTCAGAAACTAATATGGAAAGCAGTTTTCAATTAATACCGCACAGTAAATCTGAAACATGAAAATGTTTAGAGTGGAGTTGCCGGGTATTCCTAGTAATGCCATTTTCACTGTACAAATTCATGAAAGTAGTAGCAATTTTCCTTGCCCTCACTTCAATCCCTTTATATGTCTTTACTTCTTACCTTCTGTACACCATACTTAGGCTAATTGGTTTTCTTCCTTCTCTACATTTCGGTACTAGCCTAAGATTTAGAAGAAGAATATCCAATAAGCGTAACTGGTGTACTCTCTCAATATAAAGAGCTCTCACAACCTGAGAGAAGGTAAAAAGAAAAGGCAACCGACTAATTCTATTCAATTTCTCCAGAACCCGAATCCATCCTCAAACTGAAACAAGTTTCTTCGAGTTCCTATGTAACTATACGATTGAATACCTAAGCAATATATAACTTCATAGTGATATGGAGTGTTCTAGAGAAATGCAAAGAGGAAGTAAGAGTGGTAGGGATATATCCGGCTTTGTTGTGAATCATAACAATTCAAAGCCAAATTGTGTAAGAAGGTTCGATTAACTTGGTTCATGAGTTTTAGTTTATGGTCAGGTCATGATCGCTGCTGTCGCGACCCGGTTCTTTCTCATCGAACAAAGTGTCACGCCAATTGTCATGCCAAGGGGGCGGGGGCCACCTCTTGAGTCTGTGGGACCCACTGTAGAATAATAGGGACTCTTCGGAACACATTCCGAAAAAGAACCGAACTACATTATAAATGTAATGATAGCACTCTCAATTACAGAGGCGCCTTTTAAGTGAACCGGAACTATAGGAGCTTGAGAACTCCATAGTTAAGCGTACTCGAGCCAGGGAAGTTCTGGGATAGGTGACCTCCTGGGAAGTGGCCCCTGGTCGGGTTTGGTTCGCTCCAAAAGACAAAACCGTGCAGTTTTGGCCAGATCGAACAGTACCATCTGCACGGGGGCATTGGGCATTACATTTATGGTGGTCCATGCAGGTCCCTTAAGTTGGTCTGTGGTTCGAGAACGAATCATTATTCAAAAGTGGGGAGGATGTCAGGACCCGGTTCTGACTTACGGAACAAAGTGCCACACCAATTATCATGCCAAAGGGGCGAGGGCCACCTCTTGAATCCGTGGGTGCCACCTTTTGAGTCCTTGGGACCAACTATAAAACAATGGGGACTTTTCGGAACACATTCCGAAAGAGAACCAAACTGCATTATAAATGTAATGATACCACTCCCATTTACAGAGATACCTTTTAAGTGAACCGGAACTATAGGAGCTAGAGAACTCCGTAGTTAAGAGTGCTCGAGGCAGGGAAGTTTTAGGATGGGTGACCTCCTAGGAAGTGTCCCCTGGTCAAGTCCGATTTGCTCCAAAGGACAAAACCGTGCGGTATCTGCCAGAGCAGACAATACCGTCTATACTGGGGCATGGGGTGTTACATTTATAATGCAGTTCAGTCTTCTTTCGAAATATATTCCGGAGATTCCCCATTGTTCTACAGTGGATCCCATGGACTCAAGAGGTGATCCCCGCCCCCTTGGCATGACAATTGGCGTGGCATTTTGTTCCGTGAGCAAGAACCGGGTGCCGACATCCTCCCCAAATTTGAAAAATGGTTCGTCCTCGAACCACAGACCTACTACTGAGAGACCAGCATGGGCCACCAACAAAACCTGTCACGCCCTGCTTCCCAGTAGACGGAAATGATGACATGGTAAACCCGCGACATATTTATTCAGAAAAGGCCATTCCCTAAATAAATATACTAAACGTATTGAAACAATAATACACAATGCAAGAATAAATGGAGATTGTAAATTCTCTAACAAATCTCTTATTTACATTCAACTTCCAATATTTATATGTACATGAGTTTCAACTGGAAAGTAAATACAATAAGGAAAATGCCTAAACATATGGTATACATAAGCTAAATAAAAAGTGAAGCTAGGCTAGTCCTGTAGAGCAATCCGGTTGTAGTCTTCTTCTGTGGTCTGCACTTCCTTTGTCTCAACTGTATCTGACGAACATTCTAAGAAAACAAGAGTGGGTAGAATGTCCGTCAGAGAATTAGTGCTCCGTAAATCCTAAGAATAAGTAAGAGCAAAGAAAATGACAATTGTAGAATATATATGAGGAGTAAGAGTATATGTTCATGGATAAGTGTATTATACTATAAGTCTCTATATGGTCATTATGTTAACGTTAAGTTCCAAGTGTGAATGTCAACGCAACCGTAGAAGTATTCACGAGTTCAAGAGTGAGGCCCCAGGAGTAAGGAAATACGGGCCCATTTCATGTGTTAGAATCGGGGCTCTACGCTGTGAATGAGTTGACCCGACTGATATTCGAGTAAAATAAAAAAGAGGTTAATACGGGACCTCTGAAGCTCCGTTGGATTCACAGAAGAAACTATCCCAAGCAGCCCGAGTATAATATATATCATAATTGTAAGATAGCCTTAATTGATTTGATTGGTTGATTATAACATGACTTGACTGAAACCATAGATTGCAAAAGATGAAATAATGAAGTCGAGTGAGTCGAGTAAGGTGCGAGTTATGTCAATTGCAATCTTGGTTCGAGTCAAGTTAGTTCGAGTTGACTGAGTTCGAATTCAAGTTTAGATTCGAGTTTGGATTCGAGTTCAGGTCTTTCTTCATATGAATTGTTTTAAACTGTTAAAAATCTTATGTTCTGAAGAAATTGGCAACTGCTGTATATGGACGGCAGGATTTATATCTTTTTCCAAGACAATTGCCATTGATAACTCTGTTAAGTTTTCTAACCTGAATAGGAAAGCACTTACTTTCACCGGCTCCTTAGAGCTCAAGAGAAATGATACCGCTTAAACCTATATTAATCAAGAGTTGTTAAAATATTGTTCGCATATCTTAAGAGGGTTTTATGAAAAATATTTTAATATAGTTTAAAATAAACCTCGAGTGTAATTTATAATATTTAGGGTTTTTATGAACATTTATTTTAATTGTTGTTGTGTTTTAATGATAAAACCTAACTTTTAAAAGTTTATGTTACTTTTATGAAAACTACTACTTTAGGGAACTTGTTCTTATTTATTAAAAATTCTAATCTTTCATTAAAAATATAGTTTCATAGTATGTTTTTATTGAAAATATGAATTCATAGTTTTATATAATTTTCCAAGTTTATTTTTGTTTAGAAAAGTCGTATTTCTTAAAAACCGTATTTTATTCCCTTTCGAGGCCGAATACTCCATGAGGCCATTCAAGTGGAGTTATCTTCTATTCTCTAATTAACATCATTAAACCTATTTTAATTCATTTTATTTCACACCCTCTCTCATTTTTACCCTTTAAGTACCACCACATGCCCTAACTATCTTCTATTCTGAAAATTTTCTTAAAATTCTCTAAGTTCAAAAAGGGTTAAGGCCATTCAAGTGGAGTTAAGCAAGCCAAAGGGAGTAGCGATCAAATACCGACTACCGGAGCATATCTCCGACGAGACCAAAACCCCACTCTCTCTTCTTTAAGCTCTTCTTAACACTACACAATGAGTAAGTCTCTCTTCTTTCCTTTCATTTTGACTTAAACCGCATTCTTATAACACATCGACAAAGTGGAGTTAACTCCGATAATAGTTTCTTTTAAAACTTTTAATCCACTTGATGAGTAAATTAAGCCACACCAACACTATAAAACTACTCTTAACCTTACTTACAACATTTAGATTGTAGTTTAACAAAAAAAAATCATATGAAATAATCATAAAACGAAGTTTTCAGAAAAATACCATGAACTTTAGTATGACCCTTATTTCAATAATTGTTTAATAGGATCCGTCTAGCTTCCTAGAACATAGGTTCCCTTACGGGTAGATTAATAGAATTAGTGGAGGTGATGATTAGGAGGAGAGTTGGTATTATGTGTTTGCAAGAAACTAAGTGGGTAGGTAAAAAGAGTAGAGTCATAGAGCCTTGGGGTTATAAGCTTTGGTATACAGGTAGAGATAAAAATCGTAATAGGGTAGGCATAATCATAGATAGACGGTTACTTGAGGATGTAGTTGAGATTGGGAGAAAAGGTGATAGAATTTTACTGGTTAAGCTTATTCTAGGTGGAGAGATTCTTAATATTATTAGTACTTATGCACCACAGATAGGTCTTGATGACGCTAGTAAGCGTCTATTCTGGGAGGATTTAGACGAGGTGGTGCAAACTATACCTAGTGGAGAGAAGTTATTTATTGGTGGTAATCTTAATGGACATGTAGGTACTAGTCGTAGTGGGTTTGATACTATCCATGGAGGTTTTGGTTTCGGAAAAAGGAATGAAGTAGGTGACTCGATTCTAGATTTTTCCTTATCTTATGACTTGATCTTAGCAAACACCTGGTTTAGGAAAAGAGAGTCCCACCATATCACTTTTAGGAGCGGATCAAGTGCCAGTCAAATAGACTTTTTTCAGACGAGAAGAATAGATAGATGTTGTTGTATCGACTGTAAGGTAGTGCCAGGTGAGAGTGTAACCATTCAACATAGACTTTTAGTTCTAGGTTTTCGATTTAGAAGAGAACCTAGGAAGATTAGACGTAAGATAGAGCCTAGAATTAAATGGTGGCGATTGAAAGAAGGTAACCAAAAGGCTTTTATAGATCGTGTAGTCCAAGACGCGGATTGGCAGTCGGAAGATGATCCAGACAAAATATGGAACAAAATGGCTAGTTGTATCAAGAAGGTAGTTAGGGATCTACTTGGTGAGTCGAGAGGTGGTGCTCCACCATCTAAGGACATATCATGGTGGAATGAAGATGTAAAGGCTGCTATTAAAATTAAAAGGGATTCTTATAAAAATTTGAAGAAAAGTAGAGGTTTTGAAAGATTTGAGAAGCACAAAATGGCTAAAAAGGAAGTTAAGAAAGCTATTCGGGAAGCTAAATCTAAGGTCTATAAGGAGGTGTACGAGAAATTAGACACTAAAGAGGCTGCAAATGATATATACCGGATTGCTCGGATGTGGGAAAGGAAGACTAGAGACTTATGTGCGGTGAAGTGTGTCAAAAATGAAAATCAGAAGGTTTTAGTTCGAGATGAGGATATCAAGGAAAGATGGAGAGATTATTTTGAAAAATTGTTCAATGAGAGCTTTACTAAGAATTTGGATGGACTTGTCATTCAATCTCAAGATATAAACCGTGATTTCATGCGTAAAATAAGACTACCTGAGGTTAAAGAAGTTTTGAACAGAATGAGTTTAAGAAAAGCGGTTGGCTCTGATGGGATTCCTATCGAGATTTGGAGATGCTTAGGAGAAATAGGCGTTAAATGGCTGACAGATCTGTTTAATAAGATTTGGCAGACAAAAAATATGCCAAATGAATGGAGGAAAAGTATCCTTGTACATATCTACAAGAACAAGGGTGACATTCAAAGTTGCTCAAACTACCGGGGAATAAAACTTATGTATCACACTATGAAACTTTGGGAGAGAGTGATTGAACACGGGCTAAGGAAGGATATTAAGATAACAGAAAACCAGTTTGGGTTCATGCCTGGACGATCAACGACAGAGGCTATTCATTTGATTCGTCAACTTGTCGAGCATTTTCGAGAGAAGAGAAGAGATTTGCATATGATATTTATTAATTTAGAAAAAGTGTACGACAAGATACCTAGAGAGGTATTATAGGGGACAATGATGAAGAAGGGGATCCCCGTCAAGTATATTGACATAATCAAGGATATGTACGATGGAGTAGTGGCAAATGTCAGAACTTGCGGCGGCTTAACGAGTGATTTTAGATTACTATTGGTTTACATCAAGGATCTGCATTAAGCCCATTCCTGTTTACCATCGTGATGGATGAGCTTACTAGAACTATCCAAGATGAGGTACCTTGGTGTATACTATTCGCAGATGATATTGTTCTAGTAAATGAGACGAAAGCAGGGGTTAATGCCAAATTGGAATTATGGAGGCAAACATTGGAATCTCGGGGATTCAGATTGAGCAAGTCCAAGACAGCATATATGCATTGCAAATTTAGTAACCAGAGAAGTCAAAACCATATTGGTATAACATTGGAAGGGCAAGAGATATCACCGAGTGACCAGTTTAGATATCTAGGTTCCATCATCCAAAAGAATGGGGAGATCGATAGTGATGTTAATCAAAGGATCCAAGCTTGTTGGTTGAAATGGAGGAGTGCAACAGGGATTTTGTGTGATCGTAACTTTCCGTTAAAATTGAAGGGGAAGTTTTATCGGAGCGCTATTGGGCCTGCCTTATTATATGGTACAGAATGCTGGGCTCCTAAGAAGCATCATACACAGAAGATGCACGTAGCGGAGATGTGCATGCTTCGTTGGATGTGCGGTAACACTAGAAAAGATAAGGTGCGAAATGAGGATATTCGTATAAAAGTTGGTGTCGCATCTGTGGAGGAGAAGATGCGGGAAAACCGGCTAAGATGGTTTGGTCATGTGCGACGCAGACCTATGGAAGCACCGGTCCGACGAATAGATACTCTCGATATGGGCAATGGCAAAAGGGCAAAAGGGAGACCAAAGAAAACATGGATGGAGGTGATACGAAACGATATGGTTGCCAAAGGACTCAATGAAAGTATATTGTTCGATAAGAGTGAGTGGAGGCAGAGGATTCATGTGCTGGACCCGGCGTGATTCTCATGTTGGTTCATGTAGCATACCCCATATGCTTGGGATAAAAGGCTCAGTTGTTATTGTTGTTGTTGTTTAAAAATAATTTTAGGAAAACTTCACAAGGTAATGACCTACCCCACACGTACACTATGGTTTCATAGCATAGTATTCCAAATACATGGTTTATTTAAAGAATAGGTTTTACATTAAAATACCATATTTTTTTCAAAACGGGTTTCTTTTAATCAATATTTTTAAATCCTTGGCAAATACACCTCTATAACCTTCGTTAGGAGACCCGCTAATGGATAGTGTGGATTATCGCACATCCTTAGGACAGTGGAGCGAGATGCATAACTCCTCACGGAGTATTCGGTCTCGAAATGAAATAAAACTACGGTTTTTAAGAAATACGACTTTTCTAAACAAAACTAAACTTAGAAAATTATATAAAACTATGAATTCGTATTTTCATTTAAAACAAATTATGAAACTATATTTTTAATTAAAGATTATAATTTTTAATAAAATAATAACAAGTTTTCAAAAGTAGTAATTTTCATAAAAGTACCATAAATTTTTAAATGCTAGATTTTATCACTAAAACACCACAACAATTAAAATACATGTTCATGAAAACTCTAAATATTCTAAATTACGCTCAAGATTTATTTTTAAATTATATTAAAGTATTTTTCATAATACCCCTAGAGATAAGCAAACAATATTTTAAGAACTCTAAATTAATATACCTTTAAGCGGTATCATTTCTCTTGAGCCTTAGAGAGCCGGAAAAAATGAGTGCTTGTCTATTCAGGTTAGACAACTTATCGGAGTTATCAATGGCAATTGTCTTAAAAAAAGACATAAATCCTGCCATCCATGTGCAGCAGTTTCCGATTTTTCCCGAACATAAGATTTTTAACAGTTTAAAACAATTCATATGAAAAAGACCTGAACTCGAATCCAAACTCAAATCTAAACTTGAACTCGAAATCAGTCTACTCAAACTAACTTGACTCGAACCAAGATTGCAATTGACATGACTCGCACCTTACTCGACTCACTCGATTTCATTATTTCACCTTTTCCAATCTATGGTTTCAATCAAGTCATGTTATAATCAACTAATCAAATTAACTAAGGCTATCTTATAATTATAATATATGTTATACTCAGGGTGCTTGGGATAGTTTCTTGTGTGAATCCAACGGAGCTTCAGGCGTCCCGTATTAATCTCTTTTTTATTCTACTCGAATATCAGTCGGGTCGACCATCCACAGCCTAAAGCCCCGATACTAACACATGAAATGAGCCCGTATTTCCTTACTCCTAGGGCCCCACTCTTAAACTCGTGAATACTTCTACGGTTGTGTTGACATTCACACTTGGAATTTAACGTTAACATAATAACCATATAGGGACCTATAATATACACTTAGCCATGAACATATACTCTTAGTCATCATATATATTCTACAAATCATTTTCTTTGCTTTTAGTTATCATTGGGACTTACCGAGCGCTACTTCGCTAAAAGGCATTCCACCCACCCTTATTTTCTTGGAATGTTCATCAGATACGGTCGAGATGAAGGAAATGGGGGCCACAAAAGAAGACTACAACCGGATTGCTCCACAGGACTAGCCTAGCTTCACTTTTTATTCAGCTTATGTAAGTCACATATTTAGGCATTTTCCTTATTGTATTTACTTTCCAGTTGAAAATCATGTACTTGTAAATATTGGAAGTTGAATGTAAATAAAGAGGTTTGTTGGAAAATTTTACGGTCTCCATTTATTATTGCATTATGTATTATTGTTTTAATACGCTTAGTATATTTATTTAGGGAATGGCCTTTTCTGAATAAATATCCCGCGGGCTTGCCACGTCATTGTCTCCATCTATTGGGAAGCGGGGCATGACAGTTACTAAAGAGAGAAAGAAAAGAAATGCTCAGCATGCACTCTAACCTAGATTAGATAGGTTAATCACTTTATCTAATTAGGATGGATCCCACTGTTTTCTCGAATTCTCCTTCAAACCGTAAAAGGAGAATTAGTCGGTATCATATACACTATACAAATTCGCTAACCATTCAGCTAAGATAGTGTTGGTAATTCGAGGGAGGTCCCCCGTGCTTTCGCACGGACCCAATTAAATAACCTCATTTCTGCAGAGGCATAAACTCGTTAATACTTTCTAGACACCTAATAGATTAGCTAATTGTGAAGTGAAAATCTTCCGACGAGTAATAACTACTCATCTATGGGAATCGGGATCCATCTATCATTACGTGATAATTTTGATGGAAGCCGACCAAAATTACCACACTCCAGAAGGTATATGCAAACTTGGCAAGTTTCCTTTATATTTGAAACTCCCGATATAGTTTTTGCCCCAAGCGCTTATGATCTTGACTTTGGCCAACAAATCATAACACACAAGTCAAGTTCTATCCATCATTATCCAGATTAATTTAGACCCACCCATACACACCCTTGACTTTGGCCGACAAGGTGGTACAACTGTCCTAAACCAATACATCTATCTATGCTACAGATAAGCAACACACGGCTATCATTCACGATGCCTTGACTTTAGCCAACAAACACTGCATGAATACTATGGGCTACTTATCCGAAACGATGAAGGGCTACAGCTGGTTTTTGGTGAAAAACCATTGACGTAATGAATTTGATATCGTTCAAGGAACTCAAGCAGTTTTGAAAAGGAGTGGTTTAGGCTCCGTATTTTTAAAAAGTGGTTTTGTAGAGAACCGATGGTTTTGAAGAAAATCAAGTAGTTTATAGTCACGTTAATATTTTGCCAAAATGATCACTCCCTATAAAGGGATCTAGGCTCTTTCCTTATCGAATGAGGTGCAGGATATTCATAACTGAATATCTCGACGCAAAGCAAAAGGAAATGCCTATAGTTTTCAAAAATTGGTTCCAACAACATCATTTATGTTTTTTTGCTTGCAATAATCAGAATTAATGCAGTCCCATCAATTAACATATCATGCCAAAAAGAAACAAAAATAGGCACGCACATATATACCATCTGCATTCACCACAGTGTCCCAAGTCATTACCGTAAGGTTACTTAACTTGCGGCAAGGCAGGAACAGGACTAGCGCGGATGCAAAACATATATAGTGTCTACTATATATATATATATATATATATATATATATATATATATATATATAATATGAACATTCGTCTCACGCATGATATCAAGTAACATCACAAAAGCATCACAGCAGAATCACAGCGGAAGCAAACACAACATGAAAATAAGGATAAACTAGGAAAAGTACATTTCAATGGAGCTAAATATGAAATGCAATTTTCCAGTCGTGTGGATAGCCCGTAGTATTGGATCCTAGACCCTTACGAGCGTGGCAAGCCACCCGCCAATCCCAGAAGCGAGGCAACCCAAATCAACAAAGTAAATGAGCCACCCAATACTTCCAAGATCCGGTGACTTGGGCGCTCCCTCCACGGGTCAATCCTATAGCCCCTATAAGTGCGGCGAATAGCTCTCCAATTTTAGAGTAAAACACCCCGGTCTCAATGCCATAAGATGGAGGTATGTTGCCCTCTAGAACCCGGCTACTCGAGCACTCCTCCGTGGGGTAATCCTAGTGCATGTAATGAAAAACGTAATATACAATGGTGACTACGTCCGCAACCTGGACGTGCCCCAAAGAATAATATACAAGCCGCAATGATGGTAGTCCACATGTCGGACGCTCTCCACGCAATATGAATATACATTACATCATAGAGAACTACATCTAATACTATGTACAACGGGATATCCATCGCGACAAATCCAACATAGCCATAATCAACAGAGCAACACAAAATATCAACACGAATATCATGTTCGTAAACCCGTCTGATTGTACATATAGCAACCAGTTGGATTATACCGTGCTATGATATTCACAGTGGCACAGACAAATACACAGAAAAACACGAATTTAAAATTTTGATCTATTAAAACTTTCCGCATTAGTCCCAACTACAAACCAGTACACAAACAAATCTGAACCAAAACCAAATATTCCATAAATCACATTTCCATGAACTAGAGCCCCAGAAAACATTTAGGGCAATCAAAATTGGGCCGCGGATCAGCGGCCAAATGGCACATTTGGCGGCTAATCAACGATCAAATTTTGGGCTTAGGTGCCCAAAATTTTTTCCTTGCTCTAATTTTTCCTGCACATAATTTTAATGGAACTTGAAAAAAATTTTGAACAAGTTTGAAATTCGAACAGCAAGCAAGAATTTTGGAAATGTGATTCGGAAAATTCCGTCAAAGAAAACTCTAAATTAGTGCAAACATGTCTAGGCTTTAACATGGCTCTGACACAATTGTTAGGAAGTTAGGCATATTAGCAAACTAATTTTCGAAGATGGCAACATGAATTTCAAAAATTTCTAGTTTGCTAAATTTCCAAATCCATGAATCGACCTAAAAAGCTAGAACTTGTGAACAAAAATACTAGCGAGCCATACTAATCTACTATGTTAGCAATATTCACATCCTCGAGTTTTCTTCAAGTGCTCTGGATTGCACTTGCAAGCCGGTCTTTCTTCGCCGAAGATGATCCACTCGAGAGAATCAATCCAAGCTCCAGCTTCGCCTAGCGAAACAACCGATGCTCCAACCTCACTAGGAATGGAGTAGGGATGTAGGAATTTTTCACCATCTTTTTCTCTCAATTCTAAAGCTCAAGTGAGCAACTAAAGAAGGAGGAGAAGGAGGAGATGAAGAAATAGCCATGAGACACTCAAGAAAGAATAAGAGAATGAATGAAGAATAGAATAGCGTGTAGAAAAGAATTGGAATGGCTTCATATTATTTTGCAACAATACAAAACAAAAAATCTCATAACAATTTTCAATAAACAAATGAAACTCCATTCCTCTCTACATAACTCCAACCATGCTCATGCCACCTCATTTGCGAATGATTTTTTAAAAGGAAAATCATATAATGAGGTGTCCATCTTCTAAAAGATATTTCGTATAAATACGGAATACATCCCGGTACATGTATCGAAATACATATACGCGTATTCGTATAAAAATACGAATTGCCAAAAAAGAAAATGAATAGTGAACAATAATACTAGAATACAACAACAACTGAGCCTTTTATCCCAAGCATATGGGGTAGGCTACATGAACCAACATGAGAATCAAAAGTATATTAAAAATATATACATAAATTATTAATTCAAAACATGAACAATATTACTAGAATACATATATTAAAAATATATACATAAATTATTAATTCAAAACATGATTTAATCATCCGGCTTAATCCTAAACCGCTGGTATTATCAAAAGTCCAATCAAAGTCCATGTATCCTGTACACATTTTTAATCTGACACCTGTATGTACCAACATATGTCATATACATTATATCGCCTGATCCGGTAAAATCCTCTATGTGGGACTCTAAAGACTCGTCAATACACTGGCAGTGGATTTAACCACAACCATGTCAGCGGCACTAGCTGTACGTAACAGCTACGTAGGTATTGAACGAAAGGAAGGCCGATGAGCAAACTCATCCGTACCTCTTTTGAGCCTGTCTGTGACAATCTCCGTACAGTCCGGTTTGTTCGTCTAAGAGTATCGCATAATGGGTCTAGGGGTGGATAAAGTCAGACCCCGAATAACTCGATATTTCGTGTCGGTGTGAAGCCCATCACCCACTGAGAAACTACTGATCCAAATCAGTAATTCTCATCCACCTTGGCCAAGAATTTCTGATGATGGCCACCCGTGAACAGCGCGACATCTACCCCCAATACCGGGAGAGACAAATCCCCGATGATCTGCTCATTGCCTCCATATGGCTCGGGACTGTACCTAACTAAAACATGTTTGCACGACTCGTTTGAGCCGTCGTAGGGTAGTAATCAAAGCACAGTAGGAACTCACAAGAGACAAATAACGATCTCAGGATGATAGACTAACATGTACTCATGTCATCTGAGAACTGCTATCTGTCAATAGGTATAATACCATCTAGCATGTTCCTGGCAAGTCTATCCAGTCTACTCACCTCTAGTGAGCACCTGTATACTATCTTAGGTGACCAACAGACACCAATGGCATGTGAGACCAGCCACCGCCTCTTATCGGGGTCTCGAAAAGTATACACTAGTCTACTCTGGAGTATCGATACCCAGTCTTGATACTCTCTCGACTAGAAACATTTAAGGATGTGCTTATAAACCGCCTAGCTCCCACGTATATGATCGCCATCATAATACTGGTAGTCAAGCAAGAATCGTATGGGCTCTATCAATATGTAACAGTGATCTGTAATACCACATAATACATGTACATGATGATAAAGTCAAACCAGATAGCATATTATCATCTCGAATAAGACTTTTCTACCTGTATAGGTCCTCCCTCAATCATCACAACCGCCTGCCTACGATTACAATAATTGATTTGAGGGCACTATAGCCAACAAATGTATGGTATTCGTCGCTTATAGACTTTATCGGGTCCGGATGAGTTTGCTCATCGACCTGCCTTTATCTTGATCATACCTGGGTAGTCGTTATGTGCAGCTATTACCGCTGACGAGCATGTGGGCTAACCCGTGAAGGGAATGAATCTAAAAGTGTTTTAGATTCAATCGAATACGATCATGTATAACTTACTGCCGGTGTATTGACAGGTCTTTAGAGTCCCGCAACGAAAGTGCCTGCCCAGGCGAAACGATGATGTGGCATGCGCATAGGATGCATGCAAAGGTTCGATTAAATATGTGTATGTGATACACGTGATTTAATCGGACGGTTACTATACAAGCCGGTTTATTTATAAACTGGAATATTAAGTCAAGTGTTGACTTAATGACCATATATATGATATGATTTCTAGTATATGTGTATATAATTCTCTCTCTCTCTCTTGTTCTCTCATTAGTATATGATACCGATAGATTTGTTTTATATACAGGATACATATATTCTTTTTTTATGATTACATAAGTGTATGTATACAGATACATATACATTATCTCACTTATATGTATTTGATACATATAATGTTGGAGATAGTGCCCTCAGAGTCAATTATTGGATCACAGGCACATGATTGCAATGATTGAGGGAAGACCTATTCCGGTAGGACAGTCTTACTCAAGATGATAGTATGCTATCTGGTTTATCTTTATCATCGTGTACTGCTTTAGGTGACCTTACAGGTCACTATTACACGTTGATAGAGCTCATAGGATTCTTGCTTGACTGCCAGCAGTACGAGGGCGATCATATACGTGGGAGCTGGTAGTCTATAAGCACATCCTTAAAAGGTCCCTAGTCGTGGGAGTTTCGAGACGGGGTATCGATACTCCAGAGTAGACTAGTGTATACAGTCGAGACCCTGACGAGGGGCGGTGGCCGGTCTCATAAGCCACTGGTGTCAGTTGGTTCACCTAAGATATATACAGGTGCTCATTGGGTTATGAGTACACCGGACAGGACTCGCCGGGAACATGCTAGTTGGTCTTATACCAGACGTCAGATAACAGTTCCCTGGTGACATGTGTACAGGTTAGTTCATCGACCTGAGATCGTCATTTGTCTCGTGTGAGTTCCCACTGTACTTTGATTACTACCCTACCACGCTCAAAGGAGACGTGCAAACAGGTTTTAGTTGGGTACAGTCCCGAGCCACATAGAGGCAGTGAGCGGATCTGCAGGGGTTCGTCTCTCCCGGTATTGGGGATGAGGTCGCGCTGTGTCTAGGAGAGCCATTACACAAAGCCCTCGGCCGAGGCAGGAGATTTACTGGTAGGTATTTCAGTAGTATCTCAGGGTGTTCTGGGCTACACTCCGACACGACTTGTACCGCTTTTAGGGGTCTGACTTTTACCAACCCCCTAGGCCTGCCATGGGATGCTCATAGACGAACGGACCGAACTGTACGGATATTGTCACTGACAGGCTCAGTAGGGTGTCAGGATGAGTTCGCTCACAGATGTCCCTTTTGGTCAATAGCTGGTGGCCCGTCACGTATGGCTAATACCTCTGACGTGCTAGTGGTTAAATCCACAGCCATAGTATTGACGAGTCTTTAGAGTCCCCCACACACAGTTACTCAAGTTTCGGGCGAAACGCTGTAGAGGCCGTATGGAGACATGGCAGGGTTCGATCAGATACGTGCGGTATTGCACGGATCGTGATCGGACGGATTTTACTAGCGGGCTTTGGTTTAAGCCGGATCCTAGTATTAGACAGTGTAGTTTTGTCTCTTTGCATTTGTATTCAGTGGGAATACAAATGCGGGCATGTATATAAAGTCGCAGGATTTTCCTGTAATTTATTACGGGATCAGTTTTATGAAGTTTCCAGTTTGCATTCCGTCTCGGCCGGTTTTCCTTTGTTCCTTCCCGGCCGGACTTTTTCAATGGAGGGGGTTATTTGCAGTTGTGCAAATTATCTTTTGTGGAGGTGTTATTTACATTTTTGGCTTCATGATGGTTCTACCATCATGAGATTCTTTTTAAGTCTCTTCCTTTGCATTAAATGAGATTAGAAAGGATTAGAATTTGATTTGATATTGTTATCATCTCTTTTAGATGTGGTCACCTCTTTTATTTCCTACTCTCACCTCCCTTCATGTTTTTTTATTCCCTCCACCATTTTATCTATGAGGGGTCGGCCACTTTGAGAGGTGGGAGATGAGGGATTCATTTTGTGGTGGGGAAAAAGATTATCATTCATTATGCTAGCCACAAAATCATATAGCTCCATTTCAAAGTTCTTCTTCTCTTCCTCGATCCTAAAGGCAATTTCATAACCCCAAAGAGACAAACTACTACACTTATTCTACAGCAAATCTTGGGCACGTCGACTTGCTAACTTCGTGCCTGAGTTGCCTCGGTCCAGAGGTGGGAGACTGTAAAAAAACCCGGTGATGTGGTGCCCGTTCCGACGAGGAGATCAAGACCGGAGGTTCCGCTAGGAGATCGGGATGACGATAAGAAGACCGGAGGACACGGATCGCTCGGTATATCTCTCTACCCGCTCTTTAGTTAGCTAGGACTAGATTAATGGTCTGATCCAGGAATTTTGTGCGTGGTGGTGCCGGTTTCTAGTTGTTAGAAATTTTTCGTTTCCGCATTCCGACGTCGGATTGACGGCCGGGGCGCCACCGTGCACTTACACCGGTATCAGAGCCACGCCATTAACCTAGTCTAGCTTGCTCTAACGTGTTTACAAGTTCGATCGAACGGATTTTCCACAAACCATATTTCCATGTCGTACTTTCTGTCGAATTTTTCTGTGCTCTAAAAATTATTTGGTACATTGGAAAATTGCGTGCAGGGTATTTTATGAATTCTGTGAAAATTTGATACCCTGATGTTACTGTAGCACGGCGGTTTAGCGGCCAAAACCATGTTTTGGCCGCGGAACCGCCGCCGTTTTGTGGCCAAACCGTACCAAATTTCTACAGTGGTTTACTGAGATGGAAATAGGGTTTCTGGTATATTCTTTTTAGGCCCAGATGTTTTTGAGTGCTACAGTTGTGCTTGGGGCCCACTTCGGTAAATTTAATCGATAGAAAATTTTAAACATGTTGGTTCACAGTATTTACTTTATATCTGCGACCGTGAATGTCACTCGATCGGTAAATCCGGTCGTGGGGGATAGCCTAGATGCAATGTTAGTACAGTTTGGTTATTTATGTGCATTTGATATTGCGGGGCGAGCGTCCGACATGTGGACTGCCGTCACTGCCTGTTTGTATATTATTCTTTTGGGGTACGACCGAGCTGAGGTCGATACACCCGTTGTATGTATATTTTACTTTCTGTACTAGGATTACCCCGCGGAGGAGTGCACGGATAGCCGGGTTCTAGAGGGCAACGGGCCCGCATCTCATGGCTTTGAGACGGAGGGGGCTTTACTCTAGAATTGGTGAGCTATTCGCCACACTCGTAGGGGGTATAGGCTGACCCAGGAGGGGTGCCCAAGTTACCGGATTCCGTGAAGTGCTGGGTGGTCCATTCACGTTGCTGAAGGGGGCTGTCTCGCTTCAGGTTTTGGCGGGTAACTTGCCGCGCCCGTAGGGGTCTAGGATTTTATTGCACAGGCTATCCACACGACCAGGGGAACGTCAGGTTTCAGTAGCGGCTCTATAAAACCCGGGGATCCCAGATATCTGTATTGTTCTATGCTGCTTATTACATTTCTGTGATGTTGCTTTTTATCACGCCTTCAGCGATATTATATATTGATATATATACTAGTAGATGTTGTATATGTTTTGCATCCGCGCTAGTGCAGTCCCCGCTCTGTCGTTAGTTAAGTAACCTAACGGATGATGACGGGACACAATGGCGAATACGGATGGCATATACGTACATCATTATTTTCGTTCTTTATTGGTGTGATCAATTGATGGGACTGCAATGATTCGGATCAATGCAAGTTAAACAAACCTATTCTGATGTTGTTGGAACACTTTTTCAAAAAGGCTGTTATTGCAAGGACGTTCTCTTTTGTTTTGCACAGTGGTATTCGGTTATGAATATCCAGCACCTCAGTCGACGAGGCAAGGGCCGAGATCCCTTCACCGGGAGTGACCCCTTAGACAGAAGTTTGCGTCAGGGCAATAACTTCACTATAGTCGTTTACTTTTGCTTTGCATCATGGTATTCAGTTGGAATATCCTGCACCCCATTCTATGGCGAAAGAGCCGAGATCCCTTCACCGGGAGTGACCTCTTTAGCAAAGTTTTTCGTCATTATATTTTTATAAAGCTATCTAGTTCCTTCAACGATATCAAGTTCATTACGTTAAAGGATTTCGCCAGAAACCATTCGTAGCCCTCCGTCGTTTCATATGGAAAGTCAATAGTATTCAAGCTGTGTTTGTTGGTCAAAGTCAAGGCACAGTGTTTGGTAGCTATTGGGTATTCATATGCAGCATAGATAGATGCGTTGGTTTGGGACAGTCGTACTGCCTTGTTGGCCAAAGTCAAGGGTTTGTACGGGTGGGTTCAAATTAACCTGGATAATGACGGGTGGAACTTGACATGTGACTTATGATTTGTTGGCCAAAGTCAAGGTCATAAGAGCATGGGGCAAAAATTATATCGGGAGTTTCTAAAGAAACTGAAACTTGCCAGATATGCGCATACCTTCTAGAGTGTGATAACGTGAGCAGTTTCCGTCACGTTATCATGCGATGATAGTTGGATACCGATTCCCACTGATGAGTTGGTTTACTCCTCGGGTGATCCCAACTAATTCTTCTTTCAGGTTTGGGGAAGAATTTGACGTCACAGTGGGAGGTTTCCTGATTAGATTAATTGATAACCATTCTGATCTTGGTTAGAGTGCACGCTGAGTGTTTCTTTTCTCTCTCTCTCTTTAGCAGCGACCATGACCTAACCCTAGACTATGACTCAGTGACCAAGTTGACCAAACCTTCTTATAAGACAGGCTTTTGGATTGTCAGAGTTGCAAACCTCATTGCCACTCCTACATTTACCCTTTTCTCCAGGACACCCCGTATTACCACGAACGTCCACTTCCATTGGACAAAACCATCGTATAGTTATATATGAACTCGAAGGAACTTGTTCCAGATTCGAGGATGGTTTCCGATTCTGGAAAAAACGAATAGGACTATTCAGTTGTCTTTTCCTTTTACCTTCTCTCAGGTTGTGAGTACTCATTGGTTTAGGAGATGGTACACCTATTACGCAAATTGGATAGTCTTCTTCCAAACCATAGGCTGGTGCCGAACGGTAGGGAATGAAGAAAACCAATTAGCCTAAACGGTGTACAGAAGGTATTAAGTTAAGACATATAAAGGGATTAGAAGGAGGGTAAAGTAAATTACGACTGCTATTCACGACCAAACCAAGTATTTCATTACCACTCCCACTTCACCTTTGTATTTCTCCAGAACACTCTGTATCACTACGAAAATCCACAGTCATTTGGATACTCCATCGTATGGTTATATACGAACTCGAAAGGAACTTGTTCCAGTTCGGGGATGGATTCTGGTTCAAGAGAAATAGGAATAAGATTTATTCGGTTGTCTTTTATCTTCACCTTCTCTCGCATTGCGAGTGCTCCTAGGATTAGGACAGTACACCCATTATGCTTATTGGATAGTCTTCTTCCAAATCATAGGCTGGTGCCGAAAGGTAGGGAAGGAAGAAAACCGTTTAACCTAAAAGGGTGTACAGAAGGTAATGACTAAAGACATATAAAGGGATTTGGAGAGATGGCATAGAAATATACGGTTATAGTTGTTAATCTAGATAATGGAAGAGGCGTTACTAGAAATACCAGGATACCCCTATGAAACATTTCAATATTTCAGCTTCACTATGTACTGTTAAAAGAAAACTGATTTCCTAATTAGACACTTGCTCCAGGGTATGTATTTACCAGGTATGATTCTCACATCTGTATGGTTTTACAGAAGATGAGTGGGAGTAAGTCATTGGGAATTAGGTGATCGTCCTCATTATATCGGAATTCGTTGTAATTGGTGACATTTGAGGAAACCTCCTGGGCTGTTTGCCGGACGGAAAATATTTGGTTTTGAATATCCGTTGTTATGTACCAATTTCAAATTGATATATCAGTACGTCTATTTTTATAGAGTGAGATATACCTTTTTGAAATTATGTCTATGACATTTACCTATTGTCACGACCCAAAATTGGCCCGTGACGGCCCAAATACTACGCAACGCCTAAAGACGTAACGTAGTAAAAGAAAACCAAAACCCAGAAATCTAAACCAAGAAAATACGGAAAAGATAATATAAGTTTTTGAAACATTTGAAATCACAACCCAAATTCTTTAAAAAGTCTTACTTTCTTTGTTTAAAATTTTAGCAACACCCTTTTTTGTAAAAAGTGGCCCAAAGGCGGAAAACAATCTCATTATAAATATACGATGCCGTAGCGAAGAAATAGGAGTCAATAGAAAGGAAACTGTATATAAAAGGCAACAAATCCATAAATAATATACAATATCGTCCTCACCAAGTCTCTAAGTCAACAATACAATAGTAGATGGAGAGTACAAAATCCAATGAATGTACAATATGAAATACAGATAATCATCCAACCCACCTAAGCAAAATAGCACTGTGAGCTGATGCGGTATCTGTAGCAAAAGATGGATAGCTGAATAGCCTGCCTCGACTACTCTGGGGAACAACCTGAAACACCTGTGGCACAACGGGGGTGAGTTGCCAACTCGTGAATAGTAAATAACATATGCAGGTAATCGCAGGAATGCACGTACAACATGAATCTAAGATATGCGATTACAGTAATAACATGTCATGCAAATGCTGAATAAAGGGAAGTACACTAGCAGGTACAATCAATATGTTAATCTGTGCAAAGAATAGATCAGTGTGAGGTATGGGGTGGAATATGTCATTTCCACGGAAACCTGACATCGTGGTAGGATCACAATCCATCAAGACACTCAAATCCCAAATCCTCAAATCAGCCCCCAAACTGGGCTCTCACATCATAAGTCTCACAGCACCTCAATGTACAATATCGAGTAGCTCTCCTATATCTCGAATGTACAAATCAACAATCTCTTTCATTTCCAATATCCAATCTCAATGAATCACCTATATCCCAAGTCGAATCTCAAGTATGTTTCTAACATCCTAAAGGTATATATATTTGCAGAAATAAATATGATGGGGGCAATACACATATATTAGCGTCCCACTCCACTAATATTGGTGTAAAAGTATATATAACAACGGTTAAATCCCCTGTTATATATACAAAAGGTGTTTAAGAGAAATATCATGAAAACAATGTGCCAAGCATCGACACAGAAATCCTGATAGGTACGTATCATACGCTGTCCCGAAAGCACGGGTGCCTAGCTCTGACCCCCGCCTTTCGACGTATGCATACGTGCATGACTCCCAGCGGTGTCTCCGTGATCCCCCACCGAGTCATGGGTACTGTCACCGGTAGGTACTCGCCCGCCTCCAGGCTCAATCGGCAAAATCCATTGATCTTCTTGCCGAGGGGAACCATACCGGGCCCCACCATGTACTCTCATACGGCAACCACACCTCGTATGGAGTATATAATCAGCATCGATAAAACTCATGGTGGACGCGCAAATATCATCTCAAGGAAACCGGGGTTTTCAATGTATGCATAATTTCATGAACTCCCACGGTTCCCAAATCCAGAAAACCGCATGTAAAATCCAAATAAACAATGAGCAAATCCAGGAACAAATAAATGCGATATATCTGAATGTGAGCATATAAATGAGAACATGTAGCTGAAACCAGATATATGCGAAATCAATAAGGTACAGCTAAGTATAGGTATCTGCCTATAAGTAAAATATGTCGTATACCCCCTTGGGTATAAGTAAAATATGACGGATACCCCCCTGGTTATGAGTAAAATATGTGCATGGTATACCTGTAGTTGTATCGCAAGGTGAATATGTACCTATCACTAATGGTAAGATACACTACAGGTATACCGATAAGATAGATGTCAAGTATGATAAACAATATAGTATCTATAGGAGGTTGTGTGTGATATGGCAATTATTGACGGTGTGTGTGTAGCATACAATCCGTGCTCGTGCAACATGAACCGTCAATAATATGTGCAGTGTCCTACGGCTGCTAGTCACAATATAACTATATCAAGAAAATAAAGTAAAGGCGCAATTCTAACAATGACGTAGAATGTGCGACAGGTATTTGAATCCTAGCCCAGACGCATAACGCCATGCGGGCGATTCCCCTGTAGATGTTAAATGTACTCACCTACGCTCCACGCTAGGTAAATCCTACCATCTGCTCCCCCCTGTAGCAGTGTCCGTATTCTCTGCCTGCAAACCTGCAAATAAGACATAGAAATCACATATAAGCCAAAAATTCCGCGAAACGCGATATCGAACCAAAACGAGAAACTCGCGTCGCGAACCAAACGCGCGTGTGCACGATACGCTGAATCGTGTGTGTACGCGTCTAAAACCATCGCGACACGCCGCGATACGCTGGATCACAGAACCCACTCACGTATCGCGCGTATCGCGCAAACACAACGGACATGCAAAACGATATATAGTCCCAGATTTTTCTACAGGTCAAAACTTACAAAACTACACATGCCAAAACACTACACTACACAGCAGACAACCCTACCCAAAACCTCAAGACCTAACACCCTACCCTGGCCGCAATTTGCGGCCAAAAAGATTAAATCTGTGGCCAGGATTTTGAATGAGGGGCTCGTGTTCTGGTGGTGGTGTCTAGACCTAGGTAGCATGTTCCAGTTTCCCCAATTTTGTTCTGTAGGGTCCGGGCCAAAAGCAGATCTCAGATATCCAATATATCACTATAAAAACACCAAATTGCACAAATAAGGAAATCTTATGGTATTTTAGTGTAACCTGGGTAAATTCTCAGTTGGGGTGACCTAACAACACTAGAATGAGCTAGGTTAACCAACTCCAACACATTCCAACCAAAATTCCACATAAAACACCATAACTGGCACTAAACTCACAATTTAGCACAAACCGACGCTAATAAACACACAAGCTAAGCAATTAGGGAAAAGGGTTTAGAAATATACCCAAAAGGATCTCAAGAAGCAGGAGAAGAAGTGAGAGGAGCTGCTGCAAGTGCTGGGGCTGCTGCTGCTACAGCTGCTGATGCTGTTGCTGTCTGCTGCTACTGATGCTGCTGCTGCCTCTGGTGCTGATGGTGTTGTTGTTGCTGCCACTGCTGCTTGCTGCTGCTGTGTGTGAGTGTGTGTGTGTGTGTGTTGAGAGTGAGAGAATGAGAGAATGAGAGTGAGAACGGAAAATGAGAGCAACAAACACACACACCCTTCTCTTTCTCTTTCTTCATTAAAGAAGCATGGCTTGGCCATGTAGCACTATGCCTCTCTCTCTCTCTCTCTCAAAGTCAACCCATTCAAACAAATTTAAAATCCTTCTTAAATTCATTTTATTTAAAAACAACCATACACACCTAACAACCCAAAACACTTAATCAAAGCTTAAAACTAGATTAAGAGATGGTTAAATCCTAAAATACAACCCTGGTTATCATGCACAAGTGTGTGTGTGCCTAACAAAATTCTAATAAAATACTCATTAAATAGGATAAAATATTTAAAACTAAATTTGGTAAACTTTTATTAAAAACTATATATATATATAATATAATTAGCTACAAAACACATTCTAAAGTGTTACACCTATATCAGTGGATGGTTAAGTAAGGAGTATTGAACAGCGGTGTAATTCTTCTTAACCATAAGTATAGTTTTCAACTTACGACACACGGTGAATGAGTCACTAGACTCAGGGGATACAGAGTATTGTATATTGTTCAGTGTCCATTAGGACAGAGGGGCTGGTCTTCGTACTATATTCGGTTTACTTATGACTTCTCTAGTTCTTAGACAAGTGTTTCGTAGAAACACAGGGTCTAAGTTTTGAGAAGTTATAGGTATAAGAATAGAGTAGAGAACCAGGTGTTGCAAGTATCCGGATTCTTCAAGGTGATCGAAGATGTAGATACTTGTGTATGGTATTCAGTTGATAGTAATGATTAAGAGAACTGGCTTCTCTTTCAGGTTATTCGTAATTGGAAGGATTCCTAAGTTGAGTAATGCTGATCGGGCTCCTTCCATTTAGTTGATATGCACTGGAGACAGCTGCATGATTTGAATCTGGTTCAATTAAATCAGTGCCTCTGTTTCTGTATTGGATATAGAACAGTTCATATCTTAACGATGTTAAGGTACGGAGAGTTGTCTGGCTTATACTTAAAACCAGAATCCGGACTACTCAAGGCACGTTTCTGTAATGACTGTTTGTGGGTTGACCCAGGCTATGACGAGGGTTGACTTTCTACCATCTGGAAGATCAATAGTGATATTGTTCTTGACTCGCCACAGTTTTGTTAAAAATGGATTTTTTCAGAAAACAGTAGTGGGAGTATGGTAGAACTGGAAGTGATTCCGGAACCGCAAACGATTACTGAAGATTTGATAAGAATTTAAAGATTCAATCTGGTTTGACATTTCATTGGCCACTCGGCAGATGTGGTGGGTAACCTCAGGCACCCGAGAGGTACTCCGGTAGCCTCAAGGACGGTGACATGGAGGTTCTTGTTTACCCAGACTTGCCATTGCTGTTGTTCCAGACTGTGAGACCCGGCAGGAGGATGAGTACAGCGTCGTTCTAAACTGGATTTAGAAGTGTAGGTCTGTATGACTCTGCCAGAGGGTTGTCGTAGTCAGTGGGAGCAGCAGAAGCATTAGTGGACAAGTAGCTTATGTTTATGGACTAAAGCAGATGTAGCAGAGATAGATCATCTATTTCTGATGTAACAGTCATAGGTTTGACTTCATCAGAATAGGGGATGGATCTGTTAAGAAGGTAGTAGCGTGTGATGTCCTGGTATTTGGATGACATACACAAAGTAGGAAGTGATATTCCAATACTACGATCGGTTATACGTTGGTCGTCACACAGTGGTTTCTCCACATAGGAGTTGGATATTATATAAGACATTCTGGTTACTAAATCTATGGTTTTAGATCTAGATTTGGGTAGTTTCCCAATCTGGGTACTTAGACAGCATTCTAAAGGTGCTTTAGAATGGACGACTCCTGGCACGGTAGTGTACCTGCAGGTAATGGAGTCACTCTCTCTAAAGGTGTCTTACAGACTAAAGGGGAGAGGGATGTGCATGATTGGCAGATCACTTGCTCAGGCAATTGAGTCAATCATGAGATGTCAAGTACCACACCAGATGTTGTTTTTGCAATAGACGCAATAAGATATTGATCCAATCCTGGAGAAACATTCGGAAGCAGTTTTAGAACATAAGTGGATGTTCTAGGGATATGATAACGACAGCCTCATTCGGGAGACAGTTATCATTCCAGGCTTCCAAGGTGACCTAGATGACAGAGTGACTGTCAGAGTTATAGTTTTCCCTCTGACGAGGGGCAGTATTTTGGACAGGTCGTCTAGGTGGATACTGAGGGAGGCATGGCGCAGGATACTGATTAATTTCAGTTGACGATACAGTCGAAGAAGTTTGGATTTGGAGTTCACTTATGAGCTAGTCCCATCAGATATCCAGACATATTCTAAGACAGGTATTGCTCATTTCGGGAGATGGGTTTCTCCGCGGGCTTAAGATTAAGAGAGACATAGAAAGAAACATTAGGGCGGATCCACTCACTGAGGCTATTTCTCGAACGCAATAGTTTCGCAAACGGGTTTTTGTGAGACTGATTAGTAGAGGAGTTGGATGTTCGGTATCACACGGACTGTGAGTATGCGACATCTCAATAATTAGCCTTGAGTGCAAGTGGGAGATTGTTGGAGATAGTGCCCTCAGAGTCAATTATTGGATCACAGGCACATGATTGCAATGATTGAGGGAGAACCTATTCCGGTAGGACAGTCTTACTCAAGATGATAGTATGCTATCTGGTTTATCTTTATCATCGTGTACTGCATTAGGTGACCTTACAGGTCGCTATTACACGTTGATAGAGCCCATAAGATTCTTGCTTGACTGCCAGCAGTATGAGGGCGATCATATACGTAGGAGCTGGTAGTCTATAAGCACATCCTTAAAAGGTCCCTAGTCGTGGGAGTTTCGAGACAGGGCATCGATACTCCAGAGTAGACTAGTGTATATAGTCGAGACCCCGACGAGGGGCGGTGGCCGGTCCCACAAGCCACTGATGTCAGTTGGTTCACCTAAGATGTATACAGGTGCTCATTGGGTTATGAGTACACCGGACAGGACTCGCCGGGAACATCCTAGTTGGTCTTATACCAGACGTCAGATAGCAGTTTCCTGGTGACATGTATACAGGTTAGTTCATCGAATTGAGATCGTCATTTGTCTCGTGTGAGTTCCCACTGTACTTTGATTACTACCCTACCACGCTCAAAGGAGACGTGCAAACAGGTTTTAGTTGGGTACAGTCCCGAGCCATATGGAGGCAGTGAGCGGATCTGCAGGGGTTCGTCTCTCCCGGTATTGGGGGTGACGTCGCGCTGTGTCTAGGAGAGCAATTACACAAAGCTCTCGGCCGAGGCAGGAGATTTACTGGTAGGTATTCCAGTAGTATCTCAGGGTGTTATGGGCTACACTCCGACACGACTTATACCGCTTTTAGGGGTCTGACTTTTACCAACCCCCTAGGCCCGCCATGCGATGCTTATAGACGAACAGACCGGACTGTACGGATATTGTCACTGACAGGCTCAGTAGGGTGTCAGGATGAGTTCGCTCATAGACGTCCCTTTTGGTCAATAGCTGGTGACCCGTCACGTATGGCTAATACTTCTGACGTGCTAGTGGTTAAATCCACAGCCATAGTATTGACGAGTCTTTAGAGTCCCCCACACACAGTTACTCAAGTTTCGGGCGAAACGCTGTAGAGGCCATATGGAGACATGGCAGGGTTCGATCAGATATGTGCGGTATTGCACGGATCGTGATCGGACGGATTTTACTAGCGGGCTTTGGTTTAAGCCAGATTCTAGTATTAGACAGTATAGTTTTGTCTCTTTGCATTTGTATTCAGTGGGAATAAAAATGCGGGCATGTATATACAGTTACGGGGTTTTCCTGTAATTTATTACGGGATCAGTTTTCTGAAGTTTCCAGTTTGCATTCCGTCTAGGCCGGTTTTCCTTTGTTCCTTCCCGGCCGGACTTTTTCGATGGAGGGGGTTATTTGCAGTTGTGCAAATTATCTTTTGTGGAGGTGTTATTTGCATTTGTGGCTTCATGATGGTTCTACCATCATGATATTCTTTTTAAGTCTTTTCCTTTGCATTAAATGAGATTAGAAAGGATTAGAATTTGATTTGATATTGTTATCATCTCTTTTAGATGTGGTCACCTCTTTTATTTCCTACTCTCACCTCCCTTCATGTTTTTTATACCCTCCACCATTTTATCTATGAGGGACCGGCCACTTTGAGAGGGGGGAGATGAGGGATTCATTTTGTGGTGGGGAAAAAGATTATCATTCATTTTGCTAGCCACAAAATCATATAGCTCCATTTCAAAGTTTTTTTTCTCCTCCTCAATCCTAAAGGCAATTTCATAACCCCAAAGAGATAAGTTACTACGCTTATTCTACAGCAAATTTTGGGCATGTCGACTCGCCAAGTTCGTGCCCGAGTTGCCTCGGTCCAGAGTTGTGAGCCCGTAAAAGAACCCGGCGATGTGGTGTCCGTTCCGACGAGGAGATCAAGATCGGAGGTTCCGCGAGGAGATCGGGACGACGATGAGAAGACCGGAGGACACGGATCGCTCGGTATATCTCTCTACCCGCTCTTTAGCTAGCTAGGACTAGATTAATGGACCGATCCGGGATTTTTGTGCGCGGTGGTGCCGGTTTCTAGTTGTTAGAAATTTTTCGTTTCCGCATTCCGGTGTCGGATTGACAGCCGGGACGCCGCGGTGCACTTACATATAATACATGCTATGTATTTTATATATTGTGTATTTATATTTTGATATAAATACATTATATTTGTTATTGAAAAATATACAAATATTTCATGTGGGGCCACTCTCCTTTTGAATAGACATAAGAGGGGAGAGAGAGAGAGAGGAAAAGAGAGAAGAGTTTTTGAAACTCTTAATATATAATATAAAGAAAAGATAAGAAGAGAAGAGAAAAGAATAGTAGAACGAGATGCTTTTATTCTTCCCTTTTCTTCTTTAGCTTCATCATCTTCATCATCTTTTTGTGTGCATGGCTTCTTCTTCCTCCTCTTCCTGATTTTTTGTGATGAGGAAATAGAAAGTGCAAAGAGAAAAGGAGAGAGCTTTTATAGACCACATCTCCCTTCTCATCAGCCTAGCAAGTTTAATGTAAAGGTTTCTCCACTTGTTGATGGAGATGGAGTTTTGAGCGTGTTCCTTTCACCGCGGATCATTTACGGCGGGACGGTTGGGTTGTACACTCTCCGGGAGCTCATATAGTCTAGTTTGGATCTTCTGATGGAGATCGGACACGCTATAAAGGTTGTAGCCTCTAGATTTTGCTCTCTTGAGTTTTCTATGTTGCAATTTAGTTAGTAAATGAGTGATCTTGTGTAGGGAATTGGTTGCTTAGTTTGTAAAATTTAGATTTTTCAATTCCGCCGGGTCCGCAATTGTCACGACCCAAATGCCAATTCCTAACATGGTATCAAAGCCGTCATTTACTATCTAATTGCGTATGATTTTTATATCAAATAAATTGGCATCTCCATCATTTGGTATCGCCATCATGCTAATTTTTTATGGCAATTGTTCCACCCCCTTGTAATGGCCGAGCACTTAATTGTTGCAAATGATGCTGCTGCTTGTTGCTGCCCCATTTTCTTTTGGCCGGCCATTTTCAAGTTGTTGCCATACATGGTGGTAATATTTGTGCTGCCATTTGTTCTATTTGCCACTTGCTAACTTCCACCTGATACCTTTAACAATTAATTTGCTAACATAAACAAGCATTACCAATTTAATCTAATGCACACTACTACAAAGAAGGGTTGCCCCTACGGATATATCCGTAGGTGCAACCCACTGCCCCTACGGTTATATACGTAGGGGCGAAAAAATACCCCGTAGGTGCAAAGGCCGCAGGTGCAAGTCGAGGCCCTGAACTTATCCCTACGGTTAAATTCTTGCCCCTACGGATATGTATGTAGGTCCAGTTTCCCCTACGGAGTAAGCCGTAGGGTATAAGATTTTATATTATTTACAGTTTATTTTAATAAATTACTTGGACCTACGGCTATATCCGTAGGGGAATGTACTACCCCCTACAGATATATTCGTAGGTACTTTTCAGTAGGGGCACAAATTCAGGATTCCTGATATGTGCCCCTACGGATAACCCCGTAGGGGAATGTCAGTGGCCCCTACGGATATATCCGTAGGGGGATTCCCAAACACCTGGCACTGACATCTGGGGGAAATATCAGTTACTGCTGATATTTAGCCCCTACGGATATATCCGTAGGGGTAACGTGTAGGCCTACGGATTAATCCGTAGGTACATATTATCTGAAATTTTTTTTAAAAAATGTCCTGCTTGATTTTTTCCCGTCCTGTGCACATTAATGTATACATCAATCAAATCATATATTGCAGTATTCATAATCACATCTCACGCATATATATAATATACAAAAGAAACACAAAAACTGAATATGATATAAATACAAACCAATATGAATATCGTTTCAAAATGTAGTACAATGTGTATGATATAAATAAATACATGTTTCAAAAAAAAAGAACCAAAAATCTACCCTAACTCGGTCCAGCTCGGTCCTGCTCCTCGGTCAATAAACTCTGCAATTCGTCGCGAGCGGGAGTCTGAGTGGGCGGTGGAGCTACAGGAGCTGTCTGCGGAACCGCAGCCGAAGGAGATGCTTGTGGAGGTCGGCCGATCTACCCTGTCGCGTCTGGATATAACTTGTGTAAGAAGCGTGTAAGAACTGTTTATTATTCGAATTCGTATCATTATTAAGTTATTTCGAAACCCTGTTTGGATATCTAGTTTGGAAAAGCGTTGTTTATTTCAATTACATATGTATGTATGATTAATAAAACATAAGTCTACAACCAAATAAGCTCAGGCTATGTACTGATATTGGATATGTTGATATCTATAATATGACATTATATTTTACTATTAAGTAGTATACATACCAGCATCCCATTCAACTCCTGAACGGTGGCCTTCAAGCTCTCCTGTTCCTGCTGGATACGTCGCTGACTGGAGACGGAGGAAGTAACCACCGGGGTGGAGTCCAACCTCATATGGGCCCTGCTAGAGCCCAGTCCTCGGCCTATCTCCAAACCTCCGTGGTGCCGTCCGTGTGCGGCGTCCAGGACTGGGGTCAGCAGCCTCGAATGTTGCCTTCCCCCTAGCAACTGTCAGAACATTATATTTAGCACATACTGGTCTATAAAATTGACAAGAAATACCAAAATCAACAAATTCAAAGCCTTACCTACAGAGATAGAAGATGTGCTCCTCTGGTATCTGCATGTATCAAAATTTGAATAATATTAATTAATTTCAGTACATACATACTAACAAGGTAAACTCGCATATAGCGCTGCTTACACATATGACAGGGAGTGAACAAGCTCTTGTAGATGCGCAAATCTAATCTCATCAAGCAGCCCATGATAATGAGTTGGACGACTAAGAGCAAAAGAAATGTGTGTATATTTATGATATAGCATTCTAAATCAATATACATGCCCTATATAATATATAAACATACCTGGAGGAACGGGAGTGACCTCTGTCCCTGATATGGACGCATCACCAACAACTAGACAATCAAACATTGACAATATAAGTAATTTTGACATAAACATGCATGGATATCTATAATATTACATTCAAAATGGATATTAGAGAGCGCACCTGCAGTGAGAAGTGGTAAAAGTATCACCCAACTAGGGTGTAATTTACAGAATCAGTTGAGACTCTTAAAAGTCATAGAAGAACCCGACCTGCACAAATCTGATGTATGCTTTCCATTGGACACTAAGAAGTCTCTAAAGGGAAAAGCCTATGTGAAAGCCATCATTAGTTCATATCAGAAGATTGATGCTGAAACAGAAAACGAGAAATGTCATTTTTTTCTTCTTCCGCCACATTACTGTCTTCTCCTTCTGCCACATTACTGTCTTCTCCTTCTTATGATGTGCGCGTGCAAATTCAATGACTATATTGAGAATATTGATTAATAGTGGGTAGGAAAAGTATTTCTCAAATGGCTTTTGCGTCTTAAAACCATAAACTACTAAGTAATGACATACATAATTTTTTTAGTATAAAGGTTGTTATTTTAAGTTTTCCCTTATAGAGATATGATCTAACTGCATCTATCAACTATAAGTGTGCAGAAAATTATGATAAGAAATCATAAGAAAGGGTCGTAGCCATGCATAACTTTGAATCTACATACCAAATCATGCACTTATTGTCACCTTGCCTTAGAATATAAAATATCTTGGAAGACAGTAAGCGAGCATTTAAATCTCGATAGCTTTTGACTTCAACATATATTTTTCTCAAGTACCATGAAATATACTTGCTCCGTATAAACCGTTTTCAGGAAGATGAATTAATAATGACAAATTATCCATTGTGGCTCACTAGGTTAGCATTTTCTCTTCTATTGACCATCTTTCTAATCAGCTTGGTAAATTTATTCGGAACCGGCTGCGAATCATTAAAAGACGTGCATAAGAAAGAGAACTAAAATACAGATATATAGCATACCGATACATCGAAACTTCATATTTGCGATGGCAATCCAGAGATATTTATTTCTACACACGTGGTGCGCGTGCGAATGCGTCAGGCATCATGGACAAATATTTCAGAACATGGAAAGTATTATTCGTATAAAGTAATTAAACTTTTAAACACCTTGAGTAGATATTTTCTTAGTTGATGCAATCATATCATGAGGACTAAATTTAAGCTATTATATATATGCTTATGTATTTTTCTAACCTAAAATATCACACACACACACAGAGAGAGAGAGAGAGAGAGAACACCTGGTAGGTAAATAAATCAGGTAGCAGGATCCTGAAGAAATAAAGTCCATAGCATTGCTCATCATCATCATCCATGATCCCTTTGATAATATTTTTTCAAAGGGATCACGGATGATGATGATGAGCAATGCTATGGACTCCATTTCTTCAGGATCCTGCTACCTAATTTCTCTATCTACCTGGTGTTCTCCCCCCCTCTCTCTCTCTCTGTGTGTGTGA